>QLNU02014176.1:151279456-151322030 GCA_006491805.2 Dysdera silvatica
AGTAAATACTAAAAATCTATTTTTTTTAAAGATGCCATGTTTTTTCGCATATATGGGACAATTGCCAAATTTATTGGAAAACACTTTATCATGCTTTTATGATTTTCGTAGGGATAAAGATAGGGAATATTTTCCCTGCACCCTTCCTTATAGACAGGATGCAGGGAAAATATTCCCTATTTCAATCCCCATGAAAGTCATAAGCACATACCCCGGCGGCTTTGACTTTGACCGGCAACTTTGTCAATTTCATTATCCCTGCGAAGGGATATAATACTTTTCGAAACCTTAAATACGAAGAAAAGGAACATGGTGCCCGTGTCTTGGTAGCCTAGTTGGTTAAGACACTCCGATTTATCCGAAGGATCCCCAATTTGACTCCGGCCGGCTTGGTGTCGAAATGGAATTGACAAACATGCATACATCCTTTTTGATATTGCAATTTCAAGTGCGTTCTTTAAGAAAGCGAAAATTACTCAAAAAATTCCTTTAAAAAAACTTTTTCAATGATTAGAAATTTTCTTGAAATAATGGTTATCACGCTACTCAAAAATGAGCTTTATTGATTACCGTATGACGTTAACTAGACACGTAACACAAATACAAATCGCATTGTTATGCTGCGATTTGTATTTGTGTTACCGTATGGACTTAATTACACACGTGGGGCAAATACAAATCGCATTGTTATACTGCGATTTGTATTTGTGTTACCGTATGGATTTAACTACACACGTAACACAAATACAAATCGCATTGTAATACTGCGATTTATATTTGTGTTACCGTATGGACTTAACTACACACGTGGGACAAATACAAATCGCATTATTATACTGAGATTTGTGTTACCGTATGGCCTTAACTACACACTAACAACAGAAATACCAATCGCAGTGTTATACTATGATTTGTATTTGTGTTACCGTATGGTCTTAATTACACACTAACACAAATACCAATCGTAGTACAACAATTCGATATATATAACCTGAGAGAGAGAGAAAGGACATAGTACTTTTTCTCTTCACTTTAAGCATAGGCCCTAACAGTAGAATAGCAATTCAAAACTCATGTTAGGGAGGGGGGGACTCAATTGACTTCAAATAAGATTTTATGATTCCGCCTTACAGAAAATAATGTTTTGATGTCCAATAGGAGACTTGGGGCCCCCCTGAACCCTTCCTTCCTTTTCCTGCGCCACTCGGTCCTAGTATGAACTATATAAATGTGGAGCGTCAAAGTCTTAATCATACTTGAAATATCCCTCCGCACCCGCATTTAGTTTTAAGGGGTCAATTCACTATTAGTTATCTCAACCGATTTTCGTCGTAAAAATAAGATGTTTATCGCTGAGAATTAAGATTTAAATTTTTAGGAGAAACAGAAAACTCGTAAATTTATAATTTACTAATTACAAACGATTTAAACGAACACTTCATGTACTTACGATATTTATCGCTGAATAGATTAAGATCTCTCACTAGCAATGCAACATTACTTATTGGATGGGGCCAACTTTCAAAGCAAGACAAAGATTAATCAGGATTAGTTTACTCGGGTAATTTGCACATAATAGCTGTAGCTTAATCCCTTCATTCTTTAGACGTATATCAAAGACTTAATCTGTAGTTTCTTAATGGAGAACAGCATTACTCTTTCCTATTTTAAACCGTCTTGTTAATCCCCATTAGGGAATAAATCGGAATTTGATTAGCGACATAGAACAGTCTTTTTCACATGTCGGTTCCTAGATATGTAAGTGATCTGATCATTAGCTGATCGTAAAAGTTGTCTATTGCTGAAATCGTATGAATTTTAATGCCTTACCTGACTCTAGTTTAAAACTTCAGAACTTGCGCATATATACACAATGAAGTGTCAATAAACCGACACCTAATGAGGAAAATGATTTGTGTCGAGTTATGCGGATGTCGAGATATAGAGTTGGAAGGAATTTAAGGTAATAATTTAATATTAATAAATAATAACTAATAATTTATGAAGGTAAAGGTGTTAATATCTTTATATATGTATATTTTTTTATATTAAATTACATTGGGAATTAGCACTTACTACAATGCATTAATGCATTTGAACTTGAGGATTGGTTTTAAATGTATCTAAAACGGTCCTGATATTTAGCTTTATTATTTAATGTAAACTACCTTTAACACTATATAAGAGTTATAAACAGGTCCCAATTTCTAAAAAAAAAATGCAGGAGCCCTAATATTATGATAAATCGATTAAAAAATCGAATGGCTACAAAAGAATCCATAAATCATATTAATTGTTTATATCCATTTTTCTGGACAACAAAGTTTATGACTTTAATCAAAAATTCATCACCTTTTCATGACATTCATTGACCTTTTGGCAATTTTGATCTTATAAGGGCTCCGGTTAATATTTAAGTAATACGGAAGCAGGATTCCGGAAGGCTCCCACCCAATTTAAGCTCTGGTTATAAAGCTATTTACGTTATAAAGCTATAAAGCCTGGTTATAAAGCTATTTACGTTATATCACCAGAAAAACTGGTACACCTACCTAATATCGTGTACCCCCCCGCGCACGCAGAAATGCCGTAGCACGACGTGACATGGACTCAACTGATGTCTGAAAGTATCCTGGAGACAATTCACACTAGGATTCCTCCAGGACAGTCCACAAATCCATACGAGTGCGAAGTTATGGAGATTTCTTTCGAACAGCACGTTGCAAGGCATCCCAGACATGATCGATAACGTTTATGTCTGGCGATTTAGGTGGCTGATGGAAGTGTCTAAAGTCAGAAGAGTGTTCCTGCAGCCACTCGGTAGCAACTCTTGATGTGTGGGGTGTCATATTATCGTGCTGAAATTGTCCAAGTCGGTCGGAATGCACAATGGACATGAATGGGTGTAGGTGATCGGACATGATGCTTACGTATGTGTCACCTGTCAGAGTTGTCTCTAGACATATCAGGGGTCCCGTAAAGCTTTGTGCCGTGCAGTCAACAATGGTACACGAGTGGGTCTTCAGCTCTGAAAGCCCATATCAATGATGGTTCGTTGAACAGTTCGCACGCTGACACTTGTTGATTCCCCAGCATTGAAATCCGCGGCAATTTGAGGAAGTGTTGCACGTCTATCTCGTTTAACGATTATCGTCAGTCATCGACGTTCCCGTTTTTTCGAGATCTTTTTAAGGCCGCACCGCAGTCGGGGATTTGATGTTTTACCAGATTCCTGATATTCACGGTATACCTGTGAAATGGTCATATGTGAAAATCCAAATTTTGTTGCTATCTCGGAGATGCTATGTTCCATCTCTCTTGTGCCGTCTATAATGCCACGTTCAAAATCACTTAAATCTTAATAAGCTGCCATTGTAGCGGCAAGAACCATCTAACAGCTTTGCCAGACATCTCTGGTCTTATATACGCGCTGCCGACCGCATCGCGTTACGCTGATTGGTTGCAAAGCTCCGTTATTTGCATACGCACGCCTATACGAGTTTTGCTGGCACTACAGTTTGTTTACTAACAGTTATAATTTTTCAATTACAATATAGCGATTTACAATTAAACTGAAATTAAGGAACTGCAGCTAATTTATCAATGAATTATGACTGATTAATTGCCAGTAGTGTTGCTGATTGATTATATTAGATTTATGACAATTAGTCACTCCATTTAATCGATCACGAATAATCTGTCGACTTGACGTTTATAAAGTTTTTTTTCTAATTTACTTTTTCTTAGAGCTGGAATGAAAACCCAATATGCGGCAATTCTATAATAAATATTCACTATAAACACAGGGGCAAACACTCAAAAAGACGATAAGTGTCATCGCCTTAATATTTTGTGCTACGCGTGTTTAAGATCGTTTAGGCTGTTTGAGGTCTTCATGCTTTGTCTTGTATCGTTGTCAATGTTGCTGATATGGGAAGAAGGAAGTCCTGAAAATTTTTGAAATGTTATAAATGTTGACCGACACCGTCTCGCAGGATTTCTCAGCAATCTATTAAATTTGTTTTTATAGAGAAGATTTAATTTATTAAATAAGTATTGCGAACCATGGGCGAGTTGAAGAACTCATTTGTGATACTTAAATTGAGAGAGTTCTGAAACACGTAAGTTTAAGTGGCAACGAATGAAATCCTCCGAGAAGCCATTTACAGCCATATCGCCATTTTAAGAAGTTGGCAAACCACAATATTTTTATTTCATCTCTTTACTCATTACCCGTTGCGAAATTGCGCGTGGAATTAGTTGAGACGACCTGCTTGCAGGAAAATAACTTCAACTTTAATCACTTTCTGGAGCCAGTTTTGATGAATTAAAATGTCATTTCAAACACTTGTTCAGGCGAGAAAATTCGGCTCATTCGTTTACATCGAACGAGCAGCAGTCTGTGATAAATAGATGGATGAAACTCATTTCAAAGTAACAATCTTTTGGAAATGTTTCGATTTTCAATAACACTATTAAGAATATACTCAACTACTTTCTTTTCCCTTAGCCAACGGTGTCATGTTTGATCCATAATGATTGAATCTCAAACAAGTAGTAAGAACCATTAAAAATTTGAGATCAAAGAACACAAAATAAATTTTGAAAAACAATTTTCTACTTTATTTTACCAGATTTATTATTAACATAATGACAGTTCTGAAACAAAAAAAATCCAATTAATTGAGATTCCATTAATTGAATTTGCATTACAAAATTCCCTGTTTTATTTCTTTTGAAAAGAAAATCAATTGTGGAAAATGCTTTCGTTTAACTTCCATGCAAAAAAATTTTGCCATTCCGTTTCCTTTTCTGGGAAAGCGCATTTAATTATCCATATGTTCTTTTACATTTGTTATTCATTTGATGTAGAACTAACGAAGAGTTGATTAGAAACTTAGTGAAACGCACATAAATATAAAAAAATATAAACATTTAAATTTTTTAAAGTTCGAGAAATCTTTAATGTAATTGGTAACTCAAAGCACAAAAAATTTCATTTAGGGAACTTTAAAATGAATAACAGCTTTTGGCTTCTCTGCAACTGGATCATTTATTTTTTCTGTTAATTATTTATGTTTAAATACTTAAGTCCGAGGATTACGCAAACCATAAGACGGGACAGAGGACTCAACGGGACTTTTTTACAAGGACTTCACTTTGGAACATGGGACCCATTCCTAAGTCTAAAGCGATAGATTTCAACACAAAATACAAACGATTAAAAGAGTATAGAAATGTGTCGCTACCGTTCCAATACTTGGGCGGACGTATGTGTGTTTTCCCTAAAATTTGGTGAGACTCCACTGGGGACAGTGATTCATCACTGCCACATTTATGTGTGAGTCAAGTAAACCTAGGCCTGGGGTTCCGCGAGTCTGGAGTCTATAGGGTCTGGGGTTCCGCGACTCTGGTGTCAAAAGAACCTGGTGTTCATTAATGCGCTGTTTTAATCTCCTTTATTTACAAATATTTGGGAGTAGTTTTCTTTTTTGACGAATCTGAATATTGAAAATAATGAACCAGGTCTGTAGCCAAGCCGGGGCCAGAAGGGGCCCTGGCCCCAGTTGCCTCATGCTTGTTCCCCGGTTACCCCATCGAGCTATATACATATAGAAAAATCCCTGGGTGCCTTGTGCCCCATATGTCCTTTGCCTTGCCCCAGTTGCCCCTTCAACCTGGTTACAAGCTTATAATGAATTTTGAAGAAAAACGCATGGTACTTTTAACTGAATGTCTCAGGTGCTTGATTTCTTAAGGGGCCTGTTTTATTCAGGGGCCCAGGGCCCATAAAACCATTTATCCTTCATCACCTGTAATTAATCTTCCCTTTCCTGCATTTTTTTAACTTCGCTACCTTAGTGCGAAGCATTGGTGTCACTAGAGCATGGAAATATATCAATTTCTGCCACAGTGACCAGAAATTTGGCTGATCAAATAAAAAAATCAAATAAAACTGTTTTCGTTTTTGTTGTGATTTTTAAAGAGAGAACGGTATGTGAGGAAACCAAAATACACAGGACTCCTAAAGAAAGAAAATAAATCCCTTAAATATGTACAACTTATAAATACAGCAAAACCTCCTTTAACGATCACCTCTAAACAACGGTAACCTCCGATTACCGGCCGTGTATCAATGGAACCGAACGTGTTCCATAGGATTGACATTAGTGTTAACCTCCAAACAACGAATTCCGAATAACGGTCGGCCGGTAGATATCACGAAAAAAAAAAGTATTTAAATTTTTAAATATGTCTTCAACTAAAATCGTCAACGATGGAAAGTAAAAATTACTCGATGGCACTTTCCTTCAAAGCACTCCATTTAAACATATGTTCACATTTTGTAGCTTTATACGTATGTTCCTGTCTCCGAATACGGTATTACTATTTATAACCCACCGCCCCAGTGTTTTGTCTGCGCAAACAACCACTGTCCATTAAAAATTAGTTTTTAACAAATACGGATCTTCATGCCTTTTCACCAATGAGTAGTGTCGTCTTAACCTAACTGCGGCATTTGAATGCTAGTTTGTAATCACAATGAGTTTTTCACGAAATTTTTTAAGTCTAAAGGAGAAAATTAAAGTTCTCCAAGACAGTAAAAAATAAGGTGTAAGCACACAAAAATTAACAGACCTTTGCGGCCAAGAGAAGTCATAGATAAATAAGATTTAAAAAATAATAGTGATTATCTGCAACTTCCCTTCCGGGGCATGAACTTGGACAGTAAAACGAAACGTTGGAAGACAAGAAATGAAGAACTTGACAAAGTGCATGGCTTATCAACTGTCGATCTAAAGACATTCAATCAAAAATCCTGCAATTAAAATATTTTTTATTTGCAGAATTTTTTCCTCACTTGATGAACCCGAAAATGTAGACAGAGATGGTGATGGCGAAGAGTTGGATGGCACTCTCAGATTAGTAGGAAAAACGAATATAAAAACCATCGGGTTTGTTTGCGTGGGAAAAGATTTCGGAGTTTCTAGTACATTTAATACCATTCAGGAATTGTTACAAAATATGATAGAATCCGGAGGAAGCAGAGGGGACCCAGAGGGGGATTTTGGGGGATGCAAAATACAGTAAAACCCACATAATACGAGCCCGCATTTAGCGAGTTTATGGACATAGCTAGGAAAATGTGGATTTTCTTTAGTACAACGATTAAGAGAAATACAATTTAAACGCTTTTAGCAAACAAGTCGTTTTGGGACGGCGAATTTAACGAGAAATCTAAAATAGGAAATCAAACTTTTTGTAAAATTTCGCTCGTTATATGCGGTTGGTCATTATATTCTACGCTCGCTATAACCGAATCCCACCGCAATTCCATGGATTTGAGCGGGAAAATTTCCCCAATTTCCTCCCCCGTGTATCTGCCACTGGAAAACGTGATGATGAAATGGAAGCGGAAAAAATGCAGAACTGCCACAAAATTCTAACATCAAAACATATTTTGATGTTTTGGTAAATTTTCAGGAGATCCAAAACTTTTTTCAGAACAAAAATAATGACGAGTTCTATAAAACAACTACAAATATTATTTCCTTAGAAAATAATATTTTTTATAACAAAGCAAAACAATTACGAATCACTGATTTTTTTAATGTAAATTAAAATAAATGAGGATGAATGTATTTGAAATAATCAATTGTTTTATTGTTAGGTTTATTGATTCCGATTTTTATACTGAACCTCTAAATAACAGCCACCTCCGAAGGATGGTCACTTTTGCAGAGTCCTATGGGCGACCGTTATTTGGAGGTTTTACTGTATTAGTTTATTAGTTTTGCAGATATAAACACATACACGTTAAAAATCTGATTAAACGTGTTATTTTGACAAGATTTTAACTGAATTATCGCATCGTCCTGAACAGGGTTTTTACTTTAAGAGCAAATTTTTAGAATATTTATGTCAAGTTTTGTTTTTGAAACTAAAAAGCTGCTCTTGATACTTGGTACTAGAAAAAATCTTTTCCATACATAATGACTATCCTAACACGATGAATAAATATTCGTAAAATCATGAATAAATCAGTCAAGCACGCATCGTTTCTATTAAGTTTCTTGTTTACTTTGCCTATAAATACTAAATTGGATGAAGCTAAATAAATAATCGAACGTCAAACTAGTCTAATTTTAAAAACTAAATAAAATTTTTAGATTACAAAGATCGTGACATAAGAATAAAATTCGCATTAACCGAGTTCCTTATTTACAATACAACAACTGTTTACATTTCATGACAAGAGGAGATCCAAAACCAAACTAAGACAAGAGCTACAGATTTGTTGGCTTCCCAATTATTTTATTAGTGGGAAGTGTCGTCGTCAAATTATATCAAATATTATGGACGTTATTAACTAGACGTCAACGTCAGAGAAGTATCAGATTATACTAGAGCCCCTAGAATGATAGGCCGGAACATCAAGCGCCATTTTCCTGCACACTTCCGGTTTCATAGACCTTGGCGATAAAGGTTTTCCGCATTGGCGCAATGTTCGCTATTTTGGCATAAAAATAATCAACAATCCGCGATTATCCGACGAATGTAAACATTGGCGCAACTTTTAAGATGTCCCCAATAAATACAATTTGCAACCGTAACTTAGTTTCCGATTAATGTAAAATTATAATGCAAATAATCAAAACAAACTTACACTTTACATGACGGCCAGGTATCTAAACATTCTATGTTTATTCCTCGAATGATTAGAACATTTCTCAGCGGAACAAACACTCACTTCACGTTATTTTATAAAATATAACACACTTCTAAAGCACTCAAATTTAACACAGCAGTGAATGGAATGACGTAATATGAATGCATGAAAATGGCGGTTATGCGCCAGCTCTCTTTTTTTAATAACCCTAGATTGAACGAAGAAAACGTAATGCCTTTAAAAAAATGTGCAGAATTATTTACCTATATTTTAGGAAACAAAAGGGACTCATAAAAAATCTTCTAAACAACAATAGGTATTTAAAATGTCAGAAATAATGCATAGATAAAAAGAGCTGTAAATAGACAATAAGAAAAATAATAGAAAAAAATAATAAATAAAGTGCTATCAATGCAATATGAAATGGCAATATCCAAGCAGAACCGTTCGAGGAAGTTTGACATAAACAATTTTAACGCCCATTAACTGAGATATTTCACACTGCATCGAGGAATCTGTTTTAAGGAAATATGTTTGAAGCGATGTTTAAGTCATTTAGTAAATAATTTAGTGTATACTACGTAGTTTAAAAATACCAGAGTGTAATTTGGCTCAAATTTTGCATATCATAATGATGATGATTTGAGGCCTCACGCAGTGTAAGTGACTCTAAAACACAAGTCATAATCTCAACATGATCAAATTTATCTTTTTTATTCGAGCATTAGGCCGCCCGTTTTATCGCTACCGTTTGTCCTGGAATCGCCTCATATAATCGTTTTATTCCTTCTTTAAAGTAAGAGTTCGTTTGGGAAACCTTTTTATAAAGTTTCAACACGATAGTATTTCGATTGAGTATGTTGCTTGTCTATCATTAATTGAATGCACTCATTTACAAAATTATCAATATTAATCAATCATAATGCACTGATTAATTAGTTGGAGCCTCTTAATAGAATTTTAATTCTAACTATAAATTTTATTAATAAACTATGATCGAGTAGCTGTAATTAGTATTTATGTTTCATATATTAGTGTTCATTAATTTGATAAAAGTGATTCATTAATTATCACGTATGTAGCTAATGGTTAATTGGGCTATTAATTTTAATTTGTTAATTATAACGCAAATAGTGCTTCTTAAATTTCAACATAAATTTTAATTTAATTACTACAAACAAAATGTATTCAATTATCCGCAACATTAATTGCCCGAAAAGTACTGACTTTTCAATTATAGCATAAATTTTAACTTAAATTTAAATTCCCCCCCATCTTTGAATGCTTAATTCAAATATTAGTTGTTTTCGTTTATTCGAGCATAAGCACAAATTAATTAATCTCAGGGAAAGAATGCTCTCAATTGAGCTTTACCTATATTTCATGTACCTTCCCCCTCAATCGCACAAATCGCTTTGTATAGTTTTGTGTTAATACCATTGGATGTCCATTTAAAGGACTTTTAACAAAACCCTCGTCTGGTACAGCAGGATCTATTTATTTTTGTCTTAGCACACAAGCAAATAAGCTATCAGTGGTAACCAATGGCTACCACTGATAGCATACAAGCAAATAAGCTATCAGTGGTAGCCATTGGTTCCTAAGAAATGGGGAAAGCTCAGGCTGACAACGATATCAACAGTCACTTGACTTGACTGAAGTTTGAGTCACAGCTCTTTACATACACGCTGCTAAGTCAGTAAAACTTTCTGCTCTATGCCACACACACTTGCTTTATTAAAATATATTTCCTGCACGTGCCAATAAATAGTAAATTTTGAGCTAAAATGGAGATTAACTATAACTTCATAAGTTATACCATTCTTTATCTCCATATTTGGGCTTCATATCTTGTAGATAAGACTTCATTTTGGTGAAAAACGAAATTGCTGAGGTATGTCTTGGTAATTTTGATAACTTTGCTTGTATAGTAGATTCATTAGATAGTAGATTCATTCATTAGATAGTAGATTCATTCATTAGATAGTAGATTCATTCATTAGATAGTAGATTCATTCATTAGATAGTAGATTCATTCATTAGATAGTAGATTCATTCATTAGATAGTAGATTCATTCATTAGATAGTAGATTCATTCACTAGATAGTAGAACAGTAGATTCATTAGATCGGTTCATAAGAGCATCATGCCATCTATGTAAGTCGACTTTCCAGTTTACGAAATATTTCCTTTTCAATTGGTGATAAAGCAAGGGCCCTAAGAGGATCTGTTTACATAAAATTCCTTAAGTAAGTTTTTATTCGTTTAATACAAGAAAAATTCTCATTAGGAAAATAGGGACAGGAACTGTCAAACTGAGAGAGTGGCTAATTCATATGCTTCAAGAAGTATTTCACTAGTATCATCATTATCCATCTTTTTTAGTAATTTACTCAAATTCAAGTTGAAAAATATGTCCTTATGCAATAGCGAGAATATATTTTCATGTCCTGTTCTTATTTTTCCGTTGTTAAAATGCCTACCAGGTATTCCATTAGGGAAACCAAAGCAACGTTAGTGATTTTTTTATCGTACTTAGGAAAGGTATTATCGTTGCTTGACTTGAGAAATGTTAATTTTTCACAGAAAAATCATACTTGTATTTGAATTCTAATGTTGTCCAATCATTCGAAAAAAATTGTTTACAATAATTAGAGGAAATTCTGGTTTTTTTTCTTACTTAGTTCATGGTGTTTCAAAACTGAAGAATTGCATCCATCTGCGGATTCAGACGACTAGAAGGAAGTCTCTTCCCTCCCATGTTGTTTCTATCTAATGTTAATTGGAAAAGCTTGTTTTATCTTCTCATTCTATACCCACAATACGTCTTCTTTTCAATATTATGTGGATAATAGTTTTTTTGTCTGTTTATTCTTCATATATAATAAAGTTTTTCGTATAGTTCATCTCATGTATGTTTTATAGAAACATGGAATATTGAACACACTGTTCTGAAGCTAAAATACGTCTCCACTGAAAAGAGGTCAATTTCAGCACGTTTAAGTTCTGCAGCTTGTTTCCATATAGTTTGCAAAGCTTGTGAAGAACTCACATATTTTATATAGTATTTTAATTTCGCAGAGACTTTTACGTAGTTGAATAATTCCAGCTTCATTCAAATTTAAAAAGATATTATCTTATTAAGCATGGCAACATATTGTCAAAACACTGTAGCTATATAATTAAATAATTAAGAGTACTATAAAGGCCCGAAAAAAGAATGGTTATGGCCAATATAGTAATATTTAGACCCAAGTTCTTATTCAGGCATGCTACTATAAAGTTCATGTGCCAACAAAACTATTTCTTTCTTAGTTGAAAAGAACTTTACTTCATAGAGGAAGAAATATTGAAAGCAAAGGGAAACTTTATGTGAATTAACACAGCATTTCTGGACACTCTGTTCTATATTTCATCACTTCAAAGGTAGTGATGGGTGGGCGTGATAGTTAACCTGAGTCTCGTAAATGTTTCGGTGCCAGAAATGATTTCAATATCCTCCAGATTGCAACTGTTTTTATGTAAGCAATTCTGTTAAGATTTTTACTTCCAACTATTATGTATCATTAAGAAGCAATTTTTATCAACTTTTTAGGCGTTGTAATATCAACCATACCATAACATTGGCGTTAATATTACTACACTTAAAAAAGTTGATAAGATTGTTTTCTTAATCTGCTTAGTGTCCGATTTGTATAAATACATCTGCTGCAAGGGCTTTTCGATGAATTTAATACCGATCTCTTCGCAATTAGGTTTAAAAAGCAGTCCATGTACTGCCCCATTCGGCGAAATATCCGGTTTCGGAAAATACGCTTTAAATACGTTCGTAGGGACTTGATTGTTCGTCGTCTGTAGCTCAGTTGGTAAGAGCATCTTCCCGGATTGTAGAAGGTCGTGGAATCGTACCCCACGCAACGCAGAAAATATTTCCTTTTCTTTACGAACGTTTCACCATCTAACCATGCCATAACATCGGAGTTACTATTACTACGCCTAAAACTCGTTGATCAAATCCAATCAGAATTTATTCATATAATGCAGTGTCCTTCACAAACATACGCCACTTCATTTTGGACAGTAAGGTCTGCGATGGAAAAGACTACACCTCTCTCTCTCTCTCTCTCGATCCTTCTTGGTTCCTTCCTTTTATAATGCTTTTATTTCATTCTTATAACCTTTATTTCTCTATTTCTCTATTTCCATTATTAACTTAAAATACGAAAATCTTAGGTTGCATCCACTAACCACAAAAGTCCTGCGTAGATTTCTTGTTCTGCACCAATTGTATCCAATCTTTTCATCAATGGCTGTGAATCATTCTCATTTAATGAATGAGCCAAATTCGCTCGGTTTAGCAGGAGTTTGGATTGATATATCAATGTAATCACTTAAAATGATTGAAAGTGGCACAAGAGCAAGTCACTAATGTTGAATTTTAATGTTTCCACAAGCAGACCATCTTAAATAGCTCCAGGCGTAAATTTGGAAGGCGAAATTTGCAATCACGAGCCAAAGACCTTCTTGTTTACCACTCTCATTCAAAGTAAGTGCCACTCAAAACGGCAATATCAATTTAAAAGCCTTTTCGACAGACCATATCGTTTTCCATTCAAACTTAGGAGTTTCGGAATTCTCTTAATCTGAGTACCACGGATGAGTTGCCTAACTCGACTCTGTCTCTCAATGGGCATTCAAGGTATTGTTGAGCTTTCTCTAGAAAACCAAACATTAATCGACTGTCATACAATTCCGTGAGAAGATGTCGATAAACCGCATTAGCGCAGAGAAGACTCTCAGCAAATTTTCCTGTTTTCATCTTCTTAATGGTAGCGATGCAATCGTTTTTTGGCATTTTCAAACACTTAATCAGTAAACACACTTGAATCAATGGAACACGCTGCGCAAAAAGCTCGAATAAACACAAATTATCGCAGTTAAAAATTGATTATACAATTTTTTTTTTTGCCACCCACGTACAAGTAGCTCAAACCAGAGCATTTTGTTTTTAGAGAAAAAGAGACGTTGTCCTCATCCCGGATTCGAACCAGGATCCCCGCATTGAGCCTGCGGTGTCCTGACCCATGTGATGAACGAGAATAAGAACAAACACTTTTCTCCCCTTCACAGGAATAACGCAATTGCCAAATAATGGTCAACACAGAAAAGCCTCCGGGGCGAGAATTTTGTGAGTTTTTTCGTGGGGGAATTTATTATTATTATATTCGTGGGGGAATAGTTTTTTTCGTGGGGGAATATATTATTATTATATTAATATATTATTAATATATTATTATTATTATATTGATATATTATTATTATACAATAATTTTTGCCACCCACGTGTATGTAGCTCAAACTAGAGCTCATGTAATTTTGGAGAAAAAGAGACGCTTTCCCCATCCTGGATTCGAACCAGGGTCCCTCCGTTTAGCCCGGAGTGTCTTGGACCGCTAGACGAATGAGGACAAGAACAAATGCAATTTTCTCCGTATATGAGGATGTAAGATATTATTACTCTTCACAGGGATAACACAGTTGCCAAATAACGTTTATTTACACCATTATTTGGCAATTGTGTTATCCCTGTGAAGGGTAATAATATCTTACAACTTAATATTCGAAGAAAAAAGCGTTTTTTCTTGTTCTCATTCGTCTAGTAGGTCAATACACCGCGGGGACCCTGGTTCGAATCCGGGATGAGGACGGCGTCTCTTTTTCTCCAAAAACGAAAAAGCTCTAGTTTGAGCTAATTAATACGTGGGTGGCAAAAATTATTGTATAATAAATTCCCCCACGAAAAACTCACAAAAATCTCGCCCCGGAGGCTTTTCTGTGTTGACCATTATTTGGCAATTGTGTTATCCCTGTGAAGGGTAATAATATCTTACATAAAAATTGATTGCGTTAATAAGTCTTCCGATGGCCATCTGTCACCATCTTTAGAACCGTACTGACTCTTATTTCCACGCGGTCACCATTGCGTAATTTGCGAGATGGCAATGTTTACCGGCATCGGGTGTAAACACAGCCAATACGGTTTTGAAGATGGTGTCATATGTCCATCGAAGTAGCCATCAATGTAATAATGGTGGCAGATGTCCATCGAAATAGCCATTAATGTAATAATGGTGGCAGATGTCCATCGAAATAGCCATCAATGAAATAATGGTGGCAGAAATAATGGCTACCGAAATAGCTATCAACGCAATAAACTTTTAACGGCGGTAATTTGTATTTACTCTTTTTTTTTCAGTAGATACACATATGCGATGGTTGAATAAAAAATAACTCTAAATGCAAATTTACATGAAATAAGAATCTTGAAATGATTGAGAAAAATGCAAAAAAATCTATGTATTCATTGAGTGACTGCTTTGTTGAGTATGTTAATTTTGTACTCAGAACTGGACACAGGTTTTATCGGTCTCTAGGCAGTTTAGCAGATCGGGCCCCCCCTCAATCAATTATGCTTGCTAAGTTATTGAAATTCCACGTCGAGCCTCCTGAGGACATCGGGCCCTTGGGTCCCTATTGTCTTTATCTCTCTCTTTCTCTCTCTCTACTGTCTTGAACCCCTTTGAACCTTCATACTTTCTGAATATTTTACACGATTTCAATAAGAAACAGAAAACTTTCACTGTAGATATCATGCTAGCATAATACTAAAGCATGTTGGACCGTGAGTGAAGGCGTAATATCAACAGTCCTTCATCTCATTCTATATATTAATATTATCAATTGGATAGCGATTAGGGAAAAGTGATGTCCCCTGAAGAACTGTAAAGT
Organism: Dysdera silvatica; assembly: GCA_006491805.2. NCBI lineage: Eukaryota > Metazoa > Arthropoda > Arachnida > Araneae > Dysderidae > Dysdera > Dysdera silvatica. Next base: position 151,294,917 of record QLNU02014176.1, read on the forward strand.
CGTCTGTCCTTTAACGATAAGCCTAGTATGTTAACATCGTATGGTTAAAAATATCCATTGCCCTCAGGATCTACCATCAGCATCGAGAGCGCTAAATTTGAGGATGTTATTTTGTGGGGTTCTGAATGGAATAGAACCCCACATCTACAGCCGAACGAATCAACCATTAACAGGTAGAAATAGAAATAATAATATTATATTTTATATGCTGTCTTTTTCTTTGAATTATATTCTGAATTTCCTCATTTTTAGACCCTGCGGTGATACAATAGTAACGGGTTTCACAAGCGTGAGGTAATCCCGGATTTGGCTTCCAACGGTGTAAAAAAAAGAGAGTTTACTGACAAATTGCTCAGCGTGGTCCTGGGAAATCGATTCTTTGGGCTTTAAAAGTTTCGGTATCATTGGCAAAATGTAGGTCCAATGCCATAAGGATCCTAAAAAAAGGGGGTTGGACCAATCCGCCATTTTGTTGCCATCCTATCATATGATCTTATTCACTGATGTGTCAAAACTGAGTGATTTACAAGTGTGTTATTTCAATAAAATAGAGTTGGACGGTTAGATGTGCCCCTGTAAATTATTCGAATCCCTCAAGGAATAAACATAGATTGTTCAGAATTACAACAGGTTCTGTAAGAAGAAGAAAATGGATTATTAATTTTCCAATGGTAAACGTTGTGTTATGAAACCGGAAGTGTACAAAAAATGGCGGTCGAGGCGTCGGCCTAGAATTCTAGGGACTTTACACTGTCTATAATGATGTCATGCATTCGTTCATCGTGCCATCAACTCGGTTTCATGGTATGGTATGGTATGGTATGGTATGGTATGGTAGACAGTCTCCCGTTCCATCTTTTTCCACGGTTTGGCTTTCTTAGTAGCAGAGGTCTGGATCCCTCAGAAAGTTTTAGGTCCAGGAACAGCATAATTTTTGCTCTCCTTTTGCCATAAATACGTAAGCAAATGAACTCCATGCATTGTCTATCAATTTTGGGAGGGCTCGACCCCCAAATATTTTATTGTCTGCTGAGGAAACATGGCCGCTTTGGAGTTGGATCCCCCGATCATCGTCGTAGAGTATACTTGATTCGCAATGATGGATAAACTTCCATGAATTTTTAGATATCCATCCTCAAGTATCAGGGAGCCTAACTTACGTCAACAGAAAATGTTTTATACGTTCTTAGATGAAAATCAACCATTATACTAGTAACACAACCTCATTTAACCGCTTTACAGACTTGTACAGCGAAAGGGTAAAGTCTCTTTACTACTGATTTCGCCCGATAAAGGGAACAGTAGTTCTCGAAACTTTGCTGAATATTTTCTTATACTTTGGACCAATGACAGAGTTTTACAAGCTAAAATCTTTTTCTTATATCGTCCATTTTGTATAAAAGAAAGCGATCTATTTAATAAAATGATCCTTTTTTGTAAATTTTCGGCAATAAGGATTTTTTTTACATAATATATTTCTTATATAGAAAAAAGTTGAAAAAGACATTGGAAACTAAATAAAAAATATACATGTGTGTATATAAAAATACGTATGTGCATTTAGAAATGTAGTTGTACATTGCACGAAACTAATTACATGCTCCAAGAAATATAATACTTAAAGAATGTACTTGTAGGTAGAAAATTAACTATTATTATTATTATTATTAATATTATATGGAAAGTATCAGCATGGTAACAAATTCTCTATATAAACATAAAGTTAGTTTTCCAATGCGTAAAATCTTGAAATTAGATTATTTCTCTGAACTATTGGAAGTTTTCAATTTCTACATCAATAATCCGTTGCTTCTTCTCTGCTAGAGAACACTCTTCGCAGGAAAGGTGCCTTAGGCTCTTCGTTATAAACAAGGTTAACTTTGATTTCTGCCAACCGATATTTTAAGATAAATATCCAAACATGCGCGCCGGAGTTTTGAATTCATCTTCTCAAAAACTGCAGACATGTTATCATTATCTTGCTTCCTACGCAAACATAAACCAGTTCTTTACTTTCTGCACGTTTTTGCTTATTTGTTTTTCGAAGGTACTTTAATATATTCATAATTATTTATATTTCAATCCAGAATTGCTTATTTTATAATGTGTGTGTTTTTGTGCTTATTTTGTTTAAATAACCGTTACTTACTTCGTTTCTGTTAAAATTTATCACTGTGGTGTTCATATTAAACTCTATAATTCTAGCTACATAAAAAAAAATAATTAAAAAAGGTGGAATTCTCCGCTTATACATTACATACCAAGAAACATTTTAAACACTTTAAAAAAATTTTAAAAATTTCCGACCTTCTCCGCTCGAAATATATTGGATCAAAGGGATCTAATTTGATCTAATTTGAGTTAAAAATATAATTTGATCTAAATTAAGGGATCTAATTTGAACCAGAATTGGCTCTAATTGAAGCCACTCCATGGCATAAAATAATTACTTAAATTCAATATTATTTCACGGGGAAAAAATATTCGTTTTCGTGAATTATCTATAAAATGTGTATTCATTTGTCTCAACATGCACTTTTTTATTTACTTTGTTATTTAAGTTTATTATTATTATTATTATTATTAGTAGTAGTAGTAGTAGTAGTAGTAGTAGTAATAGTAGTAGTAGTATAAATTAAATTCATTGCAGGTGATTATTGAATTCATTTGTACATTAATCCCTTTCACTATGATAATCATATTAAATGCTAATTTTGGAGTAGGCGAACTCTATACAAATATTTTTACTGGTTTCTAAATTAATTATGACTTAGCATATGCACTGTTTTCAAGTGAATTATAACGTAGAATATTCAGTATTTCCAAATAATTTTTAACGAGGAATAAATGTACAATATTCCAAGTAAACAACATAGAATATATACTAAGTGAATTATAACGTATAATATACAGTATTTCCAAATGAATTATAACGTATAATATACAGTATTTCCAAATGAATTATAACGTATAATATACAGTATTTCCAAGTAAATTATAACTTAAAATATGTAATGTTTCCAATCATCTTTTGCATATTGGGGGACTGTAGCATTGAGAGTCAAATTCAGAAAATGTCTTTTACAAAAACTCTAATATTTTGCTTGTCAAAACAAAAATGTATGTCATGTGTAAAATATCCCTACGGAGAAGTTTCCCAGCAGGACATTTTGAGTGACGTTTCATTCTGTTCTTTCATTTCACAAAAATTGCTCGCTTCATCGCGAATTTTTTTAAAAGAAAGCTTTTAGAATTTATTCTAAAAAATGTCGATTGACATTTCGTTATGATCACCGCGAACTACGGTTCCATAACATTATCATTTCTAGATTTTTCGATGGAAATATGTAGACAAAGACGAACTACCATTTTGACTTCCCACGAAGAGATTTGACCTCGGTGACACGCTAACGGCGGTATCGGCCATACGTAACCCGTGAGGAATACACATCCAAGATTTTGCCGCGGAACGGAACGATCATGACACAAAGAATGCTGAAAATCGATGTCCGGCCATAAGAAAGGAGAGAGGATTTCGCAGCTGAATACATAACGAGCGACCACCCAAAAAGGGCCATTAGATTAGATGGTTCTGGAAATGGTCGGGAAGACAAAGCTTTCTTCTGAACGTTCTTGAGGACAAAGAGAGAGTCGGTACCTTACAAGAGCCAAGAGAGGTGCTGACTCTGGTTGAGCTAGAGTTGGAGTTGGAACTTTGCCGTGAGTGCAAGCGGTCGACCTCTGAGTGTCTTGTGAGAAATTTTTCGAGAACCCACGACCTTCCACGAGTTCAGGTCCCACCGAACGCGGAAATATTTCTTTTCTTTCGAACGTTTCACCATCTAATCACGCCATAACATCGGCGCTGGTATCACTACGCCAATAAACGTTGATTAATATTGTTGTTTAATTTAATCTGCGTAGTGTTCGATTTATATAAATACATCCATTATACTTTGAATTTCTTCCCACGTATGCATTTTGGTTAAATTTGCCCATTCAATATTTATAATTCTTCAAAGAAAGAAGTCCATTGCTCCAAATATTCATTGCTTATTTTATATAATTTAGCAGTTGTAGTTTCCATATATTCTTTATCAACACCACTGCGGCCAGTTTCTCGCAATTTTGCCATTAAATTACGTACAGATTGGGGAAGAAAGTGAATATTTTCAGTAGCGTAGGCAGAAAGTTCATAAGGGGGTTATAGGCTTAATGGGAGGGGTTACAGAGCTACAACTCATATATTCCTATGTTAAATATACAAAATTTCATTGCGATGGGGGTTACAACCTCCAAAACCCATCTGGCTATGCCTCTAAGTACTTTGTTTCAAAGCCAAATTGTCTTTAAGTTGATTAATTTCCTTCGTGGCTTCAATTGCAGAAATACTTTGACCCTCGATCTTTGACAAAGCTTGATATAACGTTGCTAACTCTGCATATATAAAAAAAAACGTAATCTAGAGTTACGGTTTTCAGAAAAAGGTTCTCAATATATCTGGACATTTATCGATACTCAAAAAATAGGCTTTTTTTTTAATGATTTGGTCTTGAAAGGAAATATCAATGAAGCCACATTATCTGTTACACAGACAATAATGCAAGCAGCCCATCAAGCAATACCTAAAACATCAACAAAGTACCCCAAATTTCCAAAACCATGGTGGAACTCTGATTGTAGCGTTGCTTATAAAGAACAAAAAAAGGCTTGGAATAGATTTAGACGGTACCCAACAAACGATAATTTTATTGAGTTCAAAAAAGCAAGAGCAAAATGTAGACGTATCCGATGGGAAGCAAAAAGGGAGTCCTGGAAACAGTATGTGTCTAGCATTAAATCTTCCACAAACCCAAAAATCATTTGGAATAAAATAAAAAAAATTAATGGAAACGATACGTCTTATCCAACCTCCACCCTCAATAGCAATGGGATTGTTGCAAACAATCTTCCAGATATTGCAAACCTACTGGGAAAGACTATCTCCCAAACATCCAGCAATAATACCTATGATCCAAATTTTTACGTAATTCAAAACAGGATTGAAAAAATTCCACTCAAATTCCACTCCAGCACAAATGAGCCTTATAATTCTCCTTTCACAATGTATGAACTCATGAGTGCTTTGCAAACTTCAAGAAATAGTGCTCCTGGTCATGATAACATCCATTACTCCATGCTTAGACACTTGTCTCAAAGGTCAAAGGAAAATCTACTTTGCCTGTACAATAGAATCTGGATAGAACATTGATTTCCAGATTCTTAGCGAAGAGCAATTACTATCCCTTTCCCAAAGCCAGGTAAAGACCCAAAAAATCCAACTAACCATCGGCCAATAGCATTAACAAGATGTCTATGCAAATTAATGGAGAGGATGGTAAATCAGCGTCTTTCATATTCCTTGGAATCCAATAACTGCATAATGACTTCTCAAAATGGCTTCCGCCGCATACGCTCTACTACAGATAACCTTCTTCTGCTTGAAACAAGAGTCCGAGAAGCATTTGTCAAATGAGAACATCTAGTCTCTATTTTCTTTGACATAGAGAAAGCCTATGATAGAACTTGGCGTCATGGAATACTTTGTGACCTTCAGGAATGTGGCCTCAAAGGAAACATGGCATTTTTTATTCAAAATTTTCTCACTGATCGTACTTTCCAAGTTCGTCTTGGATCGGTTCTTTCTGATCTTTACAACCAAGAACAGGGTGTTCCTCAGGGCAGTGTCTTGAGTGCTACACTCTTCATTCTAAGGCTCAATAACATCATCAAAAAGGTCCCACACACTGTACAAACATCACTATACGTTGACGATCTCCAAATCTCTTGTCAATCCCGTGACATGAGCAGGCTAGAAAGGCAGTTGCAAATTGCCCTCAATAACATCACTAACTGGACAAATGAAAATGGCTTTACTTTCTCAATAGAGAAGACGGTTTGTGTCCATTTTTGTTCAAGAAGAGGCTTACATCCAGAACCAGAACTCTATTTGGGAAATCATCGTATTCCAGTTGTTCAAAAGGCAAAATTTCTTGGTGTGTTATTTGACCATAAACTTACCTTCAAGCCACACATTCAGTCTCTTAAAAACAAATCCATAAAGCCCTTAATATCTTCAGAGTACTCTCCCATACATCCTGGGGAGCAGACCGTTATTCAATGCTTCGTCTGTATCGTGCTCTCATCCGCTCCAAACTGGATTATGGCTCTGTCATTGACGCCTCCGCTCGACAATCCATCTTGAAAGCTCTTGGCCCTATTCACCATCAGGGTCTCAGACTGTGTACAGGTGCATTCCGTACCTCACCAGCTTTAAGGCGTATGCAGCTCTCTCTCAACTATTATACGAAACTTAAATCACTGCCCACTCACCCTCTTTGGGATGTCGTTTTCGAACCTCGTTCCACCTTACTTTTTAATGCTCACCTTACATGCATTCCTTCATTTGGTATTCGGATGGATAAACTAACCAGAGAATTAGGTATAGATTGTCGGAGCATTGCTCCTACACATACTCATTTATCACCGCCATGGGTCATACCTGCCGTGGACATCCATTGCGATCTGGTTAACCACAGCAAAAGCACTACACCTAATGCTTATTACCAGCAGTTATTTTCTGAATTTCGGGATCATTTTCAAGACTCCAATTTCATTTTTACAGATGGGTCCAAAACTGAAACAAATGTAGGTTCTGCATTTGTCATTAACAACAGTGCCATTGCAGAAAAAATCCCCCCATCATACTCCATTTTCACAGCAGAACTTTATGCCATTTCCATGGCACTTGCGTATATTTCAACTCATAGCTTAACTCATTGTATCATCTGTACCGATTCTCAGAGCTCTTTAAGAGCCCTGGAATCTTTTAAATATTCACCTCATCCTATTTTATCCAAAATCCATTCACAACTGCAGCACCTGCACAATCATTCCAATATTAAATTCTGCTGGATCCCTGCTCACATTGGTATCAAAGGGAATGAGCATAATATTAAACATACAATTGGTAACTGGCCCTCCTCATACCGTAAAAATCGGAAAGAGGAGGTTCTCCTTGCCAGACTTCGCATTGGGCATTCCCATCTCACCCATAGACATCTGTTGGAAGGAAAACCAGCACCAATTTGCCAAGTGTGCAATGAACCCATGAGTGTTTTACACATTTTAACTCAATGCCCCTATTATAGACTTGCCCGCACTCTTACTTTTAACTCTTCATCACTGTCTGACATTTTAAATGACCATGCTGACCATACGCACGTTTTTAAATTTTTAAAAAGTACTGGCTTTTACTACAGTTTTTGATTTTACCATGTTTGGCGCAGTATAGCCCAGATGCTCTTGCGCCATAAAAAAGCCAAACAATCAATCAATCAATCAATCAATCAATCAATCAAAAAATAGTTTTTTAATGGCTTTTGCAGTTTCAAAACTCTTTCTAGCAGGCTTAAACGCAAGGTACTTTGTTTTGCTATAGCCGAGCAATTTGTGATACTCTGTGTCGACTTCATTTAAAAATTTTTTCAGAGTTTCCGCGCGAACACTAGAGTTATAAAAATGTGAATATATTTTCACAATAACGCAGTCGAAGTCTTCAGGTGATAATCTGCGACAGTTTTAATCGCGTTGCGAATTATGTTAGCTGCACATCTGATTCCTATCAATGTTTTTCCGAAAGAAAAATTTAGTTTTGCATACATATTGTTGACACCTCGTCTTTTCAATCCGCTAAATTTGTAGTTAGTATTGTCTCCCAAAATACTACGAATTTTGAAATCAAATTATTTTCTATCAATACTTTCATTAGACAATTGACAGTTACATCTGATGTTTCGTCTGGTTGGTCTTGAAATTCTAAAAGTTTGACTTGTGTGCCTTCTTATGGTAAAAAGAAGCGAAATAAGATAGCGAATATTTGCATGGACCCGTGGTTTGAAGCATCAGTTAACATAGTTGCATTCGCTGAGTCGATCTTTAAATTCATCTATTACTATGGGCGCTAACATATTTACAAAAATAGCTTCTGTTATCATACTGGCACATCTAAAATTCCGTTCAAATCAAAGCACAATTGTTTGAACTAAAAGACTGTGGTTCTCTTACACTTTATAAGCCCAGGCGTTTTCCTTTGCAGCAACTCTCAAATCTTTCGAAGTTGGTGAATGCGTTTTCTTAAAAAAAATTGAAAATCGAAGAATTCGAAGCGGTAGCAATATCGGAATTTTTATGTTTTTCTGATCTTAAATGTTGGTTAATATCGCTGGAACCGTCATAGACTACGCTAAATTCTGTAAGAAACCTTTCACATCTGACGTCCGATGGAGCACTTCTTTGTTTATAAACGGGCACTTTGTAAGTTAACACTAAAAGTACGTTTGCGTTTAGTCATTCTTAAAATGGAGGGGTCACGTAAAAAATTTTTAAATTTACTACAATAAAACACGTCGATAAAAAAGATCAATCGTCAAGGAAGATGGCGAGCTAATAGGTCTCTGACTTACGTTAGATATGTGTGAGACGTATTGCGCATGGCTCGTCATTACTACCCTACTAGGGTTTCTGTCTTTCTAAAAACGGGACATTTCGACACGCCAAGGCTGTGCTTGGGGACAAGGGGACAGGCTACGATAAACGGGACGGTCCCGTTCAAACCGAGACGTATGGTCAGGTTAATTATGCATGTACTTTTATATATTCTGTTATTAATTATTTGTTTATATTTTTCTTTTCTCATAAGGGCGACAATATTTTCACTAAGGTGCTAAATCCAATAACAGTAGCATTAACGATGTTTCTGTTGTTAATACGATTGTTATTGGTATTTTTAAGCGTTTGAGCATGTTAAATGTCAAGTTTTGTTCTATTCAAACTGTTACATTTTTTTCACAAATTTCGGAGAAATAGGGAACTTCCTTAACTATATAAACCAAAAAACAGTAACGAAAAACCTCCTTTAGCTAGAAAATTTTCAATTTAGCGACCAGCGGGAATATTTTCTAATATATCTTTTTCCAGCTTTTTTAGCTGGAAATACAGCAATTTTTTTAATTTTTGAGCAATGGAGAACGATGAGCATTTGGAAAGGTTTCGCAGAGTACAAAATACTCCGAGAAGCACGGGTTGAGAACTGCTGTTTTAGAAGATTGTAAGTTGGAACCATTTGTTATTTGATTGTTTTAGCCACGATTGAAATACACATACGCTTTAATCGCTGATATACACTGAAGTGCCAGAAAAACTGGTACAGGCGTGCGTATGCAAATAACGGAGCTTTGCAACCAATCAGCGTAACGCGATGCGGTCGGCAGCGCCTATATAAGACAAGAGATGTCTGGCAAAGCTGTTAGATCGGTTCTTGCCGCTACAATGGCAGGTTATCAAGATTTAAGTGATTTTGAACGTGGCGTTATAGTCGGCACAAGAGAGATGGGACATAGCATCTCCGAGATAGCGACAAAATTTGGATTTTCGCGTACGACCATTTCACGGGTATACCGTGAATATCAGGAATCCGGTAAAACATCAAATCTCCGACAGCGGTGCGGCCGGAAAAAGACCTTGAAAGAACGGGACATTCGACGACTGACGAGAATCGTTAAACGAGATAGACGTGCAACACTTCCTCAAATTGCCGCGGATTTCAATGCTGGGGCATCAACAAGTGTCAGCGTGCGAACTGTTCAACGAACCATCATTGATATGGGCTTTCGGAGCCGAAGGCCCACTCGTGTACCATTGTTGACTGCACGGCACAAAGCTTTACGCCTCGTCTGGGTCCGCCAACACCGCCATTGGACTGTTGATGACTGGAAACACGTTGCCTGGTCTGACGAGTCTCGTTTCCAATTGCATCAGGCGGATGGACGTGTACGGGTATGGAGACAACCTCATGAATCCATGGACCCTACATGTCAACAGGGGACTGTTCAAGCTGGTGGAGCTTCTGTGATGGTATGGGGCGTGTGCAGTTGGCGTGATATGGGACCCCTGATACGTCTAGAGACAACTCTGATAGGTACGTAAGCATCATGTCCGATCACCTACACCCATTCATGTCCATTGTGCATTCCGACGGACTTGGACAATTTCAGCATGATAATGCGACACCCCACACATCGAGAGTTGCTACCGAGTGGCTCCAGGAACACTCTTCTGACTTTAGACACTTCCATTGGCAACCTAAATCGCCAGACATGAACATTATCGAGCATATCTGGGATGCCTTGCAACGTGCTGTTCAGAAGAGATCTCCACCACCTCGCACTCCTATGGATTTGTGGACTGCCCTGCAGGATTCCTGGTGTGAATTGTCTCCAGGATACCTTCAGACATTAGTCGAGTCCATGCCACATCGTGTTGTGGCACTTCTGTGTGCATGCGTGGGGTTGGGGGCTACACGATATTACGTAGGTGTGCCAATTTTTCTGGCACTTCAGTGTACATATATTGCCAAAGGGTGAATAATCAAGCCATGTTTGATAATAGGTTTCGAGATTCGTCATTTCTGCATGCATGCATGACAATATCATGGCAGCTGACGAGTTGGCATCAGTTCCTCCTGATCATCGATTTGTCATCCTCCATTTCAACGGGCATTGGCAATTTCGAAGCATGGTTAGTCACTATACCGAAGCATTCAACGAAGAGCTATTATCTTCCTCCGTCATCGCTCATAGAATGACCGACGGACTTCGATGAAGATGTCCTCCCATATCCATTATTTCTCACAAAGATATTAATAGGAAATGAATTAACATATACATGAAACGCTCTTGAATTAATTTTTACATTAAATGCTTTTGTATCAATATTCACATTCAGTGCTTTTGTATTAACATAAATATTAAGTGCTTTTGTATCAACGTGTATGTTAAATGCTCTGCAATTTACATTTATATTAAATATATTTGTATTAACTTTGATAATTAATAATTTGGAATTAAATTTAATGGTAAGTGCCCATTGTAAACAATTGTCTGAAAGAGAATTTCACTTATAATTTAATATTAATAAAAATTGTTAGTGAAATAAATTTTACATTTTTATCAACAAGGGGACTTTAATAAGAAAACAATTTTCTGGAAGCCTGTTGAGTATCAGAAAACAAGTTTAATGATCAAAAGTTTTCTTTTAAATCATCAGTCATTTTTTAGTTTTCTTTTTAATCATTAAAATCGTTTTCGAATACGAAATTAGCTTTTTAAAAATTGTTTTCTTATTTTAGTGTGCTGTGAAAGTCTGCGTAAACTTACTGAGAAAGATTTTTCTGAATGATTCTCTAATGGTGAAACTAGGAAAAAATTTCAGTCGTTAATTTCTATGAGAGAAGGTTCTCTCTAATCTTTCTTTAAAGTAACTGATGGATGAAGCGAGCTGTCAAAAGAAACTGTTTCCCAGATATTACGTTTGCTATTTTATTTCTTTCCTCTTATTAATTTTCTCCTTATCTTTTCTTCGCTATAAGCAATCATTAGACCAGACTCTATTCTCTCCAGTTCTTTCTTCGCCATTTAAAATATTCTGCTTACTAAAATGGTACATATGTACACAGATGCCCGTCGGTGAAATATTAAAAGTGGGCTCTTGAACTCCCACTCGCTTGGCAGTATTCGCCTTTTCCAGGAAAATTTTTATGAATAATAGCGTTTTGTAGTTTGAGAGAAATCCACCTCCCCTTCTTTTAAAACCTACATGAGAGCTCATAGATGCGTAGGCATGTGTGTGCTAAAATAGAAACAAGGATCAACAATCATATATGACCCATATGAAAGATATCTAAATTTTTGATGCGGAGTAGAGACAGGTCGTAACAACATTTTGACGTCACGAGTATTTCCATTTCATTGCTGCGATTGTTTAGGGAATTTTTTGCACGTGTCTACATTATGAGCATGCACCCGAACCCCCCACCATTCAGGTATAAATCGGAGACAATACAAATGGCAGCGGGTTTGTGGAGTATCCCTCACTAACCCTTCACGGATTCATGTATGTACTGATCTTTGTTTTAATACTAATTGATCCTGAGTGTGAATTTTATTTTCTCTATTAAAACAAAAATCAATACATACATGAATCAGTGAAGGGTTAGTGAGGGGACACCCGCCTCGGCCATTTGTATTTTCTTCGAGTTGTACTACTTTAATAGTGGAAGGGTGTAATCAACGAGTTTAGCATCAAGAAATTCACTAAATTTAGTACCAAAGCTCCTAACTCGGTAGATATAATGTATGTGACGTTAAAATGACGTCATGACCTGTCTTTGCTTGCTCCGCATCAAACTTTATCCACCCCCTTAAAATGTCAATGAAAGCCAGCGAGAACCGAAAATCAATAGAGGGAGTCTGCCGTATTCCCAACACGAGAAAGTTGTGTAGCCAGTTTTCCGCCATGTTGTTTATCCCCTAATTCTATGTAAACGAATGCTAACGTACATTTAGGAAACAGAATTACCTTTGTTTCTCGTATTTGTTTACATGGACTCAAGGTGCAACAACACTTTGTAAGTTTCGCCCCCTCTATTTTTTTTCAATGCTCGCTAATTAAAGCTTGTCTTAAAACTTTTAATCATCATTAATCCGCATGACATATGGGTAAATAAATATCATCTCCGGTAATACGGCTTTAGGTCGTCCAGTGGCACAGAAGTACTTGATCTGATTTAACATCTTCTTACGTATGCTGTCATTAGACATTGGTTGCATATTTAGCCAGAAAATCCTTTATGTAATTTATTTTCCAGAATAGTTCGCCGACAGAAAAACTAAATTTAAATTTTTCAAAATTTTTTTAGTAATGCGCAATTTAATTTATGAGTTTCATCCAGCGTTTATTATTTTCATTGGAAATTGTTTAGTTGTTTCACAAAAACTGGGCATTAATTGCCGATTTAGACGGCGATGTGTATGGATGAAAAATATTTTTAAAGCAGTACCAAGTAATTTTTATTAGTTGTCACATTGAAAATAATAAATCGTTAAGGTATTCTTTCATAAATAAACAAAAATCACTTATTAATGATTAAGCTGGAAAAATTAATGATTGATAATTAACTTATTAATGATTAAGCTGGACTTTGAAACTAACCAAAGAACGTAATCGATGATGTTGTTGTCAACTGAGTCACATGGCTTTTAAATATCTCTTTTAAAATACTTTGAATTCGGAGTTGTTGATTTTCAACGTTTGAGAAACCTGCCATAATTCTTTTAAGTAAAATTTTAAATTAAATGTTAAATTTTTAAAAAGTTTTCACTCTCATTCGAAAGCCCGATAATGAAATTACCCGAGCAATATCTCACATTATAAAGACACAGTGAAGGTATCATCATGCGTCTTGAATATATCCTGAATGTACCTTGAATGTATCTTGAATGTGTGACATGAATGTATCTTGAATGTGAATGTACATGAATGTATCTTGAATGTGTGACATGAATGTATCTTGAATGTTGAATGTGAATGTATCTTGAATGTGAATGTATCTTGAATGTGTGAATTTATCTTGAATATATATGTGTCTTGAGTGTATTACCTCAATCTGTGCAACGTCAATTGATTAAAGGGTGTGAATTTAACGTCTTGCAAAATGTTGAAATTTAACATCTTTAAATATGGATTTTTGAAAGTCTTTTTTTTTTATTTTTATAAGGTATCTCTAATATTGTATAACACGGAAGATACTTTTCAAGCAACTTTTCAAATTTGGTTTAAATATAATTTTAATTTAATTTTTTAAAATTATAATTTTATATAATAATGTATTTTATATAAAATTTAAATATGCATTTAGAATAATAAAGAAATTTAATAATAAATATAATTATAATAATTATAATTATTATAATAATAAATATAAAAATTAATAATAAATTATAATAATAAAGAATTTAAATACGTTGTTAGAGGCATATTTAAATTTAAGATATTGCGGTGCTTTTAAAAAGGAATAAGACTTTGAAAAAAATTTTCTAAAGATATTAAGACGTCGGTGTACAGTTTGGAAAACGAGAGCAAATATGGAGATTTCGGATAGGGGGATATATTTATATTGTTGCTAAAATGTCACCATGACGTTTGAGAAATGATTAAAAAAAATCAAAATCTTCATTAAATATTTCAATCAAATTCTGACTACTTTCTAAAAGGACATATGGCAAATTACCTTTTTTTGGGGATAACTTATTCTCTTAGGCAAAAAAATGCAAATTATTGCAAACTTTGAAAAACAAAAATGCTAAAAGTGTATAATAAATTCTACAGAGCTGACCAAATTTTCAAATTGTTTCGTATAATAAATTAGCCCATTGAATGCGAAAATTTGTTTAAGGATTCGGAGTTAAAAACGAACCTTACTTTTTCAAAATGCGAGTTATTGGCTTAAAAACAGTAAGAGAAAAATTCCACCTTCTTGTAAAAACGGGAAAATAGCAGTTCGTTTCTGCGACAGGAAATCGAAGGGGCTTTTTTCAATCCGGGTTCTTTTGATCGGAAAAATCAACGATTCGAAAACACGGTCTATCCAAACTAGCTCGGCCTACATTTCCAGGATAAATTCCTGTAAAAAAAAAGAAAGGAAGTAGGTTTGACAACAGAAATTTTGTATAACGGAAAATTCTCACTCGATTTTACCATTTTGGGAGAAAATTGACTAAATTTAGTACATGTTTTAAACGTCGTCAAAATACTTCGCGCATTTTACGTGCTGCCAAAGTTCTCGAAACGGATAAGCCTTGAAATTAACTAAAACTAAATGAATAATAAGTATTTCATATAAGATATATAATAACTGTTATAATAAATATAATGAGATAATTTATAGTTAATTATATTATTGCCTCACCCGCCCTATTCCCCTGATTCTTCTCCAAGCGATTTTCACCTTTTCCTTTCTCCAGTCAAACACATTCATAAGAAAAGGTTTAGAAATAAAACAAAAATAAAATCGACGGTGGCCAGGGTTTTCGATTCTTAAGACACGACATTTATAAAAACGGTACATAAGATCTTGTACGAGTAGCTTGTTGAAAGAAAAAGAGATCATCGAATGCGAGGTTGCCTATTTTGATGACTAAACATTTTGAAAAAATTTTATAACTTTTTAATTTTGATACGAAAGAGTTGCAACTTCTTTATTATTATCAGATGGTTTGGTAATATTAAATCATTGCACTCCACTGGCTCCGCTGGAGCGACATTCAGTATATGGCTTTGAATTCCTTTGGCTAAATAGCCTGGAGTGCAAAGGGTTAAATGTTGTATGAAGCGAAAATTTTTAAATACTTCGGACATCTGCATATAACCCCCAACACATACTGAACAACCAAAGCCACATGTTGTATGTATGTGTGCATGTTTGATTGTTCGGAGGGAAATGTTGGTGAATATACTCAGTACATATCATGAGTAAGTGCAAGACGTGTAAAAAATTTATACACTCATTGAATTAATGAATCATTCTTCGCATCTAATCTAGATGGAAAAAATTATTCATTAAGTTATCCAATAAACGAATTTTGCAAATGCGCTAAAGCTTCTCAATAACAGGTATGTTACGATTTAAGAATCTATCCGTTGTTTAAGAGTGTAAGGCATAACAAATGTTGAAACAGGAAATTGAAAAAGTTTACGATAAATAGAGGTGTCCGTTATGAGGAGGTTGTGTTGTATTTATTCGAAACGATAGATAATGCAACTTTCACAAATACTGCTACTTGATTAAGCTGATAATTAAAATTATATTGTAATTAGAAAATATCAGTTAAGGATAATTGAAAATTAGTAAAAAATAATTAAGAATGAGAAACAATCTACTCAGAATTAACGAAAGCTACTTATAAATTAAGAAAGTTTTTTTATTAATATTGAGCAAGAATTATGAAGAATCAGCTGGTATTTAGCTAAGACTATCTATAAATTAGCTAAAAGTCTTAATGATTCTCAAAATTTTATAAAAGGAGAATACAAATAAATTATGGCAACTGCATATCTAAACATGAATGGCCTCCGTTTTAACATTGCACTGAGGCCCTGCGGTGGCGCAGTGTGGTAACGCGTTCTCCTATTGCGCGGCTAATCCGGGTTCGACTCCCAGCAGTGCAAAAAGAACGCTTACTCAGAGATCTCATAAAAGATCGCACTGCTCACTGTAGTCCGGGGTTTGGTTCCCCAGGCCTTAAGAGGTTCGGATTCCTCGGAAAACTGTAGGTCCCGGCGCAGCATGACCACTGTAGTCTTTGAGCCGTAAAACAAACAAACAATATTGCACTGCATGGAATAGTGCAGCTGACTGAAATGAGGTTTCATTTTTATTAACAACAACATTAGCTGCGCCAAATTTAAATAATTGTGCTTAGAAAAATGAAACGAAAGATGGAAAGTTAGTATTATCCCATTATACAAATTGTTATTAAGGTAAAGCATTTATTCCTGGCATACATCCATCTTCCTACTGTTTTCGAAAATAGTGTTTGGAATGTACATACCCGCAAAGCCATCATTAATATTTTAATTTACTAGCAGAATTGACATTATACTATTATTAATGATTGCAATAAACTGTACGGAATTATACAACACACATTTCCCCTTTTCATAATTGAGACGAAGCATACGATTCTTCACAGACCCTCCTAAACCTTCTCCTTATTTCCCGATAGGGATTTTGTAAGAGTTGATATAAATAAAATGATAAACAGAGAAAAATTGGTAATGATAAACAAAGAAATTGGTAATGATAAACAAAGAAATTGGTGATGATAAACTTAGAAATTGGTAATGATAAGCAGAGAAATTAATGATGATAAATAGAGAAATTGGTAATGAAAACAGAGAAATTCGTGATGCAGTAGAACAGTGGTTTTCAATAGGCGGCCTGTGGGCCAAATCCGGCCAGTAAACAGTAAAAACTGGCCCGTTTACAAAAATAAGAAACTGAATTTTTTTTCCAGAGGAGCTAAATTTTTCGAAAGGCGGCTAAAGCTCTTACCTCAATGCTATTTCATTGAATCAGAAAATTTGTAGGGGGAGGGGTAGTTACGTCAATACGTCGTAAGATACGCACGTAAGATAACTTCATTTTTGTATCTTCTAGCTAGCCCATCGAAAAAAAATATCCAAATTGGCCCGCGATGAAAACCAATTGAGAACCATTGTAGTAGAACTTGCCTAGAGTGACCACCTTTGGGATTGGGTTGCAATGGTCACTCTACACGACAGAATTTGTAATAGGCATGACTAAGTCACTACCAGTTCTCTCTTATGAAAAGTGGGTACTTTATTTGCAGGTGGTCGTTTACCAAGGTGGTCACTTTCCCAAGGTGGTTACTTTACCAAGGTGGTCAATTTATCAAGGCGGTCACTTTACCAGGTTCTACTGCATTTTCGAATGAGATTGAAAGAAAAAGGAACCACATATATGAATATTCGAAACAAGTTATACAAGACAAATAAAAATACGGAACAACTATACGACACAAATAAGAACACGAAACAACTATACGACACAAATAAAATACGAAACATGTATACACATAGAATTAAAAAAAATGATATTAACTGAAACACAGCGCAATATTAAGACTTTTATGATACGCTTAAGCACTCAAAATGCTTAATTGAAAAAATATAATTAATATTACTTATTTTGAAATCGAGAATTGCATTTACAATAGGCATTCAAATTAAAACTTATTAAATTTAAACCCATTAAACATATGCAAAAGATGTATTATATAATATTCTTGTCTTGCGTAGCAATTTAATACACACGCGCGTAAGGAAGCGTGGACTTTGTTAGACATGAAGGTATTTACCACCAACTGCCTGGCTTGATCAATTCAAACACATTGTAAATGGCAAAGACAATCAATCATATCTGGACTAGCATATAAAGTCATTATTATTTATTATTTCTCTAGTGTATTGTTGTAGTTCACAGTACGAAAGACATATTTCGTGGCAATTTAGTACTATTTACTTTCAGGCTGGATTCATTAATTATGTTTAATTTACACCCAGAGACATGAGAATTGTCTGTATCTCCCTAATATGTACACTGTGTCCAGTAAAGCAGTTTCCTCTAGATTTGCGGCAGTAGTTTCTGTGATGTTCATGTTTTCCAAGTATTTTGTTAGATTTACCATAATGGCTACAACTTTACCTGATACCAGGACTCGATTAATGCACGGGTCTCCGAGGGCGCGGCCCAGGGTTCCATATCATTGGGGCACCAAAATTTTGTATGTAATCTTTTTGAGTAAGTTTAAAATGTCAGTTTGAAACCGAGTTTTTTAATTATAATTTATGTTAGTAATTTTATTAATGTTGCATTTTTTCTAAAGGGCTTTCCTCGAGGCGTCATTGCAAACGTCTTCAAACTATTGATTATGCAGATAATAGATACAACAAGAGTTTGTATTTGTTATTTACTTATTGAACACTTTTATTACCAATGCGTATGGAGGGGCCCCCGAATGAATATTAGGCCCTGGGCTGGGCCCCACTTTGGCCTGTTTCGGGTCCTGCCTTTATCATTGGAATTATTGCTGTGCGGTTTTTTCAAAGTCGGTTGATAAATTATGGTTAATATTATAATAGTAATTATAATAATAATAATAATAATAATAGTGTAATAATAATAATAATAATAATAATAATAATAATAATAATAATAATTTTGTAATAATAATAATAATAATAATAATAATAATAATAATAATAATACAACAACAACAACAACAACAATAATAATAATAATAATATATTATAATAATTAATATTATATTATAGTTTTATATATTCCCAGTCCTTAATTGTCGTTAATAGTGGGGAGAGATTTTCTTTGAATGTGGAGAATGAAATACATTTTAATCTGCTATTGAAATTCATTCAAACATATTGTAGCAATTACCACTATAAAATAAGGTGTCCATCAGTACAATATCACTGTTGAAAAAAAGATATACAGGCCTGCACAAAAGTTTAGACACAGAGGCAAATTATAAATAAAAGCGAGAATTTGCATTGAACTTCGCCGATATTGTATCTAAATAATCCTAGAACCAATAATAAATTGTGCAACTTAAAAGATTACCAAAAGTACTGAAACAAAATATCCCAACACCGTAATATTGGAATCTGCATGCCACAAATGTTTAGGCACATATGTCAGATTTATGCAAATTAACGGCGCGAAGTTCCCAAGTGATCGAAGGGGCGTTTCCCAGAGTTGTTATATAAGGCCTGAAATAATTTAGAATGCTTAGAACGATGCCGAAGTCAAAGCAATTTACGAATGACGAGATTTTGAAGATTTGGAGGCTGAAAACTAAAGGTAAATCTGTTACTCAAATTTCTGTTGCATTGAACCGTTCAAAGCGAGGCATTTATCGAGTGTTATCCCGGGGTGATCAGTATCAACCAAAATCACGATCTGGGAGGCCTCGAGTGACCAGCATTCGGGATGATAGACAAATACGAAGATTGGCTTCAAATGAAAGCCTGTCTGCAAATCAAATAAAAAACACGTTAGCAATGCGAGTGTCAAGAGAAACCATACGTAGAAGGATTGTAGAATGCAGGCATTTGAGATATGCAAAAATGCGCCGCAAGCCCTGCTTGCAATTACATCATAAACAAGCACGACTACAATGGGCAAGGCAGCACATATCATACAGTGACGAATGGCTGCAGGTGTTATTTAGTGATGAAAAAAAGTGGAACTTAGATGGTCCCGATGGCCTTTCGCACTACTGGCACGATCTTCGAAAACGCCCCTTAAGTCGGTTCAGCAGACGTCAAGGAGGAGGTTCAGTCATGGTTTGGGGAGCCTTTAGCTTCAATGGACAGACTTCTTTGGCGTTTTTGAATGGAAAACAAGATTCCAAGGCATACCAGGCAACTCTTGAAAGTCACCTATTACCTTTTGGCGAACTTTTATGTGGACGAAACTGGGTTTTCCAACAAGATAATGCGTCCATCCACACATCCAGGTCAACAAAAGAATGGATGAGCGCTAAAAATATTACAGTTCTCGATTGGCCTGCTCTTAGTCCTGACTGTAATCCCATCGAAAATGTATGGGGCATACTAACGAATGTTGTGTATGCCAATGGAAAGCAATATCCGTCCGTTTTAGAACTTAAAAAGGCTATAGAAGAAGCGTGGTTTAATTTTGAACCAGAAACCTTTCAAAATCTTGTGCTTTCAATGAACGACCGCGTATTTAATCTAATACGAAGTAATGGTGGCTACATTGATTATTAAAATTGTTCATTTCCTTATGCAAGTGCTAAAATTTATGTTTGTGCCTAAACTTTTGTGCCACATATTTTACTTATTTTAAGTTATATATTGCAGCAAGTTCGCTACTGATGTGATTTCTGTTCTCAAATTTTTAATTTGCATATTACATGTGTTCATACTTCGTAATATTAAAGTTCCTACTTCTTCAGTTTTAATAGTATTTTGTTATACTCAAATTTGTGTTGTGTCTAAACTTTTGTGCAGGCCTGTATCTAAAAACGTAAAGTTGATCTCGTAATATAAAAGTTTTGCAGATCTTTGTTTAAATATATAGCCTCTAAGGAAAACGTTTTTCTTCTCATTTTTTAATTGCATGATCCATCGTCAATGAGGGCTTTGAGATAGAAATAAAGGTATTATAAATATGTATTTTTATTTTGATAACAGCTTCTGGAATACTCTTCTCCATACATTGATATTCAAAATTTTTAGTAAAATTTTATGTTGAATGCTTTAGTTTTAAATTAAATTCGCCTACTCTAATATTATAAAATAGTTACAAGATTTGAAACCTATTACTACTTTTATAGTTAACTATTTCTTAATTCTAAAATAATTGTGGATAATATGATTATAGTAAGCTGTTAACAATATATTTTCTGTCTTATTAAATTTCTTTATTTCTTAATTTTTATCTATTTAATACTCAGAATTTTGGAACTAAATTTTTAAAACCGTAAGATACCGTGATTTAGCTAGATCTACAATTTTTGTTCGCAAGAGAAAACCTGACTCTTTCGCAGATGATAAAACACAACTTAATTATAATTTCAATCTATAGCGATCCAAAAGTTGTTGTTTGTTGTTATTTTGTATGCAAAAAAAAAAATAATCTGGAAATGTTGGCCGAGCAAGCGGCACTGTGTTTCCAGAAGAGGGAGGGATATAAGATTTCTTAGAGATGAGGAAAATAGAGATCCAAATATTTGAGACAAATTCATATCGACCGTCTCACTTATTCGTCTAATTGATGATAAAGATAAAGAGAGTTCGAGATAATTGGAGGATATAATAGTGCTACGAATGACTAACAAGCGGTCAAATGATATATAATCACAGGGTTAAATGATATATAATCACAGGGTCAAATGATATATAATCACAGAGTTAAATGATATATAATCACAAGGTTAAATGATATATTATCACAGGGTCAACTGACCTACTAGACGATGAATTGAAATTTATTCATTTGGATATTTCAGATAATGATATTGTGGTCTCCCACAATAGAAATGCTAGTTCACTTCGCAGTCTTTCTTTACTGTTGTCACTTAGAATAGCAAAAAAGAAAATCTTGTTAATTTCAATTTCTGAAATTGGAAAAATGCCAAACTGTTTCTTTTTATATGATGTTTTTCATATGTACATCATTTCACTTTCCGTATCTGGCAACATATTGTATAATTATAATTTCACTTTTTATATTTGGCAACAGTACGTGTAATTGTTTTCTGAATTCTAAAATCAAATCAGTCTTCCGTTTACCATCGAAGTATGTATACATCATTCTCGGAGGCCCAGACAAAAAAACGTAGCAAATCCTTTTAACGATGTATTCGAATTAATTTATTTATTGACGTATATTAATGAATTAACTTAACATATTTTACTTCTATATTAAATTTTCTGTGCTAATAATTTGGACCTCAGTAAATACTAAAAATCTATTTGTTTTAAAGATGCCATGTTTTTTCGCATATATGGGACAATTGCCAAATTTACTGGAAAATTGCCAAATTTATTGGAAAACACTTTATCATGCTTTTATGATTTTCGTAGGGATAAAGATAGGGAATATTTTCCCTGCACCCTTCCTTATAGACAGGATGCAGGGAAAATATTGTATCCCATGAAAGTCATATAGCACATATCCACGGCGGCTTTGTACTTTTGACCGGCAACTTTGTCAATTTGTTATCCCTGCGAAGGGATATAATACTTTCGAAGAGCAAATACGAAGAAAGGAACATGGTGCCCCGTATGTGGTAGCCTAGTTGGTTAAGACGCTCGATTTATCCGAAGGATCCCCAATTTGACTCGGCCGGCAATTGTCGAAACGGAATTGACAAACATAAATATTTTGATATTGCAATTTCAAGTGCGTTTCTTTACAGCAGTACTCAAAATTCCTTTAAAAACTTTTCAATGATTTAGAAATTTTCTTGAAATTATGGTTATCACGTTACTCAAAAATGAAACTTATTGATTACCGTATGGCGTTAACTAGACACGTAACACAAATACAAATCGCATTGTTATGCTGCGATTTGTATTTGTGTTACCGTATGGACTTAACTACACACGTGGGACAAATACAAATCGCATTGTTATACTGCGATTTATATTTGTGTTATCGTATGGACTTAACCACACACGTAACACAAATACAAATCGCATTGTTATACTGAGATTTGTATTTGTGTTACCGTATGGCCTTAACTACACACTAACACAAATACCAATCGTAGTACAACAATTCGATATATATAACCTGAGAGAGAGAGAAAGGACATAGTACTTTTTCTCTTCACTTTAAGCATAGGCCCTAACAGTAGAATAGCAATTCAAAACTCATGTTAGGGAGGGGGGGACTCAATTGACTTCAAATAAGATTTTATGATTCCGCCTTAGAGAAAATAATGTTTTGATGTCCAATGGGGGACTGGGGGCCCCCTGAACCCTTCCTTCCTTTTCCTGCGCCACTCGGTCCTAATATGAACTATATAAATGTGGAGCGTCAAAGTCTTAATCATACTTGAAATATCCCTCCGCACCCGCATTTAGTTTTAAGGGGTCAATTCACTATTAGTTATCTCAACCGATTTTCGTCGTAAAAATAAGATGTTTATCGCTGAGAATTAAGATTTAAATTTTTAGGAGAAACAGAAAACTCGTAAATTTATAATTTACTAATTACAAACGATTTAAACGAACACTTCATGTACTTACGATATTTATCGTTGAATAGATTAAGATCTCTCACTATCAATGCAACATTACTTATTGGATGGGGCCAACTTTCAAAGCAAGACAAAGATTAATCAGGATTAGTTTACTCGGGTAATTTGCGCATAATAGCTGTAGCTTAATCCCTTCATTCTTTAGACGTATATCAAAGACTTAATCTGTAGTTTCATAATGGAGAACAGCATTACTCTTTCCTATTTTAAACCGTCTTGTTAATTCCCATTAGGAAATAAATCGGAATTTGATTAGCGACATAGAACAGTCTTTTTCACATGTTGGTTCCTAGATATGTAAATGATCTGATCATTAGCTGATCGTAAAAGTTGTCTATTGCTGAAATCGTATGAATTTTAATGCCTTACCTGACTCTAGTTTAAAACTTCAGAACTTATGCATATATATACACAATGAAGTGTCAATAAACCGACACCTAATGAGGAAAATGATTTGTGTCGAGTTATGCGGATGTCGAGATATAGAGTTGGAAGGAATTTAAGGTAATAATTTAATATTAATAAATAATAACTAATAATTTATGAAGGTAAAGGTGTTAATATCTTTATATATGTATATTTTTTTATATTAAATCACATTGGAAATTAGCACTTACTACAATGCATTAATGCATTTGAACTTGAGAATTGGATTTAAATATATCTAAAACGGTCCTGATATTTAGCTTTATTATTTAATGTAAACTACCTTTAACACTATATAAGAGTTATAAACAGGGCCCAATTTCTAAAAAAAAATGCAGGAGCCCTAATATTATGATAAATCGATTAAAAAATCGAATGGCTGCAAAAGAATCGATAAATCATATCAATTGTTTATGTCCATTTTTTTGGACAACAAAATTCATGACTTTAATCAAAAATTGATCACTTTTTCATGACATCCATGACCCTTTTGGCAATTATGATCTTGTAAGGGCTCCGGTTAATATTTAAGTAATACGGAAGCAGGATTCCGGAGGGCTCCCACCCAATTTAAGCTCTGGTTATAAAGCTATTTACGTTATAAAGCTATTTACGTTATATCGCTATTTAAAACCGGTACACCTACCTAATATCGTGTAGCCCCGCCCCCCCGCGCGCACACGCAGAAGTGCCGCAACACGACATGGCATGGACTCGACTAATGGCTGAAGGTATCCTGGAGACAATTCATACTAGGAGTCCTTCAGGGCAGTCCACAAATCTATAGGAGGGCGATGTTGTGGAGATCTCTTCTGAACAGCACGTTTCAAGACATCCCGATATGTACGATAATGTTCATATCCGGCGATTTAGGTGACCAATTAAAGTATCTAAAGTCAGAAGAGTGGTCCTGGAGCCACTTGGTAGCAACTATTGATGTGTGGGGTGTCGCATTATCATGCTGAAATTGTCCAAGCCCGTTGGAATGCGCAATGGGCATGAATGGGTGTAGGTGATTGGATATGATGCTTACGTGTCACCTGTCATTGTTGTCTGTAGACGTATCAGGAGTCCCGTAAAGCTTTGTGCCGTGCAGTCAACAATGGTGCACGAGTGGGCCTTCAGCTCCGGAAGTCCATATTAATGATGGTTTGTTGAACATTTCGCAGGCTGATACTTGTTGATACCCCAGCACTGAAATCCGCGGCAATTTGAGGAAGCGTTGCACGTCTATCTCGTTTAATGATTCTCGTCAGTCATCGAAGGTCCCGTTCTTTCAAGGTCTTTTTTTCGGCCGCACCGCTGTCGCAGATTTGATGTTTTACGGGATTCCTGATATTCATGGTAAACCCATGAAATGGTCGTACGCGAAAATCCAAATTTTGTCGCTATCTCCTAGATGCCATGTCCCATCTCTCTTGTGCCGACTATAATGCCATGTTCAAAATCACTTAAATCTTGATAACCTGTCATTGTAGCGGGTAGAATCGATCTAACAGCTTTGCCAGTCATCTCTTGTCTTATATAGGAGCAGCTGACCGCATCGCGTTACGCTGATTGGTTACAAAGCTCCGTTATTTGCATACGCACGCCTGTACCAGTTTTGCTGGCACTACAGTTTGTTTACTAACAGTTATAATTTTTCAATTACAATATAGCGATTTACAATTAAACTGAAATTAAGGAACTGCAGCTAATTTATCAATGAATTATGACTGATTAATTGCCAGTAGTGTTGCTGATTGATTATATTAGATTTATGACAATTAGTCACTCCATTTAATCGATCACGAATAATCTGTCGACTTGACGTTTATAAAGTTTTTTTTCTAATTTACTTTTTCTTAGAGCTGGAATGAAAACCCAATATGCGGCAATTCTATAATAAATATTCACTATAAACACAGGGGCAAACACTCAAAAAGACGATAAGTGTCATCGCCTTAATATTTTGTGCTACGCGTGTTTAAGATCGTTTAGGCTGTTTGAGGTCTTCATGCTTTGTCTTGTATCGTTGTCAATGTTGCTGATATGGGAAGAAGGAAGTCCTGAAAATTTTTGAAATGTTATAAATGTTGACCGACACCGTCTCGCAGGATTTCTCAGCAATCTATTAAATTTGTTTTTATAGAGAAGATTTAATTTATTAAATAAGTATTGCGAACCATGGGCGAGTTGAAGAACTCATTTGTGATACTTAAATTGAGAGAGTTCTGAAACACGTAAGTTTAAGTGGCAACGAATGAAATCCTCCGAGAAGCCATTTACAGCCATATCGCCATTTTAAGAAGTTGGCAAACCACAATATTTTTATTTCATCTCTTTACTCATTACCCGTTGCGAAATTGCGCGTGGAATTAGTTGAGACGACCTGCTTGCAGGAAAATAACTTCAACTTTAATCACTTTCTGGAGCCAGTTTTGATGAATTAAAATGTCATTTCAAACACTTGTTCAGGCGAGAAAATTCGGCTCATTCGTTTACATCGAACGAGCAGCAGTCTGTGATAAATAGATGGATGAAACTCATTTCAAAGTAACAATCTTTTGGAAATGTTTCGATTTTCAATAACACTATTAAGAATATACTCAACTACTTTCTTTTCCCTTAGCCAACGGTGTCATGTTTGATCCATAATGATTGAATCTCAAACAAGTAGTAAGAACCATTAAAAATTTGAGATCAAAGAACACAAAATAAATTTTGAAAAACAATTTTCTACTTTATTTTACCAGATTTATTATTAACATAATGACAGTTCTGAAACAAAAAAAATCCAATTAATTGAGATTCCATTAATTGAATTTGCATTACAAAATTACAAAATTCCCTGTTTTATTTCTTTTGAAAAGAAAATCAATTGTGGAAAATGCTTTCGTTTAACTTCCATGCAAAAAAATTTTGCCATTCCGTTTCCTTTTCTGGGAAAGCGCATTTAATTATCCATATGTTCTTTTACATTTGTTATTCATTTGATGTAGAACTAACGAAGAGTTGATTAGAAACTTAGTGAAACGCACATAAATATAAAAAAATATAAACATTTAAATTTTTTAAAGTTCGAGAAATCTTTAATGTAATTGGTAACTCAAAGCACAAAAAATTTCATTTAGGGAACTTTAAAATGAATAACAGCTTTTGGCTTCTCTGCAACTGGATCATTTATTTTTTCTGTTAATTATTTATGTTTAAATACTTAAGTCCGAGGATTACGCAAACCATAAGACGGGACAGAGGACTCAACGGGACTTTTTTACAAGGACTTCACTTTGGAACATGGGACCCATTCCTAAGTCTAAAGCGATAGATTTCAACACAAAATACAAACGATTAAAAGAGTATAGAAATGTGTCGCTACCGTTCCAATACTTGGGCGGACGTATGTGTGTTTTCCCTAAAATTTGGTGAGACTCCACTG
>QLNU02014176.1:151327672-151339360 GCA_006491805.2 Dysdera silvatica
TCGAAGAGTAGATAAATCTAAATAACTCGAAGAGTAGATAAATCTAAATAACTCGAAGAGTAAATAAATCTAAATAACTCGAAGAGTAGATAAATCTAGATAACTCTAGCTAGCTTTAGATATCTAGAGTTATCTACCTTTCGAATTAACTCGAATAGATAAATCTGGATAACTCGAAGAGTAGCTAACTCTAGATAGCTTGAAGGGTAGACAACTCTACATAATTCGAATAGTAAATAACGTTAAGTAGATAACTCTACATAATTCGAATAGTAAATAACGTGGAGTAGATAACTCTACATAATTCGAATAGTAAATAACTGGAAGATTAGATAACCCTGAATAACTCGGAGCAGATAACTATGGGTAACTCGAAGAGTAGATAACTATGGGTAACTCGAAGAGTAGATAACTATGGGTAACTCCAAGAGTAGATAACTCTAGACAAATCGAACAGTATGTAACTCTAGATAACTCAAAGTAAAACCTTCCTTCTTTTGAGCGTCATGGGCGATGCATCGGCAACGCTTTCGTTTAGCGTGCTGTCATCCGGGTTTGATTTCCAACGGTGCCAAAAAAAAAAAGATGTTTACCGACTAACTTGTAGTCCTGGTGTTGGTTCCCTAGTCTCAAAGAAGTTCAGATTGTTCGGAAAATGGAAATCCCGTCGCAGTATGACCTCTACTGTCTTTGCGCCTTAAAACACTAAAGAAATTGCCTCTGAGTTTCGTGTTATTAAGCTTTCACCGTATATTAGTTTTAATTACTGCATTTGCTATGGAAACTAATTTCTAACAAATCATTACTTAAATTTTAAAAGCTAAAAGCTCTGACTCCAAAAGTCGTAAGAGGCAAGAATTACCCTACACTGTTTTTTAGGCTGGACACCCACCGGCGAACGTTAAGTTTATGACCAGACGCTTTCACTGCTAAGTTGCTAAACTATAGCCATGGATAGAACCACGCCTCCTAGACAAGAGAGCTGGTACATAGCCGCCATATTTTTTCTATATTATCATGTGATTCCATTCACTGCTATGTTAAAATTGAGTGATTTACAATTGTGCCGTTTTTAATAAAATGAGGTGAAATTGGTGGGTGTTCCGCTGAGAATTGTTCTAATCATTCGAGGAATAAATATAGAATGTTGAGATTTGCAACAGATTCTGTGAGAAGAAAATGGATTATTAATTTTCCAATGGTAAACTTCGTGTTATTAAACCGGAAGTATACAAAAAAATGGCGGCTGATGCGTCGGCTTATAATTCTAGAGGCTCTAGGTAGATCTATCCTCGCACTTAGTGCGTATGATAAAATGGAACTCCATATTAAAAAAAAAGCAAGTTATAGCGTTTAAGGAATTGATTTCTGCAAACATCGTTTAGCCTCACTTTGTTAATGCTCATTATGCATCCCTTCATTTGGTATTCGTATGGATAAACTAACTAGAAAATTAGGTATGGATTGTTGGAGTATTGCACCTACACATACTCATGTCTCATCAGCATGGGTCATACCAGGCCTAGACATCCACTGGGATTTGGTTAACCATTGCAAAAGCAATACACCTAATGGTGTTTACCAACAATAATTCTCTGAATTTCAGGATAATTTTCCAAGAGTAATTTTATTTTCACCGATGGATCTAAATCGGAAACACACGTGGGTTCTTCATTTGTCATTAACAACAATGTTATTGCAGAAAAAATTCCTCTTTCGTGCTCCATTTTCACAGCACAACTTCATGCCATTCCCCCGACTCTTACATGTATTTCAACTCACGGCTTAACACATTGTGTCATTTGTACCGATTCTCAAAGCTCCTTACAAGCACGGGAATCTTTTAAATATTCACCTCATCCCATTTTGTCCAAAATCCATTCACAACTGCAGCGCCTGCAGAATAATTCCAATAGTAAATTCTGTTGGATCCCTGCTCACATTGGTATCAAAGGGAATGAGGCTGCTGATGCAGCTGCGAAGGCAATGAACTCACCACTTACTTTTAGCCAATTTCTTCCTTTCTCTGACCTGAAACCAATTATCAAGACCTGTGTGAATCAAAGGTGGCAGGAAGAATGGGATCATCAAACCAATAACAAATTGCATAATATTAAACATACAATTGGTAACTGGCCCTCCTCCTACCGTAAAAATCGGAAAGAAGAGGTTCTCCTTGCTAGACTTCGCATTGGGCATTCCCATCTCACCCATAAACATCTATTTTAAGGGAAACCAGCACCAATTTGCCAAGTGTGCAATGAACCCATCAGTATTTTACATATTTTAACTCAATGCCCTTATTTTAACTTTGCTCGTACTTTTACTTTTAACTCTTCATCACTAGCTAACATTTTAAGCGACCATGCTGACCGTACACACGTCTTCAACTTTTTACAGAGAACTGGTCTCTAAAACAGTCTTTGATTTTACCATGTTTGGCGCAGTATAGCCCAGTTGCTCTTGCGCCATAAAAAAACCCAAGCAATTTCTGCAATTAATCCCTTCACACAGCCTAGCCAGGGGTATTGAGCTCCGCTTGGAAAATATTTTCTTCAAAATAAATCATTTTAGAATTTCAAATATTTTGTTTTGTATAAATGTCTACACAACAGAAATTGTTCTTTGACGTTAAAAGTGTATTTAAAATAGATTCCTACTGCAGATCTCGTACACGTCACGTTTCGTTACGGAAGTTTGAGTCTTCATCTACCCTGTAATACGAATAACGGGAATTATAAATTTTAGTACACTTTCATAAGATTTCACTGCAAAATTTACGTTAAGAAATTTATTCGTTAATGTTAAATGGCATATTAGTCTTTGATATTTAACATTATTAATATATTAATGTAATACATTAAAATGTTCAGAAATGTTAAGCTTCCCCCGTAACAAGCGTTTAGATGCAAGTCTGCCTCCAAAACCGCCTTCCTTTGATTACTAGTTTCTTTTTGATATACAGTGGAACCTGCTTAAGTTGGTAAATCGACCACCGGTATAAATTGACCACCACTTATTAGAGCCAGTGGTAAGCAGTTAATCATACCTATACCAAAGTCGTTTGTGTATCATGACCACTTGTTTATGGCGACCATTGCAGTCCCGTCCCGAAGGTAGTGGCGTAACTATTGAATTTGAGCCCCAATACAATCGCTGGTGGGACAACTATCCTATACCAGGATCCCACAATTATGCTATCTAAGGAGCCTCGACTTCCAAAGCCCCCTCCTCCCAAAGTCAAGGGCCTCAATGCAACTGCATTGGCTGTATTGACATCGCTACGCTACTGTCCGAAGGTGGTCACTTTAGGCAGGTTCTACTGTACTTATAAGCAAGAAGAGTCTCACGCATCTCTGTATTTAATAGCTTGGTGGTCATAGTGTTGAAATTTAAACTGAACGGCTGATAATTTAAGAAAAAGCCAAGATTCCAGTTTAAATTGAAAGATTTGTAGGACATGATCTTTCTCAGTGTTAACAACAACTCTCCAAAACGGTATTTTTCTTTATAAATAAAGCTCTAGTTTAAACTAAAATATTATTGCTGAAACTGCTATAAAAAAATTCCCGTTATATATTTTCCCCTAAACTTCTTTCTATAACTTCGTAGCTCCCGTTTGGTGTAGGTTTGTTTTCTGTGAAGTCAGAATTTAGTTTCTTTACATCTGTTAATCCACAAGATACAATTCTTCTGGTGATAGCCTTAGAATCAAATCTTATGTCTCACCTTGTTTGATGCAGAATGAGCGTTGTCCTTGTGCCATAAAAATACAGCCAACGCTTTCTTTGGCACAGAATGACCCTTGAGATCCTTACACCATAAAAATCTACCCAACCATCAATTATTCAAATTATCCTTCATCATAATTATTCCTAATCAATTGTTTCAACTATCCTTTAACAATTGTTGCAACTTACCTATATCCATTGTTGCAATTATCCGTTATCGATTGTTGCGATCATCCGTTATCGATTATTGCGATCATCCGTTATCAATTGTTGCAATTATCCGTTATCCATTGTCGCAATTATCCGTTATCCATTGTCGCAATTATCCGTTATCCATTGTCGCAATCATCCGTTATCCATTGTTGCAATCATCCGTCATCGATTGTTGCAATCATCCGTTATCGATTGTTGCAATCATCCGTTATCGATTGTTGCAATCATCCGTTATCGATTGTTGCAATCATCCGTTATCGATTGTTGCAATCATCTGTTATCGATTGTTGCAATCATCCGTTATCAACTGTCGCACTTATCCGTTATCCATTGTTGCAATCATCCGTTATCCATTGTTGCAATCATCCATTATCCATTGTTGCAATCACCCGTTATGCGTTGTTGCAATCATCCGTCCATTGTTGCAATCATCCGTTATCGATTATTGCGATCATCCGTTATCGATTATTGCGATCATCCACTATCAATTGTTGCAATTATCCGTTATCCATTGTCGCAATCATCCGTTATCCATTGTTGCAATCATCCGTTATCAATTGTTGCAATCATCCGTTATCAATTGTTGCAATCATCTGTTATCGATTGTTGCAATCATCCGTTATCCATTGTCGCAATCATCCGTTATCAGTTGTTGCAATCATTCCTTACCAACTTTTTGCAATCTTCCCTTATCAATTGTTGCCATTTTTTTTTATATCGATTGTTAAAACCAACCGTTATTAATTATTGTAATCGTCCCTTATCGATTTTTGCAATTATTTCTTATCCTAAACCGGAACGAGAATAAATGTGATAATCCTGTGAATTGGGGTCACATTAACTTATCCTTGTCATCATCGATATGATCCACTGAGCAGTCTTTTGGCAGATAAAAAATCGATAACGACCCTTAATACCATCTTTGTCGTAAATGGCTTTTTTTTTATAATACTCACGGTATTATTGGGACAATATCCGATTTATTCCGCGTTTGTTATTTGCGAAGCACCTCTTTTCCAGAAGGTTGCGATGTGATACGAGTGTTACTGCGCATATATCGAGATAATATTAATCCACGAAGAGAATTATCATTTACCAATTCTAGTTCCTTTTCGGCATTCATCTGTTAGCTGAGATATGCTGAGTTACTAACGAATTAATGAGAATTATATGACATACATACAAGAAGTCAATCCAACGTTTCGATTAAACAGAACATAATACAAGTAACTCGCTTATCTTTTCACATATATGGTGGTCGTTAAAGAGTAAACTAGTTTTAAATTTATTTAGTAATATTAACCCATATTGCATTTAAACGTATTTTTGTTTCTATGGAAAAATATCGTATTCTTCTTCTTCTTCAAAGCATTGCTGTTAGATTAGTTGCATTATCTAGTTTAGGGATACAAAAAATATTGATGATCGGTCCAATCAGCCATAACGCCATTATAGTCCGTTCGCGGAAAGTTGACCGATGGTCTCGTCATAATTCACGGAAGCTGCCGTCGCAAACAGGCTAGTCCGTTACATTAGAGGGGAGGACGTTATTTCAGAACTGGTTTTTCGCGAGCGTGTGTCTGCGCCAAAAAACTGGTTCTGAAATGACGTCCTCCTCTCTGCTGTAATGAACTAGCCCGTTTGTGACGTCAGCTCCCGTGAATTCTAACAGTACCATCTGTCAACTTTCCGCGAACGGCCTGTAGTGGCGTTATTGTTGATCGGACCGATCATCCTAATATATTGTGGATCCTTAAATTAGATAATGCAACCAATCACAGCAATGATTTGAAAAAGAATAAGTTATTATATTTTCCAAACCTTGCAATTACTAACAGCATATAAAATCATAACTGATTAAATACAAAAAAAGTAAGGCAGAAAAGTTTGTTCTATCTAGGAGAATCCTTTATGACTTTCTTTCTTTCTTTTTTTTTTTTAGCGTTTAAGTTTCTATGTACGAATTACTCGATTCAACATGTATCAAAAAGAGCTGAAATTTCGCGACGAAAATAAGCTTGTCATAAATGACCGTGCTGCTTTGGCGCAGTATAGCCCAGATGCTCTTGCGCCATAAAAAATCCAAGTAAAAAAACATAAATGACCAATAAGCAATTCTGGCACGAACTGCCACAAACAAAATGGCAAACGGCTTTGTGTTTTGGAGAAGAAAGCAAATCAGAGAAGATAAGACTTTGATCATACCCAAACGGTCTTGTACTGGTTGAAAGGAGAAGCGCTTGTTATGCTACTAGACACTTTCATTTTTTATTAGTGATTTACTGGGAGGTTAAATGAAGATTTAAGAACACACAATAAAATGAACCGCGTCTCTAATTTTGAGTGTTCTCCCCATTCAGTTGGCGCAGAATAATCATTATGCTTGCGCCATAAAAATTCAAGCAACCAACACTATTCGCCCTCCGATTTTTACTTCTCAAGGCGCTACGATTTTGTTAGCCAGTTGCATATTTGTTGAGAAAAGATTCTTTTCAATTTTCTTCCGATCTCTCTTTTCTAGTTCCTTTCAGTTCATATGGCAATGTAAGACTTTTACAAAAGGTCTCAATCTCCTCAAGTTTTCGGTAAACTCTTAATCTCTCCCCACGTTTTGTTGTTAATTTCGTCTTCCGCATTTCTCGGTATATTTTTTGGCCTACCTCTTTTTCGGTTTTCTTGAAGTTTCCAATGTAAGATTTATGGGTAACCACAATAGAAAAGCTGTATACTCGCTTTGCAGTTAGCGTTGCATTTAATTACCTTTCTGGCGTTTTAGTTAGCCATTCCAAGCATTTAAGTTATTAATATGTATATTTCAATTTTATGGAATTATTGCATTTCTTCAACACTTATTTCATCAGACTTATCTACAAACAGTTGATTTGTGGCTAATTTATATTAGCCACAAAATCTACTATGCACAATATAAATTTATAATAAATTAAAAATACGATTTCCATATAAATTATTCTTTTCTAAAGCAGTCTCTTCGTTAGAAATAACCCGCTCTAAAACCTCTTCGTTTCCCACGCCTCGTTGGCGCCTTTTCAATTAAGTTTAATTACCTTTTACTATCTCGGGGCAAGAAAACCGTACGCGACGGTGACTCAATTATTTTTAATCAATCGCATTCTGACAACAATCTGATCGCCCCCCAAAAAATATATCTGTTCTCTCGAGTTTTCAAGACAGATCTGTTTCTCGCCTCTTGCGACTTAAAAGTATTCCTGTCCGCTGCTTAGCGTCGCAATTCCTAACCAATATGTAATCTATACTATATTACGAAGTTATTCTGCGCTCATAAAGATGTTTATTATTGTACTTCGTTTCATCACAATCTATCGATTAGGAATTTACTGCCTATCTTTTACCATTACGTCGGATAAGTTCTACAATTATGCCAGTCGACTTAGGAAACCGGTTTATCAGAATCGATAAAAAGTTATCGTAACCCATGGTCATCGCCATCCTTACCGGTAATCGATATTCTTATACCTATCTGCAATGTTTTTTCACTACCGCTTTTGTCTGATTTTTGAACTACTTGCGCGTGGTTTTAATTTGAGATCATCTCATTATTTTTCACGAATGAATAGGTGGTGATATGGTTCTTCATAATATTGTTTTGAAATATTAAACAAATGTTAAGGAAACAATTTAAATGTTTAGAGTTTTCTTTATAAAGACATTTACGAACTTCGGTGGGGCTGCGTCCTCTCAAATGACGCATAGCTTGGATTTTCGTAGAGTGCGAGTTCGTTGGTGTATAGGCTACTAAAAAGTCCCCAACTATCGCCTATGAGGGCGCACCGGCCCAGTCCGCCCCTAGGCAATGCGGTGGTTCAGTGGTAACACGGAGTCCGAACGGCGCCAAAAAAAATGTCCCGATTAACTGCTCACTGCAATCTAAGTGTTGGTTTCCTTGCCGATTAGAAGTTCGGATTTCTCAGGAAACTACTTGTTCTGGCCCCAATGTGAGCTGTATTAAACTTGAACCATACCATTCCAAACACGTGTCTTTCTATACTTTCCGAATTCTAAACCAAATTTTAAAACCTTCAAGCTAAGATATTATTTAAATTTTATATTTCTTACTAGAGGTGCCATACAAAATGTATCAAATTTTGTGAAACAAATTTCAAATATTGTTAAAAATATTACATTTTTTTAGCGTTTTGTTAAAAACAAGTCGAGAATACAGCAAGTTCAAAATGCTGCTTCTTCCAATCCTTGCAGACTGATTTTAATGAGCGTGGTATATTTTTACTATGAACGTTCTTTAAAGTAGTATTTTTTTGTAAAAAGGATTTACTGTGAAAACTGTTACTTGTTAAAAAACTTATTACAATCATTTGTGTTTTTTACTAAAATGAACAATATAACTTCAGCTTAATAAGCCGTAAAATGAATATAATTATTTGTAAAAAAATCCCATGGTTTAGAGCAGAGTTATGAAATTTTTTTCTCGAAGAGCAATTAAGCCCATTTCAAGTTAATCCTTTATTTTGAAATAATCTTTTGTCATTTAAAGAATCGAAAGAAACGAGTTTTTTAAATCAACTTTCTAATCATCAGTAACTAATAAAATGAACAGCAACTTTTGCATCTTCCATAGCAAAAAATTCGAGTATATATAACATTTTCACATTAAAAAAAAAATGTTATTTTAATATTTTATCGGTTGATTCCGTTGAATATATACTTTTACAAAACTTTTTATTTTGTAAAACTGAGCATATTTTATAGTAAAACAATATTATATATATATATATATATTACTTGGGATATAACATATAATACAGGCGTTAATATTATACCAATTAAAGATTACAGAAAAAAAGGGATAAAAAAAATTTTAATTTTGCTTTTTTTACTAATCCTGAAAATGAACTAATAAATTTCCTTTAACACAATAAGATCTACAGATTCGCATTTGTTAAAAATACGGAGGCAGTGTATAATAAAACATTATAAAAACAATAAATAATAAATATAACAATAAACATTATTATAAAACATAATTAAATGTTTGAAATATAGCAAAAAATTCTTTGAAAAATATAAATTAAAATTGTTCGCTAAATTTCAGAATCCTAAGACTCCCGATTCATTGGAATAGGAAGTCAGTGAATATTAGATCCTGTCACATTATAAAGATGACTTCATTAATCATAGAAAATCAATTACAAAATTATTCGAAAATGAGCTTGTATGAACTAATCTTATTTCATGTGGTGAAAGTTGGATCACTCTAAAATCTTGGTGTGGAATTTATCCTTGCGCCATAAAAATACAACCAATCAACCAACTTGGTGTGGAATTTTTCTTGTGCATTGACCAGATAACAAAAATTAAAATACATTTGCATCTAAAACCACAGATGTCCGTAGATTTGAGAAGTACAGTATTTGGAACGTATTTTATGCCATTGTATATATATATGTGGCGTGTATTGGGCCTTGCGACATAAATTGCAAAAAATTATTGATCTTAAACGTTGAAAGGAACACACGAGCTTTGCCTCCTCAATAAACATATGAAACTTTCTAATATCAGGTAGTTTTCTCATATAAATAACTTTTCAAACCACATCGAGATTTTCTCCATAAAACTAGATTTCTAGGAGCAATTAAGCTTTGGAGGAGCAGGTGATGTAAATTTTTGATTACTCAAGAACCGAAATTTGGGGAAGACCGGAAGCATTTGCGAAGGAAAACAGAAAATATGAAAACATTCCGAAAAATATTCGGAAATATTCATACTTGGAAACAAATATTTCTTTTAATTTAAATGTGTTGTGCATTTTTTCCCGAAAATTAGCTTTCTTATTATGCTTTGAAATGGTTTCCAAAAGTAATGGGCCTACTTTAAAAGAACTGGAAATGAAGGGCACAATTTTTATCCTGTAAATTCAAATTTTGAATAATTTAAAGACCTTTTGAAACAAATAGGAAAACATTTTAGGAGAGCCATTAACTGTAGTAAGTAAAAAAAGACCTTTTAGAACTCAAGAAAGTAGAATTCGGAAATTGAGCTTGAGGAATATAATGGAATCTTAACATTTATATACAAAATATTTGTTTATTAAATGTGGACCTAACGGAGAAACAAATATGACTGAATTCTCGTCACATGTTTGTATATTTAACGTTCTGAGCACGCGCACTCTGTCACTGAGCTCAGGCTTAATTTGACCTCCGATCAAAAGTCAGGCTTAATTTGACCTCCGATCAAAGGTCAGGCTTTATATGACCTCTGATCAAAGGTCATCACTAAATCTGACCTCTGATCAAAGATCAGGTTTAATCAGACCTCTGATCAAAGGTCAGGCTCATTTTAACCTCCGGTCGAAGTCAGGCTTATTCTGACTTCCGGTCACAGGTCAGGTTTAATCTGACCTCTGACCAAAGGTATAGTTGCAATCAATTCAAAAATTTCAGGGACTCGGACACAGGAGTGACAGAAAGCCAGGATCGTAGCCACGGGATTATTAGTTTACTGGACTGTTAGAGCAAGAATTTAATTTAGTTGAATTATCAAAATGTTTGAGAGGAAAATTAATCCGAAATCGACAATTAAATGTTATAAACTTCTCTTTGGTAAATGATTATCATCCAGTATAGTATTTAAATGGGAAGTTTTGTATGCTGTTAAGTAGAAGTGCTTTGTAATTCAGGTTCCCCTTACCGCATATTTTACCTTAGGCGGAAAAGGAGGTTATTGAAGTCTATTTAACGGCTTAACGTGAGTTTATATACGACTTAACGTAAACTTTAGTTTCCGAACCATGTTTCCGCTTTCATAACCGGACTCCCAGAAGAGACAGCCAAAAATTGAAACTTTCGTTGCCTACTCATCCATGTAGATGCATATAAAAATTATAAACGAATGAGTGAATTTTATTATTAATTAAAAATCCAGCATTTTTATCCCAATAATAAAATGGCTTCTTAAAAACAAGGTACTTTTCAATGAATCAAAAGCCTATATGGTACTACATATTATTTGATACTGTATGTAATACTGCATACGCTATAATATATGGTAATACATACATCCTTATGGTAATATCACATTCAGTGATATGTGTGATTTATGGTCTATTTAATAAATTATCAATAAAAATTTGGATGAGAACGTGATGTCTGAATGTTTGATTACGATGTATTTTGATTGATTCAAATTTTTAAAAATATTTCCATAAAATTAAATATTCCTGTGCCTTTTAAAGTTAAAATCAAACAATTCAGTTTAATTTTGAAACATGTCATTACCAGAGCTGACCTGAACGTGACTCGTTATAAAGTGACGATGACTACATGCAAACTTTTCATCTGAAATAGACAGTCAAGCGAAGGCTTGTCTGAAAAACAGATGTTTCTGACATGTTCTAATATAAGCGTTTTGAGCCGTCCCTGATACAGATTCTGCGCTACCCGCAATGCAAAGCACCCGGTATTGACGGCATACACAACTTCTGGTACAAGAAATTTACCAGCGCCCATGGCCCATTAGCCAAGGAACTTACGGCGATAATTGAAGACCCCAGCAAAATGCCTGAATTCCTCTGCAAGGGAATAACTTACCTCCTACCGAAGGACCAGGATACCAGTAACCCAGCGAAATACCGACCCATTACGTGCCTGAACACCCTGTACAAGATACTCACGGGGTGCATCTCTGAAAAAATAAGCCGGCACAGCGAAAGCAACAACTTAATGACCGAAGAACAAAAGGGATGCCA
>QLNU02014176.1:151339460-151364384 GCA_006491805.2 Dysdera silvatica
TAATAAAATTTTACAAATGATGTGATAAGTCCTGGTTCGTCGAATTTTTTATACAAAATTCCACTGTGGTATGTCACAAGTACAATTTATTCTATGGTGAAAGGTTGCGTCCCCCCAATGACGGTAGCCCTGTAATGTTTTCTAAAACGCACTTCCGTTTTATTCGACTAGCCATGGCATAAAACAATTTTCATTTACTCTAACCTTTAAAATGGACCTCTGATTAAAATTTAACATTTTATTTTTTCCTCTTTTTAAACGCAGCTCTTCTTTGGGCATTCTAAGAATTCCTTCCGCTCGGCAATTAGTCTAATTAAATGTAAAGGCTAAGGAAGTTGTTTCGAAAAATATACTGCAAAACGTGAAAGGAGTTCCACCTCTTCATCAAGTAGAAGTTAAATTTGAAGAGAAAATTAATTAAAAACTTGGATGGTTTTGAAACCCTTTGAATTAACACCCAACTCTGACAAATATTTATAAATTAAATTTCTCAGTGTTAATCAGGGCCAATAATATTAACTTGCTGTTTTATCAGTTACTGCTTTTTTGGATTTTTCAAAATGACACTAATAACAAATGATAGAGAAAGTGTATTTCCTTGGTTTGTCCTTTTTTCATAGAACCTGCACTATTACGCTTATGACGTAATATTTACGTCATACACTTAAGTAAATTGCATGCCGAAAATCGCGTCAAATTATGAGCCAATGCTGCTAAACGAGTTTCGCGAAACATACAAGTGAAGATTAAATCTGGAAAATACTCTCGCGCTGGAAAATACAACTTACAGCTGTTTTGCTTTTGGAACAATTGCCAAATTCAGTTACAAAGCGTCATGTTATCATGAACTTATAACACAAATTTGATTAATTTCATAATTATTAGTCATGTTATGTATTCATTTCTGTACTCCCATTAAATTTATTGGCGTTATTAAGAGTATTAACATTTAAAGTAGCGTTTACATAAATGTTCTGCATTATTAAGGCATTGATTAATCGACATAAACTTTGCTTTAAAGATATTAACTTTATAAAAAAAAAAACTGCACTCTTAACCAACCAATATTGAAACTGATTCTAAACGTCAATAAATTAATCAGTTTCAATTGCATTTCACGTAAATAAATCAATCGTTTTGGAGATGGCCCTGCGGTGGCGCAGTATGTTAACGGGTTCGACTCCCAGCCGTGCAAAAGAACGCTTACTCAGAGATCTCATAAAGATCGCACTGCTCACTGTAGTCCGGGGTTTGGTTCCCTAGGCCTTAAGAGGTTCGGATTCCTCGGAAAACAGTAGGTCCCGGCGCAGCATGACCACTGTAGTCTTTGAGCCGTAAAACCAAAAAGAAAGCGTTTTGGAGAGGTTTCGTTGATAGTGTCATCATTGTTCTTAAATCCTAGAAACAAATTCCGCGCGGTATTAGGAACCCATTAAAAAGCACTTCAACACGAGACCAAAAGCCACTCGTAGAGGTCACTGAATTTCACCCACACCCCTTCGGCCTTCACTAGTACACGTGTCAGGGCCGGATTATCGCCTTGGGGCAGGGATCTTCAACCTTTTTCAGTCCAAGGGCCAATTTTTCTTATTCTTGTTGTCTCGCGGGCCTCACTACTTGACACCAATATTAGGACTAAAAAAAAAAAGGAGGCTCGATGGTTGCGCCCCCATTCCCGATCAGCCTTTATTGATATTTGTTCCTTAAGTCTCTATATTAGTTTCGCGAGCCCACCTAAAATAATTTCTGGATCCGCCTCTGGGACCAAATATATATAACTACGTAAAATACGTATGGAAGCAAAAACATTTACAATTCGTTTAGTTATTAATATGTAAAGCGAAATCAAACCTTTTTATGGCATTTTTGAACTGCTTATTTTTAAAAATCCTGTCAATATCAGGTCTTATTTTTGTTGAGTGTTTTCAAGATGAACGTTGGTTATTCTGGTCCAAACTTTTCACTTATCAAATTCAATTTTAAAAATAGCTTTTTGCGGACGCATTGGCGTACTTGGGGGAAGGGGGCTAATGAAAGTTGCAATTTCCACTGAAACGAAATTTTGTGTGTGTGCGTGTGTATATATATATATATATAAAATATATGTGTGTGTGTGTGAACATATGGAGTTGTAGCTCTGTAACACCTTCCCCCTTGTGAGACTGTAACTCCGCTTCTGAACTTGCTAAGTCAACATATGCGCATATGTAAGTGCTCTATAATAGCAACGTTTTCAGATCACACAGTGAGATGGTTGGGAACTTGTTCTTATCAACATATTTAGTATAGAATTTTACGAGTCCTAAGTTTAACTTTTTTAAATCACTGTTGCACTGCAAATCAATAAAACTACACCTAATGCTAGAAAACTAAAGAAAAACAAGCTCGAGAGGAAAACGGCATTTTATTTTGGTTCTATAGTGTTTTAAGATATTTATTATGAAATATAAAAATGCCAACAGAATAAAATACATATTATACAGACTCAAAGGGAGTAAGAACATTATTTTTGTGTAAATCAATTGCATTTTTTCATGAATTGGCGGGCCGCGGTTTGAAGACCCTTGGCTGATATAAATGCGTAGGGCCCGCCTTTATTTTTGTTGTTGTTGTTGTCGTTGGTCCCGGCGCGGTGAAGACCGAACGCCGCTTCAAAACCGTTGCCAATCGAAATTTATCATCAGGGCCGCATTTTTTATCACGGCGTGAATTTCCGCGACGTTTCCACGAATTTTAGAATATTTTTTTACTATAGAAATAAAATACAGGGTACCAGGGAGGAAATTACATAAAAAGGTTAAACACTGGTAAAATAGCAATGAAAAAGATCACTCAAGCTTTCGGACGCATCAGCAGCAGTCCTTCATCAGGAGTAATGACGATGTTATGTTTCTGTCTCTTTTTTATACTTGAAATTTCTGGAAAACCCTTCATCAGAGTAGTCCCGCAGAATGGGAAAACCCAATGAGAACCAATGGGAGGCCTCCAATAGAATCATGGAAGAACCCCAATAGGGACCAATGAGAAACCCACACTGCGGGTTACCTAATTTGGGGATGTCTCATACATTTCAGAGTAAGAGTTGTTTATAAGTTTCTGGAAGTGGTTGTGATGTATTAATGGCTTTCCCGTGTAGTTTGTAAGTTTCCCAAGATTCTAAGAAGAGTCTACTATTCTTGTTTGTGATGTGACGGTGTAGTATTTTTGTTGAGTCCCAGTCGGGTTCGTGTCCGTGTTGTAAAGCGTGTTCTGCCAGACGTGAGGCTATGTCTCCTTTCGCGAGTGCTTGTTTGTGTTCTTTTTTTCTTGTTTTGATCATTCTTTTTGTTCTCTACTTCTCTTCTACTACTCTGATGAAAGGTTTCCAGAAATTTGAAGTATAAAACGAGACAGAAATATAACATCGTCATTACTCCTGATGAAGGACTGCTGCTGATGCGTCTGAAAGCTTGAGTGATTTTTTTCATTGCTATTTTACCAGTGTTTAACCTTTTTATGTAATTTTTTTTACGTTGTGAGCAAATGTTTCCAGTATAAACTTTATTTTCAAAGTTTAAAATTTAAATTTCAGAACGGATTTAGCGATCGATCGGATACAGCGAGCATTTTCGTTGTTCCCAAGACACTCGTTATGTACAAGCACTGTAATTGCACAGGCTTAATTTATACTACAAGGGGCCCGGATAAAAATTGTTCAGGGCCCCACGAAGTCTTAATCCGGCCCTGACACGTGCACTTAAGACATTAACCCAGTTGACTTCAAGTACAATGCCAGTTGGCTACAACTCCAAAGGTGAGGTTAAGTGTCTTCTACGTACATATATTTTTTATATCCTTTTATATCCTCTATCATATATCCTCTTTTATAATCCATTTTATATCCTCTTTCGTATTTTATATATTTTGGGGATTTTCCATGAAAGTCCCGATTGCTTCTGCACTAGCAGAAATTAACATAGACGTAGAGTTGCGTGAGACTGCCCCTTACCAATAATTTGAAATGAATTGTAATTTTACATTATAATGTATAAATGCCTATGCTTTTGTCCCCCTCTATTAATTTTGGAAGCTGTACTTTTGCTGAAAATTAATATCATTATACTTAAAAACTCTCTTACGTCCGTTGTTAAATAGCATTTAAATATTTCCTAGGATAGTTTCAACAAAATGGCGACTGAAATAAAATCCTGTTAAATTATAAATATCCAAAACTCTCTTCCGTATCCGAGTCCGTGATAAATGAGCCCATTATCAGCAAAACCACGGTTTACAACACACCGTGCTTAACCGCATAACCACGTAGCTTCACTCGCTAAATCAACGCATCTTAAATCACCAGGACGCTCGGAAGTTTGACTGTCTCATTTCCAATTACGAAAATAACGATCGTATACTTTTGCCTGTTATGAAAGCGTGCGTTTTAAGCAAAGTAAAAAAGGGTGATCTAAAAGTGTACGAAGAGGTTACGAAGGCAAAATTGAGACAAGGCCTAACTTGCAAGCAATTGTGTCGCTTAAAATGGGGGTCAGTAATCTATAGTATTCGTGCCATACTTCGCACGTGGACGCTTTTGAATGGCACGCAGTGATTTTAAAATAAAACTCATTGTAGAAATTCTCTTCCTGACAAAGGGTTCTATCCTCTAGCTTGATTAATTAATAATATATACCTCCCTAAATTGCTACTTATTAATTTTTAGCTTCCTAAATTACTACTTATTAACGCGGATTTTCGTAAGTCACTAAATATTAGATTCTATTTTACTAAATTACTAATTTCTATCTTCCTAAATTGCCAATTATTCATTTGTGTCTTCTAAATTTACTAATCATCAATTTTTATTATCTTAACTAACCTATTAATTTTCATTGAAGTTAGTAAATTGAAACTTCACAATTTTGTTGAGTGTAGCTTGGCACGCGAAGAAGAATGCAGTATTGCTCTGGCCCAACACATTTAAAAAATTGTAGACCCCTTGTTTAGAAAAAGAGCTTGAAGCGCGCTTGTAGCCCAGCAGGGATGTGGACCCAGTTGCTCCGTCCAGCTATTATGTGTGTGTATGAGGGGGCGAATATTCTAGGTGTGCGGCACACACTCAGAGAAACAAGCAATACCACCGATATTATATTTGGGAATTTATTTTTATTAAAAACTCAAACAATTTAATTCAAAATTATATAATTTTGAATTAAATTGACAATAAAATTGCCCGATGAGTCTTATAAATTAGTTACACCCAGCACTGCCCTAACGCGTTTGGGGGGGCCTTTTTACCACTAAATTTAAATTTTCAAAATTTGGCAATAAAAAAAAATCTTTGCCAATTGGTGACCTACGTTCTATTGACCCTCTCATTAAAACGTCCCCCCCCCCTTCAACAAGTGTCGGCTATCAGTCAGAATGCCACAATATGGCACTTTCTGATCCACGCTTGACGGCATTTAAAATATTTAACCAC
Source organism: Dysdera silvatica (assembly GCA_006491805.2). Classification (NCBI taxonomy): domain Eukaryota; kingdom Metazoa; phylum Arthropoda; class Arachnida; order Araneae; family Dysderidae; genus Dysdera; species Dysdera silvatica. Next base: position 151,344,919 of record QLNU02014176.1, read on the forward strand.
CCCCTCGCATTTCTTGTGCCTTGTATTATCCACTACGAGAGAAGCCAAGAACTGGGTGTGTAAATGAAGCACCTTCTTACTTTCTAATCATTTCGCTTGATAAAGGGCACAGCGCTCCCCGAAACGTGCGAAATCTTTTTTTTCTATGTTGGAACAGTAATGAAACTGTACAAAATATATGATAAATACTGATTAGTCGTATTTTTTATATAAAGCTCCGCTGTGATATTTCGTAAGTACAATGTGTTGTTCTATGATGAACGGTTGTGTCGCCGAATGACTATACTCTGGTAATGTGTTGTAAAACACTTCCGTTCTATTCCATTTGCCATCGCCTGAAACATTCCTCATTTAGTGCAACCTTTAAAATGGCCCTCTGATTAAAATTTAAAATTTTATTTCGTCCTGTTTCTAAATACATCTCTTCTTCGGGCAATATAAGAATTTATTCCTCTCGGCAATTAGTCTAATTAAATATAAGGCCTAAGGAGGTTGTTTTGAAAAAAATACTGCAAAACGTGAAAGGAATTTCACCTTTTCATCAAGTTAAAGTTAAATCTATTTGAAGAAAAAATTAATGAAAAACTTGGATAGTTTTGAAACCTTTGAATTAACACCTAACTCTGATAAATATACGTAAATTAAAATTCTTAGTGTTAATCAGAGCTAATAATATTCCCTTAGTGTTTTTTCGGTTATTGCGTTTTGGATTTTTCAAAATGACGCTAATAAAAATTGATAGAGAAAATATGTACTTCCTTATTTCGTCCTTTCTGCTATAGAACCTCCACTACTGGCTGATGTCGTAATATTGAGGTTGTGCACTTACGTAAATTGCATTCCGAATATCGCGTCAAATTATGAGCCAATGCTCCTCCTAAACGTGTTTCACGAAATATGCAAGTGAAGATTAAATCAGGGAAACACTCCCTCACTGGAAAATATACCCTATAGTTGTTTTGCTTTTGGAACAATTGCCAAATTCAGTTACAAAGCGGGGTGTTATAGTAAACTAATAATGCACATTGGAATAACTACATAATTATCAGTCATGTTAATATCTATTTATTTCCGCACTTTTATTAAAGTCACTGACGTTAATTGGAGTATTAGCATTTAATGTAGCGTTGACATAAATGTTCTGCATTATTATAGCTAATTCTGAATCCTAAGACTCCTGATTCATTGGAATAGTTTGTTTGTTTGTTTTTTGGTTTTACGGCTCAAAGACTACAGTGGTCATGCTGCGCCGGGACCTACAGTTTTCCGAGGAATCCGAACCTCTTAAGGCCTGGGGAACCAAACCCCGGACTACAGTGAGCAGTGCGATCTTTTATGAGATCTCTGAGTAAGCGTTCTTTTTGCACTGCTGGGAGTCGAACCCGGATTAGCCGCGCAATAGGAGAACGCGTTACCACACTGCGCCACCGCAGGGCCTGTTGGAATAGGAAGTCAGTGAATATTAGATCCTGTCACATTATAAAGATGACTTCATTAATCATAGAAAATCAATTACAAAATTATTCGAAAATGAGCTTGTATGAACTAATCTTATTTCATGTGGTGAAAGTTGGATCACTCTAAAATCTTGGTGTGGAATTTATCCTTGCGCCATAAAAATACAACCAATCAACCAACTTGGTGTGGAATTTTTCTTGTGCATTGACCAGATAACAAAAATTAAAATACATTTGCATCTAAAACCACAGATGTCCGTAGATTTGAGAAGTACAGTATTTGGAACGTATTTTATGCCATTGTATATATATATGTGGCGTGTATTGGGCCTTGCGACATAAATTGCAAAAAATTATTGATCTTAAACGTTGAAAGGAACACACGAGCTTTGCCTCCTCAATAAACATATGAAACTTTCTAATATCAGGTAGTTTTCTCATATAAATAACTTTTCAAACCACATCGAGATTTTCTCCATAAAACTAGATTTCTAGGAGCAATTAAGCTTTGGAGGAGCAGGTGATGTAAATTTTTGATTACTCAAGAACCGAAATTTGGGGAAGACCGGAAGCATTTGCGAAGGAAAACAGAAAATATGAAAACATTCCGAAAAATATTCGGAAATATTCATACTTGGAAACAAATATTTCTTTTAATTTAAATGTGTTGTGCATTTTTTCCCGAAAATTAGCTTTCTTATTATGCTTTGAAATGGTTTCCAAAAGTAATGGGCCTACTTTAAAAGAACTGGAAATGAAGGGCACAATTTTTATCCTGTAAATTCAAATTTTGAATAATTTAAAGACCTTTTGAAACAAATAGGAAAACATTTTAGGAGAGCCATTAACTGTAGTAAGTAAAAAAAGACCTTTTAGAACTCAAGAAAGTAGAATTCGGAAATTGAGCTTGAGGAATATAATGGAATCTTAACATTTATATACAAAATATTTGTTTATTAAATGTGGACCTAACGGAGAAACAAATATGACTGAATTCTCGTCACATGTTTGTATATTTAACGTTCTGAGCACGCGCACTCTGTCACTGAGCTCAGGCTTAATTTGACCTCCGATCAAAAGTCAGGCTTAATTTGACCTCCGATCAAAGGTCAGGCTTTATATGACCTCTGATCAAAGGTCATCACTAAATCTGACCTCTGATCAAAGATCAGGTTTAATCAGACCTCTGATCAAAGGTCAGGCTCATTTTAACCTCCGGTCGAAGTCAGGCTTATTCTGACTTCCGGTCACAGGTCAGGTTTAATCTGACCTCTGACCAAAGGTATAGTTGCAATCAATTCAAAAATTTCAGGGACTCGGACACAGGAGTGACAGAAAGCCAGGATCGTAGCCACGGGATTATTAGTTTACTGGACTGTTAGAGCAAGAATTTAATTTAGTTGAATTATCAAAATGTTTGAGAGGAAAATTAATCCGAAATCGACAATTAAATGTTATAAACTTCTCTTTGGTAAATGATTATCATCCAGTATAGTATTTAAATGGGAAGTTTTGTATGCTGTTAAGTAGAAGTGCTTTGTAATTCAGGTTCCCCTTACCGCATATTTTACCTTAGGCGGAAAAGGAGGTTATTGAAGTCTATTTAACGGCTTAACGTGAGTTTATATACGACTTAACGTAAACTTTAGTTTCCGAACCATGTTTCCGCTTTCATAACCGGACTCCCAGAAGAGACATCCAAAAATTGAAACTTTCGTTGCCTACTCATCCATGTAGATGCATATAAAAATTATAAACGAATGAGTGAATTTTATTATTAATTAAAAATCCAGCATTTTTATCCCAATAATAAAATGGCTTCTTAAAAACAAGGTACTTTTCAATGAATCAAAAGCCTATATGGTACTACATATTATTTGATACTGTATGTAATACTGCATACGCTATAATATATGGTAATACATACATCCTTATGGTAATATCACATTCAGTGATATGTGTGATTTATGGTCTATTTAATAAATTATCAATAAAAATTTGGATGAAAATGTGATGTCTGAATGTTTGATTACGATGTCTTTTGATTGATTCAAATTTTTAAAAATATTTCCATAAAATTAAATATTCCTGTGCCTTTTAAAGTTAAAATCAAACAATTCAGTTTAATTTTGAAACATGTCATTACCAGAGCTGACCTGAACGTGACTCGTTATAAAGTGACGATGACTACATGCAAACTTTTCATCTGAAATAGACAGTCAAGCGAAGGCTTGTCTGAAAAACAGATGTTTCTGACATGTTCTAGTACAAGCGTTTTGAGCCGTCCCTGATACAGATTCTGCGGCTGGAGACACACGAATACAATTCGACGAGCACCCTCAAAATTTCCATTATTCAGGATGAAAGTTATATGAAAATGATTTGATTATGCTTTTAGAATTATAAACGAACATTGAACTTAGAATAATTGCTGTCAATATAAATTAGGTAATTTTCTATATATGCGATAATTGGGATTGGCTGCAGGGAACCACATATTAACCCCTAGCTCACCTTCCATTAACCTGTAGTTATCGTTTAATGTTAATACCTGTATGAAATATATACTAATATTGTAATCAATATTATAATAATAATTGAATTTTCCCATTTCTTTGTACAAAAATGGTTGTAATTTCTTCAAGTGATCATGAAATTTCAATCGCTTGCTAATCTTTTATCTGTATTTACGTTTGTAGTTTAAATTTTTGAGAAAAAATGGTTTTTGGACTAATTGATTTCTATTGTGCATTGGTTGGCATTCGTTATTTCAGTCATTCATATCTTTAATGTGAACTTCTGTTCATGTCGGTTACGTTTGACGAAATGTTTTATTTTCCTTTCTCGTGTCATAGGCTTTTTCTTAATAAGAAATCGAAGAGTTTTTTACCTCAACGTTTGCATTTTACTTTCAATAGAGATGCAATGTCACTACTAAATGCAAAAAAGCCGAGGCCGTGATCTAGACGTCTTACTGACATGGTAGGAATGCTAGAAAAAAACACTTTATTTAAACACTTAACATTGCGGAGGCGCCATATGCAAACATCCTTACAAAGCTTTATCCTTAGTTTACAGCGTCTTTGGAACCCCTATTCGATCATTGGTAAGCCTAGTTTTCTGGTCACGTAAAACTGAACATGGACTGGTCACGTAGAACTGAACATGAACTGAGCATGTTTTAGTCACATAGAACTGAACGTGTTTTCAGCTCAGAAAACTTAACGTTGTTAATTTTAGCTTTTAACGAAATTTTGAAAAATCTAAATAAGTCTAACTTCGCGTTAACCATAACAGATTTGGCGATATCCTCGATTTAACGATTGTTTTTATTGGACCACATGTAGTTATAGTTCGTCCGCGGTGAGTTGGCGCCCAATTCCGTTAGCAGACGGCTTGTTCCATTGCAGTAGAGGGTAGAGCGTCTTCCAGAACTCGTTTTTCGCGACGCTCTACCCTCTACTGCAATGGACTAGGCCGTCCGTTAACGGGCGCGAAAAACAAGTTCTGGAAGACACTCTACCCTCTACTGCAACGGAACAAGCCATCTGCTAAAGGGACTGGGCACCAACTCACCGCAAACGAACTATATATATCGAGTCCAATGTTATATTTTCCTCGATTTGACGATAATTTTCGATATTAGCCTCTAGTTGGGAATAAAATTTCAAATAGAGAAACAACCGTAGTCAGAAAATCAACTTCAATTGAGTGAACTCAGTTAAAGCCAATGCTGGTTTACGGTGCACGAAATATTTACTGCGTTTTGACGTCAACAATGATCTTTTCGATGCATTTGAAAAAATCGAAAAGGCAATACTAAACGTTAACTCCTAAGAAAAATCAAACCAAACGTCAAAGATTTATTTTTTTTGAAGTAGTAATTACGCACGTACATGTAGTAGCGCAGCGTCAGGGGGGGCCACCGGGGCGAAAGCCCCGTGCGAAAAATTTCAATGGTAGACTGCTGGAAATGAATGCTAACGGGTTTTAAAAGGAGCAATACTTAACTTGCTCCAAGAGCTGGCAACCCACACTACACCGCTGCGTGCTTGTGTCTTACGTTTAGTAAAATTAGCAAGTTTCCTTCAGAACACTACTGGCAAGCTCTTCCATGATTTCCCTTTTCAATAATTTCTTATTTAGGTTTTGATAAATAGCGCTCCATGATTTGTGCTCTGGTTAGGGCCGAAAATGTAAAAAAAAAAAAAAAATTTAATGTTATAATTGATATTTTTAACATATTTTACATGTAAATTTTCAACCCAAGGAAGAATCCAAGGGTCTATCTCCTCCCCACTGCCGTGCGGACGTCATGGGTTCCGATAAATATGTTCCTCGATTTAACGACTCTTTTCACTGGTCTCGTGAAAATCGTTAAATCAAGGTTAGGCTGTACTTTAAAGCGCATAAAAGTTTGTGACTGAAGTAAGATTAGACGCATCCGCCGTTCCAAACGATTAATGTAATAGAAATAATACATTTTTTAATAATGAAGTGTTGACGATCAAAAAATAGCCTTTGGGATCACTCCATAACGTCTTAACGACGTGACGGGGTGCCTGACGGAATTCAAATTGTCTGGCAATGGTTGTTTGTTTGTTTTTTGGTTTTACGGCTCAAAGACTACAGTGGTCATGCTGCGCCGGGACCTACAGTTTTCCGAGGAATCCGAACCTCTTAAGGCCTGGGGAACCAAACCCCGGACTACAGTGAGCAGTGCGATCTTTTTATGAGTGTCTGGCAATGATACTAAAATTTCCTGATGAGTTTTATAAATGATTTATACGCAGCACTGCCCTAATACATTTGGGGCCTTTTTACCACTGAATTTTAAATTTCATAATAACAAATATAAAACTTTGCCAATTTGGGGTCAAGGTTCCATTGACCCTCTCATTAAGAAGTCTTCTTCAACAATTGAACGCTGGAGACAAATGTCGTCTGGCAGTCAGAATGCCAGAATATGTCACTTTCTGCATCAACGCTTGACAGTATCTAAAATATTTAAATACTCCCTCGCTTTATTAGAGCCTTGCATTATCCGCTTCGAGAAAAGTCAAGAACTTTGTGTGTAAATGAAGGACCTTCTTACTTTCTCAACATTTCGCTTGATAAAGAGCACAGTGGTCTTAGAAACATGCGAAATCTTTTTATACGTTGGAGCATTAATAAAATTTTACAAATGATGTGATAAGTCCTGGTTCGTCGAATTTTTTATACAAAATTCCACTGTGGTATGTCACAAGTACAATTTATTCTATGGTGAAAGGTTGCGTCCCCCCAATGACGGTAGCCCTGTAATGTTTTCTAAAACGCACTTCCGTTTTATTCGACTAGCCATGGCATAAAACAATTTTCATTTACTCTAACCTTTAAAATGGACCTCTGATTAAAATTTAACATTTTATTTCTTCCTCTTTTTAAACGCAGCTCTTCTTTGGGCATTCTAAGAATTCCCTCCGCTAGGCAATTAGTCTAATTAAATGTAAAGGCTAAGGAAGTTGTTTCGAAAAATATACTGCAAAACGTGAAAGGAGTTCCACCTCTTCATCAAGTAGAAGTTAAATTTGAAGAGAAAATTAATTAAAAACTTGGATGGTTTTGAAACCCTTTGAATTAACACCCAACTCTGACAAATATTTATAAATTAAATTTCTCAGTGTTAATCAGGGCCAATAATATTAACTTGCTGTTTTATCAGTTACTGCTTTTTTGGATTTTTCAAAATGACACTAATAACAAATGATAGAGAAAGTGTATTTCCTTGGTTTGTCCTTTTTTCATAGAACCTGCACTATTACGCTTATGACGTAATATTTACGTCATACACTTAAGTAAATTGCATGCCGAAAATCGCGTCAAATTATGAGCCAATGCTGCTAAACGAGTTTCGCGAAACATACAAGTGAAGATTAAATCTGGAAAATACTCCCGCGCTGGAAAATACAACTTACAGCTGTTTTGCTTTTGGAACAATTGCCAAATTCAGTTACAAAGCGTCATGTTATCATGAACTTATAACACAAATTTGATTAATTTCATAATTATTAGTCATGTTATGTATTCATTTCTGTACTCCCATTAAATTTATTGGCGTTATTAAGAGTATTAACATTTAAAGTAGCGTTTACATAAATGTTCTGCATTATTAAGGCATTGATTAATCGACATAAACTTTGCTTTAAAGATATTAACTTTATAAAAAAAAAAACTGCACTCTTAACCAACCAATATTGAAACTGATTCTAAACGTCAATAAATTAATCAGTTTCAATTGCATTTCACGTAAATAAATCAATCGTTTTGGAGATGGCCCTGCGGTGGCGCAGTATGTTAACGGGTTCGACTCCCAGAAATGCAAAAAGAACGCTTACTCAGAGATCTCATAAAGATCGCACTGCTCACTGTAGTCCGGGGTTTGGTTCCCTAGGCCTTAAGAGGTTCGGATTCCTCGGAAAACAGTAGGTCCCGGCGCAGCATGACCACTGTAGTCTTTGAGCCGTAAAACCAAAAAGAAAGCGTTTTGGAGAGGTTTCGTTGATAGTGTCATCATTGTTCTTAAATCCTAGAAACAAATTCCGCGCGGTATTAGGAACCCATTAAAAAGCACTTCAACACGAGACCAAAAGCCACTCGTAGAGGTCACTGAATTTCACCCACACCCCTTCGGCCTTCACTAGTACACGTGTCAGGGCCGGATTATCGCCTTGGGGCAGGGGTCTTCAAACTTTTTCAGTCCAAGGGCCAATTTTGCTTATTCTTGTTTTCCCGCGGGCCTCACTACTTGACACCAATATTAGGACTAAAAAAAAAAAGGAGGCTCGATGGTTGCGCCCCCATTCCCGATCAGCCTTTGTTGATAGTTTTTCCTTAAGTCCCTATATTAGTTTCGCGAGCCCACCTAAAATAATTTCTGGATCCGCCTCTGGGACCAAATATATATAACTACGTAAAATACGTATGGAAGCAAAAATATTTACAATTTTTTTAGTCATGAATATGTAAAGCGAAATCAAATCTTTTTATGGCATTTTTGAACTGCTTATTCTTAAAAATCTTATCAATATTAGGTCTTATTTTTGTTGAGTGTTTCCAAGGTGAACGTCAGTTATTCTGGTCCTAACTTTTCACTTATCAAATTCAATTTTAAAAATAGCTTTTTGCGGACGCATTGGCGTACTTGGGGGAAGGGGGCTAATGAAAGTTGCAATTTCCACTGAAACGAAATTTTGTGTGTGTGCGTGTGTATATATATATATATATAAAATATATGTGTGTGTGTGTGAACATATGGAGTTGTAGCTCTGTAACACCTTCCCCCTTGTGAGACTGTAACTCCGCTTCTGAACTTGCTAAGTCAACATATGCGCATATGTAAGTGCTCTATAATAGCAACGTTTTCAGATCACACAGTGAGATGGTTGGGAACTTGTTCTTATCAACATATTTAGTATAGAATTTTACGAGTCCTAAGTTTAACTTTTTTAAATCACTGTTGCACTGCAAATCAATAAAACTACACCTAATGCTAGAAAACTAAAGAAAAACAAGCTCGAGAGGAAAACGGCATTTTATTTTGGTTTTATAGTGTTTTAAGATATTTATTATGAAATATGAAAATACCAACAGAATAAAATACATATTATACAGACTCAAAGGGAGTAAGAACATTATTTTTGTGTAAATCAATTGCATTTTTTCATGAATTGGCGGGCCGCGGTTTGAAGACCCTTGGCTGATATAAATGCGTAGGGCCCGCCTTTATTTGTTGTTGTTGTTGTCGAGGCGCGGTGAACCGAACGCCGCTCCAAAAAAACCAATGAAATTTTCTCATCATTGCATTTTTTTTTTATTGAATTTCCCGCGTTTCCCTTTTTTGAATTTTTTTTACGTTGTGAGCAAATGTTTCCTGTATTAACTTTATTTTCAAAGTTTAAAATTTAAATTTCAGAACGGATTTAGCGATCGATCGGATACAGCGAGCATTTTCGTTGTTCCCAAGACCCTCGTTATGTACAAGCACTGTAATTACACAGGCTTAATTTATACTACAAGGGGCCCGGATAAAAATTGTTCAGGGCCCCACGAAGTCTTAATCCGGCCCTGACACGTGCACTTAAGACATTAACCCAGTTGACTTCAAGTACAATGCCAGTTGGCTACAACTCCAAAGGTGAGGTTAAGTGTCTTCTACGTACATATATTTTTTATATCCTTTTATATCCTCTATCATATATCCTCTTTTATAATCCATTTTATATCCTCTTTCGTATTTTATATATTTTGGGGATTTTCCATGAAAGTCCCGATTGCTTCTGCACTAGCAGAAATTAACATAGACGTAGAGTTGCGTGAGACTGCCCCTTACCAATAATTTGAAATGAATTGTAATTTTACATTATAATGTATAAATGCCTATGCTTTTGTCCCCCTCTATTAATTTTGGAAGCTGTACTTTTGCTGAAAATTAATATCATTATACTTAAAAACTCTCTTACGTCCGTTGTTAAATAGCATTTAAATATTTCCTAGGATAGTTTCAACAAAATGGCGACTGAAATAAAATCCTGTTAAATTATAAATATCCAAAACTCTCTTCCGTATCCGAGTCCGTGATAAATGAGCCCATTATCAGCAAAACCACGGTTTACAACACACCGTGCTTAACCGCATAACCACGTAGCTTCACTCGCTAAATCAACGCATCTTAAATCACCAGGACGCTCGGAAGTTTGACTGTCTCATTTCCAATTACGAAAATAACGATCGTATACTTTTGCCTGTTATGAAAGCGTGCGTTTTAAGCAAAGTAAAAAAGGGTGATCTAAAAGTGTACGAAGAGGTTACGAAGGCAAAATTGAGACAAGGCCTAACTTGCAAGCAATTGTGTCGCTTAAAATGGGGGTCAGTAATCTATAGTATTCGTGCCATACTTCGCACGTGGACGCTTTTGAATGGCACGCAGTGATTTTAAAATAAAACTCATTGTAGAAATTCTCTTCCTGACAAAGGGTTCTATCCTCTAGCTTGATTAATTAATAATATATACCTCCCTAAATTGCTACTTATTAATTTTTAGCTTCCTAAATTACTACTTATTAACGCGGATTTTCGTAAGTCACTAAATATTAGATTCTATTTTACTAAATTACTAATTTCTATCTTCCTAAATTGCCAATTATTCATTTGTGTCTTCTAAATTTACTAATCATCAATTTTTATTATCTTAACTAACCTATTAATTTTCATTGAAGTTAGTAAATTGAAACTTCACAATTTTGTTGAGTGTAGCTTGGCACGCGAAGAAGAATGCAGTATTGCTCTGGCCCAACACATTTAAAAAATTGTAGACCCCTTGTTTAGAAAAAGAGCTTGAAGCGCGCTTGTAGCCCAGCAGGGATGTGGACCCAGTTGCTCCGTCCAGCTATTATGTGTGTGTATGAGGGGGCGAATATTCTAGGTGTGCGGCACACACTCAGAGAAACAAGCAATACCACCGATATTATATTTGGGAATTTATTTTTATTAAAAACTCAAACAATTTAATTCAAAATTATATAATTTTGAATTAAATTGACAATAAAATTGCCCGATGAGTCTTATAAATTAGTTACACCCAGCACTGCCCTAACGCGTTTGGGGGGGCCTTTTTACCACTAAATTTAAATTTTCAAAATTTGGCAATAAAAAAAAATCTTTGCCAATTGGTGACCTACGTTCTATTGACCCTCTCATTAAAACGTCCCCCCCCCCTTCAACAAGTGTCGGCTATCAGTCAGAATGCCACAATATGGCACTTTCTGATCCACGCTTGACGGCATTTAAAATATTTAACCACCCCCTCGCATTTCTTGTGCCTTGTATTATCCACTACGAGAGAAGCCAAGAACTGGGTGTGTAAATGAAGCACCTTCTTACTTTCTAATCATTTCGCTTGATAAAGGGCACAGCGCTCCCCGAAACGTGCGAAATCTTTTTTTTCTATGTTGGAACAGTAATGAAACTATACAAAATATATGATAAATACTGATTAGTCGTATTTTTTATATAAAGCTTCGCTGTGATATTTCGTAAGTACAATGTGTTGTTTTATGATGAACGGTTGTGTCGCCCAATGACTATACTCTGGTAATGTTTTGTAAAACACTTCCGTTCTATTCCATTTGCCATCGCCTGAAACATTCCTCCTTTAGTGCAACCTTTAAAATGGCCCTCTGATTAAAATTTAAAATTTTATTTCGTCCTGTTTCTAAATACATCTCTTCTTCGGGCAATATAAGAATTTATTCCTCTCGGCAATTAGTCTAATTAAATATAAGGCCTAAGGAGGTTGTTTTGAAAAAAATACTGCAAAACGTGAAAGGAATTTCACCTTTTCATCAAGTTAAAGTTAAATCTATTTGAAGAAAAAATTAATGAAAAACTTGGATAGTTTTGAAACCTTTGAATTAACACCTAACTCTGATAAATATACGTAAATTAAAATTCTTAGTGTTAATCAGAGCTAATAATATTCCCTTAGTGTTTTTTCGGTTATTGCGTTTTGGATTTTTCAAAATGACGCTAATAAAAATTGATAGAGAAAATATGTACTTCCTTATTTCGTCCTTTCTGCTATAGAACCTCCACTACTGGCTGATGTCGTAATATTGAGGTTGTGCACTTACGTAAATTGCATTCCGAATATCGCGTCAAATTATGAGCCAATGCTCCTCCTAAACGTGTTTCACGAAATATGCAAGTGAAGATTAAATCAGGGAAACACTCCCTCACTGGAAAATATACCCTATAGTTGTTTTGCTTTTGGAACAATTGCCAAATTCAGTTACAAAGCGGGGTGTTATAGTAAACTAATAATGCACATTGGAATAACTACATAATTATCAGTCATGTTAATATCTATTTATTTCCGCACTTTTATTAAAGTCACTGACGTTAATTGGAGTATTAGCATTTAATGTAGCGTTGACATAAATGTTCTGCATTATTATAGCATTGATTAAGCGACATGAGTTTGCTTTAAAAATATTAACTTTATAAAAAAAGGGCAAGTTCACTAACTAATATTGAAACTGATGCGAAATGTCAATAAATTAATCAGCTTTAATTGCATTTTATGTAAATAAATATATTTTAACGAAACAATACAGAGTTTCACCAGGAGATTCCATAACAAACAGTTATTTTGACACTGGCGTAAGGTTTAAAAACACGACGTTTCGGAAGCCAACTGCTCCCTTTGTCAAGTGAAGACAGAATTTATGCCTTCACTTGACAAAGGGAGCAGTTGGCTCCCGAAACGTCGTGTTTTTAAACCTTACGCCAGTGTTGAAATAACTGTTTGTTATAAATATATTTTTATTGAGATGTTTCGTTGATAGTGTCATCATTTCTCTTCAGTCCTAAGAACAAATTCCGCATTTCGGTATTACGAAACCCATTAATATCACTTCAACCCTTAAGCGTATGCAGAAAGTTCGTAAAGTGGGGGGAGATACAGGCTCTATGGGGGGGGGGTTACAAAGCTACAACTCAGATTCCTACGTTAAATGTATAAAATTTCATTGCAACGGGTGGGTGGAAACCCCCATCAACACCCCTTCGTACGCCACTGGGTGAGAGTGTCATTACAGTGGCACGTTACATTTTTATTTTTTTTAATGATTTGTCAGGAATCATCATAGAACGAAGTCAATTACCTCACGTACAGACTAGAAACTGCCTAAAATGAGCACCTTTGGGACTTCGGACAGCAATGGTCACTATATACAGGTGGTCTCTGTTTACGACAGACTGGAATAGGAGTGAGTAATTCCCTACCAGTTCTCATAAAAAGTTGTCACTTTATTCAGATTGTCAATTTACCAATGTCATAGCCGTAACCAAAAAGCTCGTAATGGGGGGGGGTTATGGGCTCAATGGGGGTTATAGAGCTGTAACCATAGGCATAGGCAGAAAGTTCAAAAGGAGAGATTGTAGACTCAATGAGGGGGTTACAGAGCTACAACTCATATATTCCTATGTTAAATATACAAAATTTCATTGCGATGGGGGTTACAACCCCCAAAACCACCCCCTAGCTACGCCTATGGCTGAAACACATATTACTATGTTAAATATACAAAATTTCATTGCAATGGGGTTACAACCCCCATCAACACCCCCTGCGTACGCCAATGCTTCAACCCGAGACCAAAAGGCACTTGTGGAGATCACTGAACTCTGTCCACGTACCTTCTGCAGGCACAAGTACACGTGCCAGACCGGATTATCATGTAGACAAGAAAAATGTTTAGAGCCCAACGTTTTTCTAGAGACTCGGCGCAGTAAAAACTCTACGCTGCTTCAAAATCTTTGCCAATCAGAACTTATCACAAGGGATATATATTTCATCACTGCGCGATTTTCCGCGACGTTTTCTGCGAATTTTAGAATTTTTTATATGTGCGTTGTAGGCAAATGTTTCCTCTACCGAATTTATTTTCAAAGTTTAAAATTTAAGTTCCAGAACAGATTTAGCGACCGATCGGATACAGCGAGCATTTTCGTTGGTCCCAAGATCCTCGTTATATACCGGTCCTGTAATTACACAGGCTCAATTTATAATACAAGGGATCCAGAAATTTGTTTAGAGCCCACGAAGTCTTAATCCGGCCCTGACACGTGCATTTACGATATTAACCCAGTTGACTACAACACGAAAGATAAAGTTGTGTTTTCTATATATATATATGCTTTTATATATCATCTATCATATATCCTTTTATATCCTATTTTATAATTCCTTTTATATCCTATTTCGTATATCCTTTTATATCTTCTATCGTAAATCCTTTTATATCCTCTTTCATACTTTATATATTTTAGGGATTTTTTAGATAAGTCCTGACCTCTTCAGAACTGGCAAAAATTAACTTAGGCGTAGAGTTATGTGAGATGGTGGGGGTCCGCCCCCTCCCAATAATTTGAAATGTTACATTTTAACGTATAAATAAATATGCGTTTGCATCCTCCCAATAATTTTGGAAACATTACGTTTGCCAAAAATTAATATCACTATATTTAAAAATTGTCTTCCGTGCGTTGTTAAATAGCAACTAAATATTTCCTAGAAATAAAATATTTCCTAGGACTATTTCCATAAAATTGCAGCTGAAATAAAATCCTGCTAAAGTATAAGCACTCAAAACTCTTCCGTAGCTGCATCCGTGATAAATGACCTCACTAACAGCAAACCATGGTTAACAACTCACCATGGTTAACAACTCACCCTGGTTAACTCCATAACCACGTAACTTTCCTCGCTAAATGAACACATCTTAAATCACCAAGGAGCTCGGAAGTTTGACAGTTTCATTTACAATTACGAAAGTAATGATCGTATACTTTGTCTTTTATGAAAGCGAGAAAGCGTGCGTTTTAAGCAAAATAATGAAGGGTGATCTAAATGTGTAAGCAGCTATTACGGAGGTAAAAAACACAACTTTCAAGCGATTGTATCGTTTAGAATAGCGTCACCAACCTACGGTATGCGCGTCATACTGGGCACGCGGACGCTTATAGGCACGTAAGGTGATTTTAAAATTAAACTTAATTTGAAAATCTTCTCCCTAACAAAGTTTTTATTCCCTAACTTGATTAATTATTAATATGTAATTCCTTAAATTGCTAATTATTTTTTAGCTTCCTAAATTTGTACTTTTTAACGCGTATTTTCTTAAATCACTAAATATTAGATCCTATTTTCCTAAATTACTAATTTCTACCTTCCTAAATTACCAATTATTCATCTGTGTCTTCTAAAATTACTAATTATTAATTTTTATTATCTTAACCAACCTGTTAATTTTCATTAATAGTAACAGGAACCTTCACAATTTGGGTGAGTGTAGCTTGGCACGCAAAATGAGAACGCAGTATTACTCTGGAATAACACGTTTAAAAGGTTGCCAACCCCTTGTTTAGAAGAACTTGAAGCTGGCCTGCAACGAAGACGGGCCAGTAGGGGGCGTGGCCCTAATTGCCCCATCGAGATATTTACATATATATAGAATAATCCCAGGGTACCCTGTACTCTATATGCCCTTAGCCTTGGCCCAGTTGCCTCTTCATCCTGGCTACAAGCCTGGTTTGAAGCCTCATAAGCGAGCGTTCAAGTATTACGTAAGCACCTTTGGGGAGAGAGGGCATTGCTGTTGTGCTTATTTTCCTGTTAGCCCATGTTAATTTTTGCTTAGGAGGGAGAGGGGTATAAAATGGCCAAAATATTGCTTATGTAATACTTGAATATATCCCTAATTATACACCACACACGATTGAAATCTTTGGGACTTCGCATTGTTTGTACCATGAGCAAATATTGGTGAACTACGAAATTTGTGTAGCTTTCAAAAACAAGAAATAAAGGCAAAAAATATCCCCTTCTTGCTTTCTGAATATAATGCAGAGTATTATAAAGCGTATGTAATATTGCACATAATAATTTGATTAGAATATGGTTTATGAAATTGTTTCATTATGTCCTAAATGAAACAAATTGTTTTTAGTTAACCATTTGTTTTTTAATGAGGATACTCTATGGGAGGGTCTCTTTTGGCCAATGTAAGATCATTTTCCTAAACTCAGGATTTAGTTTGTAATCAGCCGATGAGAAACGCTACTCGTGACGTGACGGAAGTTTAAGAGGGTTCGATAAGTTCATTAAAAGTTATTAGAATGGAAAATTTTAGTCACAAAAATATATTTTCCTAATATTTTTCTAAACTATTCTTTTAATTTTATCTACTATATGGCGTGAACATGGAATTTCATATCACCAGTCTTGTCATTCTTTTTAATCATTATTAGTAAAGATTAGTTAGTAGTATCATTCTTAGCAAAGATCAGTTAGCAGTAGCATTATTAGTAAAGACTAGTTAGTAGTATCATTAATAGTAAAGACTACTAGAAAATATTTATTGAAGGCAAAGATTACAATTATTTTAGCGGCTGTAATTTTATTGATAAAAATTCTATGAAAAAAATTTAGAAAAATAATTTTTTTGCAAAGAACGTATTTTCATATCACTTGCCATTTAACATTTGCTTTCGCGGATATTCAAAAAATTAATATAGTTAAGTAATAAATTTTATATGATCATGTATTATAATTAATATGATTGCTTATTAAATTTACTATGATTGCGTATTAAATTTAATATGATTAAATATTAAATTTATCAGTAGAAAAATAGTAATTTGTGTATTCTTGTCAATGCAGAGTATTTAAGTTCACTTTCCTCTCGAAAGGTTTTCGAGTTAAAGATTTTGGCCAATTTGCTCTACGAAGTCGTATTTTCTTCTACTTGAATAAACGAAATTTATTTCATTTGTTGTACGTATTTGTCACAGCTGTTTATTTAATAAGTTCCCCTTTTTAATTAGATAAATCCCCCTGGAAATACGTTTAAATTTAAATGCAAAGAAAGCATTTGCGAGACTTATATGAAAAGGCCAAGATGAATTACGTTTTTTTGTGAAGGAAAAGGTATATCATGGATAAAGTTTTGTTTCCTGGAAAGGTAAATAGATTGATTGATTGATTGATTGATTGTTTGGCTTTTTTATGGCGCAAGAGCATCTGGGCTATACTGCGCCAAACATGGTAAAATCAAAGACTGTAGTAAAGGAAAGGTAAATAGAACAAAACCATTCTTACAAAAAAACACAATCTGCAGTAAGTGTAGATTATAATGGTTTCCAAGACGAAAGTAATATACAGGGTTTTCATAAATGAAGCACAGAAATTCAAAACTTATTTTCATTGAAACTGCAATAGCTAGATTTTTTTTAATCACGTGGCAAGAGTCAGTTTTTCTGCATAGTTAGAATGTCTCCAAGTGCGTTCCTTTGTTCAATAGGATCATGTGCAAAAAGAGTCTAGTTTCGTGCGCGTTCGCTGCAAAAATGTCGTGTGCTAAACACAGGGTAAGGCTTTTTCAATGTGCTTTTCACGCATATTAAGAAAAATTAAACTCATGTTGATGATGCCTGATGTGCTTGATAAAGCCTAAAGAAGCAAATCACACAAGGTAATCTCAGAAGAACGAGGTGGCCTTTTCGTCGGGCCATCACGTCCAATCCATTTTCTTGGGGGAAAAACGCTGCTTTGTCTAAGCGGCTTCGACCATTTAAGGACCAGTGGAAAGGCTCACCGTCCTGCGGAAAAATGTTTGGAATATTCTGGAGTTATGGAATTTGAAATTATTTCAACGTGACCAAATACTTTGTGACAGTAGCCGTATTTACAAAAGAGAGAGAGAGAGAGGGTCCAATAAGTTTGTCTGCCATACTTATTAAATAAACAGCTACACCACATCAAACGGTGACTTTGGGATGTTTCGTGTTGCATGCGCGCCGACGACACAAAACTATTGTGAGGAACAAAGAAGGCATTTAGTTTAAAATTGGAGAGGAGGATATGAATATAGTGGTAACGTAATAATAGGAATGCCAAATATGTAGTAGCGCTGTGTCAATTCGTTCAATGATCGAATTACTGAACAAGTTCGCTCGTTTATGATAGATGGGATAAGTCATTCATTGTTCTGTTAAGTAAACGATTTGAGCAGCGCACCTCTAATAGCTAGTTTCTTTTGAAACTGACGAGGACTATTAAGAATGTTCATAATTAAATTAAAGTTAAAAAATAAAAAATGTAAATAAAAAGTGAAATATACCAATTTACGATTTAGTTTCATTTTTATATCATAGTGCGTGGTCACATGGGCATTATTATATGGCCCCGTAAGTCCAAACCCTCCCCACAGTAATTTAAAATAAATTACAATTTTACATATATGGTAATGTAAAATTGTTTAAGGCAGGTGATTCACCCCCTCCCCCAATAATTTTGAAAATTCTAAGTTGCTGAGCCGAAGTCTCTTCTACTTACTAAGTATCGAAAGTAATATCGAATTATATCGATATATATCGTTAAGTAGTATCGAAGACCCTGTGAAGAAATTAATCATTGAGATTAGGTATGGTACTCATATTTTCAACTCCTATGATTCAGCTGGAACCTATTTGATTCATAATACCAGGAGGAGAAACTGACCACGTATTTTGACTGGGCTTGTAAAATGGTCATCATCATTATTGAATGAACGGACCTTTACCTTACACTTCTTATTGCGGACCGACAGACACAAAAAAAAAAAAAAAAAGCAATAGCGGGTTCAATATCTATTGGAACCTGCTAATTAAATTTCCTTAATGAAGATATTTAAGTTGATGCGATGCGATTTTTGTTCACATATCGTAAGTTTTGCGGATATGGGAAGAAAACCGATATATGTATTATACAATTTACAAGATTTGCTGTAAAAGTACTTGTATAAAGGAGGTGTACGAATAAGAGAATTTCCATTGCATTCAATCTATTCGGAAGACAAAATCAATTAGGATTTTTTTGCGTTTATAGCAAAAGTGACTTCAGAACGCAAAGTCCAATTACAAGAAATTGATCAGGATGTAGTTCCTTTCGTATACTGCCCTTTAAGTTTGTATTTTGTTGCCAAAAACGAATGATGGATTACCTTTTGACGTATTTTTTTGGTTCTCCAGTTAGTCCATTTTCTCAATGTATTTTTGAAAGATGCATTATTTGTCAAAAAAAAATTTTCTATACAGCGTGATGTCGAAAAGAAAACGACATCTTGAAACTGTCAGCCGGATGTTTAGCTATCCGTCCTTTTCACTAATGGCCCAGGACCTTTAAGTCAACATTTGGCGATGTTCCAAAATGTGTTATAACAAGTTAATTTTTTGTAGATATATATATTCTGGATTATGTATTGAATAATCCCTAAAAAAAGTCCCCACCACTGCCCTGCTGGCGTCCCGAGATTCAGAACCACAAGGACCTATGTGACGTGCAATTTTTGCAAAGTAAAAGAATGATGCGGCGTATTTTTTCGCGCACGCAAGAGTGAGACTTTAAAGTGATCCTAGTGCGAATTCCTC
>QLNU02014176.1:151364484-151391313 GCA_006491805.2 Dysdera silvatica
GTACCAACGAGTTATAATTACAGCGGGGTGGGAAGGTGGGGCATAAATGTAGCCAAGGGAGTAGACAGGGCGTTTGCCCCCCACTAGAAATAAGAGTTGAATATTTGGTAGTGTTTCATCTAGAAAAAAATTAGGGCAGAGTACGTGTCCAGACAAAAGACTTTTTTTTTTTTCAATACACTGATGCTTACGATGCATATCCACGGTTACGTCAGCTTTATTACTACTAACTACTTTAAACAACATCTTAATTGTTTTAGTTCCTATTGCTGCTTTCCTTAAATCTTTTAGTTTTCGTTTGCAGGTAAGCATTTTTTTTTTAAGTTAAATATATGCAAAAGGCGAGGGGAAAGTCACGTGATTGCGATCTAACGGCAGTGTTGCCAGATGGCAAGATTAAAAAATCCCAACTTCATACAAAATAATAATTAAATTAATATAACTATAATTTAGTTAAACAATATCCTATACTATATGACAAGATTTAAGCAAATCTTCTATCGTCCAGCACTGTCGGAATCAAAACCATCGTTTCTCATTCCATGATGCCCGAATTATTGAACGCATTGACTTTCCGTCAGGCCTTAATTTCTTCGAAGCCTTCCACATATTTCAAATGGGCAATGGAGCTATCAACGATCCTAGTGAAAGCATATTTTTCCCAGAATGCTACAAAAAACTGTTCCCCCATTAACCGTATTTAAAATCCTCATCAGTTTAATTATGATTGCTTTTCTGAAAATTTCCGCCGTCTCGTGGATCGGCGTTGTATCCAGAGACGTTTCTCCTATCCCAGTGAAAAACGGTTATTTTTCTCCGAAGCATTACTTGTAACTCGTATAATGAAAACCGTGACCATCATTACCAATCAACAGTTTTTTTGGTTTGTATATTTTGTTTGAAAAAAGTATCAAGAAGCTACTGAAACAGCTGTCACGACATTAAATTATTTAATTTCTAACAGTGACAGTATTGTGTTTTATTTATCTAATATTTTTGCGCAGTGTATCACATCAATCGCAATAAGCACATAATTCGAAAAAATTATTTGATGATTTATTTGACGAATAGATTTATTTATTAATTTGAATAGATTTATTTGACGAATCTCGTAAGGGAAGATCGCCGTAGAGGAACAAAACCAGAGTTAAAGTATAAAAGATAAATACTGAATGTCCAACCCAGGCGTTGTTTTAAAAGCATTTTCACGACCACACTTGTTCGAAAACTATTTCCTATTACTATTGTTGTCACACCGCATTACACAATTATTTGTGAACTTGCTAAAGTTTATAATAAATCCAAACCTTTCATCCGATTTAAAACCATATTTGTTGACCATTAAATGTTCATAATAATTTAGTAAAACGCCAGTAGGTAAAAAAAAAATAGATTGCAACATTAAAAGAATTTAGTATGCTGTTTTGGTGGAGCCGCCGATAATACGTGTGCACACGTATTATTATTATTATATATATATTTTATTTATATATATTACCAATAAATTTATGTTATATTATGTTATGTTATAATATGTTATTATGCTATATTATGTAATTATATTATGTTTAGTGTAATGCATATACAAATATATTATAAATTAAATATATGTAATATATATAATATATAAACGTAAAAATATGCAAGTAAGAAACTTCTGGCAGGCGTTGCTTACTTGCTCCTAGTATAGGGTACTAGCTTCTAGTGTTCAGTGTAATCATTTCTCAAGTGGAGAAGAAATACATTAGTTCACACTTATGCATGTGATCATAGATCACGTATACATAAACTCATAAACAGGGCTGTTCCTGGCGGTAGGAGCAAAATGGGCCTCCCATGTGGGCAACCAAACACAGGAGCGGTTGCAGACAGTTTATTATATTATATTGACTTTGATCTTTGGGTCAAAGGCAATATCAAGGGGATTTTTAATTTACTTTTGTAAAATGAAAAAAAAAATCTTTTGATAACTGCTTACAACTATATAACTAAATGTAGGCACTGCACTGCTCATAAATCACGCATACATAGGATGGTAGATCACTTAAACATAGGATGGTAGACCACTTAAACATAGGATGGTAGACCACTTAAACATAGTATGGTAGACCACTTAAACATAGGATGGTAGACCACGTATACATAGGGTCATAAAATCACATAAATCGGAGATTTTGATCGCGTATACATAGGATGGTAGATCACGTAAACATAGGGACATAAAATCACATAAATCGGAAATTTGATCGCGCATACACAGGATATACATGTATCTTCGAGAGACTTACTAACAGTGCATTTTTTAACAGTTAAAATGGTACACAGTACATTCATAGCTTTTCACATTATAGTTTGGTAGACATATTCACTTTTTATTTAAATAAGATGCTGTTAATGTATATTAAACATATTTATTCGTTTCCACTAACGCTCTAAAACATATTTCAGTTACGTATTTAATGGAATACGCTTTGATTAATATATAATTATATATTGAATAATTTACATTAATAATTATTTAATATATAATTATTAAACAATTCGACGTAATAGAGAATAGGCTATGTTAAAATAGATGGATGATAGTTTTGACATAACGTTTTAGCTCAAACTAGAGCCTTTTTGTGCGAAGAAAGATATGTCCTGCCTGGAATCGAACTAGGGATCCTCCATCTAAACCGCAATCGGGACACGAAAACGATGCTCCTGTTTTTCCTCTTAATCCCCACGAAAAAATTACAAAACATATCCTGGTGACATCATGGGTTTACCTATTGGCAATATGTAAACCATGAGAAGGGTAATATCTTGCGAACATTGAAATACAGTAGAACCTGCCAAAAGTGGCCACCTTTGTGGCTGGACTGCAGTGATTACCATAGAGACTGTATATGATTAAAGTAAGTAAGTGATTACCACTGTACATAACAGACTCTGGTATGGACAAGACTACCGGTTTTCTCTTAGAAAAAATGGCCATTAATCAAGTGGTCAATTTACCAGGTTTCACTGTATATTTCAACGACTGGAAAAATATTGCACCACTTAACTCGTAAACGCGTCGTCAATTTATGGCCCAATCATGGATTATTTGCGGTCGTTACATGACTGATATCAATAACGTAAGAAAGAAGGGCTTTCGAGCTCAATACCACCATTGAGCATGAAGACGCGTTATTTTTTAGGGCCGCATCGCATCGGTCTTTAAAATTACTTGAGCACTCCATGTTTTTTAATTGCTACGCTATTGACTGAAATGACATTTGTTTACGACGTCTACCATTATATAATGGGCATTAATAGAAGACCTGTAAAGCATGTGCTTCGTAACTATGTTGAACATGACATCTTTACAATGTGAGGTGGTCGAATATATTACGCCTTTTCATGGTTATGTGAGGGGCCCGCTGTACCGTTTGTAAGACAACAGCATATGGATATTTCGTTTGTTTTGAGAATTGCAATATATTGATTTCGCTTGAAAATAAATATATATAGGGTGCGCCAAAAGTTCGTAAAATTTTTAAAAAATTTAAAAAAAAACTAATAACGAAGTGCAGTTTGCACGGAAATTATTATTCAAAAATTGGATGTTTTTAGTAGCAAAAAAGAAAAAAATTTAGTTCAAACAATCACATACAAGAGGCGTTGGCAACTCCAAAAGACAATGGACAGGACAACTGTGCATTCCATCGATTTATTATTGCAACAGTTGTTCAATATGACCTCCAAAACATTGTATGACAGAACTAAGGCGAACAAGACATGTGGACATTTCTCGTCTTCAGTTGTTTCACTGTACGAAATTTTCGCAACGCAGTGGCTTCTAATTCAACATTCAGGTAGAAGAACTTCATAAGCAACGCTTGATCTGGCAACGATGACATTCGCAAATTATGCAGTACTGTTGGATTCAAATGAATAGTCCACTTTCATCCAGGTCATTTATTGCAAGCTTACATTGCATACTTCTGCTGAATACATTGCGTATCAGTGCTGTCTGCAAGTGATTTTAAACTAAAATTTTTTGCGAATAAAAAAAAATCAGATTTTTCTGGAAATCCTTTGGTGCAAACAGGATTTCGTTATTATTTGTTCCTTTATGATTTCTTAAAATTTTTACGAACATTTGGCGTACCCTGTATATATATATACATACATATTTTTTTAAGCGTGGATATATTTATAGAAAGAAATTGAACATCACATATTATAAAAAGAATTAAATGCCATGAAAATGGAAGACAGAATTCATCTATCATCAAAACTAATCAATATAAATAAAAGTCAACAACGCGAAGGAAAGAAATTGATGAAATAAATCATGCTAAACTTTTATTTGAAAAAAATAGTGTTTTTCAAAAAGTTGAGATTCTGTTAGTTATTGATTATTTTAGAATACTAAAAAGAATGGAGGAAAAAGAATTTCAAAACAAGGAGATTGAGGTGAAAAACACTGAAAATGGTGTAAACTATTTTGGGAGGCAACGTAAGTGTTATAAATATTAAAGCCGAATTTTCTCGTATACCGGAATGAGTTCTAAAACAATATGTGATCCAGTTACGATCTATTACATAATCATTTTCATACTGAAATAGCAAAATTATGAGACGTATAAGTAGTTAAATTATATTATTAGAACTGATATAGATTAAGCAGATCACTATTGTACCCAAGCAATAATATGCATCATCGAATTTTCTGATCAGAATGGGAAGTTCCAAGGATTTGCATGTCATGTAACCAGTGGCGGTTTTAGTGGGTGGGCCTTGGCCCACCCAAATATTTTAGTTATTTTTTTGTGAAAGGTAAAAAGTTTGAAAGTTTGTCAACGTGTGAATAGGAGGATGTTTTTCTCAAGTACAATTGCAACAGAGTTGTTTTTAGACGCAATTTTTATACGGGGATAAGTATGTATTCATTGTATATAAGGGTCAGAATATGTAATTTGTAAAACGTTTATTCCTTCACGAGGACATTTCAAAAGTGTGGGAACAATTAAAAAGGGTTATATAGATTGAAACGCTATAAGATTTCATCTTAACACGAATACAAGCTGGACTAATTTACAAAAAAAGAGCCAGAAATAACACAGATGTCGTAGCCATAAGGTTCCGAACTAATGTAAACGGCAGATCACAACAGGTTTAGTATCGATATATTCTGTCTTTTTAAGTGATTATAGTATAAAATTCTTGGCTCTAAGCATAAAACAAGACCGCGATTGCAAAAAGTCTGTTTGTTTGTTTTGTGGTTTTACGGCTCAAAGACTACAATGGTCATGCTGCGCCGGGATTGCAAAAAGACCAAATGGTAATCATTAGCGCAAGTGGGCACGATTTTGAATGATAAACTGCGGCATGGGTAACTTGAAACGACGGTGTTTTAAGCTAACAAAGCATAAAAATTGACGATGGTCAATATCGATTTGACCCCGTGAGATACCGAAAATGCTCTTAAGGGAACTTTAATTCCTCTGCAATCACCTTTTTTGGCGGCGGCGATATTCGATTTTACGTTCCTACTGCGCTACATAGACGTCTAGGTGTCTCTCTATAACAGTGTGTGCGTGATTTATGTTCTTTGGATCTGAGTTTTAACATAAAATATTGATGTGTTTACGTCAGTTTGTCATTTTTTAATTTAATATTAAACGTCGTCTAATAAATACGAAGGAACAAAGGACTTATAAATTACAAAGTAAACAAGTTGACAGTGCAGGTGCGGACTGGGTCCTCTTAAAAAGCGCATACCTTGGATTATCAGAGGGCGCGAATCCTATGGCCCATGAGGGCGCATCGGCCCCGGGGCCGGTTGGCCGGCGGCTCAGTTCGCCCCTGACTCGGCGCTAAAGTGCCATGTTTTGGATTGCCACTTCTCCTTCTACAGCTGAAGAGATAGACCTGCCAGTTATTACTGCAGAAGAAAAGAACGATGGATTTAATTAAAAATTGTAATAAAGGGCCAACACAGCCAAACTTGACTTTTCCCGCCGACACATGGGTGATAAGTATAGATCATTTCACAGTATCTGGTATGAAAAACATGCATGGATTGAGTACTCGGTTAAGAACGAAGAAATATTTTGTTCTGTTGGCCGCCATTTCTCATTACCAAAAAGAAATTGCTATTATTAAATAAGGGGCGGACCTGTAGCCAAGCAGGGGGTGGTCTTAGTTGCCCCATCGAGCTATTTATATATATATATACAAAACAATCCCAGAGTTCCCTGTGCCCTATATGTCTTTTGCTTGTCCCAGTTGCCCCTTCATCCTGGCTACAAGGCTAATAAAGGGTACTCAGATTGGAAACGAGTCTAGGAAAGAAGGGCACGTTAAAAATGGCCTGGAACAAAGGGCCGATGGAAAAAATGTTCGAGGAAAGAAGTACCGATCAGAGAAAAAAGCAACGTTCACAAACTTCATAATTTTAATTGCAATTGAAATAACTGCAATGTTCACAGCTGCAACCCTCTTAAAACGATTATCATCAGGGACATATCGAGGGGTGCCTTTATCTCGGATGCTACTAAAGTCACATCTACCAAATTTTATAGACAGATAGTACACATGAGTGTCTTTATACATGACAACATATCAGAGGCGTATCGAGGAGTGCCGCAGCCCCCATTATTTATATCGTATGCTATTAAAGCCACATTTAACAAATTTCATGGACAGAGTACACATGAGGGCCTATTTAACGTAACAACTTATCAAGGGCATATCGAGGGGTGCCGCAGCCACCTATCATTTATCTCGGCTGATATTGAAGCCACGTCTACTAAATTCCATGTACATTTCTGTATCAAATCTTACTGATTTGTGTAGTTATATTTTCATGATAGCAATATGCAAATCGAGTGGGTTTGATAAGGATGATTTATTTTGATGTACCAACTAATTTCTATAGCTATTAAGTAATTTCATTTAATAATTATGCATTTCCTCAATTAGGAAATTAAAGACCTTTCTCATACTTCTGTTTCCATAACTGTTTTTTTATTGACTGTTTTATCCGTCATTTTTTCCGCTTACCATGATTATCCAAACTGTATGATATACACTTGCATTGTTAAATTGTTCTACTTTTATTAACGTAAATCAATTTTTTTAACCTATTTTTTTCTATAATGAAGAAAATACGCGAGAAAGATACAGACATGAACATAAATATTCACATGGATCGTGCGAATGCTTGGGTTAATGTATTCAGAATGCAGTTAAACCTGTGTAAATCAATATAAGGGTTACATAAGCGTACACAGAAAGTTAATAGGAGGTTATAGGCTCAATGGGGGGTTACAGAGCTACAACTCACATATTCCTATGTTAAATATACAAAATTTCATTGCAATAATGGGGGTTACAACCCCCATCAACACCCCACTGCATATGGCAGTGGTTATATGTAATATTTCTTTATTTCAGCCTCAGCTGAACGGAGTTTTTCCACCATGAAGCGTATTAAAACACACCTACGAGCAAACATGGCTGGGAAACGCCTTCATAACTTAGCCGTTACGTTCATAGAACGTGAACTCAGACGTGAAATCATGAGGGCATTACTGAGTTACGCTGCAATGCCCTCATGATTAATCCTGACACAGTAATTGACAAATTTGCACCTCGAAAGGGATAACGACGTCAGTTTTCGTTGTAAATATTCATTAAATGAAAGAATATGTTGAAAGAAATAGCGAAAATGGAGATAAAGAGGATAATAAATAGTAGAGAATAGAAAGATAATAGGATAGTGGAGAGTAGAGAGATGATAGGATAGCATAAATTGAGAGAAGAAAAAAAGAGAAAGTTGTGAAGAAATATGAGAAAATATTCATTGCAAATATTCATTTTTTCATCATCATTTTAGAGTCCAAATTAGCTTTGATAAAATATTAAGACACAAGGTTATTCTAAAACATTATTTTCTTTTAATTAAGTATTATATAGTACAACCATGAGGCGTGTAGGAGAGTTCAAGTATTACGTAAGCATCTTTGTGGGAGGGGGTTGCTGTTGTGCTTATTTTCCTATGTTAGCCAATGTTAATTTTTGCTTATGGAGGGGGAGGAGGGTTGAAATGGCCCAAATATTGCTTACGTAATACTTTAAATTTCCCTATGGTGTAATTCAAATATGTATTTAAGTATTTGTTTATGTAATATAAATACCGAAAACTATTATGCATGTCAAAATAACATACGTTTTCTATCGGAGTGTTTCTCAATTGTCCCAGAGATAGATTCCTTATTCGGAGGTTTTCGTTCTTCAAAGGTGTCCGTTAATGGAAGTTTTATTTTATATTTGTTAAAGCTAATGTACGAAAATGACCCCCCCCCCCACCTTTTTGGAACTCCACTGGGAAGAACCCACTTCCCCAGGTACCTCAATGAAGGCCCACTCATAAAAAAATTTCTAAAACCGCCCCTGAATATAGCTATTGAGTAATAGACTAATGGTGGCTGATAAAGGAGTTTACCTAAAGTTTCATTTAAATAATACCTACTCTTTATTTATATTGTCATATGGACAAGACGAGTTGGCCTAATGTGAAAATAGCAGATATGCTTGTACTGAAGCTAGACACAATTATCTGACCATTAGAATAGCAAGGTATTAATTAGTTAACGCAATAATTTGCTAATATTAACTTCAGTTAAATAGTTTGTCCTTCGTGATGTGAATATGGCTTTGAGGATTTATTTGTATTCTAATGTAAGACCACCCTATGCTACATTGAGCTTTGCGTAATATAATTTCAAATGCGCTGATTAAAATACTGACTGAAATACTCACCGAAAACGATTGCCCAAAATACCGTTTAAAATTTCAGCCGAAGAACAGATCAAAAGTCTGTGAAAGTGACCAAAGGATTCATTTTGACAATGGTTCAAATGTCGCTTGAAAACCACCCAAAACTTTGGAAAGACGATCGATTTCGATACCGGATAAAACAGAAATTTAAGATGTACAAAATACAAAACTAAATTAAGCCTACATGGAATTTTCTCTGTGAAAATAGCGGGAGATTTCCTCGAATTTCAAATCCCGGCATACTTACACAAAACCAAATTCGTTGAAAATCGAATTTTTACTCGGGCAGCTGAAAGGCATTGTTTAGTGGATTGATGAAACGAACTTGTGCGTTAACTAAAAGCCTAACTCAAAATTTGACTGGGAAATTGATCTGGGGAAATAAAATCGAATTGTGACTTCATCCTTGTTTCAAGATAGCGATATTGGACATAGTTCATGCTTATAAATCCAGTATTTGAACTGACAGCGGCATATTGTTTAGACTGGATGATTTTCCAAATGTGGGGAGAATATACACGTGTCCGAGATGTTTTTCTCATCCAAAAAGAGATAACTGTCATAAATATGTTTTGTTTCATTAAGCGGTGAAAGCTACAAAAGTTTTACTTCAGTGGAGCGTTGCAATGCTAATAATCTTGCTGCTGTCACTTCCAAATTGTATAATTGAAAAAGGACGGTATAGCTTACGTGTTTTATAGCAACGAAATCCGCAACCCAAGTGTAGTAAAAAATTCCAATGGGTAGATAAATGGAGGCAAGCTTACATGCCAGGGATTTATTCTTGTCTTAAGAAATTCATGAAGATAGCGTTCTAGGTGAAGAAATGTACGTTCGAGCAAACAGATATTCCGAAGATTACTGTCAAAGCAAACTATGCAGAGTTCCCTAAAAACCGTGACTGTCCCTCTAATTCCTTAAATATTGATCCTAGACATATGTGTTAAATTGCAAAGTGGCATAAGAAAAGGGGTAGAATTTTATGAAATCGATTAAAATTGCAGAGGATTATTTTTCGAAAAAATACAAACTTTAAATTTTTGTACAGTCCCTTTACACAAAAATGTCCAACGAGTAAAAGGTTCCCAAACTCCAATAGGTCAATATACAAAAGTTCATTATTCTAATGCAAAAAGAACAAGAGAGATGAAGACCCAAAATTACGTAACTTATCAGAATGGATTTCCCCTCTTCCCTGCACGTATCTATTGCTCCCCTCAAAAAGTATTGTAAGTCAGTTATTTTGGACTTTGATATCTCTGGTTCTTTTATCCACTAGAATGCTGAAATTTTGTATATTGACCTATTGGATTATGGGGCACATTTCACTTATTGGAAATTTTTGTGTACAGGGACTGTATAAAAACTTAAATTTTGTATTTCTTCACAAAATAATCCTCTGCAATTTTAATCAATTTCATAAAATTCTGCACCTTTTTTTTACGCCACTTTCCAATTTAGTACATATGTCTAGAATCGATATTTAAAGAATTAGAGGAGGTTAATATTTTTCGTACACCCTGTATAAGTTCCAAATAGAATGAACTCGTATATATTAAGATATTTTTGTTTTTAAAGTGTAAGAAACTTGTCGGTCTCTTTGTATTTAGCGGGTTTCAATAGATATTCGATATTAAACCCACTATTGCTTTTGGTTTTTCTGTCTGTACGCAATGAAAGGGCAAGGTAAAGGTCTTCTGTAAATGCAATAATGATAGCTGTTGTTAACGTTGAAAACCTACCGAGTTACTTGAGAATTGGAGAGTTGCGAATTAATGTTAATTGAAACCCGCTAAATTTAAATATCGACCTTAAGCAATTTTTTTTACTTGCTTGTTTTAATTTATTTTGTTCTTATAACAGTATGTGCGGTCTCGCCGCGTCTAGTGCCGTATGACCCTTTTGTCCTTGCGCCATAAAAATACAACCAACCAAGAAACTTGTCGTACCCTCTATGTAACAGATATTAACATTCATAAATAATGAAAATAAACATGAAAATTTTGAAAGACAAGTTAGCCGGAAGAGCAGAGATATAACTAATCAGGTTCTTGTCAGATAAAATATATAATTCCTTAGATATAAAAGGAATATACCATATACTGCTCGAAAATGATCGAACTTCTTCGTAACCAGCCAAAATGTATTGAACAGCCAAAAAAGTAGGAAAAGAGATCAGAAGCCAAGGAAGCTGATAAACGGAAAAAAGGAACGTATAGTAAATTGAAAAATAGTTGATAAATAGGAGATTATTTCCGGAAATTTATTATCAAAATATTGATAATTACATAATATGAAGTAGATGACAGAAATCATTTTTTTTCTATATAATAAAATGAGCTCTGTTTGGTTAAGCCCTTTTTCTTGACTTCTCTTCTAATAAACAATGCATCAGACTTTTATTTGGGTTGATTAACTCCAATTGCGTAAAAATATATACAGAATGCCCCTGAACTCCACCGACAAAATAAGGTGGTGTTGAGGACATCAAATAAGACACATTTTCCCATATTTCCGTGTCAGCAGAAGTAAACGGTTTGGCTGTAGAGCGTAACCACTGTTTACGTCTATCACGTTGCTACGTAGCCAATTACATGAATTAAATACAAGTTTTGATATATAATTTATATGGTTGAGCTAGTAATACAGTGGACAAATCCTGAATTCCGTTTTCTGATTTTGATCTGTGTTACTGTTTAGTGAAAATAAGCCTAAAAATGCCTTTTTTAACACACTGGAAAAGAGTTGGGAACTGCCAAGTATGTGTAACAGGTGAAGAACATCAAAATAAAAATTTTTTGTTCAGTGAATTTTTTTCCAAAAATTAACCATTCGGGCACTACAGTGAATTTAGTGTTTGCATCCACCCCATTTAAAGTTTCCACAAGTAGCTAGAATGTGCCATTTCCCGAAATTTTAAAATTATTTAATGTCAACGCATGTCTCTGGCGACTTTTTAAAATCAGTTAAATTCACTGGATTTGTATGTGCAGAATTCGCCGCTTCAGTTGCGACCATGGATTCTACACATACAATTCCGGTGAATTTGTTTTCTCTGCTGTCAGCGGATGCATATGGTAAGTTTTACAATTGAAGTCAAATGTAATCAAATTATCGCTGAAAACCAAATTGCAAACTAAAACAATGCCGTCTGAAACTAAAACATTAAATTAGTCAAACTAACTATACATCAGTGTTATTGAGAAAAAGATAACCTTACCCCAAACTGTAAAAGCATATACATAAACTGTAACGTTTCTCAAGTAAATTGTATGGACACTCTTGTGCCCCACATAAACTTTATAACGGATATTTTCTCATACATTACAGTACGTATTGTCATAGCCGACATAGGCACTGTCTCTCATAAGCTGAAATAGGTTCTGTCTCGCATAAATTGTGTAACAGGTACTCTGCCTCACAAACTGCAATTGGTACTCTCTCATGTAAGCTGCAATGGGTACTCTCTCATGTAAGCTGCAATGGGTACTCTCTCATGTAAGCTGCAATGGGTACTCTCTCATGTAAGATGCAATGGGTACTCTCTCATGTGAGCTGCAATGGGTACTCTCTCATGTAAGCTGCAATGGGTACTCTCTCATGTAAGATGCAATGGGTACTCTCTCTGCAATGGGTACTCTCTCATGAAGCTGCAATGGGTACTCTCTCATGTGCAATGGGTACTCTCTCTGCAATGGGTACTCTCTCATGTAAGCTGCAATGGGTACTCTCTCACATAAGCTGTAATGTGATGAGGCAATCACAGAACAGAAGGCGACTATTGGAAATGCAGATCAGACTCTTACGGTTTCTAGACATAACATCTGAATAATCGACGTAAAATGAACGCTATACTAAGCTTCTACTCACGCCTGTGACTTCAATTACCAGGGCAAACTACAAATTAT
Organism: Dysdera silvatica; assembly: GCA_006491805.2. Taxonomy (NCBI): domain Eukaryota; kingdom Metazoa; phylum Arthropoda; class Arachnida; order Araneae; family Dysderidae; genus Dysdera; species Dysdera silvatica. The sequence goes on from QLNU02014176.1 coordinate 151,377,210, forward strand.
CTTAAACTATAATAAAGCTAAACTACAGCCTTATAAACTAACAAGTAATGTAATTTAACGTGCGGAATAAAATTTTATTTAAGCTTAAAAGGAACTTCCATGTAAACTAATATTGAGAAGCATATAATTAAGCAAATAATACATAGCCTTTGCAATTATCGTTAAGTTAAACACGCTTGTATAATGAAGTTTAAAGTATCTCAATGCTTTAAGTATAATACCGAGAGTAATACCTCTTATAAAATGACAATAATAATAGGAAGACTCCATCTACGTTGTCAGGAAGATGCTTCAAATGTTCACAAAGGCAGGTTTTAAGCGAACGATTTTATAAATCTCATTGAAATAAATTAAAAAGTACCGTGATATAGGCTTGGCAGCAATGATATTTGAGAGGTAATGGACGTACAACTCATTGCCGAAGACAATGCGAAATCCTCCTGCAATAATACGCGCATTTAATTTTCTGAGGTGGAAACAACTCTCATTAAAATTTAAGTAATTTTCTCACAAATGGGAACAATTCAAATCTGCCTTTCCTAATATTTTCGAATAAAGACGAGTATCAATTAAAAATGGGAATATATCATTGCAAGTTGCATTAAAAATTCTTTTAACTACATGCATCAACCCCACTTGAGGTATTATTTTCTAAAAATGCAGTCCTTAAAGAATACACAGTCCTTAAAGAATACACAGTCCTTAAAGAATACACAGTCCTTGAGAATACACTACATATATAAGTATTTACCTTTTTATACAGCGTAGCATATACACTAATTCTCATGTAGATACACAAAACGGAGGACGATACAAAATTCCTGCCCATGTAGAAATTTTACCTCTGGTGCATGAGATTTAATTTTTTTTACACAGCGTGCATATTCTACATAATGTAGACAGACATAAAAGCGTGTGCATGTTTTTACGAAGGTTTTCACACACACACGAAGTACATTTATGTTAACATGTGAAGGATATGGAAGAATGGATGCTTGAATGGATTTTTCGTTAATATTCAGTGTGTAAATCAAACAATATTAATCAACTAAATAAAATAAAACACAGTTTAAATAAATACAATGGTTCCATTGTATACAACCATTGTATTTATTTTAACTGTGTTAATGTGTTTTATTTTATTTAATATTTTGCGCAGTGTGTCGTTTCATCTTTACTATAAATATTATCAACGTTTATTGGCGTAGTGATACCAACGCCGATGGTATGGCGTGATTAGATGGTGAAACGTTCGAAAGAAAATAAATATTTCTGCCTTCGGTGGGACCTGAACCCACGACCTTCCACTTGCCGGGCGGAGGCTCTACCCACTGAGCTACGAAGGACAATATATAATCTCTTTACGAACGTATATAATTTACTGTTGCCAGTTATTTCGCAGAATGGTGTAGTACATGGACTACTATTTAAACCAAATTGCAAAGAGACTGGTATTAAATTGATCGAAATGCCCGTTGCAGCATATGTATTTATATAAATCGAACACTACGCAGATTAAATCAAACAACAATATAAATCAACGTTTATTGGCGTAGTGATACCAACACCGATGGTATGGCGTGATTAGATGGTGAAACGTTCGAAAGAAAATAAATATTTCAAGTGTAAGGTCGTGGGTTCAGGTCCCACCAAAGGCAGAAATATTTATTTTCTTTCGAACGTTTCACCATCTAATCACGCCATAACATCGGCGTTGGTATCACTACGCCAATAAACGTTGATTGATATTGTTGTTTGATTTAATCTGCGTAGTGTTCGATTTATATAAATTCAGTGTTTAGTTTCGGTCTATACTACTCTTCATCCAAAAAAGAAAATGAATAGCTGAACATGTTTCCTTTTGTTTGGAAGTCGTCTTCTACCGCTTGTTAAGCAAAACTTGATAATGAAGAAACAGTTGCGTTGGATCAGAAAATTTGTAGGAAGAATAAGCTCCACCCCATTATCTATATAGCGTGCGAGATAATTTCGTTTCCATATCTTCTGGCTCGCTGACCCCCCCAAAAAAAATCTAAAGTGTCCCACGATGAAAACTAATTGAGAACCACTTACTCACATTGCGAATAGATCTCCATCTACTGACTTTAGGACCGACAGTAACATAGCAATTCATAAACCATGGGGGATCGAGTGGTTATGGGTCTTCAAGTGGCTCTAACGAAGATTGTGATGCGGCCTCGGAGCAAACGTGTTTTGATACCAAATGGGGACCTGAGTCCCATGGGCCTTCTCATGCCTACGCCCCTGTGGACCGACATGGATTTTATGATCCGCCTTTCAGCGGGAAAGGAAGAAACGATACGACAAAGATAACGAGGTTGCCATAAATGCCCAATAAATAATTCGGACACGAACTGCAACAAATGAAATGCCATCTTTTTTTTCTCAAGAGGGATGACCTCAAGAAAAGACGAAGATCGATTCTTCCAACCAAACGGAATTGTATTGGTTAAAAAACGGAAAGATTGCTATGCCAGAGTTGTTTGCTCCCTTTTCAATTTTTTATTAATGATTTAGAGGAGGCTGAATTGAACAAAAATCGCACAACACTCAAAAGAAATCGCTTTTTTAAGTTTGAGTGGTTTGTACTTTGAGTTTTCTCTTTTCGCTTTCAGCTTTTACTTTTCGAAATGTTTGGGTATTGTTAACCAGTAACACGTTTACTGAGAAGAAAGTTTTGTTTAAACTACATCAACTTTGCTATATTCTCTGCCAAACAGCACCGGAAGAGGTTTTCTGTTCCGTATTGAATTTTAACCTCTCTTTTATCGCGATTTCTGATTTAAAATTCTTTGGACAATTATTTTAATTGCTATATTTTTCAATGTTTATAGAATATTATATAATATATTCTGAACCAATATTATTACAAACTTTTATAAAAAAAAAAAAACATGAAATTTGGTAAAGTTAAAGGTAGTCCCGTGAAGAAGTTGTAATTTTAAATTGACCCTTATTTGTCAATTCTCTTCACTCATTGCTTTTATCTTTATGTAACTTTGTTGTGCATTAATTGAAAGTATGGCTTCTTGTAGAAAAATAATTGCACAAAATTTCTTTGCTTCAGTGATTTTAAAGAAAGCTTTGCTAATTGACACTGTCAGATTTCTGTGTAGGCACATAGGGCACGTGCCTAAATATACACCATTAAAAAAAACAGTTCAATATCGCACCATTAAAATGGTGAAATCAAAATGACTACTTGGGGTTGAACCATAATCATGGTTCAAGGAGAAATTTGCGATCCACGGACAGAAACGCATGGTAAAAGTTTCACCGTAATTTCGGTTCAACCTCGTCATTGACGCATACGTAGATCTATTCCTGTTGTCAAAAAAGCTATCGTAAAATTTATTAAAAGATAGTAAATAGCCATCAGAAAAAGTAAGTATATGTTTCTTTATTCTACGATTACAACTTTTTTTACTTAATTCTAAATTTATTCAAAGAACTAAGATCCTCATCTGTATACAGGCCTAGTCCGCATGCTGATCATTCCATAGGATTGTGGAGTTTGTCAAACTATCGTAGAATTTATTACAAGACATAAAAGAACGATCAGAAAAAGTATATTTCTTTATTCTACGATTATAACATTTTTTTACTTAACTCTAAATTTATTCAAAGAACTAAAATCCTCATCTGTACACAGACCTACTCCACATGCTGACCATTTCATAGATCAAGCATTTCATGTAGTTGAGTTGGGAAAGAAAAGAAAAAAAAACTTATTTTTTGAAAGTGAGAGCAAATTCCCGACGTTTCGAGGAATATACACGGAACATTGAGAATTTTTAATCTAAACAACATTATTTTTCATTGCAATGAAGCCTGATACACTGAACAGCACAAGGCGTTCTCTGACGTTCTATACTCTTGAAAAATCTAGTACAAACAGCGGTAAGGTTTGATATAAATAAAATTAGTGAACTTTGAAACCACATGGTACTTTGTTAAAAAAAATGCAACTAAATGAATAACTGATTTTCTGTCATAAGAGTCAGCATGAAAAGTTGTTGGTGGCACTAATATGTTCTTTTATTATGGACACCCCAAAATCCACTTCTTTAAGACAAATTTAAAAATCTAATAATTTGCAAACCACTTAATGATAATTCATAACTTTATTTAGATTTCATTATAGGGATCTTTATTAACAGTAGATACAATTTATTTAAAACTGATATCTCATGTCTTATTTTGGCGCTACTGCACAGTCCGTCCTCTAGTTTTCTTTCCTCCTAAAATTAGTTGAGAATTTCAGTAGATCAGCTTGTGACCTCATACTCACTCTGATGTCATACCTACCCCTCTCTTCTGAGCTTGCAAGGAACATTTTCAGGTGCTTTGTCATTCTTTGGACTGTGGTTTGTTCGTTGCAATGAATTGTATTATGTGCCTTGCGGTGGCGCAGTGTGGTAACGCGTTCTCCTAGTGCGCCGCTAATCCGGGTTCGACTCCCAGCAGTGCAAAGAACGCTTACTCAGAGATCTCATAAAGATCGCACTGCTCACTGTAGTCCGGGGTTTGGTTCCCTAGGCCTTAAGAGGTTCGGATTCCTCGGAAAACAGTAGGTCCCGGCGCAGCATGACCACTGTAGTCTTTGAGCCGTAAAACAAAAAAGAAAGAAAGAAAGAATTGTACCTGTATTATGTCTGAATGGTTGGCATTGTCTTTTTTTATGGAATTGCTGTGAGTGGAGTGGGCTGTGAATAACGGTTTAATTGCAGTTGAGGTATGAGTGTCTGGCATGTAGGAAACAGATGAGATTGTGGGCTCGGCCTAATGTGGATGACGCCTTTCACTAGCAGTGTAAGAAAGGCAGTGTGAATTAAAAAAAATTCTCGCCAACAAGTCCGATCAAGAGCAATAAAAGTTAGTAATTCCTGTTTTGGTGACACTGCATGGTTCATCACGCGGCTTCTTTTTCCTAATGTTTTTGCAATGTTGCTAAAACCGATCGGCAACGGGCTAAGTCAGCTTCCAACATATTGGAAATGTTGATTTTTTATTTTTATTTTTTTTATTTTTTTAGGGGTGAGGGACGGGCCTCACCAGTACTTGGCAGCATTTGCTAGTTACTGCGAATCGAAAAACCATGCAGAATTATAATAATTGTCTCAGTTCCATGAAGTTCAAATTCCTTTAGCCATGGACCACATGGAATCTCTTTAACTTCAGTACAAATTCGTGGTTGACCGAATGCTTCAAATTTACATCTATATTGTTTATCAACACTTTGTTCAATAAGATGATTAGTCATGACTTCGTATTACTTCCTTGCTTCTTGGTACCAACTTTCAAATGGTATTGCAAATGGTACCAACTTTCTCGTCGGTAACAATCTGAGAGTCCAGTCTGAATTTTTAAAAATATTTTTTTAAGGTACTTATCTACATATCAGCATCGGTGGTATGGGGAGGGCACATGCTCTTTACGGGGAGAGATCATACTCGAACCATTTTTATATCAGAAATGGCGTCATTTTTACCAGCCCTAGTGTTTTGCAACCCAAATATAATGATGCTATAGGAACGTGACAATCTTAACACTAAACCTACCGACATTTCATGTATCCTACCATGAGCGGTCAAATGCCCGCTTCAAAAAAAAAAAAAAAATGTATCTTAATATAGAAAGAGATTTTAGCCAATTGGATAGTAAACAAAATATTTTTTTCTATTTAGAAAAGTTTTATTTACATTTATGCATTTTCAGCACATTTTTTACAAATTACAGTATTTTGTATTGCACATTTTCCACATACGTATTTTTTACATTTTATACAAATTTTGTTAGTCTTATTGACTTTACAATATCTTATTTGACAAGCTTTCCGTCCAGATGAATCTATAGCTGTATTTGTTATTGTTTCTGATGAACATTCTTTGCTTAGCTGTCTCTCCTTCTGATATTCGGTCCCAAGCTCTTCTGCCAATTGAAATAAAAGTTCTTGCCTCGATATTTCTTCACCCGTCGTTTCTTTGTATAAAATCCAAGCATTTATCCCGGCTAAATCTAAGATATTGAAAAATACCTGTAAAGGCCATCTTTGACATTTAGATTTTACGCTATATTTTCTGGCCATTTGATCGGTTACATCTACACCGAATTTTGTGCTATTGTAAAATCTAATTGTCTCTGGTATACGGGTGTCACTTTTTTCAATTTCAACGGATGAATGCATTGAACTAAGTATCAATACTTTTTTATTGGGTTTAGCTTTGTAAATTGTAAGAATAAAATCATTCGATTTGTATAATATTGTTGAGAAGCGTGTCATACTATCCTTTGCCTGTCTCGCTAATTTTGGTAGCTCTCTTTTATTTCTGCGAATAGTTCCAACAAGCGTAGTTTTTTTTGCTTGAAGTTTACTCGCTAATGACACGCTTGTAAAAAAATTGTCAGTTGTTATATTTCTCCCATGGCCCGTATATGGTTCTGCTAATTTCAAAGTTACAAACTCCCCAAGTGGGACCGATGATTCTCTCCCTTCATCTTTTCCCAAATATGGAAAGCCGTTTACTATATACTTACTACTTACATCGGAAGCCAACCAGAATTTTATGCCAAATTTGTCCGGTTTATTGGGCATGTATTGAGTAAATCTACAAAGTGCTTTTGTTGGAAACAATTGTTCATCTATAGAAAGATATGCTCCTGGTTTATAACAGTTTTGACTGGTTTCGATAAATTTGTACCAAACTTCAGAGATCAAAGCGAACTTATCGTCTTGTAAGCGTTGGCTTCGTTGATTTCTGTTGTCAAACCGAATAAACCTCATGATTTCTGTAAAGTCATTTCGACTCATAGTTGTCGAGAAAAATGACGGACCCCATTTCTTGTTCCATAAATATGATAGATCCATATTTTTAGCCTCACGTGCGCCGCGTGCATATAGAAGTCCAATAAATGCATATAATTTTGCAATAGATAAATTCTGTTTCGTTTTCAACACTCCAAATGCCTCTAATTCCGTATATTTTCTTACATGTTCAATCATGTTATGATCAATAATCAAGGAAAATGCCGACTCAACTCTGCCCTTTATAATATTTCGTTTAGCGTATCCTGTCGGTCCTGATATTTCCTTGAAAATATTATAAATCGGTGCTCTTCCGCGATTAGACCCTTCTTTTATTTTTTGCCAAACAGTTCCGTCCGTAGTAGTTTCAATCTCTTCCTCATTTTCACTTTCGGAACTAACTATAAATCTCTTCCTTTTTTGTCCTCTTCGTGTATTCAAAATATTCTCTTCGTCCGTATCGCTGTCCAATAAGTCACAATTATTTTCCGCTGTATCATTATCAATATCGGAAACTTCTTGGTCATCTTCCGAACAATCCTCGTCGATATTATTTATTTTGTCTAATAAATTGATATTCCTCGAATGTCTTGACATTTTTGGGGATGAATATACAAATGATAAAGTAAAAACTAAAATATCAAAATATAAATCTAACGGGACAAAAACATTGAAAACATAAAAGTTCAAATGTAAATCACGCCACAAAATATTGTTGGCTCTGTTCACTTTGTTGAAACTAGCACTTATAACACGTAATGATCTCTATTATATGCTCTGTGAAATTTTGATGTTCTCTGTTCGGATCGCAAGATCGTACTGTCGTACAAAAAAAAGCTAGGCATTTGTTCCAATCGCGCGTTTGTTTACACTGTAGATCCACAATTACATTGTGGGCTCGTAAAACAACTTCAGGAGTGCGCTTTCCGAAGAATATAGTCGTAAATAACATGAATTGTTCAAATGACCGCTCGTGGTAGACTAGACATGCTATGAAATTTTTTCGGAAAGTAAACAATAAAGAAAGTTGTGAATATTGAAAAATGGGTTGTATGTATATTATAGGAAAAGTCAATAAGTTACATGGTGATACAGTAACGTTGTATACAAGAAATTCTAAACGACATTTCAAAAACGGTCATTTGACTGCGCGTGGTAGGTTTAGTGTTAACCATCCCAAATATGTGGATGAAAGTTAGCATAGATAAGCGAATGGAAACTGCTCATGTGTTTGCTTTAAAAAAGTCTGATTCTTTGTTACTTTTGATAGCATTTAAAGCCCAAGAAATCCCATTTCCCCATTTCTTACTTCAGTACCAATGTGTAACATGCAAACGGTGATACTACAGAACACGCAACCAACTTCTTCGTCTATCCTCTTCAAATCGTAGGAAATTACACTAGATCGCCGTTAGCCGCGCTAGATCGCGTTGTGACGTTACATACTCTGACGTGACATACATCTGTATGATGCGGTGAAAACTGGTGTGAGACGCCATTTTATTTTTACTTCACGTTTGTAGTGAGCGTCTAAAAATTTTATTTTTTTAGGGACATGGTTTTTTATAGATTGAGTGGGCCATGAAAAGGGGTCTAATTGCGTGTAAGTACGAGTGTCCGAAGAGGAAGAAACTGGTGATTCCGTGTGCGAGACGTAGTGTAGATGATGATTTTCAGTGGCGTCGTAGGAAAAGTGGTGTTGGGGTTTTTAGGTTTGAAGTTCGGAGGGGGGGTGCATTACTTTATAATTCTAAACTTTATTCAGTTTTTTTTATCGTTGTGTTATATGAAACATTTCTGAGAGCCGTTAATGCCATAAACACGCTCTTGAATCCTGGCTCTGTTTGTCAAGCTTTCTCTTATAGCATTGCCTGTGGAATCTGAAGATGCAGCTGATCTCTCGTTGACTACTGAACTCACAGTCACTGTAAACGGAGTTAATATTATTATGGATCAATGGTAAGAACATAAAAATTGCTACATTCAGTATATGCCAAAAATTTCTGTATTGACAGTAAGTACATTGAAAAACACTCACAAATTGAAACATAAACATTAAACAATATTAACTTATATTGAAGTATTATCTCTTTTTGGTATATAATAAATCAAATTCAATTTTATTGAAATAAATTTTAATTTTAGTAAAAAGTAAAAGCCCATCGAACACTGGTATTTAAATGGAAAGCATGACGTCCAGCTTTCTTTTTAAAATAGTACTTTCCATTTTTAGTTGTTACTTGGCATCAGTAAAATGCCAAAATCTGATCAACGAAAGCATTACAACTCAAAATATTACGTCACGCAAATCTTGAAAGAATCTCCTAAACCGTTACAATTCAAAAAGTCGTAATAACATGGGGTTTGGTCTAATAACTGAAGCAAATTTTGCCTCATCTGACGTTTACAGAAACTGATTTTATGATTGAAGTCAATAGATGAACACGAAATCCCTCAATTTAGCCACAAACAGTTTTTTTCGCTTCCTGAAAATTGAGATCTTTTGAACAGTAATAATATTTTCGTCGCAAGAACGCAATAACATATAATAACACTTTAATAATACTATAATAATATAATATAATAATTATATATATATATAGTATTATTAATATTAAATGCAGGTTATATAATGTTATGTAAAGACTTGTTTAATGATCTTAGTGTTCTCCATAGTCATTTTTTAAAGCTTCTTGTAATTTAATAAAATCTATTAAAGCACTTCGCCTAACACACAATAATTGGGTCGCAGTTCAGTGAATATATTTTCAGTAGTATGTATTTCCTTAAGCCACTTATACAATTTCTTTAAATTTCCTAAAACTAGCCTTTTTAACTCTTTTTTTTAAAAATGACTAAAATATGATCTCATTCCCGTCTCAAAGTAAAATTTTCCAGAAATGATGATGCTAAGATATGCAAGTTTATGTGGGATTTTTTCAGAATTTTAAAAATACCGCTTATTGAGAAACTCAAGATCAAAGAGTTCATGGCGCGATCTTAAAATGCAAGCTACCAAAAAATAGTTGTATTTGATATCATATGAAAGCTTATAAAATAATTTTCACATGATTTTTATTTCGTCTATCTCATTTATAGCTTCAGCAATAATAGGTTTTGTAATTGCACGTAAGCAGAAAATTATGCTTTTTCCCCGGATTTCAGAGGCCTATAATTTAAAAAATACTGCAGTTAAAAATCTAACAAGTTTGGTTCTTTACTATCTCTAGTAGTATATCAAATGAACCAAATTTGGAAAAAATCTAAGAGGGTGAGGTTCAAATGTGCTAGAATTTTAGCTCAGTTGATATGGAATGACCCACAAGGCTTTTGTAATCACAGAAGAGCATTCCATTTTTCATCCTATACTTTTAAAGGTTTTCCGTGTGAAGCTACGACAGCTTTCTGCAAGAAAAATGCTTCAGTTGTCCAAGTAGGTCATGTCTAAACGTGAGTTAATATGCAGACAAGACGAAGGGGATTAGAGGCAAAATGTATACCAATTTCATACTCGGTTAAGTTATTTTTGTTTCAGGTTCCAGATTATAATGACACGGCAGAGCTTCTCACATCTGAACCAAAAATTTATGGCAGTGGAAGTTTCATCAACGGAAATTATGTAATCATAATAGAATCTATAGAGCCAACGCGTTGCAGCACGTTTCTTGAAGCTGTGTGTGTCTCTACTTTTGTCATATTATTACACATTGGATATTTCATATCCTCCTGAAGCTGTAAATACATTAAAATTGTTGCAACACAGTGTTTTAAAAATCTACGGAGGAAATATTCCTCCAAAGGTTAGAACCCTAATGAGAGCAAGATTTCAAAATAAATTTTTACCTGCTTTTATATTTTTTATAATTTCTCGTATATTGTTAACATAAAATTAACATTTTCTTATATTACTATTAATTTAAAACACTTATCTCATTAATAATCATGAATGTGCTGGAAGTTTCAATGCCCTTATTTTGTGTGTCAAATCTTTTTTTACCTCCTCATATTATTTGTTATATACCATTTGAATGTGTTTGCATTACTGTGACCAATTATAATTTCTAAAAACGTTCACATGTGTGAAATGTAGTAAGGATTTTGATAAACTTCATTTATATCTCACTCATGTAAAATATATACACAGACATGAGCCCTTTTTTCGTTACATTTGTGGCTTCAAAGGCTGCCTCTTAGCTTGCTTAAGTTCTGCCCTGGAGATCATTTGTATCGCCGTGATGATCTTAAATCTAATAGAAATGTAAAAGTGACATGCATTAATTGTTACTTTAAGTCCTATTTAAAAAACAGATTTATGTCTCATTGTAAACAAAATATAGCGTGTCCTATTAATAACTGCAAACATATTCCATTCATTCATCTTTCCCATCTCATATAAGTAGATGCCATCCTTGTTTCAGAGCTACAGACGTAAGACAACATGACGTATTATAGTTTTGTCCATTGTATTTATAGATAAGTTTTTTAATAACAGATTCCCTGTAGATGATTTTGCTTCAAATTCACAACTTCTGAATAGTGAAATTCTGGAAAATGTGAACAATTTAAAAAAACTGTCTTTGTTTTAAAAATGCAAGAAACATTCCTTTTGCAAAAAACAACTATCTCTGAACTTATTGTAAAGATTAACCAAGTGCAGGATAATCTAACGAAACAATACAGAGTTTCACCAGGAGATTCCATAACAAACAGTTATTTTGACACTGGCGTAAGGTTTAAAAACACGACGTTTCGGGAGCCAACTGCTCCCTTTGTCAAGTGAAGGCAGAATGAAGAGTTCGTGAAAGTCCTAAGCTTATATACCCGCATGTTGGGAATCCCCATCTGACGCCATTTGGTGCGGAGCATTTCCAGCTGGGGAAACCCCAATCGGGGAAACCCTCGCCGGGAAAGCCCCCGCACCCGACGATGTCAGATGAACACCCCCAACTCGAGGTTTTGCAAAAATCCTGTAAGGTTCTGGTAGAGGTTTTGCGATGTTTATTGCACGACTCCTCAAACCGTAGGTTTCCCATGATTCCAGAAAAAGTCTACTCCCCAGATTCGTCACATTCTGATGTAATATTTTCATCGAATGCCAATCTGGTTCGTGACCCTCCCTGAAGACATGTTCAGCCAACTGGTTTGAATCGTCTCCCCTAGCTACCGCACGCATATGCTCCTTCCCTCGTAGACGTATCGATCTTCCCGTCTGATTTTTCTGGAGTCATGGACTGGAGTCTGGAGTCATGGACTGGAGTCTGGAGACTTTTTCTGGAATCATGGGAAACCTAAGGTTTGAGGAGTCGTGCAATAAACGTCGCAAAACCTCTACCAGATGACGTCAGATGGGGATTCCCAACGTGCAAGTATATAAGCTTAGGACTTTCACTAACTCTTCATTCTGCCTTCACTTGACAAAGGGAGCAGTTGGCTCCCGAAACATCGTGTTTTTAAACCTTACGTCAGTGTCAAAAATAACTGTTTGCAGGATAATGCTACTGCTCTTTTAAAGTGCAAGATAATCAATGTTTTAAAAGAAAACAATATATCTGATTCTATACTATAATCTGTATCTAATGTGCCATTTTCAAATTATTTAGATACAACATTTTCCATGCTTGGTCCATTGCACTTAAAAACGAAGTATATGAAAATTTTAGGTTTAATAGAACCTGTTCACTATAAGTTGGGATTTAGGCAAATGAAAGAAGCAACTTTCCAGTATATTCCATTGTTAGATAATCTTCAAGCTTTTATAAAAATAATGATGTTTTAGATTTTGTAATGAATGGCTCACAGATTAACCAAAACTCAATTTTTACTGACACATATGACACTATATTTCAAAATAATGAAATATTTTCAAATTTCCCCAATATTCAAATTTTATATTGTAATGAATTTTTGGTAACTAGACCTTTGCGTGGAAATTAGTCTAAACATAAGTTAACTGTTTTTTACTATACTTCAGGTAATTTACCGATTGTATATCGACCTTGTACTGGTGATATTCAATTGACCTTGGTATGTAAATCGGACGATATTAAACATTTTGGACTTAATCCCATTCTAGCTACTCTTATAAATGATTTAAAGACTTTGGAGACAGAGGGTATAATAGTTAAAGATGTCTTTAGTAAGTTAAAACGTAGTCTTGCATTCATTGTTGCTGATAATTTACGAGCACACTACATTGGTGATTATTCAACATGTTTTAGAAGTACATCTGTAACTTGTAGATTTTGCTTGGCCTCTGCTGCAGAAATGCGAAGTGAGTTTAAAAATCGCTTTTTCTCAGGTCGTCGTAAAGATATTCATGTGTATCAGATAAATATGGATTCCACATCATACAGTTCAGTTTATGGGTTACAGCTTGATTCCCCTTTTTTAATAATTATCCCACTTTCACACTAGTTTAATGCTTCCACCAGACCCCATGCATGATGTTGTTGAAGGTATTATTCCTATGGAAATTGAAATTATAATAAAAAAATTATCTCTTGCAGATACTTCACTTTGCATCAGTTAAACTGTAAAATTATGTCGTTTGAATTTTGTCTTTATGATGCAGTAAATAAGACCAGTGCTCTTCCTAAAAATTACAAAGTGGGGTTAAAATTAAATGCCTCCCGTGTATGGTAACTTTTAAGGTTTTTGCCGCTGCTTATAGGTAATTATGTTCTAGATTGTGATCCAGATCGTTTGTGTTTTCATATGGATACATTCAGATATAAGAGGGATAAAATTATTTGCAGAAGACACCACTGACGATTTTGAATATTGCATACAATATTTTACTGGTTAAGCGTATGTCCCTTGGACGCATTTTTGAAAATATTTTCCGAAGAAAAATTGAACAAAACTGCAAATTTCTGCTTTTAATAATTTTGAATTTCAGTATACCTGTGCTGTGTATAATAAAAGTTGATTGAAATATGTCTTTGTACAATAGAACCATGACATACTTAACTGTTACTGTCTCTCACAGATTACAAAAGCAAAATGAACAGTGAAATAGAAACAGGAGGCACGTTCACACACAAAAAATTGTCTCTTGCCAATCATATCCTCGGATTTCATCAGGAAGAGTTATGGGAAAGGAGAAGGGTGGGGAGGAGCTCAATACTTTCCTTCGGTTTATAACACCATTTATGTAAGACTGTTCTTTAAACAATCACACTTTTTCAAAGTCATTTACTAAATTTCGTGGGTGTAAAGCTACAATTCATTTCATAAATTTGTTTTCTAGTTCATGTGTGCAGCTCTGAATTTCAATAA
>QLNU02014176.1:151400890-151416179 GCA_006491805.2 Dysdera silvatica
GTTATGTAACATTATGTAAAAGATAAATCGAGAGAAAGAAAAAGTACCGTTAACAGGAAACTTCTTTCAAAAGAATCGAGAGGTCGCTGTAACTGAGTAAATCTTTCGGGATTAGGGACGTCTATGTTTGTCAGTATGCACTACAGATGTATGAGACGAAAATTATCAGAGGTGTCATAGTTCGTAAAGTATAGAATTGGCGATGGAAGGTAGTGTATACATTAATTTCGTATATAAAATATTCATTACTTACAACATTTGTCATCATGGCAGTACGTTCGTACAAATCTCTTCAAGAGCGCTACAACTATTCATTGTGCCCTCCATTCTGGCCGACAGTAGTTCCAATTACATGAATGGTTCTTTACACAGCGAAGTGTAACGTTTCAACTGGAATGCTTAGCGCATGACGTCGAACGCTGCCCTTATATGGCTCAGAGTTAGACATGGTGCGCAATTCACACGTCTTTCAAATAATCCCACAACCAGAAGTCACAAGGGCTGAGGTTCGGAGATCGAGGCCGCCATGACGTCTGAAAACATCGGCTGATCACTCATTTGTTAGTAAAGTGCTGTCTCAGCAATCTTCGGACAGGACGGGCAATATGGGGTGGTGAATCATCTTGTATAAATATGGTTTCATGGAGGAACTCTCGTTGTTGTAGCAGCGGTATGACATGTTCCGATTTGTCATTGAACCTCTTTCCAGTAACTGGAAAGGTGCAGATCCCAGTCGGCATTTCCTCTTCAAAGAAATATGGACAAATAAGAAAAATGTCCGTAAATGCACAACATATTGTCACTTTCGGAGAATGCAATGGGAACTGTTGAAAAAATAAGGATTTGTTGCCAAATGCGGCAGTTCTGCGTTTTAACTTGCCCATTTCAGAAGAAATGCATCTCGTCAATCCAAAGAATGTTCCATGGCCACGTTATCTCCACTTGCATTCGGTCCGCGAACTGACGCGTGAAACTGACATGCATATCTGCGTCACCAGGCCTTAGCTGCTGTGGCATATGAAGCTTGTAAGGATAGTATTGCAACATCTTATACAGTACTTTCCATGTACTATTAGCCAACATGCCCACTTCGGGGACAAATACTGACACACTGGTGTTGCCACATGCACATTGGCTTGATAAACCCACAAGCGCAGTAACCACATTTTTAAGAAGAGCGGAGTCCACTCGTTTTATACCTCGGCCTGATTGAATACCAAGATTTCCCATTGCTTCAAATTTCGCCATCATTTTGCATAGAGAAGAAACAGCTGCAGGTCCACGTCATTGATGTTTCTGAGGTCGGAATTCCTTGATTGTCGCAGCTGCATTATTTCTGTTCTGGTAATGTAACTTTATTAAAGGCACCTTTTCCTCTAATGTTGTTGGCATATTTAGCTTTACTTAACACCGCTATTTCTGCTTTTGTAGTGACTGCTATGCTTTTATAGTGCCTACTGTAATATGGTTGCTTCATGATAAATAATTTTGAAACTCTCGTTGAATCTCAATATAGAGCTTTTTTAGAAAAGGAGAAAAGGAGACAGTCTTCATCCTAGAGTGGAACTGGGGTTTCTCCGTTAATCTCGGAATGCCTTAACGAACTTGTCCAATGAGGACAATGCAGAGTTACCATACAAAAAAATCACAGAAACTCACCCCGGTGGCTTTATGTGTTGACCAGTATTATGTTAACCCTGAAAAAGGGTAATAACTTACATAATAATATCTTACAATCTTATATACGGAGAAAATTAGTATTGCCTTTGTCCTAGTTGGCCTAGTGGTTAAAGCACTCCGGACTAAACGGAGAGACACTAGTTCGAATCTAGGACGAAGACAATATTCCTTTTTCTCCTATACAAAAAAGCTCTAGATCGAGCTTCAACGTGGGTGTCAAAATTATTTATCAAAATAAAATTCCTCACGGGAAAAAATCACGAATTCGCCCCGGAGGCTTTGTGTGTTGACCATATTTGGCAATTGTGTTATCCCTGAGAAGGTTTACAATAGTAACAGTATACAATAATGTTTGCCCTCAACGTATATTTAGCTCAAGCTAGAGGACTTTTGTTTCTGGAAGAAAAGAGGCGTCGCCCTCATCCTGGATTGTCCTCGTTCGTCTAGTAGGTCAAGACACCGCGGGCTCAACGCGGGGACCCTGGTTCGAGTCCAGGATGAGGACGGCGCCTCTTTTTCTCCAAAATTACATAAGCTCTAGTTTGAGCTAATTAATACGTGGGTGGCAAAAATTATTGTATAATAAATTCCCCCACGAAAACTCACAAAAATCTCGCCCCGGAGGCTTTTCTGTGTTGACCATATTTGGCAATTGTGTTATCCCTGTGAAGGGTAATAATATCTTACAATTATAACAGTAATAACCATTATACAAATCACGAACCTGCTATCGCCACACAACTATCTATCGACAAATGCTGTATACAATGAGTGTTTTGTATATGAAATTAATGCATACACTCTACCTTTCGCCAACAATTCTTTGCCCTACGAACTGTGGCCCTCCTTATAATTTCGTTTCGGACATTTGTAATGCATATTGGCAAACATCGACATCGCTAATTTTGAAAGGTTTACATAGGTACAACGATTCTTAGAAGCTTTTGAAAGACGTTTCCGATTAATGGTGCCTTTTCTTTCTCTCAATTTATAGTTTACTTAGTGTTACATAACTTTGTCAGTTTTAGGTCTAAAAATAAAATTCTAACGGTATTTACGGTTTCTGATGGTGCCTGTCATTATGAAAAATTCGGGTGTTGCCATTTGAAAATTTTGAAATTCGGTAACTATAACCGTAACCGTGAAATGCGTGTTATTTTTTTCAGCATAATTCGCGAGCACATGTTGAGAACAATGCATATGATAAATGTTTGCTTACATCTATTCATTATTTCGTCCTGTACACCCCTCTAAACAGGGAGCGTTTAATTTGAAAGACCCTGTATATGCAGTGGAGACGTTCATAGCTACCCACCGTATTATCTAACGCTTAATATGGTGAAAATGCCGTTGAAATGGCATTAGTTTCCGAAATGACGTTAAAATGGCAATTGACATTTAATTACAATGGCTAGGGAAATGGCATTCAAATACATGAGGCAGTGAATAGAGTAACACAACAGATTTTCTTCCAGATATTGATTTGCTATTTCCGCTAAAAAATAGATGCCAATGGAAGATTGGGTGTGTACACATATCTAAAATAAATATCTCTTACATTTGATATTATTAACTACTGTCGAGACTACTTATTGCGAGCACGGATACAGCGAAGTATCGGTTATTACGAATTCTATCCCCTTAGAACTGCATTACCAAACATTGCTAAAAAAAATCGCATATAGCGAACTGTTGAAACGTGAATATCGGATACTGCGAAGTTTTTTAGTTCTAGAAAGCAACCGAAAACTTCAGAGGGAAGAGAGGTGAGGGAGAAAATATTCTGAGAAACATGGGGGGAAGAAAGTTTTTTTTTGTTGATTGTATATTTGATATTAGGCTCACGTGTTTTAACCTTGAAAAGATGGTGAAAAATGGTGTAAAGAGAACGTATTTGTCCCTTGAAACTAAAATCGTAGCAATAAAATTGGTAAATGAAGGAAAACGTCTGAAAAAATGTGAGGTAGCAAAAAAATGAAGGCCTGGACAACTTTCGTAATTTTTGAAGAATGGCTGAAAGGGTATAATAACAAAATGTAAAAAACAGGTTAGATTACAAGTGCATTTTACTTTTGCTTGGTAAATGCACTGCTCATATTAAGAATATTAAACAAAAAAAATGTTACAGTGCGTCGATTTCCACTGAATGTTACATCAAAACTGTAGCCTTTATATATGGGCATAATAAAATACACGAAAGTGTATATTCCAGATCTCAGATTATTCAACGTGTTCTCTTGAATCTAGAAACTGATCTGCATTTTGCTGCGGACATTAAAATTGCTTGCCAATTTTTAGCTAACACCTGGCATTTGGTTCAGTCGAAAACCGTCTAAAACTGCTGGAAACATGCAGGATTTTTAGGAGGACTTGAGGACTCAGGGTTCATTTCTGATCCTGAAGAAAGTTCCCTGGGGAAAAATTTACCGGGAAAGGGAATTTTGAAAGGAGATGTTACTTCTGCTGCTAGCGATTGCAACGTAGAAATTGAAGCACAAGAAACAGACGTTGACATTATTGCATCTCTTTTACAAAATACTTCTGATGATACCGAAGAGGAAGGCATTAAAATTGAAGTAATTACTGACATCAAAATCTGTCGTGTACGGTTTCAAAATTTGCGTGCTTTCATCGAATTCCGTAACACTAACTAGGGAACTCCACCAACTGTCACGATTTTTTGCATGTAGTAAGGTATGGTAAATCTATTGCCTAAAACATTAAAAATTTTCTCTATCTCGGAAGAGATCAAAAGATATGACATCTTGAATATTAGTAAAATCAGCAGCATTTGGCTGTAACCCGTCCATTTGGCGTCCTTTCAATATCATCCATTATTTGAAGGACAAATTCAACCGCTCGGTTTTCAAAAAAACCTTTACTTTGGATATCAGTTTTTGTTACGAGTTTGGTAATTTTTCGCCCAGAAATATTAAATTCTCTTTTAAATGAATTTATAAATCCATTTGAAACTTTAAAGTCATTTATGCTTTTTTCTTTTGCGCATGCAATAAACCATTTTTGGGTGTCTTTATCATGTACACAAAAGCCATTGTATCGTGCTGATTTAAAACGATTAAAAACTGCGTTTCTTATTTCTTTTTTACTTTTGCGATCTATTGCCATTATTTACTATATAGTTGCGCATTCTATATATTTGTCTATAATTTAAATCTAAATTATAAAAGTATCGACATATTGTTGCTATTTTGTGACATCGTCCTTTCGTTGTCCAAGCAAACTTGACAACTTTTTTCCGCATATTCTAAAGTATAACTATTGGCAATTGAGCTGATGGGCTCCTTATTTTCTGATGAATTTTCTGTAAAATCGTTATTTGCAACCCTTTCGTCAAAATCAAAATCCAGCGTAGACTCAAAATCCACATAAAATTCCGATGACTGTAACCTTGTTTTAGCAATTGCAAAAAGTTCCATCCCTACATTCATTTCACTTTGAATTGTTTGCTGTAATTGGATCTCCAAATTTAGCTTTAACTAAGTTCAAAAAATGTATGTCAACATTTAGTAAATTAAGCATAATTCACGATAACTGCGAAACGAAAATTCTAGTGTCAATATCTCTGTTCTTTATCGTGATCTCAGGCGTTCGGACGTTCGCCCAAAGCGTTTAATTTAAACAACTTGGTGAGATTTGTTTTAACTTGGCGAGATCTCTTTAGCTTGGCACGTTAAAAACTCTATATTCATATGACCATATCTTCTGTTCTATTCCGAGATAGAGAAAAATTTTAACGTTTTAAGTGATTGTTGTACCACATCCTACTAGATACGAAAAATCGTGGCATTTGGTGAGTGACAGTTGGTAGAGTTCCCTAGTAAGTGCGCTCGAAAATGAATCGGACAAACGCGTTGTAAAGTCAACTATTCAAAAGAAAGTTGCAGGCTTTTTCCCACTTATGTAATAAAGTTTTAGCCTTTGTGTGAAAATTTTGCCTTAGAACATGCGGTTAAGTTCATTTTTCTATTATATCGGATATAACGAATAATTTTCACTGTCCCGCGCGACTTCGCTATATGCGGGCTCTACTTTATTATCATACTCGCAGATATCATATTGCCAGTAACTTCCTTTCATTAATTATATTCACATTGAGACTTAATTGCCAAATAATACAACGACTAACGACAAGTTAGCTCTTCGAATTACAGCCAAAATACAATTGCAGTACGCTGCTTAACTTGACAGGGAAACTCCCACTTTAGTAGCGAAGTTCCCTGCTACTCGGACACACACTTCCGGTTTTCCACCAAATGGCTGATCGGCTTCTGTTACTGACGGGATATGCAACGGCCGTCCGAGACGATGCCGTTACAACAATTTGTGACAAAAATGAACTGCGTGTTCAGTGTAATTAAAATAATCTTCAAAAACATCGTCGGCACATAAAATTTGGAAAAGAAAGTCAACGAAAATTTCTTTTTGACCACCATATTTCGCCGAATGGCGAGAATTTTACATAATTTCGTAAAAAAAAACAAACCGCTAGATATGTGGAAATCATTACAAATGTTCATAATTTTCTCTCTGTAATACATGAGAAAAAAACTTATTTAAACTTGTATAATATTTTCGATTTTTAAAGTTTTGCTTTTCACGTTTTTATTATTCGACCTTTCAAATATCTGATATATATTTGCTCCCTTATTTGAGTTTTAAAGGTATTATTAAGCAGAAGAACACATTTTTTAAACCGTCTGTTTTAAAAGTATATTCTGTATTTTTTCCTGCGAATATGTATTGCAATTATGTTCATAAATACCTTTTCCGGAAAGCGCTCCCCCTCCTGCTGAAATATGTGTTTGTGGTGTACAAACGTAAATATAAACGTGTTAAATATCGTCAGACCACGAAAGACGAAGTATTTTACATATATAGTGCTTATCACAAAAGTTATTGCCATTCTACTGCTTTTGTAATGAGATGGTACGGCTAATCGTCGGTTTATTATCTTCTCTAATGACGCTTATCTCCGTAGAGATAACGTTTCTAATAACTATGAGTAAGGACATTGTTTGGAAATTGGATTTGCATTTCTCTATTTGAATCAACGGACTAAAATGATTGTATCTGATTTTCAGATAAACGTTTCTTTTAATCTCTCCTATTTTGAAACTTTTTTTGCTATTTGGTCGCTGTTTGAGCTTCGAAGTACTGCCTAATCTCATATATTTCTCAACGTTGAAATTGCCCCTATTGTGCACTGACATTGTTCTTGATGGGGTAAATTCAATGTCGAACAGTATATTTTCTGCCAACTTTTATCAGTGTAACTTATTATTTATTTACTTTTTCATTACTTATGTACTTTTTCATTACTTATTTACTTTTTCATTACTTATCTACTTTTCATT
Source organism: Dysdera silvatica (assembly GCA_006491805.2). Taxonomy (NCBI): domain Eukaryota; kingdom Metazoa; phylum Arthropoda; class Arachnida; order Araneae; family Dysderidae; genus Dysdera; species Dysdera silvatica. Next base: position 151,407,946 of record QLNU02014176.1, read on the forward strand.
ACTTATTTACTTTTCATTACTCATTTTCTTTTTCATTACTTATTTACTTATCTCATTTACTGTATGTGTTTTCTGTTTTACATATTGGTTTCTCTCATTTATATATTTGCGTATTTGCTCCCTTACATATGTTCTTGCCCCATTTGTCTTTTATTATCTCACATTTACTTTTTCTTATTTACTATCTGTAAAGTGGTATTGGTAAGGCAGGCTAACTCTACAATTACACTTATTCCTAATTCAAAAAAGCGTGATTCGCAAACCATGGGGATAACTGCAAAAGTGCACAAAAAGTACTTATTCTCTGAAAAGAAATGGTGAAGATGACCATACATGATATATCCTACACTTCTTCCCACATAGCTGGATATATCTCGTATCCGAGTCCGAGTTATCAGATATTTCAGGTTAAGTACAGTACCGTCTTTGTTTTATAATGCAAGGGTAAGTAGAGTCTTGCTACCCCGGAATCTTCAGTTTTTGGAGGAATCCGAACCTCTTCAGTTGAGAGTACCAATCCCGAAATACGGCGAGCAGGAAACTGCACTCGTTCTGCAAATACCATTGAACGTCGCATCCGGATTAATGGTATAATGGACCAATACTTTGGGATTACAGCGCCGCTTTCTGCGGCCACCCTTTCTAGTTCCCCTGCTTTGCACACAAGCTGCAGCGGCATGGAGAGCCAGGTCTCAGTTATACATAATATGTCAGGGGATGGATTTGTATCAAGAATGAAGTCTTCAATTAATTCCACTTTGTTAGTAATACTGCATGCATTAATATGAGCGGTTAATAATGTGTTATTAACTTGATTATGAGAAGTAATCTGTGAGGGATAGTAATATTGGTTATTAATATCAAGTGTTAATTCATTATCCTGCTCAGTGAATGAATTCCCCAGGGCCGCAAAGCCACAATCGGTTATATGTCCGCTATTCAGGAATGACATTTATATAAAAAAGTAGATGAATAATATATATATATATATCAAAGACTCATTGAAGATCTAAGAACGAAAGAAGAAACATCTGGCTTAAAAATCAACTTGAAGAAAAGCATGATCATGTTTAATAAGTTTATACAAACTAAGAAAATCTTTATTTCGAGAGAAGAAATACAGCAAGCTGAAAATTACATTTACCTTGGTCAACGAATTACGATGAAAGGCGACATAAATCAAGAGATCGAACGTCATATCAAGCTTAGCTGGCAAGCATTCTACCGGCTACAAATAATTTTTAAAAAAAAGCTCCCTATTTCTTTACAGAGGAAAGTTTTCGATCAATGCATCCTACCTGTTCTGACTTATGGTTGTGAGACATGGACATTGACTGCCAAAGGTATCCAAAAGTTACGAGTGGTACAAAGGAACATGGAACGGCAGATGCTTGGTATCACGCGACGAGATCGAAAGACCTTCAGTTGGATAAGAGATCAAACAAAAGTTTGTGATATCATTGCGAAGGTAAAAAGTTTGAAATGGAAGTGGGCAGCCCATATTGCTAGAAGAACTGACAACAGATGGACCAAACTCATCCTAGAATGGATCCCACTGGACACTACACGCCCAAGGAAAAGGCCAAAGACGAGATGGGTGGATGAAATAATTAAATATATTGGGCACAAGTGGCAGCAAAATGCACAAGATCGACTTCGTTGGAAACACAAGGAGGAGGCTTTCATTCTACAGTGAATTGACAATGGATGAAATGAAGATGCTACTCTTTTATATATATATAATAGGTAAACATTCTAACTAGAATCGTAAAAGCATTGAAAAAGAGTTTATAGAAAAACCTCGTTTGTAATTAATAGGAATTTTAACATCCAGTCTATAGATGATAATGCGCTTACAGCTGCAAATAATCAACATTAGAAAATATATGAGTAAAATAAGGAATTATATGAAAATTGCATATGAGGAAGATAATTTTCAGAGCAAGTATTATATTATGAACTATTGTAAGTAAGAAAAAAAAAATCATATTGCTGAAAAAAATTGGTGATATTATTACAAAGAAGTGTATAAAGGTATTATTTACCGTTATACTAATAGATGAAGATAAAACTGAGTAGAATCAAATAAACAAATTCCACACATAAATATCTATAAGTAACTCAAAATGACAATTTATAACATATTGACATATCATAATGACATAAAATGTTTTCATAGAATACATAAACATATATACATAATACATTAAAAAATTACGACTAGCTTAACGAATCTCCATACAAATACAACGTATATTATATATAAAAGATAACAATATTTTTACAAAATATATTAACAAAATATACAACGACCCTAGCAAACTCTTCATCAGGGGAGACGTTTACTAAAGGTCTGAATAGTGGGTTGTTTCTGATAGATATTCGGCATTTGCCAATGTGACTATCTAGTCTCCCAACAACCCATTAGTAGTTTAATTACAAGATTATAAAGAAGTAAAAATAGTTTATAAACATCATCCATATATTTATACATTCAGATTTCAAAATGGGCAAATAAAAACTTGTTATACCAGTAATGAAGCAGTTTTTTTTCCGTTTTGTTTTAAGAAAACTTATTAACTTCATTGTCCGCACTTTGTTTAGAACTGTCCACTTTTTCTTATATTATAATTCCCCTTAATTATGTCGACTACTTTCTCCGCACACGTGTTATATGGGCAAGTACCAATATTAGTTTAGAGGGAGGGTGGGCTTTATACCCTACACCCACATGTCCTTCGAACTGTCCAGTTTTGGAGTAGGTGTATAGTAGTTTAAGCTATTTTGGAGAATAACGACAAAAAGAAATTAATTGGAACTTGGTTCTTCATTAGAGATTTTTTGAGCTTGCTAATGGCATTTTCTGTTTCAAATGAATTGTTGCAATTTTTTTTAATACGAAGAATTTATGTAATGATAATATTTCTATGTATTTTCAGGCTTACGTTCGAAAAGAAATTAGTGAGTGAATTTACATCGAAGTTGAATTGATTCCTTTTATCATGTAAACCCAAAACGTTTGAGTTACATTCAAAAGAAATGTCAAGAAAACAGATTTTACCATTGGAACTAGTATTTTTAGAGTTTCAGGTGGTTCTGATATATTTTACTGTAGATATGGTCGAATTCAGAGCAGTCAAAAATAATGATATCTTCTATGTAGCGAAAAGCAGTTAGGTTGTAGATTTTTTTGGCTTCTATTTCGTCGTCGTATAAGAATAAGTTTACCATGATGCTGCAGTAGGAGGAACCCATACTTATTCCTTTGATTTGTGAAAAATAACTATTGCCGTTATAAAGCGCATTTTCGAAAATTCAAAATTTACATAAACTTCTCCAGTATGCCAAGTCGACCTTTATATTGTCCTTAAAATTTCCGTAAAGGAATTCGCACACCTCAATAAATTTTTCTAATGGAATGCTCGTGAATAGGTTTTCAAAGTGATATGTGTTGAATATCATGCTTTTTTTTATAATAGTTTCTTATATAATCTAAGACTTTCAGATTATTTTGTATGATGAAGGAAAATGTTGATTTTCAATGTCTTTAATAATTTTAAAAAGCATTATCAAAGACATTTTTTTAATTTCGTTTATCCGTCAGACATTTGAATATGACCCCCTCACCACGCTAAGTTAGTGAAAAGTTCATTTCCCTTTATGGTTCAAGGACAGTATTGTTACAGCAACAAAAGAAACAGTAAACCAAGCATATCCAATTCAATAATGCTAAGTTCTTTTTAGCAAAAGAATTTTTCCCTGCTGTGTCCAGCATTGTATGCCCTTGGCACGAATTTTGTTGTAGGCCTGTTTTCTAATGTGGGCTTTCGGCTATGACCAGGCCAGTATCCTTCAGAAGTCTTTTGTTCTTGAAGACATAGTCTCTTTGAGCCATTCTTATAAATTTAATGACCATTGGTCTCGGCTTTTGTCTATGAATGGTATTGCGCTTTACACTTCCCAAACGATGCGCGTTTTCCAAATCCTTTGATAACATGGTAGTTTTTATCTTTTCATTTAAAGTATCCACTGCAACGGTAATCGGGTTTTCGTTCTCAGTTTTCGATAAACCATATATCATGATACATGGCTGGCGAATGTATTGCTGGTGTTGTTCTAGGGCGCATTCAAGATCAATGATAGACCTTTCTAGATGTTGAACTCTATTCTCCAATGCGACATATCGCGATACCCGTTCATTATTTAATTCAGTGACCGTAATATCAAAATCTTTCAGTATTTTATTTTTGACAGAGGCCAATTTGACAGCATGATCGGAATCTGCGTCAGTCTCAGGACACAAATTCAAATCAATTTTTTCATTAATACAGTTTTTCAATTTTTCTAAGTACTGGGATCACAGTTCACGAAATTTTGATAATTCATCAGATACATTACGCGCCTGTTCGTCAAGGTCCCTGTTCGATAGGTAGCCAAGTGAAGAACTGATGGATGTCTGATGTTTTCTTCTGGTATTCATAATTACAGCAAGGTGAAGAAGTCCGTATCCCGTATTTCCATGTTATCCCCTGAAGCCCAGGGTTCAAACATAAACCAGGCGAAATCAAAGGAAAAACCATCATTTAATAAAGCCAAAAACGAATCACGGTGCGCCCATAGCTGTTTTTTAGAGTTGGAAACGAGAGCGTAAATTCATGCCACCTATGTGTTTGGCCACCTGGCGGCGGAGAACTTTAACTTAAACATTAACTAAAACTTTAACTTAAACATTAACCAAAACTTTAACTTAAACTTTATTATTGCAGCTCATTCTAGAACGGCACCAATCCAAGCGCAGTTGACAATTGACCATATGTACTAAGAGTAGGTAGGCAGCGCAATGACCGATAAGCATGCAATGCTACTTCCACAAAGCAATTGGGAATCGTTTGCCTTGTGATGAACTGACTTACAAGTTAGAGATGTTTATATGGAAAACTGATTTACATATAAGAAAAATCACACTGCACTTAATTTAGATGTCCGTTTTGTCAATTCTACAGACGAAGATACTGAAATTTTGGAATATTTTACATTAATACAAAAGTGGCAGAAGAACTGACAATAGTGCAATTAGAGGGAATCGTGTGAAAAAAAATTTTTTTCATCTCTCTTTGTTCGGATTTGATTTTATTAATTGAAACGAACGTTGAATAACCTTTTCGATGTTTTTTCATCTCCTTTCAATGTTTTTTCAACTCTCCAACAGCACTTTTTTTTGTCGCAGGCCAGTCGATTTTTTCAAAACAAAGTTTGGTGAAAAATATATTTGTAAAAAAATATACTTTTAAACACAACTCGATATAAAAAAATACCAACGCAATTTAAGTTGGAAGTTAAAATTTTGTAATCAATTGATGATTTCTTAGATTTCGACGCTGGGTTCTTTTAAATGGAAAATAAATTCTAGTTTTATATGTACAGTATTTTTTCAATAACAAACATAATAATTTAGCTTTCATTATATTAATAAAATTGTGATTAAATCACAAAATTACAAATAGGAATTTTCAAAGTTTCATGTTTTATTTGTGGATAAGACTGGCACTATTTCGCGCACCTAGATAGTAGCATAGTGTCCTCAATTGAAGTCCTCCGAATAATGTGTGCCGCCTCTAATTTCTTATTAACCCCGATAATTCGAAATAAAGGGGATGGACCAATTTTGGATTATAAGAATTTCGGATAATTCGTAACTTCAACATTCAGTGTAAAGGCTGATAGAGACTACAATATTTTAAGAAAAAATTGCTGTGCTCATGACATCACGAATCTTTTGTTATGGAATTGTTTACTCACTCTTGCATCTCCCATCTACCTAAGGCAGATGCCCTGGGTTTAATTATTTCTGCAAAAGATACTAGAATCTTCCAACGCCTAACCACTGTGTGGGAATTTTGGTTAAGAGAGACGAATTTACAGAAAACTGCTTAAGATCGAGAATTTGTATCTCAATCGCGATCGATATATCAGTCGGTTGTACAGCACAACCTTGCTAGAACTATACAGATGTGACAGGTCTATCAAAACATAAAATTTATTCCTCTGACCCCGATTTTTTTTTTTTGTTTTACCCTAAAAGGTCACGTGGGGCTAATATCAACCGGCTTTAATGAGGATATGATAAAGATTCGAATATAATGTACAAAACTGTCGGCCCCTGTGTTCGACCGTGTTTTGTATATAACGTGTGGTCAGCAAAAATATTTCCCATTTCTTGGACACTTTTGTAAGCATCGAGGTAACAGCTCACCAAATTTGAGTTCTTTTTAATAACTGCCTCTTTATAATACTATACATTCACTCTCCAAAAAATATAAATATAATAATTTGCCGAATAATTGGGAAAAAATACTTTTACCGTAAATAATAAAGCAGATAAAATATGGCTGGCTAAAACATAATTTCTTAATAGCATAAACTCCGTTTTAACACATTTGGGAAGGCCCAGAGCTCGATCATTCCTTTGGGGCCCTTTCCACACTGACGTTTGCAGTAGGCGGAAAAAAGGGCCACAGAAAAAAAGGGCCGATGGAAAAGAGGGCCGATAAAAGTTTAAATATAATAAAGCACGTGTTGAGGTTGAAAGGTTAGGCCTAACAACAGGGTTGGACTGAATCCTCTCAAAGGACGGCTACCTTGGATTTTCGGAGGGCGCCAGTCAGTGCTGGATTAAAGTTTTCATGGGTCCCAGGCCAAAAGAATAAAATGGGTCCCACTGGCGTACGCAAGGGGGGGGTGATGGGGCTATAACCCCCAACTGCGATGCGTTTTTTGTATCATCATCATCATCATATTCAACCATTATCTATCCACTGCTGGATGAAGGTCTCTCCAAATGCTTTCCACACAAGTCTATCCTGAGCAATTCGCTTCCACGTCACCCCAACCTGTTTTCTTATTTCATCCACCCATCTAGTTTGAGGACGTTTTCTAGGTCTTCGGTGGTCTCTTGGAATCCAGTTCAGAATTTCTGTTGTCCATCGTTGATCAGTTCTTCTTGCAATATGCCCAGCCCATCGCCATTTCAGCCCTTTTACTTTAACAATGATGTCCTCTACTCTAGTTTGCTCTCTCACCCAAGTGTTTCTTTTTCGATCTCTCCTAGTTATTCCAAGCATGCACCTCTCCATGCTCCTTTGCGTTGTCTGTAACTTTCGTATTGCTCCAACTGTTAGACTCCATGTCTCTGATCCATAAGAGAGGACTGGCAATACACACTGGTTGAAGACCTTTCTTTTTAGACACAAAGGCAATTTCCCCTTCAGGATAAAACTGTTTCTTCCAAATGCACTCCAGCCAAGTTTAATACGTCTGTTGAGTTCTTTCATAATGTTGCCATCCATTGAAATCAGCTGGCCAAGGTAAATATATGAATCAGCAATTTCTAGCTCAATGTTGTCAACTTGTATTTTTGTTTCCTCTACAAAATTATTGAACATGATCTTAGTTTTTTGTAGGTTCATCTTGAGTCCAACTTCTTTACTTCTAGTTGAGAGCTCCTGTACCATGTCTTGGAGTTCTGATGGGTCCGTTGAAAAAATAACAATGTCATCAGCAAACCGCAAATGATTTAAATATTCACCATTTATTTTTATTCCCTTGTTATTCCAATTTATCAGCTGAAAAATCATCTGTAAAGCTGAAGTAAAAAGTTTTGGAGAAATGGTATCTCCCTGCCTCACACCTTTACCAATTTTGATAGTTTTGGTATCTTTATGTAACCGAAATTTTGCACTTGCATTTTTATACACACGTTTCACCATGTCAATGTACACATCCTCAATGTCTGTTGATCTTAAAGAGTTGATGACTGCTGATGTTTTAATAGAGTCAAAGGCCTTCTCATAGTCAATAAATGCAACACACAATGGAAGTTCATATTCATGTGTTCTTTCAATTAATTCTCTTAATACTTGAATATGGTCCACTGTACTGAATCCACTTCGAAATCCAGCTTGTTCTCTTGGTTGAGCTGCATCTAATTTTTTCTGCAGGCGATGTGTTAGCACTTTTGTGAAGATTTTATAAATAGCAGGTAACAAGCTAATTGGTCGGTAATTTTTCAAATCCTCTTTATCACCTTTTTTATGCAAAAGAATTACTGTTGCAGAATCCCATTGGTTTGGTATGTTACCGCTGTTAAGACATTTGGTAAAGAATTTTGCAAGTATGTCTTCTACATATTCTCCAGCTTCTTTTAGGATATCTAATGTAATACCATCATCGCCAGG
>QLNU02014176.1:151416279-151441439 GCA_006491805.2 Dysdera silvatica
TTTCCATGTCCATTTTCTTTGCGGTTTCTTCTTAAAAAATGAATTCATGATGCTAAGATTTTCAGCTTCTGCAAATTCGATGAGTTGATCGCCACGTTCATTCCTTTCCCCATATCCGTATTTACCAACCGATGTCTCTCCTTGTTCCTGTTGTCCAATTCTTGCATTGAAATCCCCCATGATGAGCTTGATATGTTGTTTCCCTTTGGTGTGTAACTCTTTGATTTCTTCATAAAATTCTTCAACCTCTTCGTCGGTATGGCTTGATGTTGGTGCATATACCTGTACTATTTGAAGTTGGTATCGCTGGGTTAGTTGAACAACAAGCCTCGCTGCTCGATCTGATGTACTTTCAACTTCCAGAAGACAGTCTTTAATTCTTTTGTTGATTAAGAAGCCAACACCACTTGTTCTTCCAGTTTCCGTTCCTCTATAATAAAACAAATGTCCACTTTTAAGTTCCACCAACTCTTCACCTTTTCTTCTAACTTCACTGAGTCCTACAATGTCCCATTTGATCTTGTCAAGTTCTTCTTCCAATTCCTGAAGTTTTGCTTCAGAAGCAAGGGATCGTCCATTAAACGTAGCCAAGGTCAATAACAAACGGCAGCCTGGGCCATTCCAGTGATTCTTAGCACCCCCTGCTTTCATGCCACACTGACCGCTGCCTTGATCAGGAGCACTCCAGCACCTGGAGACTAGGGGCCATGGTTTCTGGTGTGTCAACATAATGGAGGAATTAGCCATAATTTCACCACGCTGGCTAGACGGGTTGGTGAATTAGCCCTCCCCTTCCGCCTTTCTATCCGTGCAGCAAATATTAATTTGCCACATAAATAGAAAGCTCAGCCTGCACCACTTGAAGGCGGGGTAGGACACTAGGTTACTGGCCTGGCCGGTTCCACACATCGTCACATACGTTCAGCGTGCTGAAGCTATATATATATATATATATGGCCTGCAAAAGGGTTGCTGGTATCTAACTGGAAGGAGACCCACACGCTGAACGGCATGCGTTTGATAAACCAACAAACCAGCAACAAAGTGTCTAACCCACTAATGGTGGCTCAACTTTTCTTTATGAAACAAACCGCTACGAATAAGCTTTTCCGTTAATAAAGCCGCTTGCCAATGGCACCGGATCACCAGCACGCCCATAGTACCAGTTCTAAAACCGTCCAGCATGCACAAATATTTACAACCAGTGCATGAGAAGCGCAACATGCGTTGTCCTAATCAGCTATGCACTTGATCAGCTGACCTGAGTAGTATCTGGCGCTCTTCACGCACTATTTGTAAATATTTGTGAATGCTGGACGGTTTTAGAACTGGCGCTGTGGGTGGTTTGCGACCTTAGGTTCTATGACATATTATCATTCACCTTGATGAGTACTATGACCCCTTGAAGTTTGTAACCCTGGTGCTGAGACACCGTAGACGGACGGACGGACGGATGGATGGATGGATGGATGGATGGATGGATGGATGGATGGATTTTTTCAATCTGAAGGTGATGGCACATAAGCACTGGACAACTGGAACTCATGAGGGAAAAAAGTTATAATAAGCAAACTTTGCTTATTTGAGGCCCCGTTAGCTCACCTATTAAGACAGCACTGAATATGCCAAGGAAGAAATTGAGCAATGTGTAGAAGAGTCCTATACTGGAACCCCGTAAGACGAAAGACCCCGACAGAAGTAAGAGGGATAAATGAAGGAATATATGGAGGAAAGCTTTAGGAGACGAAATTAGAGAGCAAAATATAGGAAAAGATAGAAACTAGCGAAAGACCAGGGCAAAAAGAGATCCTTTTCTTAAAATACTACGTATTTCTGGAAGCGAACGAAGGAGAACAACAATAGTGCCATTGTTAAGTTCAGGTTCTGGTATAAGAAGAAGAGTGCTCGTAAAGCTGAAGTTGCGTTAATCCTCATATAATGGTACGTTAAGCCGATGGTATTATTCTTTGAAGTCAACAAACCCATCATATTGAGCTCGGATGGATGATAACGTGCTTTAGTTTTCTGGTTAGGGACAGTATATGTGGTGGTGATTATTTTCTTCGTTTAAATGTGCTTTTAACTTTTAACTATCGAACTCTGATTTTTCGCTCAAATAGTTTAATCGTTCAATTACACCGCTTCGTGTCCTAGTAATTCAATTGCATTTTTTGCTTTGTCATTGGTCGAATAGTCAATAAACTAATACTTTTTGCAGAAATGTTTTAATTGCATTACCCTCTTAGAACTCAATTTTCGAAACTTTCTTCGTTAAATTTTGGAGGAAAGAGGTCTTTATTTGCTGTAGTTAATGATTCGTTCACAAAGTTATAAGAACTGTTTTTAAAAAAATTGTTTCTAAATTATTCGAAATTTGTAAAGACCGGCTTAAAACTAAGCCATTAATTTCAAGTTTCTTTGATGTGAACCCATTACCCATGGAAACTATTTCAAAACAGGACCAGAATGGCAATAAATTTCAGCGGAGAACGCACCACATTTCAAAGTTTAAAGAAAGATTACTTCCAATTATGTATATTCCCGAATATTTTCCAAAATGTTTTCGGATCTATTCTTTTTCTCCATAATTAGTTCCAGTCTTTCCTCCAATTTCCGCTCTTAGCTGAAATTTGCATTACATATTCTTTTGAAAATTAATTGCTTCCAGTAAGTTTGTTTCGCGTAGTCGATTCATGTCCATATTTTTCGAATAGTTTTTTTTTAAGAAAACTTCCAGATAATGGAAACAGTCATTCACGAGGTGGCGCTTGTGTATATTTCCTCCCACGTTTAAAATTCCAATTTTTTTGCAGTTTGGTAATTTACTCTTAAAACTCACTCTAATTTTACTCAGCAAATGATTAATACAATAATAAAACACGTTCTATTTTTAACAATATATGTATATAGTACTATGAATCTAAACACTATCACGTTACGAAATTACATAGAAGTAAATGCATAACTTGAATAAACATCAAAGCTTTCTTCTGGGACTGGCGTTAACTTTACATACTCTGTGTTTTTTTCTGGAAAAAATATTGTTTGTTATAGTAATATTAAAGTGTTGAGAATAACAAGTTCATTCATATCAGGTTGAAAACATTTAAAAATATGGCCACTAAAATCATTACTAATAGAATCGAACCAAATGTAAAAACCACTACAAAAAGGAAATTGCACTGAAATTCAAGGCAATACTCAAAACCTTTTCTGATACTCTTTGGCAAAAAGTGTAGCTAAGATAATGAAATCTGAAAGATCTATTTTGCCCAATTAGTATCTTATTCGTTAATGATACTCTAACGTTTTAAAAGTAAATGTTAGAGTGAAAAGAGAGGACAATGAATGTTGGAGAAGCTACTCTTTTTAAGTGCTGCGCTCGTTTTTTAGTTTCGTTCTCAGCCTCCAACGTATCACCAATAAGCGAAATCAAAAAAAATAAAAACAGCTCTAGTATTAGACTCTCTTTTTTGGACCAATGCATGGCAGTCACAACGAAATTAATCATCGTTCTTCCTTGACAACTTTTTTTCCACCCCAAAAGAAAAAAAAATTATTTGCTTTGCTACCATTCTTGTCCGAATTATTTATTGGTCGTTTATGGCAAGTCCGTTATCTTTATCGTATCATTGCTCCGTTTTATTACTACATATCGGAACATAAAATTTGATCGTCAGCAAATAACGATCAATTCGCAACGATAGAAATCCTAAATAAACCGTTTGATACGACAAAATCCTTAAACTCGTTTTTTTTTATCGAAACATGTTTCTACGTCTTTAAATTGTTGTATTTTTTCCTTCATACCAGCGGTTTTCGAACTCTTTTGTCTCACTGAAACCTTTTCTTACCACATGCCTAACCACAGAACACTTCTGTACTTTTTTTATACGTTTTTAAATTATCGTATTTTTCCTCTGTGCCAATGATTGTCGAATTCATTTGTCCCACAAAACTTTTTCTTACCGCTAACCACATAACCATTCTATAAGCATAGTTTTTTTTATCTGTGCATGCTTTTATGTATTTAAATTGTCGCATTTTCCTTGTATCCTAGTGGTTCTCGAACTTTTTGTCCCACACGGAACTCTTTTCTTACCACGTGCCTAACCACAGAACCTCTTTATAATTTTTTTTTGTTTAAGCATGTGTTTACGTCTTTAAATTATCTATCTTCCCTCTATACTAGTGATTCTCGAACTTGTTTGTCTCACGGAACCCTTTCCTTACCACATACCTAAACATGAAGTCCCTCTATAAATATTTTTTTTATTTAAAGCATATGTTTTTACTTCATTAAATTGCCGTATTTGCTCTTTATATTAATGGTTTTCGAACTTTTTGTCCCAAGGAACCCTTTTCTTACAACATGCCAAATCACGGAACCCCTCTATACATATTTTTTTTAATCGAAACATGTTTTTACGTCTTTAAGTTGTCATATTTTTCTTTTGTACCAGTGATTATCCATCTCATTTTTCCCACAGAACTCCTCTAAATATTTTTTTATCTATGCATGTTTTTACGTCTTTAAATTGTCGTATTTTCCCTCTATCCCAGTGGTTCTGAAACCTTTTGTGTCACAACCTTTTTCTTACCACATGCTTAATCATGGAATCCTTCTCTATGTTTTTTTTTTTTTTATCTAAGCATCTAAGCATAATTTTACGTCTTTAAATTATCTTATTTAGCATCTATACTAGTGATTCTCGAACTCGTTTGTCTCACGGAACCCTTTTTTACAACATGCCTAATAACGGAACCCCTCTATAAATATTTTTTATCTAAGCATGTTATTACGTCTTTAAATTATCGTATCTACCCTCCATACTAGTGATTCTCGAACTCGTTTGTTCCACGGAACCCTCTTCTTACAACATTCCAAACGACGGAACCCTTTTATAAACATTTATAGGAAACCTTAAGGGATAATATTGATCTCTGCTTAGCCATAATAAATAAGCAATAAATCAGTATGAAAAAGGTAGATGATACTTTTCTGTTGTTGCGAGATATTGGATATGATTACTTAGCTCTATCTAAGGTGCTGTCATAAGGGAAAATAAGAGATTTCTTGAAATTTTCAGTGACGTTTGATAAATTCGCGGAACCCCTGAAGGCTCGTCACGGACCCCGGGGTCCTGCGAAACACAGCTGGAGAAACACGCCCCTATACTGTGTTTTTTTTAAATTAAATGATTACAAGGTAATTTTCAAGATTTGATTTTGTAACACATTTCTGTTCGTAAAAAACGGTTGTTGTAATGCTATTTCCAACTTAAAATAATTTTCTCAATAACTCCCACACGTTACCAACAGTCATGCTTTTTTCAATTGTTTTTCCACAGTTTTATAGCTAAGCACTCAGTGGAAGGTTTGATTTCTAACAAAGAGGGAAACTGATAAGCTATTCCTTACTCTTCTGATGAAGATCATTACAGTCCAAAACTAAACTCTAAAGTTTAAAAAAAATGTCCATTCAGAGACAGTCTTTAATATTCTTTAGATTGATTGATTGATTGGTTTGTTTGTTTTTTATTCGAACGAACGTTCATCTATTCATTCATTCATTAATTGATTCATTTTATTTATTTATATATATAATTAATTTACAGGGGATAAATCCCTTTTGGAGAATGAGGAAAAAGCAGATAGATTACTAGATAAGCCCCCATCCTCCTATAATTATCTATTAATAGATATAAAATATATAGATATAAATTAATACGTCTAATTTTTGTTGTAACGATGTTACAAAATTAGCAGTCTAAAAATTTATTATGTAAATAAAATCAAACCGGGAATAAAAAAAATGCGAATAATTCATTAAATCTTAAATGCGAATTTGAACAGAAAATTTGCATTTTCGTCATTCTTTATGTAGATCACGAGGAAAAAGGGGGAAAAATATAATAAAACCTGCTAATGATATTTGGGTACATTTAGGCGAAGTATCCCTAGTTGTGTGCACATTTACTACATAACCCAAAAATGTAGCCATTTGCAAGTAAGTAATTTAACACTATTGTACATAATACCGTAGCTAAATATATGCATAAAAACAACAATTATAAAGTTCTAATCTTTTAATAAAAAACTTACATCAAAGCCCATAGCAGAAGAAATTACTTTTCAAGTATGAAAATATATTTTATCTCATTGCATAAAAACGAACGCAGAGACTGCAGTTATTATTTCTATATTCTGGTCGGTTGGCTGGAGGAGAAGCAATGATGCCTCATCCGACATACAAAACTTCCCAAATCTGAGAAAAAGCCCTTGGGTCAATTTTTCCTCGTAGTTTTTATATCTCACTTCCATAACTATTCTTTACAACAAGAAAGACCGTATTATTTTAACTTTTCTTCTAAAATATTTTCGTGTATTTCACAAGGTTCATTCCTTAAACTTTTATTTTACGTTTTCTAAAATAATTTTGAATTTCATTAGAATGGCCTATTTGAAACTGTATAGTGTTTTGGGAGGTCATGTTACTTCATTTACCTTATCTTAGGAATGCAAGATATTATTACCCTTTACAGGGATAACACAATTGCCAAATAATGATCAACACACAAAGCCACCTTGGGGAGTATTTTGTGAGTTTTCGTAAGGGAATTTATTGCACAATAATTTTCTGCACCCACGTATAAGTAGCTCAAGACAGAGTTTTTTTATTTTATAAGAAAAGGATATATGCCGTTCCCCCCTCCTGGATTCGAACCAGGGTTCCTCCGTTTAGCCCGGAGTGTCTTGGACCGCTAGACGAATGAGGACAGGAAACAACGCTCTCTTTCTCCGTATGCATAAGGATGTAAGATATTATTACCCTTCTCAGGGATAACACAATTGCCAAATAATGGTCAACACACAAAGCCACAGGACAGAGTTTTTGTGAGTTTTCGTAAGGGATATTATTGTACAATAATTTTCACAAAATTATTTGATACTTAGATAAGTAAACTACTGGACGGTAATTGCCATAGATTTAAAACTTAAACGAACATAAACTTCGTGAGCAGATACGCGTAATTATGACCATGAATTAACGTGAATTATTACATGCGAAATTGACTCTGCTGCAATGTTTTCGAAAACAGAACACCAAATGTCATAAAGCCCTAGCAGCAAATATTTTACCACGGCGACTTCTGTAACAGATTCTGAAATGTCACTTTCATTGTGCAAGCCTCCAATTACTGACAATCTCTCATTCCAAGGACTCTTATTTGCAGTTAGTTTCTCGCGTTCTTTTAGCGAAATTCCAGTCCTTTATCAACCCGAGAAGTAGTTGTTTGGGACATAAATGACTAGAAGTAAAGTCCAAGAAAAGCTCTTGAAGCATTATCTAGTGAACAGTATCTCATTTATCAAACTAAATAAAAAAAAAGTCAGCCATCGACTCCATTTTCTATAATTATCAATCTTTTGAAAATGAATCTCTGCAAGTACACACATAATCTCTATTCATCTGTCCACGTTTCACAGCCCATTTCTACATTCCTTTTAACCTATTTCTCTGCAGCCATTTTCTTTGGGTTTTTTTCGCGGGTTACTAATTATTCCACTTGCCTTCGAGCAGTATATGATGTATTCCATCCGCGTCTACCAGATTCCATATTTGATATGGCAATATATCAATCAGTTTCACTGTTTTTTGCTGCCCCACCTCCATTTTTATTATTTTTATTAATAAAAGCCTTTATAAAAGGCATCTGGCAAGTTTTTTGCGCTTTTTTTTACAATGATAGTAATACTAGAAATCTGCAACAGATGCAAAATTTACTCTTTATAAAGGTTTCAGAAATAAATTTTGCAGAGCCTTTTTCTGAAGTCATAAACTTCTTCCCGATTCCCTTCAATAACTTCAAAATTTGTGTGCCGGTAATTTCTTAACTTAAAAGGACATCGCCTGTCTCTATATATTTCTCACGACCTGCAAAATTCTTTAGCGTTAAAAGTGGTTTTCCCCTATTTGCCTCTTTCTCCCCTGAAAATTACACCACAGATTTCCTTTCTATAAACCACCAGCAACAATATTTGTTATCGTTTTCGATGACTTCCATTTTAGATGATAATGGTGAGGTTAATAAAATTTCAACACCGTCAAAATAAAACCTTTCCACTGCTTAATTCCGCACCTATTACTAATCTCGTTTTATTATTTTAAATAATGTAAAGGAACTTCTTCTCAACAAAAAAAATATCTCCTTAATTTGTTTCATTGCCCTTAACAACAATAAACTTAGTACATTGTTAGTACTTTTCATTTTCCGCATTTAGATTTTGTATATAACCTTTGTGGCCTTTTCAGATTTTTATAATAATTTATATATCCCACGTCCGCTCTAGGTTCTTAAAGAAAACTGCGGTACTTTTTGCAAATAGAAATTTCCCGTGATTTATTTCAGCAATTTATTACTTTTGCCTTGTTGACTTTCATCGGCATTGGTTAGCTTTAATGATATATGAGCTTCTCCTTCCATTTTCATGACATTTACTTTTTTACAGATCTGAGGTATTGGGTGTTTTTCTTTTCCTACGCTCGCAATATTCGTTTTCTGCCTTTTCGGCGATATTTCAATTCGAGACGAACGAAAAAGTCACAGAGCCTTAATGTGTAAATAACCTGAGAATTTCTTAACGACGCTACAAAGATAGCTTTACCAGGTAACATCGTGTGCTTTAATATATTACATCGTGTAATCTAATAGATTACATCGTGTACTCTAGTAAATGACATCGTATGATCTGGTAGGTGACCTCGTGTCATCAGGTAAATGACATCGTGTAATCTGGTAGATGACATGATGTGATTTGGTAGATGACATCGTGTCATCTGGTAGATTACACGAGGAGATCTGATAGATTACATGATGTAATCTAGCATACTGTAATTTAAACAGTTCATATGCACAGATATCTTACAAGACTTCATATTTTACATCAATGCGCATTATATGTATTAAACGGCGAAAAAAATTCCATCAGCGATAGATCGACGACTGCTTTGCTGAACCGCGTGCAGTTTGACTCGCGTAATCGGTTGCGCAGAGATTGGGGTGTTGTGAAGGGACCCCCCCCATTGAGTATCAAATCGTTATTTTCTCACATTTTTTACATAAAAATAGGTTAAATACTGGTAAAATCGTAAATGGAAAATGCTATTTTACCAATATTTAACATATTTCTATGTAAATTTCCTCCCTGATACCTTGTATCTTACTTCTATTCCCACGTTTTTTACATAATCTTCTTTAAAGTCACTTGAACCGCCCCATAGCTTTTGAATTGCTGGGCTACTGCGGGTGCGATATTTATTATATATTGCAAATAATTTAATAAGAAAAGCATATTCCATTAAAGAGTGTGCAGAAATAAAAAGTACTTACGTCGTTAATGGAAATATAAATCTAAACTGACGTTTTAATGCAGTTTAATGCAGCGTTTTTACTTAAATATAAATGTAGATGTGGAACAAACCCTACATATGAAAATATATGGATATAATATGTGATATTTATGCTTAAAAAAATCTCAATTTATCTGAAAAATATCTCGAGAATACACTCTAATCGTGAATTAGATTTCATTTTTAATATCTAACTGAGAAATAAATGACTGTTCCCTACATTTACTACAGCTTTCTAATGTTTTATGAAAGCACTTCTGTTTCGTTTATCTTTTTGTGGCTTAAAACAATTCACCTGGTGTTTTTCTTCCTGAAAGACCTTTGATTAAAATTTAAATCACGATTTCCCTTTTTCCACTCTGAGATATAACTCTTTTTCTCCATGTTTAATGTCAAAATTGCTCTTCGACGAATTGGTCTAAATAAACGTAAAAGATAAAACTCGTTGCTGTAAAAGAAGTACAACAGCGGAAAGTTAATTTTACCTTTTCTTCAAGTGGAAGGAATGATTTTTATTTGGAGAGATCGTCTAATTGAACCATTGAATCCATTGAACTGAAAAATCGAGCGTTAAAATTAACTAAAGAAAATTTCTCACATTGATAACAAAACAGGAGTCAATATATTTGAATGTTAATCTAAAATAATTATGTCTCACACACGTTTTATTTTACTATTTGATTACTTAAGAGGATTGCAGACGTAACCAACAACATTGGATTTTCCATAGAAACATAAAGAGCATTTTCTCCGAAGCTACTTATTTTATGCACAAATAACTTTCTTGTATAGTTAGCAAACATATTTACACTTTTTATGTGTGGCGTTTTACGATACACACGATATTTTTAAAATTAAAAATATTTATATCAAATGAATTTTTTTTAGAAATACGATTTTTACTACGTTCAGGTCAGTAATTAAAAAACCGAATAAAAAAATTATAAAATGTTGTATATGTACTTACTCAAATCAATTAAAACTAAAATTTTTGAAAACATGATACTTTTGGGACAGAAAATATGATTTTGGGAAAATCTCGTTTTGGTAGAAAGTTTGTATTGTAGTGCATTTCAATTCACTTTTTATATCATTAAATTTGTTTAAAACTAGTTCTAATCAACTTAGAGCCAAAAATTTTGTGCGATTTGAAAGGTAGGAATCCACATCTTTTTTTTTTTCTTTTTTTTAAATAAGGGAAAAACTTTTTTAAAGTATTTACGTGAGTGACCCCCTTAAATATAAGCGTTAAATGGCAAGGAACATCAAAATTTGCTGCTTTACGAAATGGTCCTTTCTTTTGCAAATTTTGTGGATTTTGTACTATACGTCGATGTCGTCGTATTGGCATTTAAGATATACGGCTTTGAAAATTATTTCGCGGAGGTTGTGTCACATTCTGAGCTTCCATTGCCAAATAACTTTCGCGAAACTTGCAAGCGAATACTTAATCATGAAATACTCCATTTTACCCTAAAAGTGCTAAACTCTATCGCGATATTATCATTAACCGTTAATCAAATCAAACAACAATATCAATCAACGTTTATTGGCGTAGTGATACCAACGCCGATGTTATGGCGTGATTAGATGGTGAAACGTTCGAAAGAAAATAAATATTTATGCGTTATATGAATATATTGTCCTTCGTAGCTCAGTGGGTAGAGCCTCCGCCCGGCAAGTGGAAGGTCGTGGGTTCAGGTCCCACCGAACGCAGAAATATTTATTTTCTTTCGAACGTTTCACCATCTAATCACGCCATAACATCGGCGCTGGTATCACTACGCCAATAAACGTTGATTAATATTGTTGTTTAATTTAATCTGCGTAATCTTTGATTTATATAAATACATTAATCAAATTCTGATTATGAATATCTAATTATAAAGCATAATTTTATGCATTCCTTTTCCGCACTCTGATGAGTTATTCGTATCAATAAAAGCATCAAATCTTTTATGCAGTTCTGTATAAAAAAAGTTTCCTATTATGGTGCGTAATATTTCTTAATTAACATTAATTTCGCTTTTCAATGATTGGCATTATTAATACCATGACTTGATTGACATTATTAATGCCATGACTGTTATTTTAACTTCTAGTTATTAATATTTTGTATTAATCATTCAATAACAGAATACTTATGATATACAAGGAAGTATTTTCAAATTATTTTGGTTGCTTAACTAGTTGCGAACTCAAGAGTTAAAAACTGGCAAGAAAATAGTTTCCTGTGTGGGAAACAGGTCGAGCCAGTTTTCTAATGAATTTACGGCAATGTTAAAGTTTATTCACGATTTATTATCTTCCTTCATGAAATAGGTTTACTCGTGTGAGTTAAAGGTACGAATGAGAGTATGCTTCATTAGACGTAGAACGGAGCTCGCATCTTAATAAACAATATCGTTTCATATGGTATCATCACTGCAAACAACCAATACATATGGTCCTGAAATCGCAGATAACCAAAGCCTATGGTCCTGACATGGCAGACAACCAACGCATATGTCCTGAAATCGAAGACAACCAGTTCGTAGGGTCCTGAAATCGCAGACAACTAAAGCATGTGGTACTTAAACCGCAGATAACCAACGCATATGGTCCTGAAATCGCAGACAACTAACGGATATATGGTCCTGAAATCGCAGATAACCAAAGCATGTGGTCCTGAAATCGTAGACAACCAAGGCATATGGTCCTGAAATCTCAGACAACCAACGAATATGGCATTGAAACCGCAGACAAGAACGGGTTCTGCTCCATAATGAGCAAAAACACCAATTATCAAGCACAGCTAACAAAATGGAGCTGTGCTTGATTTACAGTATTACTAGGTCATACAAAATTTTTTTGTATGACCCCTTTTATATACTTCGAATTGAAAGAAACCCTCTATATTTCCAGCAGCAATTAATGTCGCTGTAAATTCCCTTACGTCATTACAAACACAGTTAAATAATAATGGTCCAATGATTTATAAAACCGTCATCATTTCCTAAAGAAGTCTTCTGAACGACGATTGAAGCTTGGTTAAACTGCCAAATTTCACTTCATTAGCCTCTTTTATAATGAAACAACTTAATTACTGTCGCCATGCCCGTTAATAATCAACCGCGGTTTGCGCCGTAACCACGCAACTTCTTTTATAAAATCCACTGTACTTAAATCTTGAATGTCAGAAAACTTGATAATTTATTAAACATACTTTCATGAAGAAAACGAGCGTATATTGCAGCTGTTGTGGAAATTGAAATGGGTGTAATTTGAGTAAAATTGAGAAGCATAAAATATCTTTTTAACGGTTTTTTTTTTCCGTGGTCCCGACGCGTAGATTGCATTGTGCTCAACGTTGTCTATGATGATAAATTATTTGTTACGGTATATTTTTCCCAGTCCTTTGAATAGCGATATAAACAGATTTAAATGTATAAAATTATATACAGGGTGTCCCAACACCAGGGTTATAAACATCTAGGAGGGGTAGGGTGCACCTAGACGAACAATATTTGTCATAGAACCTAGGGTCGCAAACCACTCACAGCGCTAGTTCTAAAACCGTCCAGCATGCACAAATATTTACAACCAGTGCGTGAAAAGCGCCAGATAAAACTCACGTGCACAGATGATTAGGACATCGCATTTTGCGCTTCTCATGCACTGGTTGTCACTATTTGTGCATGCTGGACGGTTTTAGAACTGGCGCTGTGAGTGGTTTGCGACCCTAGGTTCTATGACAAATATTGTTCGTCTAAGTGTACCCTACCCCTCCTAGATGTTTGCAACCCTGGTGCTGAGACACCCTGTACATATATAGCCAGCACTATAAGTTTATGGACAACCATTTTTTTTGGAATATCAGATGAAGTACACAGAGAAACGAATGCGAAAGATATATGATGCAATATTTAAATAACATTTAACACTCACATATATTTTTTGGGAAAATGAAAAAAAAAAATGCTGTTCTAAAAGTATATGGACATTTTACATCTTGTCCCTTTTAATTCGTATTTTGTATCGGTTATTTTGAACAGTATTACAGATTCGATCAGGCAAACCTTCAACGAGTTTCTGAAGAAATTTTAGCTTCAAAGAGGACCAACTTCACTCTATTTGCTGTTTCAACTCCTCCACTGTGAAAAATTGACGACCGTTGGCATATACATCATGTGCTAATGTCTCCAGAGGTTTTAAATGGAGTTGAGGTTGGGGTTAAGAGCTTGCCACTCCACAACCGTAACATTTTTTCACAGACCACTTATTGTTTGATTTAGAGACGTGGATAGGAGAGTTGTCCTGTTGGAACACCCATTGTTTACCGCCCAACATTTTTCCAAAAGGCAGTGAATCACCTTGAAGTATTTCTTAATATTATAACTCGCCTCGGTGACTTCGTGTGCTGACCATTATTTGGCAATTGTGTTAACCCTGTGAAGAAGAATAATATCTTACATCCTTATATACGGAGATAAAGGGGCATTGTTCCCTATCCTCGTTTGTCTAGCAATCAAGACAATCCGGGCTCAACGAAGGGACGCTGGTTGGAATCCAGTATGGGGTCGGTGTCTCTTTTTCTCCCCCCACCCCAAAAAAAACCAAAAACTCTTGATTGAGCTGATTATACGTGGGTGTCGAAAATTATTGAGTAAAAATAAATCCCCCCCACGAAAACTCACAAAAACTCGCCACGGAGGCTTTGCGTGTTGACAATTATTTGGCAATTGTGTTATCCCTGAGAAGGGTAATAATATCTTACATACAAATATTGAAATGTGAAAATCTAGCTATAGGAAAGACCGTAAGAAAGTCGCCTTCACTAGACTCCTCATCAGCTCTACCTGCTTCTCTCATCAACGTCTCTTGAAGGGAGAAGATTCCCCGATGTGTGCAACATGTAACTAATCATTAAATGTTTTACATGACTTATCCAACTGCAGAAATTTTAATCAACAGTGGTCATTGGCTTTTAATCGAAATAATTTTAATCTTCGAAATATTTTGCGGTTCTTTTTATCATAAAATCATTTTTGGAATTTTATATTCTTTTTCAACCTCATTTTATTTTATTGCATCGTTTGCTTTTAGTGCTTTTATTACACGTTTTATCATTGTTAAAGATTTGATTTGTTTTTAATTTGAAAGGAACGTATGGCTTCCTTGTTTTGCTGAGAATGATACCTGCTGTCCTTGCGCCATAAAAACCAACTAATCATTAAGTAGAATAAAGTCCAAGGGTATAACATATAAAATTACAGCTTAGCGGCAAAAAAACGGTTTGGATAAGCTTTTCGACCCATGGAAAAACAGGCAAAATGTGGGTAAATAGCCAACATGTCATAAATGCCACCTTAGCTGTCGTGAAAAGATTGATAAGGTATGTAATTATCATGAACTATAACAGCACATCTGCACTACACAGGGGTTCGATATATTGTTGATAAGAGCATCCAACAGTTCCTGGGTTGGAGACTTTTATCCTTGAACAAGCACACTTCTGATCAGTTCAGTAATCCGTGGTGATAAGTTGCAACCCAGCAGCCAAGAAAGTCCATGCATGTTCAATGAATTTGAAATTCGGCGGACAGGCTGACCAGATTAACGGCCATATATACTCAGTTTCTGGCTATTTTTGAACCAAGTGCTTCCTTAAGGTTGAGCATTATCATCCATTTAGTGGAACGCATGACTAAATGCACCCCTAAATAATCTTGCTTACCGATGTAGGATGCCATCCCCATAAAGCTCGCTTGTTACAATACCGTTTTCAAACACATGCAGAGGTATACCCTACCCTGCAGTGATACCATATCAAATAAGAACTGCTCCATGATCATCACGTTTTACAATCTGAACAAGATTATAACTCATCCCTGTTGCCTACAAGATGAACACGTGACTGGAATCACTGTCTAGGCTAAACGGAACTCTTCAGTAAACAGCAACCGACCCAATTTTATGGGGCTCAAAACAAGGTATTAAGTATGCCATGTTCTACGGGTCTGCATATAGAGTGGGGTTCAGGGAATGCATACTAAAGGACGACTTGCATGTAGGCTGATGACATCCAGTCATAGATAAATCGTTCACGTGGATCATTATTAAGGCTGTCAACAGGTCTCAAAGCAATGCATATGCTACTCCATTTGGATGACATCACATACATTTATGGCCACATATTGTTCATGCAGTTGTCACATGTTTGCGACCTCAATCATACTACCTTCGTACATTTTATATAGTTAAGAGTTGTCTCTAAAGCCTATAGATAAAGATTGGTAGAGTTTCTGGAAATTTATATCTGAGTGTGGCCGACCTCTAATCTCCCGATGACACTACAACACACAGCATCATTAATGTGACTTCTCGGTTCCATATTTATCGTCTAGAAATAGTCTTTTTTTATAAAAAGACAATAACGTTTTCAGATGGAGCACTAATGACCTCTTTCAACTTTAGGTATCGGAACTGGTTTAAGATGATTGTATGCAAATTTCTTTATCACCATGCAGAAATTTCCATACTTTTTCTGGTTAAGTAGAATTATTATTGTAATTTATATATATATATAATTAGTCGATATTTTTCAAATCATCTTTACCAAATCTTTTTTATACAATTACTGTTGAAGATCCCGTTGATTTGGTATGTATATATATAATTATGGTATGTATATGGTATGGTTTGGTATGTATATATATATAACCATAATTCTTTTGTATAAAAAGGGGGATAAAGAGGATTTGAAAAATTACCGACCAATTAGCTTGTTACCTGTTATTTATAAAATCTTCACAAAAGTGCTAACACATCACCTGCAGAAAAAATTAGATGCGAAAGCAACAGAACCAAGCAGAAATTGGATTCCGTACAGTAGACCATATCAAGTATTAAAGAAACTTCAAAATTTAAGAATATAAATGAATGCATTCACATAATCCATTGTGTGTTGCATTTATTGACTATGAGAAGGCCTTTGACTCTATTAAAACATCAGCAGTCATCAACTCTTTAAGATCAACAGACATTGAGGATGTGTACATTGACATGGTGAAACGTGTGTATAAAAATGCAAGTGCAAAATTTCGGTTACATAAAGATACCAAAACTATCAAACTTGGCAAAGGGGTGAGGCAGGGAGATACCATTTCTCCAAAACTTTTTACTTCAGCTTTACAGATGATTTTTCAGCTGATAAATTGGAATAACAAGGGAATAAAAATAAATGGTGAATATTTAAATCATTTGCGGTTTGCTGATGACATTGTTATTTTTTCAACGAACCCATTAGAACTCCAAGACATGGTACAGGAGCTCTCAACTAGAAGTAAAGAAGTTGGACTCAAGATGAACCTACAAAAAACTAAGATCATGTTCAATAATTTCGTAGAGGAAACAAAAATACAAGTTGACAACATTGAGCTAGAAATTGCTGATTCATATATTTACCTTGGCCAGCTGATTTCAATGGATGGCAACATTATGAAAGAACTCAACAGACGTATTAAACTTGGCTGGAGTGCATTTGGAAGAAACAGTTTTATCCTGAAGGGGAAATTGCCTTTGTGTCTAAAAAGAAAGGTCTTCAACCAGTGTGTATTGCCAGTCCTCTCTTATGGATCAGAGACATGGAGTCTAACAGTCGGAGCAATGCGCAAGTTACAGACAACACAAAGGAGCATGGAGAGGTGCATGCTTGGAATAACTAGGAGAGATCGAAAAAGAAACACTTGGGTGAGAGAGCAAACTAGAGTAGAGGACATCATTGTTAAAGTAAAAGGGCTGAAATGGCGATGGGCTGGGCATATTGCAAGAAGAACTGATCAACGATGGACAACGGCTTTTCAGAGGCCTTTTGAAAAGGCCTCTGAAAGGCCCTTTTTTTTTTCTTTTTTTTTCAAAAGGCCCATAACGACGGTTCTAAGGCTACATGCTTATGTTACATTATGTGTTTCTAAGTAAATATTTATATATTACTTTTAATTGAATTGTTATTTTTTATATTTTTCCTCTTACTTTAATTCTATCAAACCTATTTTATTTAATTCTCCTAAACACATTTTTTATTTTATATATGCTTTTGCTAATTTTTGCAATATATCTTATCTACTATATAGCAGCAGCTCAAAGCGAGCTACACAGATAATTTTACATAATTTTACATTTATTTCTCCTATATTTTCCATTCAAAATTATCTACATGTATAACCTCACTCTCTCTGTATGTATGTATATATATACATATGTGTGTGTGTGTGTATGTAATGTATGTATGTATGCATGCATACATGGTGTTATTTCTAACCTCATAGGTCATACACATAAAAGCTTGTTTTTGAGCTGCTTAACAACATCCAAAGGTGCAAAGATTTATTACTTAAATCTGAAGTGTAAATTAGGCATTCTTTATGGTTATCAGAATCCGTTTGAGAGAGAAAGAATTCTTCGATTCAGACTTTACGACAAGAAGAGCAATTTTAAAGCAAATGAAGTTCTTAAAATAATAAAGAATATATTTACGATATCAAACGCGATATTTTTAAATTATTAATTGGGTTCAGTACATTAGTGAACGCAGAAAATTCAAAAGGGCAATATTACAGAGCTACAACTACACATATTCATAGGCACATGTATAACATTACATCGCAATGGGGGAGTTATGTCCCTATAACCCCCTTCCCCGCTTAAGTAAGTGGTTCGACACAAAAAGCACTGAAAATCAATAGAGAGAGAGCAAAAGTTTCCGCCAACAACAACATGGTGGAACACTGGCGACAACAACATGGTGGAACACTGGCGACAACAACATGGTGGAACACTGGCGACACCAACTCTGTGTGTTGGGAATGCGTTCGGCGCCTTCTATTCTTTTTCAGTTCTCGCTGGCTCAGCACGATGTTTGATTTTGTAACTAAACTATGGTTATATATAACACATCAATTTTTGACTCCTGGATTTATTAAACAGCTCTGAAACTTAAACAATACAAAAATAAAATCCTCGGACCATATCATCTACAACATATCTGTATGGCTTCAACAACTACGAGTTCAAATTTTATCAACTGACGGCAACTTTTTTAACATAGTCGAACCTCGTTAAGACGAACACGCTTAAGACGAATTATTTTTGATACAAATCATTTTCTGAAGTCCCGTCAGATTGTATAGCATACTATGCTTTCTGGAAAAGGCGAATTACTCTTAATGAAAACATATTTTCTGTTCCCCTTGGTGTTCGTCTTAACGAGGTTCGACTGTATAACGAACGCGTATTGAACGTTTAAATTAGACTTGAAAAACATACATAAATTTCAGTCTAAAATTCGATATAAAAGGGCCTTGCAGTTGCGCAGTGGCAACGCATTAACTTGACGTTCAGTGGATCCGGGTTCGACTCCTCGAAACCGTGTTAAGGAAAGAACGCTTCCAGATCGATTGCTCACTGTGGTATTGAGGTAGGTTCCCTCGTCCTTAGAAGCTTCGAATTCCTCAAAAAAATGTGGGTGCACTGCCCTATAGTAACACGGTCGTCTATCCCTTAACCCAAGTTTGATTCTGAATGGTATCGTGGAGGGAGCGTCGATTTTCTGCCCATTGTACTCCGGGGTTCAGTTCCCTCGCCAACGAAGTTTCCGATTTATCGGAAAATTGTAGGCCCCGGTGTGATATGTCCTTTGCTTTCTTTGCGCCATAAAAACACGCTATGTACGCTTAGTTTATATTCAGCCCACTTCCGTGGCAGTGAGCATGAAAGTGGGCAGCTCGAGTATATAAACATGTCACTTGCGCTGACCATGCCCCTGCCGCTCCCTTCGTTGGCTGTTTTTGTGCGGAAGTCGACAGACCAGCAGCGCGAATGAGTGTTTACATTCTGCCCTCTCGCTCACTTGCAGAGTGCTGAAGCTGCTATTAATTCCACGTCCTCCATTGCTTGAGATCGAATGCGAAGTAAGTATGAAGCGATGTAAACACTCGCTGCCTTTGATGCTTCCACAAAAGTATTTTGGGGTGTAAATACACCAGCGTGAGGAGCAATGGCAATGGTTGAATGTAAACCTAGTTTAAATGAACTCACTTTACTGCTGAAGCTTAAAAAATTGTAGCTTACCAAAGAAACTAACTCATAAACTGGCATCTGACATTTTCAGCACGCTGGACTATTTCATTATCTCCCCATTCAAAGCTCAACAGATAATGACTTCCATTACCGCTTTGAGATAATCGACTAGTTCCAAAGCAAAGATAAAATCTGCGAGAGTGGAAATAGGTAGAAAGGATGATACATCATCCACTTTGGCCAGCAGGATTTAAACGAAGTAACGAGGCACGCAAAGGGCACGTTACACTGATCAGTTTCTTGTAGTTGGACAGTTCTATAGTCACTTTCGTTATGCGTAAAAAAAATCATAATTTTAATTGCCTTTGTCTGCGAAACAAACCGAATAATTAAATGATAATAATAACCGAATAATTAAATCATATTAACCAAATAATTAAATGATTATAATAACCGAATAATTAAATGATTATAATAACCGAATAATTAAATGATTATAATAACCGAATAATTAAATGATTATAATGAATAATTAGAATTACTTGATAATAATCGAATAGTGAGCTGATGACAGCCGAATAGGTAAACTGACAATAATAATGACAAATAATTAAATTGTAATAACCGAATAATTAAATGATAATGACGGCCCGATAATTGAACGATAATAACCGAATAATTAAATGATAATAATAATCAAATAATTAAATGATGATAATAACCGAATAATTAAATGATAACCGAATAGTTAAATGATGATAATAGCCGAATAATCAAACGATAGTGATAACCTAATTATTAAATGGTTATAATAACCGAATAATTAAATGATAGTAATAACCGAATAATTAAATGATAATTATAACCTAATAATTAAATGATAATAATAACCGAATAATTGAATGCAATGGAACTTCTCTTAAACATTCTTCGGACGAACACCTTGAACCAGAAATTATAAAATGCACACTGAAAATATCCGCCCTTTCAATATCCGCTAAACTTGCCATGTGTGAACAAAATTACAGTAAAAAATTTCCCCTTTTTCTTTCGCGTTTCTTCAGAAAATTGGCTATTATTGTATGTAAAATATTTTTATGGGGAAATTTTTGTCAATTAATTGTTTTAAAATGCTTTTGTTTTCTATGATTTTTTTTAGCAGGTTTCAATAGATATTGAACCCGCTATTGCTTTTGGTTTTTCTGTCTGCAATGAAAAGGACAAGGTAAAGGTCTTCCGTAAATGCAATAATGATAGCTGTTGTTAATGCTGAAAACCTACCGAGTTACTTGAGAATTGGAGAGTTGCGAATTAATGTTAATTGAAACCCGCTAAATTTAAATATCGACCTTAGGCGATTTTCTTTCACTTGCTTGTTTCCAAATGAAATTGGCCCTGCAGTGGTAACGCGTTCGACTACCATGAGATTATCTCCCGGTTCAACTGCGCGCTTATCGACTAACTGCTCACCGTAGTCCATGGTTGGTTCCCTAGGCCTTAAGAGGTTCGTGTTTCTCGGAAAACTGTAGGTCATGGCGCAACATGGCCGATACTTACCTTGGGCCGTAAAACTCACAATTATTTATTCTTATTGCACTGCTCACTGTAGTCCGGGTTTTGGTTCCCCAGGCCTAAAGAAATCCAAATTTCTCGGAAAATTGTAGGTCCAGAGGTTCAGATTCCTCGGAAAACAGTAGGTCCCGGCGCAGCATATCCATTGTAGTTCTCGAGCCGTAAAATCACAAACAAACAATTATATATTCTTCAGCAGAGGATAAATGCATTTCTACGATGAGCAGCCAGCCCCCATAATTTATAGGTTTTGAGTTATTCTATAACAATATTTATTTAACAATTTATGAGAGGCCGGTAATTTTTTTAATCAACTAATTAAATATGACACTCTTAACATATCCCTGCATTAAGACTTTGCATTAAGACCTGCATTAAGACATGTACCCTGCATTAAGACTTTTGTAACTTGAGGGTAACCATTAAACAACTAAGATGTAAAAGTGTGCAAGAAAAATCGTAGTTTTGCTTTTCATATGTGCAATTGGTCTTTAAAAATTACGACAAAAATCGCTGACTTACGACAATTGTTAAGCTTTCTTTTTGGTTTTACGGCTCAAAGACTACAGTGGTCATGCTGCGCCGGGACCTACTGTTTTCCGAGGAATCCGAACCTCTTAAGGCCTAGGGAACCAAACCCCGGACTACAGTGAGCAGTGCGATCTTTATGAGATCTCTGAGTAAGCGTTCTTTTTGCACTGCTGGGAGTCGAACCCGGATTAGCCGCGCAATAGGAGAACGCGTTACCACACTGCGCCACCGCAGGGCACAATTGTTAAGCATTGGATGCTTTAGAGCAATGGCTGGCAGTCTAATTACATAAGCAGGTTGCCTCAGTTAAAAATTTTAATAAGTTAACAGACATTTCGGTGACCATTTACGACCAATATCAGAACCGAACAAACTTTTAACAATGATATGTTGTTATGATTACTATATATATAATAATCTCCATATAACGAACTTCCATTTAACAAAGTTTTCTATTTAACGAAATTTTCGGCGGAACCTTGACTTTGAATGGCATTAACATGTAAATTTGTCTCCATATTACGAAAAACAATTTCTATATAACGAAGTTCTTTTTATAAAGAATTTGATTTTTTTTTTAATTTACCTTTTACAATTTTTCAGCGGGTCGGTTAGGTAGAAGGGGTAGTTGAGGATTTTAAGCAAAAAGACGGAGGTGAGGTAGCCTTCTGTACTGTGGACATAGGGTCAGTTGTGATAAATAATTCTATTGTTCTAAACTGGGAACTTCGAAGCAGCGGGGATGTATCACTCTGCAGGTGTGGCTAAGCCACGAAATTTGCTTCTCGCACATACGTGTTGCATTGTTGAAGAAAATGTTATAGATGACGTGTTCCGATATTTACAAAAGTGTGAGAATTTCTATGAACAAAACGTTTTTTATAAGAAACCTGTACAAAGCAAAATTAGTGATTATTTCTCTGTTTCAAATATGTTGTATGAGGATCATACAGATATAAAGTAATCCTCAGTCTTTACTTTTGTTATTAATTTGTGCGTACTTGTATACGAAAAATATTTAAATTCGTTGAAAAAGAAGAGTCTACTGAATTTAGTCTTTACTGTCCAAATTTAACCTTTTTCATTTTATCGAAATTAAGTTTCAACATTTATGTTAATTTCTATTTAACGAATTTTCCTTATAACGAAGTTTTTCAGAGGAACGATGGCACTTCGTTAAATAGAAACTCGACTGCATATATATATATATATCATCATCATCATCATCATATTCAACCATTATCTATCCACTGCTGGATGAAGGTCTCTCCAAATGCTTTCCACACAAGTCTATCCTGGGCCATTCGTTTCCACGTCACCCCAACCTGTTTTCTTATTTCATCCACCCATCTAGTTTGAGGACGTTTTCTAGGTCTTCGGTGGTCTCTTGGAATCCAGTTCAGAATTTCTGTTGTCCATCGTTGATCAGTTCTTCTTGCAATATGCCCAGCCCATCGCCATTTCAGCCCTTTTACTTTAACAATGATGTCCTCTACTCTAGTTTGCTCTCTCACCCAAGTGTTCCTTTTCCGATCTCTCCTAGTTATTCCAAGCATGTTCTCTTTTCATTTATGCCCTTTTCATTTGCGCAGAGTTTTGCAAAGTTCTATGTACTCAATCCTGGAACTGGTATTTTGATTGTCCACCTTCATATCTCTTCGCCTTTTCATGAGCTGTTTCGTCTTCTCAGATAATTTGCTATTGTGCTTTTTACAGGTTACACCACCAATTTCCCCAGCAGTTTCAACTATTGTCTTAACAATGTTTTCATTTGCTTCTGAGATATCACTTTCATCAATAAGTCCTTCCAGTGCAGAAAAGCGATTTTTTAATTCCAACTTGAATGCCTCGGTATTTTCTTTTAATTTCTTTAAATCCACCCTCTTACATACTTGTTTCCTAATGAGCTTCTGCCTTTCTAATTTAGTATTTAAGTGCATTTTACATCTCACCATTCGATGATCACTTCCAGTATTAAATCTGTTCAGTACACTGCAATCTTCAATAATTGATTTCTTGTTTGCCAGGATATAGTCAATTTCGCTGGTTCCTCCATTGGGGTGTTTCCATGTCCATTTTCTTTGCGGTTTCTTCTTAAAAAATGAATTCATGATGCTAAGATTTTCAGCTTCTGCAAATTCGATGAGTTGATCGCCACGTTCATTCCTTTCCCCATATCCGTATTTACCAACCGATGTCTCTCCTTGTTCCTGTTGTCCAATTCTTGCATTAAAATCTCCCATGATGAGCTTGATGTGTTGTTTCCCCTTGGTGTGTAGCTGTTTGATTTCTTCATAGAATTCTTCAACCTCCTCGTCGGTATGGCTTGATGTTGGTGCATATGCCTGTACTATCTGAAGTTGGTATCGCTGGGTTAGTTGAACAACGAGCCTCGCTGCTCGATCTGACGTGCTTTCGACTTCAAGAAGGTAGTCTTTAATTCTTTTGTTGATTAAGAAGCCAACACCACTTGTTCTTCCAGTTTCCGTTCCTCTATAATAAAACAAATGTCCACTTTTAAGTTCCACCAACTCTTCACCTTTTCTTCTAACTTCACTGAGTCCTACAATGTCCCATTTGATCTTGTCTAGTTCCTCTTCCAATTCCTGAAGTTTTGCTTCAGAAGCAAGGGATCGTCCATTAAACGTAGCCAAGGTCAATAACAAACGGCAGCCTGGGCCATTCCAGTGATTCTTAGCACCCCCTGCTTTCATGCCACACTGACCGCTGCCTTGATCAGGAGCACTCCAGCACCTGGAGACTAGGGGCCATGGTTTCTGGTGTGTCAACATAATGGAGGAATTAGCCATAATTTCACCACGCTGGCTAAACGGGTTGGTGAATTAGCCCTCCCCTTCCGCCTTTCTATCCGTGTAGCAAATATTAATTTGCCACATAAATAGAAAGCTCAGCCTGCACCACTTGAAGGCGGGGTAGGACACTAGGTTACTGGCCTGGCCGGTTCCACACATCGTCACATACGTTCAGCGTGTGGGTCTCCTTCCAGTTAGATACCAGCAACCCTTTTGCAGGCCATATATATATATATGTGACCAGCTTGTTTTATTAATGAATTGACTACTTTTTAACGTAACAAAAAGTACACACACACACAAAAGGTGTAATGATATTTAACAATGTACAGTCAAATCCCGCTTTAACGAACCCGGCTTATAACGAACTTTTAGATCCCGTCCAATTTCCTCTACCTATAACGCTATTTTATACGGATATAGCGAACCTCCAGACGTATTAAAATAAAATACAATGAACTTTATCAATGTCTGCGACTAAAAAAAAAAAGAAATCGGGGTGGGGGTGCATAGGCAGAAAGTTCATAAGGCGAGGGTTATAGGCTTAACGGGAGGGGTTACAGAGCTACAACTTACATATTCCTATGTTAAATATGCAAAATTTCATTGCAATGGGGGGTTACAACTCCAAAAACACCCCCTGAGGGAGTGGAGTGGTATTTTGCTAGATTATTATGGCAGAAATCAATACCTTTACGCGTTATTGCACTTGTGTTCTTTTACCTATCATTTTTAATTTTCTATGCCAAAAACGATCATTCGTAATTGTA
>QLNU02014176.1:151441539-151460998 GCA_006491805.2 Dysdera silvatica
TCTGGAATCTTTTCTTCTACTTAAAACTAAAAACACCCTCATGGCAATGTGGATCCTATATCTGCAACTTACCCATCTACACTCCTTGCCATTAAAATCTCTTCAAACTCATTCTCTTCTCGCCTTCCACGTATTTTGCCATACATCCACCAAGAAACATCGTAAAAATGCTAGTGCCATTTCGGCCTATCTTAATAGTAGTACCCTATGGGGAAATACAACCATCATCGGCTACCACTTATGGCCTAAGTTTATGAGAAAGTACAAGAGCCAGATCACACCAGATAAACATGGGCACCTGCACCTGCAAAATTGGCGGATGAAATGTATGACTCATCCACCGAATGGAGCCAAAGAATATATCCGCCAAAGTTGATGGGCGCATTGCCCATGTTATCGAATGGCCTGTGGAAATAGACCCTTGACTAGGTTTTTGGCTCCATTTAGTTCTCGAGTGGCCAAAATACTTTTTTTGAAAACTAAAAAGTTTGCAAGATCTGGCAGACACATCGACCACCTAAAAATATGAAGACGTAATCTTTTAAGGGGGCTATGCCCCATGGTAAATATATATTTTTCCTTTATTCTCTTCCTGTGCCCCTTTAAATTTTAAAAGTTTAATTTCTCTTAGTAACTTAACATATAATATTCTGCATGCTTTTCTTCTTTTAACATGATTATTTTGTGAGAACCAGGCCCCGTAAAAAGTAAAGTTGATGGGATTAATAATTTGACATGAAAATTCTTCCCAATTATATAAAAATTAGATGAAACTCATACTGCTGATGTCGACAATTTAATGTCTAAACATTTTGATAACTATTATTATTAGTTATAATTAAAAATGTTTCTTGACAAGAATATTATTCTATGGCATACTTAATTAAATCTTTACTTGTATTAATGAATGTTATACACTTAAATTAAAAAGCAAAAAAAATTAAACAACAATTAAAAATTAACTCTTCAAAAACGCAAAATCTTCACAAAAGTGCTAACACATCGCCTGCAGAAAAAATTAGATGCAGCTCAACCAAGAGAACAAGCTGGATTTCGAAGTGGATTCAGTACAGTGGACCATATTCAAGTATTAAGAGAATTAATTGAAAGAACACATGAATATGAACTTCCATTGTGTGTGGCATTTATTGACTATGAGAAGGCCTTTGACTCCTGTCCTTGTCAGCAGTCATCAACTCTTTATGATGACTGTGACTGCCAATCATCATCAACTCTTTAAGATCAGCAGACATCGAGGATGTGTACATTGACATGGTGAAATGTGTGTATAAAAATGCAAGTGCAAAATTTCGGTTACATAAAGATACCAAAACTATCAAAATTGGTAAAGGTGTGAGGCAGGGAGATACCATTTCTCCAAAACTTAAGAACAAATCCATTAATTAAATCCACTATTAACAACTAAAAATTAAAAGCAATTATCTAAACAATTTGATACAAAAATGTTTTAGAATGCTAATAAAAGTCATATCATTGCTAGTTTTAATTAAAGATATATCTTGGGGGAATTATTTTAATTATTGTACAATGAAGGACAATGTTACGTTTAATGAAATCTTGTGTTTTATTAAAATCAGTTCTATTAATTTCAATAATTAATTTTGTTTTTGATATTTCTTTTAAAATTATAAGTGCATGCTTAAGTAGTAAATAACTAAGTTTTTTAATCTAACAATATTTTAAATGGTTGGTTGTAAGACTAGTATTAAAATTAAGAATTGTTTAATTATTCGGCTTTCTCGGATTCACTGTTCTTGGGAATTTGCGGGATTATGAAGTAATGTAACTATCCACTAAAATTCGACACGAGCCTTTATAAATTATTAAATTTTATTCTTTTAACATGGATGTTTTAATGTAAGTAGGAATTAACTTCCTAAGTTCAATTTAGGAAATCAAACCTTTATAGCTTTACATTGGAATGAACCTAGATATTTAATTTACGAGAATCGAACCTGGTAATAAGGGATGGTTATAAAAATATTATGTGGTGTAATAATCTCTTGCCAAGTTGGCGACTTAATAATCTAAATAACAAACTATATCTACAATAATTCTATTGCTTATACAATACAATCAACACTATTGTAATTGGTTAACCATAAACCAATGTATTAATAAATAAATAAAAATAATAATAATAAAAAATTTAATTAAATTATATTTTCATTTCAAAATCGCCCTCACAGTAGTAACACTTTTGCCTAGCCTACCTTTGTCCCGGGTTTGACTCCCAGCGGCGTCAAAATAAATATTCTTGACGATGAACTGCTCACTATGTTTCGGGGGTTGGTTCCCTAGTTCTCGGAAAACTGTAGCTCCCGGTGCATCATGACCCATGTTGTGTTTACAACTCAACGACAACATGACCCATGTTGTCCTTGTGTTGTAAAACGAATGAATAACTCTACCTAGGCCTTAAGAGATTCACATTCCTCTGGAAATGTAGGTGACCTGCTCCCTGGGATAGCACTATGGTGTCGCATTCGTTTATCAGGCCATTGACTTTGACTTGACCCCCAATAAATCACCGAATTCGTGCCATTTTTCTGTCCACCGTGTTTATAGCCCGAAGTTTGGTTCGATCGGCAGCAGAGGTCAGGACTCACTGGAATACGCCCAAACCGTTTTCAACGGTTTCATCTTGCTTGGCGCAGAATGACTATTGTTGTCCTTGCGCCATAAAAATAAAACCAACCATCATTGAGACACTCGAATCCCTGTTCATGGTCTCGGCTGTCCTTGCCTCGTAAAAATACTAACTTTTCTCTTCCGACTATTATGTGGGGGAAGAAAATAGGTCCTAATTTGGACCTTAAA
Source organism: Dysdera silvatica (assembly GCA_006491805.2). Lineage (NCBI taxonomy): Eukaryota > Metazoa > Arthropoda > Arachnida > Araneae > Dysderidae > Dysdera > Dysdera silvatica. Next base: position 151,444,381 of record QLNU02014176.1, read on the forward strand.
CTGCGGGATATCTCAGTTCTCTTAACCCATTCCTCTACGAACTCCTCAAATATTGAAAGAGACTCCCACATGGTATAATATCAACATTAGTATCAGTGACCCAGTGTGGTTTAAAAAATGATCCATCCCAACCCCTTAAATAATTCACACTTAATATATATCATGGTGGTGATGATGATGATGATATGTACATGAATTCGCGTGTTTTTACTCGATGCGGGAGCCGATTCAGGCAATTGGAGATGATCCATTTTTAAGCCACATTTCGCCCCTGATTTATATAGTAAATAGCTTTGTATTTTAATCATTATTTGGATTTATTTTCTCATCCTAATCCAAGTATGAAAATCCACAGTAATACTCGTCAGTTTCAAAGTAAGAAATTTATTATTATTATTATTATTATGTCCGTTATACATTGTTGTATTACACAGTGTCAAGGAGATAATCACTATCCTCTTGATCTAGAATTCTTAGTTCAGTTCAAGTCTCACCCAGAAACCTGAGAACTGTCCATATATCTTCTTAATATATAGGCGGTGCCCAGTAAGGCAGTTTTTTGTAGGTCTGTTGTCGTTATGTCAGTAATGTCCAGTTTTTCTAGGAAGTTCTTTAAATTAGGTGTGATGGCCCCCAGTGCACCTATCACAATCGAGATGACTGTTACTTGTTTTTTCCAGAGTCTATTAATTTCTATTGCAAGGTCACGATATTTGGAGATTTTTTTTTCGAATTCCTTCTCTTTAATTCTGCTGTCACCTGGTATTGCAATGTCGATGATAAACACTTAAATTATTGTTATTATTTCGTCATCTACATTTTACAGTAATGGCATTAATTTTAAAATAATGACAATTTTCTCAATAAAATTAATTTTACAGTAATAATGGCAAGAGTTTTACAACAATGACATCGATGACAATCCAATAAGTATATATCACAACAGCAGAAAAACATATCCCTAACGAGAGCTTTTATTTCGGTTTAATCACATTTCATTTTGGAATATCATCCTCCTTCACTTTCTTCATCAATTCTCCTTTTCCCGTTGTCTCTACTAATCATTTTCCACAGTGGCATAAGGAACTGCGTGAGACTTCGAAACTTCCGTTAGCCACGAATAAATCATAACTTTCAATGAAAGCGTCCATTTCGTCGTCAGTTTCGATTTTGAACACAATGTCTTGTGGTTTTCTAATCAATATTCCTTAGATAAATTTTGGTAGCATTAAATGCAGAATTAAGCTCTGTACGTTGAGAGGTTCAGTGCCGGAAGTTTGTTTGTTTGTTTGTTTTTTGGTTTTACGGCTCAAAGACTACAGTGGTCATGCTGCGCCGGGACCTACAGTTTTCCGAGGAATCCGAACCTCTTAAGGCCTGGGGAACCAAACCCCGGACTACAGTGAGCAGTGCGATCTTTTATGAGATCTCTGAGTAAGCGTTCTTTTTGCACTGCGGGAAGTTCTTGGAGTATCTAAATTCTCAAATTCAGATAATCTGTCGTAATCAATAAACGAAGTATGCATAATCGAACCGTAATAGCGCTGGAAAATTGCCTTAGGGAAATAAATTCGTATCGATTAATATCTTTTTCTCAAATTCAGATAATCTGTCGTAATCAATAAACGAAGTATGCATAATCGAACCGTAATAGCGCTGGAAAATTGCCTTAGGTAATAAGAAATAAATTCGAAAAATACTACGCCAATCGATTAATATCTTTTGCCGCCGCAGGGATGGACGTAAGAAATCAAATAAGTTCAGAATTCGTTCTGCTTTCATGTATCCCTTATTTGAAACCCCGAAAAAATTAACAGATTCCAGATTACCAACTCATGAAGATGTATTGCCTTGTTGTTTCCACGAAAGGTGTAATCTTGCACTGGAGGTCAGCAATTAAGAACTGAAGTTCTCCATGTAGGCTTTGGACACCTTGTGGTAATCAGGCCCTACAACCATTGCTGGAAAGGCACAAGCTGGTGACGGCATCATTATGGTCTGGAAGAATGTTCTCGTGGCATTGTTTGTGTCCACTTCCACTTTTACCAATGGAAGGCACTCTTGACCGATTTGGTTATGAATTCATTCTTGCAAGTCATATACATCTGCACATACTGATTGCCTAGCCGAGGCAGACGTCGAACTTCCAGAAAATCATTACGACCTGCTACATGAGTAGAATTGCCCGACAGTGGTTGTGAAAAAGTACTGCTAAGACTTCTAAGTACTTCATTGGCCCTCTCCCTCCTCAGACTTGAACCCGATCGAGAATCTGGGACCACCTCGTCTTGTTAGTTCTATGCAACCATCTTCAAGCCCACCTTCAGAAGCTGCCGGATATACTACAGTCAGCAGGGCTTCTTATGACAACCGTCTACCACCTTATTGAGTCCCTCCCAGTTCGTCTAGCTGTTGTCTGTGCTGCACCCGGTGGTTTCTTTCGATATTAGCTGTAGTCACATTAGTGCAACTCGAATGTGTATAATGAATCTGATATAATGACTGTCTAATGAACTGTATATAATGACTACATCTTTCCTTTATATCCAAAGATTTTAGGATTTCAGTTCACTTTAAATATACTTCTATTATAAAACACAAAATAAACTTAATGTTTCAGTAGTATTCAGATTGTTTGCTTCTCAAAGGGTTGGACACTGATAAAATAGCATATAAGTCATCTAAGCTTTAGGACTCGTCAAGGGCCGAGCACAGCGCTGCGGTGGCGCAGTGTGGTAACGCCTAGCGCGTCATTAGCCCGGATTCGACTCCCATTGATGCAAAGAACGCTTTCTCAGAGATCTCATACAGATCGCACTGCTCACCATAGGCCGAGGCTTGGTTCCCTACGCCTTAAAAGGTTCGAATTCCTCGGAAAATTGTAGGTTAAAGAGGTTCGGATTCCTCGGAAAATTGTAGATCCAGAGGTTCGGACTCCTCGATCCAGGCGCGGTATGACCACTGTAATCCTTGAGCCTAAAATCACAATCAAACAAGGCCGAGCACAGAATTTGCGGATCCCTAGTCAGTTTAGCAGATCGGAACCCCCCACCCGTTATGTTTAACAATATAACAAGATTTGTCATTAAAATTTCGCACCGGGTTTCTTGGGATCCTGGGTCCCCTGGACATTTGTACCCTGTCCCAGGCCCTGAACGCATGTGTCACTTCATCAGAAAATTTCTCTCTACTCGTTATAAATCAGTCACTGTACTCTTCATGAAGGGGCACTACTGACACGTGCCACAGCTTGAGGAAGCTATTTGCTGTTTTACCACTATTTAGGTTTGGCGCAGTATAGCCCAGATGCTCTTGCGCCATAAAAAAGCCAAACAATCAATCAATCAATCAACCACTATTTAGGATTTTGTATGTACATTTCTTCCCTGGTCTTTGTATTTTATTACCTTCAGATTGTTTTAGCATTGAGAACGGAACGTATTCCTTCACCAATTGGCTCAATACCAGCGGTTTTTTTAACTTTCTATGACCGCGAACCCCGTTCAGAGTTCACTCACCCTCGCGGACCCCCAAGAATTAACTCAAAGTTTAAAGCCCGGAATTTGCATCATACATATTTATTTCTAGTGTTTCATCACTAATTTTCACTATTTAAGGAAGGAATTTTTCGTCCCCTCATAATTTATTCTTAGCATTAAAGAGCAAATGCTCTTGTTTCGGTATTTTTTCGAATCTTTGTGGAACACTGGGAGTATCTCGCAGGCCCCCCCAGGGTACAGTGGATCACTTGAAGAACTTGAAGAAGATCAAATTGAAGAACTTGAAGAAGATCAAATTGAAGAACTTGAAGAAGATCAAATTGAAGAACTTGAAGAAGATCAAATTGAAGAACTTGAAGAAGATCAAATTGAAGAACCGCTGTTCTATACTATTTCACTCCACTGCTCGAGATAGTTAACAGACTTTTTTTTACGGTCAGTGGTATGTACGATAATGTTTCCAATGCTTTAAGAATCATTAAACATGATGCTAAAGATATGAAACTGAAATCTCTTTAAACAGGTATATTCCTAACTACGCATATAAACAAATATGTATTCCATATTCATGCATATTTTTTCTTACATTTATCATTCAACGTCGAAAATAACCAATTTTTGACTACCTTATTCAATCAATATTAATGTTATAAACCTAAAAAATTGAAGTGGGTAAATATATCAATATAATTTCTTTCTTTCTTTTTGGTTTTACGGCTCAAAGACTACAGTGGTCATGCTGCGCCGGGACCTACTATTTTCCAAGGAATCCGAACCTCTTAAGGCCTAGGGAGTACCCCGGACTACAGTGAGCATTGCAATCTTTTATGAGATCTCTGAGTAAGCGTTCTTTTTGCACTGCTGGGAGTCGAACCCGGATTAGCGGCGCACTAGGAGAACGCGTTACCACACTGCGCCACCGCAGGGCCCCAATATAATTTATGTATGTTAACCATTGTACAAAATTACGCGGTTTTTCATAAATTGTCTTAGCAAATAACAGCTATAGTGCGGGAAATCGACCGGTACAGGTGCAGACTGGGTCCTCTCAAAGGACTCGTACATTAGATTATCGGAGGCTACGAGTCCTATAATCCATGAGGGCGCACCGGCCAGTGGGCCGGCGGCGGCCCAGTCCGCCCCTGGACCGGCCGCTTGATATTCCGTATAACCCGAATTCAGCTGTATTTTACCTCCATTTAGAGCAAAGTTGACGTTAGACTTCACATCGTCCACCACATGCACACACTTCTCTCGTCAATATCCTTTGAGATATATGCCATAGATATGCCGCCCAGATATATGCCATATGCAACCTACCATTAAATGTTTTACCAGTTGTTCAAATTTTAATCAAAGGCTTTCATTAGCTTTTAACCAAAATAATTTTACCCTTTGTGACATTTTATGCAATTCTTTTAATCATGAAATCATTTTTAATTTTTTTTTTGTCGCATATCGTTCTTTTTCAACCTCGTTTGATTTTATGCTATTGCTTGTTTCGTCCTTCTTCGTTTCTTTCGCCTTTTAATTTAAACCGCGCATTCCTCTTCTCCTTGCTTGGCACAGAGGGGCCCTTGTCGTCCTTCAATCCTAACAGCTCAATAAAACAATCCACCTGGCCTATACACTAATTACAACAGATTTTCAATGTTAATAACAACATATCCATTCCATTGGCCTATGCATGGAGCAAACCAGTGCATCTGATATATTTATCTTTCAACAAGCCTTTGATTATAAGTTAAAACATTATTTTTTTTACTGCCTCCAGGCTCAGGTCTCCCTCCCTCTCTTTCCGCCTTTTCCCCCGCGTTTAATTTAAAAACTTTCTCCAGGGAATTAGTTTAATTAAATAAGGGATAAAGGATCTGGTTATGTGAAACAAATTCAACAAATTCAACAATAAAAGCTGAATTTAATTTTTCCTTCGAGTGAGAGAAAAGAATTTACGGAGTAGGTGGGTCAAAACCTTCAAATCAAAAATCTTTCAACGAAGGGATTAAAGTTAATTTAAACAATATCCTATATTGATAAAAATGCACAAATTGATATTTTTTAATATTAACCGTATTTAATATCTTTTAACTGTACCCATTTTTGGATTTTGCATAAAAACGAGTATTCTTAACTATTCACGCGAAAATTATGCTTCCTTGTGAAAATCTTCCGCTTCTTATTAATCGCTTTAATGGAATTTATATTAATGGATTTATAGTTATTAAAATAACCATAATTTTTTGTTTTCAATATTGATTCTTGATATTATTATTAATGTTTATATATATATATATATATATATATATATATAATTGATAATGGTTGATGATGATGATGATGATATATATATATATATCATCATCATATTCAACCATTATCTATCCACTGCTGGATGAAGGTCTCTCCAAATGCTTTCCACACAAGTCTATCCTGAGCAATTCGCTTCCACGTCACCCCAACCTGTTTTCTTATTTCATCCACCCATCTAGTTTGAGGACGTTTTCTAGGTCTTCGGTGGTCTCTTGGAATCCAGTTCAGAATTTCTGTTGTCCATCGTTGATCAGTTCTTCTTGCAATATGCCCAGCCCATCGCCATTTCAGCCCTTTTACTTTAACAATGATGTCCTCTACTCTAGTTTGCTCTCTCACCCAAGTGTTTCTTTTTCGATCTCTCCTAGTTATTCCAAGCATGCACCTCTCCATGCTCCTTTGCGTTGTCTGTAACTTTCGTATTGCTCCAACTGTTAGACTCCATGTCTCTGATCCATAAGAGAGGACTGGCAATACACACTGGTTGAAGACCTTTCTTTTTAGACACAAAGGCAATTTCCCCTTCAGGATAAAACTGTTTCTTCCAAATGCACTCCAGCCAAGTTTAATACGTCTGTTGAGTTCTTTCATAATGTTGCCATCCATTGAAATCAGCTGGCCAAGGTAAATATATAAATAAATATATATATATATATTATTCTCTAATAGTGGGTCCTCCCCAAAGACTTTAGATTCATAAGTGTGTTTTCCTAGGATGTGGACCGTTCCGAGTAAGTTGGCTATTTTTTAGTTGGTGTATTGTTATCTTGTCAGTTTCTATTTTTTCAGGTGATTTTCAAATTCGTTGAGCTTGCACCTAATGCTTTAATTACTATGGATACGATTTCCGCCATTTTTATGCCATGACCTTTCGATTTCAATCTGCAGATCTTTGCGCTTAGTGATTTTGTCAAATTCTTTATCTTCTGTTCTAGAATCTCCGGATACAGCCACGTCTATTAGCAACAATTTCTTCTTTCCTAGTATTGTAAAGTCAGGAGATTGTCTGTTTTGAAATACAATACAAGTTCGCTTAAGCTTAATCTTGTTACATTATGGTATTTTTACACATAGTTTATAACATAAATATGCATATTTTGTAAATTGCAGAATGATATCTGAATGGGTGCAGAATGATATCTGAATGGGTAGCATTGGATAAAATTTATCGAGTCTGACTGAGCCCATGCTGCCCGAGGGAAGAAAGATTATTGTAATAAGTATATGAAACAATGGAATAGCATGAGGAACATCTTAGTCTTATTGCAATGAAAATACAATGTATGAAAATAAAGGCCGTTCTATTCTAATATATTTCTATTTAATTCTAATAGATATTTGCGGACATGTTTTTTGAAAAGAGAAATAAACTCATGTTTGTAAAAATTGCAACACCATGAAGGACTCGTCCGAATTGAATGAAATTTAATGTACAAACGACCTGTGTTGATACAAATAAACGATTAAAATTACAAAGCAAAAAACAATATTACATGTCGAAAATCAGTATTTGGTGAAGCCACCACGCGCTGCAACAAGTGATGCTATACGACGTGGCATGGAATCAAACAGATGTTGAATGTGTGCCTGAGGAAGAGCATTCCAGATTGCTTGTATGCGACTCCAAAGGAAGTTCATCTGAAGCTATGGGAAGAGGATAACAGGCAGATGCCGATATGAAATCCCACACATGTTCAATCGGCGACATATCCGGCGAATAGGCAGGCCAAGGAAGAAGCTGTATCTGTTGTAATGAAAAGAAGTCTTGAACATTCCTGGCAATATGTGGGCGGGCATTGTCCTGTTGAAATACAGCTCCGGGAATGCCTTGAAGGAAGGGAACAACTTCAGGGTCCAGAACTTCATTGATGTACCGGTTGCTGTTAAGGTTACCCACAATCCATAGCAGCTGAGATCGTCCATGATACGCAATCGCACCCCAGACCATAACGCTGGGGGTTCGTCCACTATGACGTTGGATAAGAAGAGTACTTCAGAAGTGACGTTTCTGCGCCGGTATGGCGTCTAGCTTTACGGATGCGGCCGACACTTTACCCCAAATTAAAGCGGGATTCATCAGAAACACCACTTGTTGCCAATCAGCACTAGTCTCTATGATGCTGGCTGAGGCCCGGTAGCCGCAGGCACCGATGGTTTTGCGTCAGGGGATCCTGTATAAAGGAACTCTTGCACGCAGTCCACGGTGCAGTAGACGCCGACGAATTGATGAAGCACACAATGATACACCTGTAGCAGTGCGCTAACTTGCTGCCAACTGTCCAGATGAAGCCAAAACGTTTCGTCACTATGGATGCGATTGCCATGCGAACAAGGTGCCTATCGCATAGCGATGCTGACGTCCAGGGTTCCGGCGTCCACTCCCGGATTTCCGAGTTGTCTGGTTCTCTTGAACCCACTGCTTCCACACTCGCATCACTGTGCTGCTGTTACGCCCCATACGAGCTGCTATTGCACGATAAGAAAACCCTCCTTCACGAAAGCCGATCATTCGTCCCCGTTCAAACTCCGTAACTTGCTGAAATGTCGCCCTCTTTCGTCGTAGAGGCATAGTGACGTCTCATGTAACGTTTACCACTAGCAGATAGCCATACACGCCCCGCTACAGCCCTCTATTTATACGGATCCATCAGCAGTTCAGAGGGCGCTGCTCAGCCCACGCATGCGTGATGACTCTGAAATTCTAATCATTTGAATAGCATACCCTAATTTGCATTTTCTGAAAGTTTCAATCCAATCACGTGATTCCCTTCATTTTGTTTGATTCCTTCTTTTGTCATAATTTTACAAACCTGTGTTTAGACTTAAGTGCATGTAATCCGTTAGGCATGAAACTCAAATTCTGGGACCCATAGAATCAGTGCATGCCATTTCGAACTGGACAAATTCGAAATAATTAATTAGTGGTATTCGGAATGATATTATTAATTATTCGAAATAATTGTGTGGTATTCGAAATAATTATTATTAATTATTCGAAATAATAATTGTGTAATTATTCGGAATAATTGTTATTAATTATTCGGAATAATTGTTATTAATTATTCGGAATAATTGTTATTAATTATTCGGAATAATTGTTCAATAATTATTCCAGAATAATTGTTACATTAATTATTCAGAATAATTGTTAATAATTATTCAGAATAATTATTTATTAATTATTCAAGTCATTGTTATTAATTATTCAGAATAGTGTTATTAATTATTCAGAATAATTGATAGTATTCAGAATAGTGTTATTAATTATTCGAATAATTGTTATTAATTATTCAGAATGGTATTATTAGTATTCAGAATAATTATTTATTAGTATTCTGAATAATAAATTATAAGTAATAATTTTCACATTTTGCTTGAGTCAATTTCAGTTGCTTTTCAGTGTTGTGATCTCCAAATTTGTAATTGCCAGGTAAATTATGGTTTGCCACCGGTTGTTATTATGTGCAAATTCACAGTTCATGTTATTGTTTGATTAGTTTTGCCCATTTGTTCTCAAATCCTTTCCAAGGACCTCGGATGAACAATTTTTAGCTAGTATGTGAGCTGCCTTTACCAAAATCCAACTCTTCAGTTCAGTGCACTGTTTGTGTTAATTTCCAATGGTGAGTTCTAGATGTTGGGAACAGCTACTAATGCACCACAACATGGGGAACAACTGTAGCCTTTCTCCTCCTCCAAAGTTCATCCACCTCTGTTGCAAATCCCTTTATTTCCTAATATTTTTGGTCATTTGTTTTTCATCCTATCCGTCCGTCGCCAGGCACTGCAATGATAATCAAACAGGAATGATTTTCTACAACCGTAATATCCGGGTGTTCTGTTATCCTTTATATTTGAAAATCCCACAATGTTTTTCATTAACTTTTCCATGTTTAGCCTGTGTAATTCTAAGCCATGGGGTGGGGTTCAAGTGGATTCAAAGAAGATATTATGATGAGGACGTAGAGAAAATAATGTGTTTTGATATCCACTGGGGATTTAAAATCCTGGGCTCCCCCTTCCTTACGCCACTGGACCTACAAATCATAGCCCAATGGATGCTATTGTGCTTTGAAATGTACCTTTAGCAATGTACAATTTTGCTGCCTTGGCGTTCCTTATTATTTCTCCATAAAGAGAAAAACCTATGCAACCAATCTCTTAAAATAAATAAAAAGCTATTCGAACATTTTAAAAAATAACATATATTTCTGTTGTTTTGTATGCAAAACATAATAAATAATAAATAAATAATCTGAAAATGTTAACCGAGCAAGCGATACTGCGTTTTCCGGAGAAGGGGGGGAACACACATTTCTAACATCTAAATAAATAAATAATTTTATACATTTCAAGAAAATAGAACGTTGCGGAAGTTATTTGTTGAAAAATCAAAAAATTTAAACTGCTATTTTGCAATTTCATGCCTAAGCTATTTACGATTTATAATTAAAAGAATATATTTTTTAATTTAACATGAAAATTGTTTCCGAAAACTTTTGGAAAGATTTGAGAAACCTCTTAAATTTCCGCATCTTGAATTGCATCAGATCAGCCCGTTGCCCGAAATAAAACCAATATTACGAAAATAAGATTACATTAATCAAAAAGCATTAACTTTGCAAAGATTATCCGCATTAAGAAAAGGAATAAAAGTTTATTTCAATTAAAAATTCGCATTACTCTGGAACTTTTTCATATCTAATATTAATGACAAATTATGTACAGCAATGCCCATTTCCCATCCTGTATTTATAATACCAAATAAATGAGACTTTAATTAAATATTTTATCGTCCCCTATTTTTTATGAAGATGCACTAACATGAATATTTTGCTAGAGGGAGAACATCGCATCATAATGGCGCCCAACTCGCAAATGCTTGATGATGATGATGATGATGGTGCAAAGGATGCAAAATTCCCAAAGAATTTCTTCGCTTGTAACATTCATTTAGGACGCCTTGAGATATTGCAAACGATGCTCGTTTGGAAGCCAGGCACAGTTTTGCATTTGGGATCTGCGCAACGGCTCCACAGTCCTTTATTATACCCCCTTTCATTTTACTTAAGAAACAACACGCTCTCCTGCTTTCATAACAACCAAGATATGTGATCGTTATTTCTTGGAAATTGCACATTAGATAGTCAAACGAACTCTCTGGCTCTCGCAATTTGTGTTGATTTAGGGAAGTTACTCCTTTTGCTAAATTGCCCAATCGGATAGAAATTTCCACAAATGTTCAATATTTCGGTTCCTTCTCAGTTGAATGCCATAAATTAATTAAAACGAATTCCGGCGCAAGTGCATGGTTCATCACCTAGTTTTCTCCTCTCCTAAAAATGCTCTATAATTTCAATAGATCGGCTTGTGGCGTTAGGCTTTCTATGACGTATGCTTAGGCGTTTCCCAAGCATTCAACGTTTTTGAGATTCAGACATAACTCGAATGTTATCTGAGCGGAGAGCAAAGGTGAAGCCCGGTGGGAGGAGGGGGGGAGTTACGGTAGTGGAGAATGGGTAGTGGGTTATATCAGTGAAGAGGTAGGGGAACTCTCCCATACTACCCCTTCACTGATACATCCCTTTCACGTATAGGGCCCAAAAACTGCCGTAAACAATATGGCGGCACGTTAGTTGCCGTTTTTCCAGCCGATTTAGAAATACTTAAAAAATCAGTAAGTGAGGACGGACTGTGCACTTTTACCCGAATTCTTCACATGCGGGTGTTACTTGACCATTAGTAACATACAAATAACCAGATATAAAATGTGATTGAAATGGCAATGAAATCACGATACTTCGATAATTGGAAATTCTTGGTGGACCGAAATGGTTCTTATTACCCTCTAGATAAGCCTTCAACCTTGTTAAGTAGATAACGCGAAATAAAACCCTTTTCCTCTTTCTCTTTCTCAAATTTTAAGTTTATCGCACGCAGAGGGTGCTGATGGGGGGTTGTAACCCCCCATTGCAATGAAATTTTGTATATTTAACATAGGAATATGTGAGTTGTATAGTTCTGTACCCCATATTTTACAAAACCCCGTTTACGAACTTTCTGCGTACGCTTAAGTTGCACTATATTTAATTATAACGTATTTAGAATAAATTTTTATAGTGTGACTAAATTTTATCAACTGATATCGGTAATGTTAAAATTTGGATAGCAAATTTATGGGAAATTAAAAAAAAAATACCTCAAAATACTACCGTAATTTAGGCCATGTAATATGCTGAACAGAAGCCAATATTTTTATTAACCCTAAAATAACATCAGGCAAAGTGCGGAAAATGAACAGATAATTCCACAGCTAATAATTTATGCAGTGATTTATTATTAATTTTGCCATTCGCTCGTGACAACACCACGCTTCATAATTGGTTTTAACAACCTTCTTAAGAGAAAAACCATCTTGTTGAAAATGTCTTTCAACGCGAGAGAGGATTTTCCTTATTTAATATTCACTTGCAAAAATGCTCGGAAAAATAATTTAGCAGCATTAGCTCATAATTTGGCAATATTTTCGGAACGCCATTTGCGTAAATGTGTGACGTAATTATTAAAGACGTCATCAACATATTGCAAGTTCCATTAAGGCTCCTAAAAGAAAAAGGGAGCTATCGCATCTTCCATTTTGATGCCTAAGTTATGGTTGCAAATTGTATTTATTGGCGACATTTTAAAAGTTGCGCCAATTTATACATTTGTCGGACAATGGCGGATTGTTATTTTTATCCCAAAATGGCGATAATTGCGCCAAAGGGGAAAACCTTTATCGCTAAGGTAATTATACAAGAAATGTACAACAAAATGGCAGTTGATGCGTCAGCCTATAATTCTAGCGGCTCTTGGTTCCATGAATTATGAGGCATCCAAGGAAAACGAAATAAAATGTTAGAAATATATTTTTATATAATTACTTTTTATTACTTATTACTTTTATTACTTATTTTGCTTTTTATGTCAGTGAACACTGAAAGTAGGGATCGACTCATTGTCCATGACCTTACTCTGCTATACCAGCTCCCACGTTTGCTCTCATGAACGCTTCTACGGAAGACTGCGAAAAGCCAGACATCAAAAGACGTTGACAGGAAGACATCAAAAAACGTTGAAAACCATATTAAATTGTTAAAACTGTGGCAGTTCTGTTTTTTTAGTGTATTATTTATTCAGTTGGCACTGGTTTTAGAGAAGCCAAGTATTTATTGTTAGCAAATTGTGCTAATCTTAATTAACACCAAACGTGTTAATTCGTGTATGTATATCATGCCAACGAGTTAATCTAAACGCATGAAAAATATTCGTATTCAAAGCCTTCAGCAATATTCCTTGCAAATAAAGAAACACATCTGCCACTTCGAAATTCGTCTCCCGTTTTGTTTTGTTTTTTAACAGGCTTTTACATTACTTAATTACATTCCTGAAAGGCGTTTATTAATAACACGGTGAAAAAGAGACATTTGTGCTTAAAGGGAGTAAGGGAAATCAAGTTTTAAAATTTAATCAGATGCTTAAAAAAAATTAAAACAAAATAAGACACATTAAATAAGAACAGTCTCGAACCATGGAAATTCAAATAGAACTACGGGCATGAGCAGAAAGTCCATAAAGGTGGTTACTGGCTAACAACGGGGAATATAGAGGTACAATGATCTTTATGGTCTGTGGTTCCCAACTGGTGGTCCGTGAACCACTTGTGGTCCGCGAAGGAGTCCCAAGTGGTCCGCTAGACGGGTCATTATTTAAAAAAACGATTAAAAAAAAGTACTTATAAAAATTATTATTAAATATTAAAATTAAATATAAAAATGAAATTGATGGTATATTTGTAGTATTTTACAATCTGACGGAACTTCATACAACGGTTCGTATTAAAAGTAATTCGTCTTAAGCGTGTTCGTCTTAACGACGTTCGGCTATATTACTATTAGATTTTGTTTTTTTTCTGTTTTTTTTTTCCAAAGGAAGATTTTACAAACACATTTCCCCCAAAAAAGACTCGGCTGCCTTTTTTTAGTAAGGTCTTGCAGTCAACTCGTGAGAATTTTTCAAAGTGGTCAGCGGGTACAATTGAAGTGGAAAAATGGTCCGCGGCTTAAATTGAGTTGGGAACCACAGGTCTAAAGCAATTAAGGGGACACAGAAGCAAATTCATCGTCTTTTACGATTTTTGACGAATCTCTTTCAAATTTGGCAAAAACATGTAAAGTCTCATGGGCAATATATATATATTATATATTGCGATACTATGCAAAGTAGTTTTTGAGATATTCATAATTTCATGTATTTTTAGCCCATTTTTACCCGTTAGCAAAAACGCTCCTTGCCATTTAAATATTTTTTAATTTTATTTAAAAATTCTGTGGTATGTCTAAACTCATAACTAATTAATAAAATGTATATTAATTTTCAAATTCAAATAATAGTGAATGAAAAAAAAATTTTTATTGAGTATTCATCAAAAATAATGCTTTTTACGTACTCGCGCATCATCCTCATGAATAAAATTTTACAAGAAAATTTGGTCTAATAAGCAGATCCATGCTACAGTTTTTTCCTATTATAAAGGCAAACATGTTCACTAAATTTTAAATTAATTCATCAAAAATTTAATCCCAAGAAGCATTTCGATAAACCAGAAAGGCGAAAACAGCTAAACTGAGAAAAATAGGTTTTTATGATAAAACTTTTTACATACAGCAATGAAAGTGAATTACTTCGAATGTTGTTATCCAGCATCTTAAATTTCTAAATTTTAAAACTAAGGCTACAGATATATGCGCAATGAAATAAAGAATTTTTTAATGCAAAAATCTAAAAACAATTTATATTTTTGCTCCTATTTTTTTCCTTATTTTTCCTATAAATTTTGCTCCTATGTCCCCATACAAATAATATAAATAAAAAAACACTAAATATTAAGAATTATAACAACTTAATTGTAAATAAGAAAAGCATAACTAAAATAACAAAAAAGAAAGAAAATTTAATGCAAAACGCAAATTTTCGAAAGAAATAAAAAAATCTATTTCCCTAATATATATATATATATATATGGCCTGCAAAAGGGTTGCTGGTATCTAACTGGAAGGAGACCCACACGCTGAACGTATGTGACGATGTGTGGAACCGGCCAGGCCAGTAACCTAGTGTCCTACCCCGCCTTCAAGTGGTGCAGGCTGGGCTTTCTATTTATGAGGCAAATTAATATTTGCTGCACGGATGGAAAGGCGGAAGGGGAGGGCTAATTCACCAACCCGTCTAGCCAGCGTGGTGAAATGATGGCTAATTCCTCCAATATGCTAATACACCAAAAACCATGGCCCCTAGTCTCCAGGTGCTGGAGTGCTCCTGATCAAGGCAGCGGTCAGCGTGGCATGAAAGCAGGGGGTGCTAAGAATCACTGGAATGGCCCAGGCTGCCGTTTGTTATTGACCTTGGCAACGTATAATGGACGATCCCTTGCTTCTGAAGCAAAACTTCAAGAATTGGAAGAAGAACTTGACAAGATCAAATGGGACATTGTAGGACTCAGTGAAGTTAGAAGAAAAGGTGAAGAGTTGGTGGAACTGAAAAGCGGACATTTGTTTTATTATAGAGGAACGGAAACTGGAAGAACAAGTGGTGTTGGCTTCTTAATCAACAAAAGAATTAAAGACTGTCTTCTGGAAGTTGAAAGTACATCAGATCGAGCAGCGAGGCTTGTTGTTCAACTAACCCAGCGATACCAACTTCAAATAGTACAGGTATATGCACCAACATCAAGCCATACCGACGAAGAGGTTGAAGAATTTTATGAAGAAATCAAAGAGTTACACACCAAAGGGAAACAACATATCAAGCTCATCATGGGGGATTTCAATGCAAGAATTGGACAACAGGAACAAGGAGAGACATCGGTTGGTAAATACGGATATGGGGAAAGGAATGAACGTGGCGATCAACTCATCGAATTTGCAGAAGCTGAAAATCTTAGCATCATGAATTCATTTTTTAAGAAGAAACCGCAAAGAAAATGGACATGGAAACACCCAAATGGGGGAACTAGTGAAATTGACTATATCCTGGCAAACAAGAAATCAATTATTGAAGATTGCAGTGTACTGAACAGATTTAATACTGGAAGTGATCATCGAATGGTGAGATGTAAAGTGCACTTAAATACTAAATTAGAACGACAGAAGCTCATTAGGAAACAAGTAAGTAAGAGGGTGGATCTAATGAAACTGAAAGTAAATACCGAGGCATTCAAGTTGGAATTAAAAAATCGCTTTTCTGCACTGGAAGGACTTATTGAAGAAGTTGACATCTCAGAAGCAAATGAAAACATTGTTAAGACAATAGTTGAAACTGCTGGGGAAATTGGTGGTGTAACCTGTAAAAAGCACAATAGCAAATTATCTGAGAAGACGAAACAGCTCATGAAAAGGCGAAGAGATATGAAGGTGGACAATCGAAATACCAGTTCCAGGATTGAGTACATAGAACTTTGTAAAACTCTGCGCAAAAGCATGAAAGAAGACATAAGAAAATTCAACTGTGAGCTAGTAAGGAAAGCCATTGAAAATAACAAGAGCCTTAGGGTTGTTAAAGGAAGTTTATCTGTTGGGAAGAAACACATCATTGCATTAAAAGGAGAGGATGGCACCGTAACAAGAAATAGGGAAGAAATACTTAGAAGAGTTGAAGAATTCTACAAAAATCTATACGAAAGTAACAGTGGATTAAACGAAGACATTGAAATAGTCGAAGGAACAGCTCCTAAAATCTTAAAAGAAGAAGTAGCATTTGCAATAAAAAGT
>QLNU02014176.1:151470990-151486864 GCA_006491805.2 Dysdera silvatica
ACGATTATAATCAGTTTATATGATTACGATTACTATAGTAGGATTATGATTACTATTATCATAGTAGGAATATGATTACGATTACAATTACCTAAGTATCAAAATTCAGGTTATGATTTTAATTACGAGTACAATTACCTAAATATCAAAATTTAGGTTATGATTTTAATTACGATTACAATTACCTAAATATCAAAATTTACATTATGATTTTAATTACAATTACAATTACCCAAATATCAAAATTTAGATTATGATTTTAAATACAATTACAGTCAATTTTTCAACTACAACAACGATTATGAATACGCACAAAAAACGTAATTACAATTCTTATTACAAATCATATTCGCTATTACTTGCACGCAATCAGAAATAGTCAGTTCGATTATAATCATGGCGATTACGATTATTATCATAGCTATTATGATTACGATTACCTAAGAATTTCAAAAAACGATTATGATTAAATGAAATTTAAAAGTGTGATTATGATTATATTGCAGATTACAGCTACTTCAAAACATTCAATTACAATTACAGATGTGAGTACGCGAAAATGTAATCATCAAATCGATTATATTTATTAACAAAGTGATTATATCATATAATTAAGTGATTATATAATTACTTGATTGCGATTACTCGGAATCTGAATATAACCGCACGATTACGTTTACTGGGATTCTGATCAGGACCTACATATTTTTTACGAAACTGAACCTCTCAACCCCCTAGGGAACCAATCTCCTGACTACGGTAAACAGTTAATCGGTAAGCGTGTTTTTGCTTTTGTTTTTTGTTTTTTTTTCTGCCCAATTTGGAGTCGAACGCGTTGCACCATTGCCCCATTGGACTTGACATTGCTTGACAATTTATAACTGCCTTCAGTATGGAAAAAGGGTCGTTTTCCACACCTTTGATGACTAAATGGCAACACTACCTACTCAAGGCTAGGGAAGATAATTTCCGGATTGTTTTTTTTTGTTGTTTTTGTTTGTTTGTTTTTTTGCTGCATTATAAAGCCAATTACTTAAATTATATGTGAATTTTTTTTGGTCATATAATTACCTATGTAGCAACGATGTGGATGTAAATAACACTTTCACTGTACAGCCAAATCGAGTCCTTTGGGGACATGAGGATTTTGCCAAATATGGATTATTCGACGCCCACACTTTTAGTTTGTTCCATTGGTTCTGAATAACCTTGTATTTCCAAATATTGAATTACTAAGTAAGACGTACTACTGATAAACGAAATTAAAAGAAAATTATAGAAAAAGCAGGAGGAGCAATCCCTGCTATTTCTTCTTATGTTGTTATCATGGTCAATAAAGATTATAATAGCAATAGGTCACAGATGTCTGTTGTAAGAAAGCAAACAAATCCTCGCAATTACCCAAGAGAGAAAAGAAAAAAAGACAGAGTGCAAAAAAGGAATATAGGGAAATTCGGGAATAAGCTGGAACAATGTAGAAATACGGTGACGGCCAAAAGTTTCGGGCCACAATGTTTTTTGAAGTTATTTGGAAATGGATGGGGTGTACGATAAAGATGAATTTAGGCATGAAACAATTTTTTTTATTTTCCATAAATCAGTAAAAGTTACACATTTGTACCATATATTTTCAATATGTAAACATAAGATATTACCTTGGCCAAATATATTGGGTCGATTGATTTCTAAAAACGAATATCGATGTTTGTTGACAATGTTATCGATGTAGGGCTCTGCTAAATGTTTACATTCATTTCCTTAGTTATTTGGAAGACACAGTACCGCGACGTAGAACGCTACAATTACGAGAGGCAATTATAAACCTTTCCAAGCAAGGAAAAGCATCTCCGGGAATTTCAGTGGATAAAACAGCGGTAAATAATTTAATTACTAAATATAAAGCAAGTAGTTGTTTAACTAATCGGCCACGAAGTAGAAGACCACGGAAAATGTCGCAACGTGTCGATAAAATAATTAAAAAAATCTGTAATGGATGTAAAGAAGACAGCGAGTGATATTGCACAGAAACTTCGCCATTTAAATCTTGCGGATGTAATCCAGGACTGTAGATCATTGGCTAACTGGTATAGAGCTTTTTTGACATGTCGGAGTCAAAAAGCCTCTAATAAGTAAGAAGAATAAGAAGGCCAGGCGACAGTTTGCTGAAAAACACAAATATTGGACTATTCGCCAATGGAAAAGGTACTTTTTTCCGATGAATCCAAGTTTAAAATGTTCAGTAGTGATTGGAGAAAATATGTTTGCCGTCCAGTGAGTGCTAGAAATCATTCTAGATACTAAATTCTGACTGCTGATCATGGAGGTGGTGGAGAGATGGTATGGGGTTCTTTCTCTCTTCAAGAAGTTCAAGAAGTCCATTGGTGGAGATTAATGATATCATTGACCGCTTTATTTACAAAGACACCTTAGCGGAGAATATGCTACCGTATGCCAGGAGAAACATGCCCAAGGAGTGGATTTTTCAACACGATAATGACCCCAAACACTCATCAAGTCATGTAAAACACTTCATTTCTGCGAAACAAAAATCGTGTTTTCTCCCGGTTAGCATAGTCGCCGGACCTCAATCTCATTGAGCACCTGTGGAATGAACTCGGGTGTCGTACGGGGGAAGAAGAATCATCTCTCCAATAATGCCGAATTG
Source organism: Dysdera silvatica (assembly GCA_006491805.2). Taxonomy (NCBI): domain Eukaryota; kingdom Metazoa; phylum Arthropoda; class Arachnida; order Araneae; family Dysderidae; genus Dysdera; species Dysdera silvatica. The sequence goes on from QLNU02014176.1 coordinate 151,473,656, forward strand.
ATGAAGTCGTTGCAAGAAGAATGGGCCAATATATCTAGAGTATGTATTACAAGTTCGATGAAATCAATGCCTCGTCGGTGTGCTGCAGTGATTGCCGGCAAGGGCATGGCTACAAGGTACTAGGAGCAATTTGAAGGAATTTTTTGGTATCAAGTATTTACCCATCCATTTGCTAATATCTTCAAAAAACGTTATGGTCCAAAACTTTCGGCCGCAACTGTAGTAAAAGTAATAGACTAAAAATATTCAATATATAGGCGTATAAAGCAGTTCATCTTATGCCCATGGATAATAGAATAAGATGGTCTGGTTGTCTATTTTCGTGTTTGATTTCATAAACGTGTTCCCTATTTTTGAGCAGTGGTTTTCAAATACTTTAAACCGCGACTACCTATCTTTTATAAACACGAAGATGTGAAATATCTTTTAGTTATTTTTTATTTTTCTGAATACAATGCTACATATGTTTACTATATTATATATATATCAATGGTGGCTCGTGACGAGATTTTACATTGTGTACATGAAGCCAATTCGCCAAAAACCAAAGTTACCGTAAATTTCTTGCTTATTTACTAAATGAGGTAAAAACCAATTTCTTGACCAATATAAGCCATAGATTTATGTGATTTGGTGAACTAGCCTTCATGAGCACATCTGAAAATCTCGCCATAAGCCACCACTAATATATATATATATATATATACTGTTAATAATATATAATGTTATATTATTATAATATAACATTATATATATATATAATATTATATGATTTTTAAGCAACTGCATAATTGTCCTATTGAAAATTTTTCGCGACCGACTAAAAGTTACCTTGGACCTGAGAAGTAGGTTTGCGACTCGCAATTTAAGAGTCATTTCTCTAGACCTTTTACGGAACTTTTCAATAAATAATGCCCTAAGCTACTAATTGATTTAGTTAATGAATGGAATGTCGCTGGAGGAACGCGAGAAACAAACTCCTAATGAAAATGCAGGAAACGAAAAATTGTCACTAATTGGGGATTTGGACATCGAAAACGGCATTTAAAAATCAATTTCTGGAGAATCGTCGGGATAAAAATTCTTTGTAAGGGCTTTGATAGTTCCTGCTCTTTATGCAAATGGCAGTCGACTAAATTTTCTATTCTCGTTTATTTTATCATAATAAAGCCATAAATATATGCGTGTATCTATTGTATATGTCTATTACATGTTGCTTGTTCTTTGCCTCCATTGTTCGGTTCGTTTTGTAGCCTAACTGAAAGACAACAATTTAACGAAATTCCTGAAAACTGAATGAACTTAGCTAAATTTTAAAAAGCATGAATGTTTTTAAATTCAACCTCGTTTTGAAGAATGACAAATGGGAAATTTCGTAAATAAATATCATTTCATAGATATAATATTGGTAATGCGAGACATAATATTGGTATGACTAGAATAATCGACAATAATAAAGAGCTAGATATCCATTACGTAAGAATAAAGGTTGGAGAAAAGTGGTGGCTGAACGCATCACAGTATTCCTTGAGAAATTGACAATCGAAACAGATTTAATAACATGCAAATCGACATAATTATCAAATGCAAGTTGGAATCCTAAAAAAAAAAGAATAAAATGAAACAGTGAACAAAGATAAAGCAAACTCCTTCATGTTTTTTTGCTTTAGTGAAAAGATTTTTCATAATGAAGTTCCTAATTACAATGATTTCAATAAAACAAACCCTATAACAAAAACACACACACAAGTCAGATAAAACGACAAGAGCTATACAACAATGGGCAGACGACATCGTTACGAAGATGCCTGAAGATCTAACAAAGGCTTGTTTGGAGTATCTAGTAAGATGGGCGGGCGAAATTACCTATCTTCTAGAAACAAATGCTAAAGTTTTAGGATACTTGTTTGGCAGCGATATTCGAGATGCAATGGATGTATGACTCATTGTCAATGATGATGCCAGATTCCCTCGTAATAATATGCCCATTCATATTTCCAAAACTGGCAACAACTCATTAAAATTTAGATCATTCTCTCTCATAAATGAGGACAGAGTCGGAATCGACCTCTTGTGATATTTTCGGTTCAGACGATGGGACGTGGAATAATTAAAATCGGGGATGAATCTATGCAAGCAACTTTGGAAGTTCCTTTGAATTACATATACTCGTGGCTCTTAAAATATAGTAAAACCCCGATTAATCGAAATAAAGTTAGTAGACCCCATTACGGACAAGCGAAATTTCGGAAGATCGGGTTGTATATGGAACACGAACTTGAGGTGTAAAGAAACTACAATATTTTTTTTTTCAAAAACGTGTCTAATTGGGTATTGTTTAAACCACTGTGTTGATAGTGAAAAACGTCACAAAGTACGTACAGTAAAACCTCTCTTAACGGCCACCTTTATTCATAGACCATCTTCCTTAACAACCACTTTTTTCTGGAAACGGATTTCCTCCCCGCTATAGATCCAATATTAAATTTATCTCTACTCAGAAACCACCTCTATGAGCGACCGGTTTTTCACGGAACAGACGGTGGTCGCCTTAGAGAGGTTTTACTGTATATGCATTAATTCATGTATTAACTGCTTTAGCATAAACAAACATATTGGATTTTTTCCGAAAATATTGAACGAGTGCTTATTAAAAAGGGAAAGTAAAAAAAAATAAGTGCAACAGACCAGATTGGTTAGCGAAGTTCGGAAAATCGTAGTTTCACTGTACACGTCGAGAATCCTTGTCCAAAACACCCGAGAACAGAGGTGTTTTGAGTTCATAATTTTTTTGGATTTTGAAATATTTGCGTATACAGAAGGTTATAAATATAACAAGCCTGACTATAACGAGTTTCTGGGTTTAACAAGGAAACTTCGGAATATTTTTTTTTAATATAATGTTAAAATGCTATGAAATTTGATCGCTTTGAGCGAGCAGGACATTTGCCCTCCCCGGATTTAACGAGGAAAAATTACCAATAGGCTTTATGTCTAAAAGAAAACGTTGGTTTGCTCATTGAACAAAAGATTTATGAGGTTTCTTTTAGCCATTAAGAACAGACAAAAAGACGCCACATACATGAAATAAATTTGTGATGTACAATGAACCCTTCCATTTGGCGCAGTATAGCCTAGCTGCTCTTGCGCCATAAAAAATCCAAACAAACAAACCCTCTCATTGGCAGATACTTGTCGGACAGAAAATTTTGTCCGTAAACGAGGGGTGACCGTAAAAGAGAGAATCATTCTGAAATGTCTGAAATATCACATTTCAGTCATTAAAATGCTTTATTTCGAAACTTTTTGTACTTTTGAGCATATAAGACAAATTTAAGGTAGCAAACGTAAGTTGGCGCAGTATAGCCCAGATGCTCTTGCGCCATAAAAAAGCCAAACAAACAAACAAACGAATATAACCATTCGTTGACTATAACAAGTAAATTTACAACAAAACGTTAAATATAATTTATTTACATTACATTTGTCGTGGTCTTTTGAATAACACCCTTCATTTTTCATGAAAGTTGGAATTTTTTACAGTGAAAAAATATATTTTGGGGGTCATGACCTCTGTATCCGCGCTTGCTTAGCATGATCCTTACTGTCCTTGAGCTATAAAAATACAACCAATTTATGCATGTAGAAAGTTAAAACCATTAAAAGTTAAATCATTTAAAGTTAAAACCCAGAGTTCAAACGAAAACTTTAAATAGATATTTATTTTAAATCCCTTTCCTTCTTTTAACTTTGCGTAACTTCGATTCTTAATTGCGTTGTAGTTTAACGTAATTGCTATTTTATTATAATAATTAAATGGAAATTAATAATTTTCATAAGTACACTTCGAACTCCTGGAGAAAAAATGCCGAAAAATTAATTCAAATTCTTGGTATATTTTTATAAAAAAAATTGTTAAAAAAAATGGAGCGGCTTTTATCGTTTTATTGAAAATATGTCGACAATGATAGGCTCAAAGTATCTTTATTCTTTTAACATACTTAAACTACAAAGGCCATGGAATTTTTTTTATAACAAGCGTGCTTAAAATTTGCCTTTTTTTTTTTGGTAAGTTTTACTGGAAAAACACTGTTCATTATCGAACAAATTAAAAGTAGTTTACATTTACGTTCTTCATTTTTATGGTCAAAAATTAACGGTAACCTTAACCGGGGTATTATTGGACATGATTACAAAAGAACCTAATTACCTGTAAAAAAAGCTTCCACCGTTAAGTGGAAAGCGAGAAGATAAGTCAATTTCTTTTCTAAACATTTTTAAGTACCTTTCAAAGCGTTTTTCATTCGCCAAGGTTTTTAAGTGTCACTTGCAAGCTTGTGAAATAATAATATTTTTTATTAATAATTCAAAAATGTATCAAAATAAACTTAGTTAGCAAATTTTATAATCTTTAAACTTAGAAAAATATTGTTGGCACAGTACCTAAAAAATTGCATACCTAAAGGAAGTAATTAGTTTTAATACGTTAAGTAGTGCCGCTGTGGATCTTACATTAGGTTTTATTACAATATTTGCTTTTTATACAGACCTGCCATTTTTATACCGAAATAAAATATTTTTTTTCTGAATGATTACTTAAAGCTTGTAAGAAATGGATTGGAAATTGATAATCTCAATTAATTTTGAGTTTATTGATAACATATTTGCGTATAAATTATAGATGTACGCTATTCAATTCTTAAAATATATGATTTTAAGTGCTGAAGGGAGTGCTTTTAAACTCAATAAGTCGAGGGATATGCCAGTTTCAAGAGATTCAAGCATTAAGAAAATGGTTTGTTTCAAAGCTAAATAAACATTTGCACTTTCTCACGCCCATGGCATTCGTATTAAAAATTAAGATAAATATTTTATGGAGCGGTTTTTATGTAAATGTAAGAAAATTCTTAATTTTCCCTGTAAGAAAATTCTTTACGAAAACTGTTAAGTAAATTAAATTCCCTTAAGCCGCTTCCCGCTGCTGATAAGAAAGTGGCTAATGAGGAATGTCATGTTTCTTATCAGCCGCTTCAGAAGCTTTTCATTAAAAGAAAATTTGATTATACTAATCATAATTAAAGCTTTTCAAAGATTATCTCCGTTTAAAAAAAGTTGCTGAGGCTGTAAATAATTTGCATTATGCGACGTTAAATAGCGTCAAATAAGGCGTTAATACCTTAGTTAGTTAGTACTTTAGTTAATGTTTTACACTGCGTAGGTTGAGAATCAAATCCCACTAGTTGCTTAATATTATTCTTGTAATGATGTTATTGGCAATAATGTAATTATAAATTAATTTAGTTACCATTACTATATATAATAATATGTAATGATATTTCCATAATATTGATTTTGGTTACTATATGAGCGAGTCTTTTCTATTCACTGTTCTGATCCTCGTCATTTTAGAGTTTTGAGAGCATATTCTTTATAAACAATTATAGTTTTTCAAAATTCAACGGGATTATGACCCGTTCATAATCATCATGACCCGGTATAATCATCTTAAGATTCATTAGGATTATGACATCATTAGGAAGTCTAACATTTCACGTTTCTGATCCGGCCTTGATTAAGTGATCACTTTTTTTTTCCAAAGTTATGTTCTAGTTTGAACGTAACTACTCCAACTGTAAAAATTGTGAAACTTAATTCTAATAGATAATTTATCCATAATCTTCTTAATTTTCTGAAACAAATCCCCCTTCCTTTGATAAATAATCGTATTTAAATATTATTTATACATAATTATAATGACTTAGGAATTCAATATAAAAATGTAATAATATCTCCTTATACGAAGAGCTGCAAATAAAAATCGAAAGGTCGTGGGAAGCGAAAACCATCTTCCTAGCAAGAAAAATATTACATATAATCCCAACAAATCTTTCAAATCGTTTGGCTACAACAGTAATAGGCAAAATAACACTAACTCCAAAAACTGTCTTATTTGGAAGAGCCTATATCTTTCTAAATTATCTATGATACCTCAGATAGCTAGGGTTGCAATTATGGAAAATAACCCCAGTTAATAAAATCAGTATGGTCTGTGAGCATCTATTATAATAATAGTGATAATGAATTATTTTCTGCAACGATACATCAAAGCATATTGTTATAAATAATATATCTACATCCCTATATACATATATGCGTGTATATATACATTTTACATATTTGCTTGACAAAGTATAAAATTTTTAATAAGAAGTTAAAAAGGCGAAAAATATTAACACTAAAATATATTACTTCAATATTATGAAAACAATTTGAACAAACGTATGCACAAAAATTGTACTAAGAGTACACAATGTAGATTTTCAAGAGTCCATAGATAGCTAAATCCTATTTAGGTCGTGTTTATTATTAACATGTATTTAAAACAAAGTTTTAGTCATCAATACATCCATACAAATGTGTAATTTGTTATCAGTGTAAGTTAGCACGAAAGAAAACATTTAATAGTAAATATAAGAAACGCACAGTATGCTGTTTTGGGTCCCAGGCCCTGTGCGCATAACTGGAAAGGCACTGACAGATCATGTTGCACAAACAGTTGCTGTTTGTGCAACATGACAGATCATGTTGCACAAACAGCAACTGTAGAACTTAATAGCATGACCATTTCTTTCCAGGATGTGAGATATGATCATCGTTATATAAAAGATGACAAAGTGAAGAAAATGAAGTTCTACATCATTAAACTGCAGATTGGAATGTGACAGTCCAATGAGAGGAAAGACCCTCGAAAGTGGATGATTTGGAATGGATTGACATCGAACGTGCATGGAGTGAGGAAAACGAAGTTCTTAACAAGCTTTACATCATTAAACTGTGGATTGGAATGTGACAGTCCAATGAGAGGAAAGACCCTCGAAAGGGGATGATTTGGGTGGACTTGACATCGAACGTGCATGGAGTGAGGAAAACGAAGTTCTTAACAAGCTTTACATCATTAAACTGCAAATTGGAATGTGACAGTCCAATAAGAGGAAAGACCCTCGAAAATGGATGATTTGGGATGGAATTCACATCGAACATGCATGCTTCTCCCACGACATCTATTAAAGAGAGAATGTTCTGCGGTATGTGCACAAGCAACCAAGACTTAAACCTTTTCTATTGTCTTAACTATTTGTAAAATTTTTAACCAAAAGCTTTTATTAGCCTTTTATAGAAATATTTTTAAGATTAATGATATTTTATGTGACTCTTTCAATCACGAAATCATTTTTAAATTTTTATCGGATGGCGATTATTTCAGCTTCACCTGATGTTATCACGTCTTCCATTTTTAGCGTATTTAATGAATTTGATAAGCTATTATATAGTTTCATTAATTTTTTTCTCTAAGAAGTCATTAGTTTTGCATTACCCGCACTGTCCTTGCACCATACAAATACAACTAAATAACCAAATGTATAAATAAAATACGTAGTAAAAAAGGCTTGACCTAAACAGAAAAAAATAAAGTTAAAATCATTTAAAAATAAATTTATTGTTCATTTAGAAATAAAATAAATGTTCGATTAAAATCAAGGTTAATGTTCATTTACAAATAAAGTTATTTTCAATGTTACACAAACTTTAAATCTCTTTTAGAGGGCTGATGTCGATTTTTAACTAACTCCCAGACCTGGGCCCCTATTTGAGTGATTCTAACGGGAGGGGAGGGCGAGAAATATTATTACTTTCTTCTCAAGACTGTCAAAAATTTTAGTGAATGTACAAGATACTAAAATGCTACAAAAATAATTGATACTGCTTGACAATTAGTAATGAGCTAAAAAGTACCTTATTTTAAAATGTGACTGTAAAACTTTTGAAAGTAAATGCATAGCAGAATTAGGCAAATAAAATTTTTGAACAGCCAGAGGCTCGAATCCCCCCCCCTATGCCCCTATATAGGCGCCGATACCCCCCCCCAGACACACATAATAAATGTTGAATAATTCTCCCCACTGCGCTTATGTTTAAATAAATGTAACTAATTCAATTATTATGTAATACTTTAATTTTCAGTTACTCACTGTAGCCCAAAGGTTGGTTCTCTAGGCCTTGAGGGGTTCGCGACGCAGAATGACCCTTGTTCTCCTTGCGCCGTAAAACTAAAAAGTCCTTAAATTTACGGAGAATACTTAACATATCCCCCCCCCCTCCGGATAACCTATTCCCTACTCTTATAAAAAAAACCATCTCCGGATAAAGATGATAACTCTAAAACTAAACAACGAGAATTTAATAGTGTCATCTGCCATTTTGTCATGCAAAATATAAATTATTGAAAATTGAATGATTATTTTCCGTTAAAGGTTTCCTTAATGAAGGCAAATGTATTATATCCATGTGCAAAAATATTATTACTTATCATGCAAATTTCCTACATCCCAGATCAATGAAATATTTTCAGCTAAGCCCACAGTACGCGATAAAAGTACACCTCAAACACCTTATTCATATAAATGTCAAAATTACAAAAATACGCCAAAAATAGAGTTCTAAAATCTGCAGTTCTTGAGAATGGTTGAAAAGGCTTAAAATAAAGAATTTTCCAGTTTTTACGAGAAGCATTATCAACAAACCAAACACCCATGTTTGTTTGTTTGGCCGACAATTTGAAAGTACGTGTGGACATTTAACAAATCTTCTTTGCAACGGAACAAAGTACTTCTAAAAGTTGGAAAACTTCTTAAATTCTTTTATCTCCGTACTTTCACTCATCTTCCTTCTTATCATTTCAGCAATTTTGTTGTTACTTGTTGGCTAATGGGCTCTCGCTTAATTTTTGCCCATTCTTGTAACTCCCGAATTCAAAAGGGGAGTTCTTGGGCCATAAAAATATAACCAACCAATAGGAAAGTGTGTAACATGACCTTTAATATTCTTGCGCCATGAAAGTTCAGCCGGCTTGAAGGTTAGGAAAACGGGTTTTATTATACCACAAGACCTCATATGTAATAGTATACTACCTGCATATGCAGGTGGTATAAAAGCTGATATAGTAGTTTATAGTAGCTGATGTAAATTGAAATTAGGTTGATGTGAGTTGGCATAAGCTGATACAGGACTTCACGTAAGTTGATACGATTGACAAGTTGGTTATTGATGTGAGTTGAACTATACATAATAATATAATATTTGGGACTATAAATAATCACAATAAAAAATTGATGTGTCATTCTGTTGATATAAGTTGGTCTATCAGTTGATATAAAGTGTTCTTGTTGATGGTGTATGATGATATCATAATTGATATATTAGCTGACGTAAGCTGATCTGGTAGTTGATAAATAATTATATGGCAGTTGATATAAATTCATATAGTAATGGATATGGTAATTGATATATATTGATAAAAATTCATATCGATCGTAGTCGATATGGTATTTAATATAAACTTATCTGGTAGTTGGTCTATGTTGATAAAAATTCGTATGGTAATTGATGTGGTAGGTAATATAATAATTGATAGAAATTGATATATATATAATAATATCCTCCCAAATTGTTCAATAAAACTAATTTATATTTCCGTAATTATGCTCCTTCTCTCATGCCGTGGCAGTGTTTGGTCATTCACCTGGATCAAACTTATAATTAAAATTGAAAATATTTAAGATAGGGTCACTAAAAAAGCCGTATCGCCTATGGTGAACCCCTGACACATTTTGATAGGATCGAGTCGTTTGCCCAACAAATGTTTGTTCGACACTGTTTGCTCGACAGGTTGTTTGCCTGACAAGTCACCTGCATGGTTTTACCTGTCCAGAGCTCGGTTATAACGAGCATGATGCATATGAACTCGGTTTTAACCAGCATGATGGATTTCTATATGAATTTCTATATTGAATGTTGGTGAATTGAAATTTGATGAGTTGGAAATTGTCGAGTTGTAGTTTACTTCCAAATGCTATTAATTAATTAATTATTCCATAATACAAGGTGTGACCAATAAGTATGGTGAATAATGAAATAAGTTTTACATTGAGTAGACCTGATATGGAATCTGTTTACAATCCTTCAAAATAGCACCAGTCGTACAATATGCCTCTGGTAACATGAATGTACAAATCGTCGAAAGCTCTTGAAAACTCCTCCACTGGTACAGCTTTCAATTCCTGTGTCACAGCAGCTTGAATGTGCATAATGTCTGTAAATCTTTGCCCTTTTAGAGCCACTTTAAGTTCGGGAAACAGGAAAAAGTCCGATGGTGACAGGTCTGGGAAATACGATGGATGCGACAGTTCAGTAACCAGATGTTGAGTCAGACACCGCTTTACAAGCGTAGCGGTATGCGGCCATGCATTCTCGTGCAAGAGAAACCAAGAGCCAGGTTGCTTCAGATGTGGTCATACACAACGAATACGAGCCAAAAGTCGTTTGAGCACCTAACAGTAAAACTCGCCGTTGACAGTTTGACCTGCAGGAAGAAATTCATTGTGAATTATGCCTTGACAGTCAAAAACGGTTATCAGCAGTGTCTTTACCTTTAACTTTTCAAAACGAAATTTTTCCTGTTCTTGGGTGTTGGGTCCGCACCACTCCATACTTTGGCGTTTTGTCTCTAGGTTATACTGGAAACGCCAGCTTTTCATCCCCGGTTGTGATGGTTTTCATGAAATCCGCATTTTCGTCCGAAATGTCGATGACTCCATAACAGTCCATTTGTTGCTGTTTTTCTTCTCCCATTAAGTGATGAATAAATCACGAACAAACTTTGCATTTTCTCAAATCCTGTGTCACGATTTTCCGAACAGTTTCCTCGAGGGTTATCCAATTCGTTTGACAGCATCTTGATGGTTAATCGCCAATCTCACTACAACAGTTCACATACTCTTTCGATGTTTTTCCCTGTTCTGCTGATGGTGAGCCGTCCACTCATTTTCGATGCTTTCAAACCCATTATTAAACTTTTTAAACCACGCATACACAGTCTTCAATGTCACAGTTTCATCTCCATACACCTGCTTCAATATTGCATGACTTTCGCCTGCTGATTTACCCAATTTTTACAGGAATTTCAAATTGATTCTATGCTCCACGACACGCCACTAAACCACCACACAGACAAAAGTCGATAATGAATTTATCAAGACTCACAGCCGCACAAAACCACGCACTACTGTTAACTGAATATTACGGAACATGACGAAGATGTCGCTGATAATCGGGTTGTTCCCATTTTCGATTTGAGGGGTGATTCACCCTGTTTATCAGTCACACCTTGTATATTATTCCGATTCGTATCCATCGTGCTCGTTATAACCGAGCTCATATACATCATGCTCGTTATAACCGAACTCATATCCATCATGCTCGTTATAACTGAGTTCATATGCATCATGCTAATTATAATCGAGCTCCGAACAGGTAACCGGGCAGGTGACTTGTCGGGTAAAGGACTTGTCGGGCAAATGTACCAGATCCCATTCTCATAGTTTGAAATTTAATAATACGCTACAGATTGTCCATCACCATCTTCCATGAAATAACTTTGATTGTTTACAAAGATATAATTAATTTTCTGTGGAAAACTAGAAAATACCCACCTCGGCAAAACCAAGAGCTTATGCCACTATTGAAAACAAACAATGTTTTCTTTTACCACAAGAATTCTGTGGGTCCAAGGGCTTGAATGCTTTGCCATCCGAGATTATGACTTTATGGAGCATCGGGTTGTTTAAGAAGAAATTCAAGGCTTAATATCCCTTGAGAATCGGCGATTTGTTGAATGGTCTTAGAAAGTTAATTAACACTACTGACTTTGCCTGAGGAATATCGGGACTTCTAGATCTCTCGGGTATTGTTCTGTGTTGCACCCTAACAATGGTTCTTTTGTTTCCATTGCCTGACTTGGCATTGATTGTATTATGTTATTAGGCGTTTTGTATTTTCCAGAGACTTCAATTTGATTAAGCTGTACCTCTAACAATCCGTTTGGCTTCATGTATTAAGGGCGGTTGTAACCAATCAAGCCGATATTCATATTGTTTTCGTATTATTCAGCATTGAGGCATACGTCTGTTATATGTAAAATTAAAGTGTCTTAATAAATAAATTGATGAATTTTTATAAGCTGTATTTGCTGTTAACTGATGTAAGTTGATACAGGAGTTGATATTGGTGATATACATGGGTGATTTCAAAGTTATTTCCATTTTCTGACTTGTCGAGCTTCTGTTCGAATTGTAAGACCTAGCTTGTGCAGATAGCGAACGATTGTAGGCAGAGGTAGTCAAAATGTTAGGATTCATTTGATATTTGTCTTGGGCTTATGCACAAAATTGTCTACTGCTTGGTGTGCAGCTTCAATTCATCATCAAAAGTCTTCCTGCACGTTCTTTGTCTTCAAGGCCATAATCGCTATTTTTAAGAAGCTAAAGCCAAAGTCTTGCCGTTCCTTATGACATTGTTCCTTCATCTTCCAGAAGGTCACACTTGACGGCTATCGCATTTCAAGATACTAATCGTTCTGCTTTAGTGAAAATGGATCAATCTGGAAGGATTTTCCTAAGAAAACGGAAGCTTTTTCTGCCAAAACAATTATATAATGATGTACCAGATCACTAAACAACTATGCGAATTTCAAGCAGAAAGTTTTCCATTAATTATGAGTTCTCCACTATAAATATTATAAGCGTGTGTTTCTATTCGAATTAAATGTGTTAGTAGTCCCCAGAGGTATTGTGGACTGATTTTAGGTGATGGCTAAAATTATTTTTAGTCGCAAGTGTCTTTTATAGGAAATTTCATAATGAAGACTATCGATATTTATAGTTCAATTACATGACAACCAGCGCATAGACTAATAAGTTAATTGAATATTGGAATTATATTTTGAAAAATAAATTTTAAGGAGTTTCCTTTACTCTGTTAAAAATGCATTTTATGCAAATATCGCAACTCGAAAAAGATTGGGAAACACTGAACTCGATGACGTAGATTTTCCTGGTGGTGAATGTCATCCACGTGTCATAACTGCGCAACATGACTGGCATGTGGCCATAAATGCCCAACGACACATATACAGCACAGAAAATGCATTGTCTAAAGACTTACAGTCAGCCGAATAGATCATTGTATTCAAGCAAACGATTTACCTACAACCGCGCGATATCGTCGCAATAGCTCGTCGGATGCCTGTATTTTATTTTATGAAACATACACACTCAAAGAACATGGTATATTAACCATCTTACTTGGATCCCA
>QLNU02014176.1:151486964-151499046 GCA_006491805.2 Dysdera silvatica
CGGACTTGTTAAACATAACACGAGCACTCCATAGGCATGACGATTCTGCTGAACATCTGAAGTGTGAATTAATGCTAAAAAGTTTTTAAAAAAATCAGAACACGATTGCCGATGCCCTGGAGGAGGGTGCTAAGTTTTTTAAAGTGCAGTTCAATGAAAACGTTCGTTTGAATAGATTGTCTCTACAAACAGTGATTGATGCAGTAATATATTTGAGCAAACAAGAAATGGCATTCCGGGGATATGATGAAAGCAGTGACTCCATAAATCGTGGAAATTTCAAGGAATTACTAAGATTGTTGATCTCAAAAAGTCCTTTAGAAATTCAAAATCATTACAAAAAGATTAAAAACGTCTTCACTGGTGACTCCAAAACTATTCAAAATGAAATGATCGAATGTATTTCCGATTATTTAAAACGATCACGTCAAAGACGAAATAAACGAGGCTAATTTTTTTTTCTTCTTTCTATTCAAGTGGGCGACACCACTGACATAAATCAAACTTCCCAGTACTCCTTAATATTAAGGTTTGTAAATTGTGAAGGCACATTAGTTGAACGATTTTTGGGTTTCCATGATGTGAGCGAAGACAGAACGTCAGAAATGTTGTACAAAATGCTGGACCAAATTTTGAATCCTTTTGATTATCACCACAAATTAATAGGACAATGTTACGATGGGGCCAGTCTGGACACTTGAATGGACTCCAGAAAAAAGTCAAAGATGAAGCTCCTCAAGCCATTTTTGTCCATTGTCTGGCACATCGCTTCAATTTTGTTTTGCAGCAAAGTTTTTCTAAAATTTCTAAGTGTCGAATATTTTTTGCAAGCCTCACTCAGTGGCATTTCTTCGCTTCTTCATCACTCGGTGAAGCGATCTTATGTTCTTACATCAAATTCCGAAAGACGCATACCAACCATAACACAAACTCGATGGTCCTCCAATTAGAAATTAGTGAATGTTATCATCGAAGATTGGGATAAAATAAAAGAAGTATTCGAATTTACGATAAACAGCGAACATTCAGACAAAACAACAATTCAACTTGCAAAGGGGATTTTAAATGATATGAAAGATTTTGAATTTACGTTTTTTGTCAGTAATATTCAATGAAATTTTTGGACTTACTGATATATTATTCGATATTCTTCAGAAAAAATCCACTTGATTTAATTATTGCGTAACTAATTAAACTATTGAGTATCTCAAATAAAATACACTCATGAGCTATTAAGCCGTAAAAGGGAGGATGGTGTTTTTAAAACACTGTTTGGAAACACGCTTACATATATAGGAAAAGTCCAATGTAAACTGGAATATGCCGCTCTTTCACCAGAAACAATTTCTCAAAATTATGAACAGCTATATTTTAAAAATTTTTGACCACATGCTTTTAGAAACAAATACAAGATTTCAAGATTGTGAAAAACTGCAATTTGTCTTGCCGATACAACGAAATTTGAACAATTTAATTTCCATTTTCCATCCCAAGTACTTGAAAATCTGCAAGAGTTATACAGCGATGTGTTTAAAAAACCCAGCGCCTTAAAAATAAACTATGTTTTGTATATGCCCTTGTAAAATTCAGGAATATATCTATGCAAGAAGTTCTTCGAATGCTTCATGATAAAAAAATTTTCACAGAGGCTTATAATTCGTTTTCTCTCGTCTTAATAATTCCATATACAAGTGTATCAGTGGAAAGGAGTTTTTCTTGCCTTAAAAGAATAAAAACTTACTCAAGAAATACTATTTTGCAAGAGAGACTTTATTCTTTAATGAATATTTCTATTCAAAAATACGTATTACTGACGCTTATTAAGAAACAACCCTTTTACGATGATGCATAAGACAGATTTGCAGCATTAAAGGACAGAAGAATTAATTTAATTTACAGAAAATAGCTAAATCCTCATTAAATAATTTTTGAAACTGCTATCTTCTCATATCACTGATAGAGGCAGGATTTAATTTCGCGGGGTGGGGGGTTGATTCGGTAAGGCTTTTCCCCCATTTTTCTAACCACGAGCCGCCACTGGTCCCTGCCGCCATCAATTATTCAGTAAATAGTATTCTTTTAATTTCTTAGTAAATTTATGCATCGTTTTGCTGTTTTTTATATCTTCTGGAATTTCATTCCACTTTTTTTATTCCTATGTAGTTAATATTCTCCTGACTTTTGTTAGTTTTACTTCTTTTTGGTATGTATTTATTGATATTTCGATAACTATAGTTAATTTTTTTGTTGAGTTCTATTATATTTTCATATTTTTGGTTTTTATTCTTTCATATATTATTTTAAGTAGTTTCATGTCATATATTTCCTGTGCATGTAATATTTTTTTTTTGTAAGCTGTAATTGATTCACCTGTTTTTAATGTTATTTTCTTTATTACTTTTTATATAATTTTATTTATTTTATTTTCATTTGTTTTATTAAGTTTTCCCCAAACAACATTACCATTGTTACAATTCACCAAAGAAACAAATTCGATTTACTGTAGTTCTGTTAAGTGTTTATAGTCCTTTAACTTTCTGCAAAATGATTTTTTTATAAATAAAGTACAACGAGAGTTAAAGAGCAAAATATGTACCTCTCCCATTGGAATAGCATTAGGTGTAACCTTAATTTTTCACAGGAGTTTAGAAAGGCAAAAAGCGTTAAAGAGCAGTCATTTTAAGGAGCAACTTCGCTAAGACTGTCTTTTCATTTCAAGACAGGGTAGCAGGTATGATTTCCGACGTGGAAAAGCGGATTTTTTTTTTTTTTGCAAAATTATATTTTTTGCTTATAACACAAAGGTCTTTTTTTTTACAAAATTATATTTTTTGCGAATAACGCAAAAGTCTCATGTCCCAATACTTATCCACTATATTCAAAGGTTTTACTCTATGTAAATTCACGATTTTCGATATCACATTTTAATCAAAAATAAACTATTCGTACGAGTAAGTGCAATCTAATTGTGTGAAATGAAGCGATAAATACATATAAATAGGGGGAAACAGGTTCGTGAGCGGGCATTTTAAGAAAAAATTGTCTTTTGTTTACGTAGCAAGTATGATTCGCGACATGCGAAAGTATATATATATTTTTTTTTTTCAAATTTTTATTTTTGTCTCATAAAAGCTCTCTGGTTCCGTGAAATGCTCATATAGAATATTCATATAGATACTCATATAGAAAGGCAAAAGTCGTTCATGGACAAACATTTTAAGAAAAAGCCTCAATGAAACCTGCTTGTTAAGCCTATAATCAGGATAAAACAGTTGAGGCAAAGCAAAGGTCAACTGGGGCAAGGCAAAGGGCATATGGGGCACAGGGCATCCTGGGATTGTTCTGTATATATAAATAGCTCTATGGGGTAACTGGAGTACAAGCATAGGACAACCACGCCCCTTCTGGCCCCGGCTTGTCTACATGCCTGCTGCTTGTTCTTATATCACAAGTTATAAATGCGATTCCATACACTTGCAACACATTTTTGCTTCTTTAAATTTTAATTTTCTACCTATGTCCGGTGCTGTGAAATGAAGATACCCACATTAAGAAAGGAAAAAAAATTTCAGGAGCAGGCATTTGGAGAAATAGCGTCGATACTAGTCATTTTATTTTAACACAATTTAACAAATTATATTCCCACCATGTGTGGGAACGCATTTTTTCTTCTTTATTTTTAGATTTTAAATTGCCATCCAAGAAAACCAGTCTGCCTTTCCAAAATGAAGCGATACACATATGGAAAGGGGAAATAAGTTCAAGAGGAGACATTTTAACGTACTTTCTCAATTAAAGGGTCTTATTCTTACATTACAGGTTAGCAACCACGATCTTCTAAATTTGGAGCGTATTTTTTCTTTTTCAAATTTTGATTTTCGCCTAATAAATTTCGTCTTGTGCTGTGAAATAAATCGATATAAATATTGAAATGGAAAAACGTTCGAAACATTAACATAACGATTCGAAACACTTTAAGGCTCCAGTTACAGCAGTAAACCTCAAGCGGCTTTGAAGAAGATTTTTTGATATGACCAAGAGAAAATATTGTGTTCTGATATTCCGTGTGGGGGTCTTGAGCCCCCTCCAAGCCCCCCTGTTCCTACGACCCAAGTGGCCGCTATTCGGAAGTGTTCATTTATGTTTTTTAACGTCCATTAAAGTTTCATTGGACGTTTTACTGTATAAAGGCAAATAGTGGATAAGTTTACTTCGTACATAAGTACTCAGAACATCGTTTAGACATAGATACGCAAAGACCCAAAATCGGGCTAATATTCAAGCATATTTGTTTGTGAGTTTTACGGCGCAAGGACAATAAAGATCATGCTGCAGCAGGGCCAGACTTGGGAACGATTATAATCAGTTTATATGATTACGATTACTATAGTAGGATTATGATTACTATTATCATAGTAGGATTATAATTACGATTACAATTACCTAAATATCAAAATTCAGGTTATGATTTTAATTACGAGTACAATTACCTAAATATCAAAATTTCAAAATTTAGGGTTATGATTTTAATTACGATTACAATTACCTAAATATCAAAATTTACATTATGATTTAATTAATTACAAATTACAATTACAATTACCAAATATCAAAATTTAGATTATGATTTTAAATACGATTACAGTCAATTTTTATTTTTCGACTACAACAACGGTTATGAATACACACAAAAAACGTAATTACAATTCCGATTACAGATCATAATCACCATTACATGCACGCAATCAGAAATAATCAGTTCGATTACGATTGTAATCAAGACGATTACAATTATAATCATAGCGATTATGATTACGATTACCTAAGAATTTCAAAAAATGATTACTATCACTATCATATGAAATTTAAAAATGTGATTATGATTATATTGCAGATTACTATTACTTCAAAACATTTTATTACGATTACAGAGGCGATTACGAGAAAATGTAATCATCAAATCGATTATATTTATTAACAAAGTGATTATATCATATAATTAAGTGATTATATAATTACTTGATTGCGATTACTCGGAATCTGAATATAACCGCACGATTACGTTTACTGGGATTCTGATCAGGACCTACATATTTTTTACGAAACTGAACCTCTCAACCCCCTAGGGAACCAATCTCCTGACTACGGTAAACAGTTAATCGGTAAGCGTGTTTTTGCTTTTGTTTTTTGTTTTTTTTTCTGCCCAATTTGGAGTCGAACGCGTTGCACCATTGCCCCATTGGAGGGCCTTCATGGTTTTTTTTTCCCGTATCAATATTTTAAAGTAATCTAATTATAATTGTTTCATTAAAAAGAGATAAGGGTGTCGATAACATGCCGTAAAAACTCCGTGACAGGCACTGCAGAATTCCAGACACTTCTTTCCCCAATTCCGATATTTGTTACGTTTTAACACTCCGGAATAACGCAAAGGTCTCAAGTCCCAATATTTATCCACAATATTCAAAGGTTTTATTCGATTTAAGTCCACGATTTTCAATTTCACATTTTAATTAAAAATGAACTATTCATAAAAGTAAATATTTACCGATGTTATGGCAAATTTGTTGTTTTAACACTCCGGAATAACGCAAAGGTCTCAAGTCCCAATATTTATCCACAATATTCAAAGGTTTTACTCGACTTAAGTCCACGATTTTCAATTTCACATTTTAATTAAAAATGAACTATTCATAAAAGTAAATATTTACCGATGTTATGGCAAAACAAACTTGTTTACGGCTTCAAAATTTTAAATCTTGAACTGAAGTTAATTTGTTGTTTAGCTCCCCCCCTCTCTCTTCTTCTTCTCTTTCTCTCGAGTTTTTACTCGTTCTGTCTTCCGAGTCCCTCCTTTTCTTCTCTGCCAGCAAGAAGAGAAGGGGCGAATCTAATCATAGAACAAATCCATCAGCAACTTCTTCTGATAAAAAATGTGTAAGAAGGAAAATTCCGTCTCTTTCCGAAACTGACCCTATAAATCATAGTTAACTTGAAGTTGCATTGCTGCAATGACATGAACTTGTCCAGCTAGTGTAATGGCATTTATTAAGCTTTTGATGACTTTGAAACATTTCGGTTGATTGCATTTCGTTTTTCGTATATGATGACAAGTTTTCCTAAAGTTATCTCTGGGAAAGAAATGGAATAATGACAATTTTATGTAAAGTTATCTCTAGGAAAGAAATAGAATAATAACAATTTTATGTAAAGTTGTCTCTAGAAAGAAATGGAATAATAACAATTTTATGTAAAGTTGTCTCTAGGAAAGAAATGGAATAATGACCTTTTTATGCAAAGTTACCTCTAGGAAAGAAATGGAATAATGGCAATTTTATGTAGTTATCTCTAAGAAAGAGATGGAATAATAACAATTTTATGTAAAGTTGTCTCTAGAAAGGAAATGGAATAATGATAATTTTATGTAAAGTTATCTCTAGAAAAGGAAAAGAAATGGAATAATGACAATTTTATGTAAAGTTATCTCTAAGAAAGAGATGGAATAATAACAATTTTATGTAAAGTTGTCTCTAGAAAAGAAATGGAATAATGACAAGTTTATGTAAAGTTATCTCTAGGAAAGAAGTACAATAATGACAATTTTATGTAAAATTATCTCTAGGAAAGAAATGGAATGATGGCAATGTTATGTAAAATTATCTCTAGGAAAGAAATGGAATAATGACAATTTATGTAAAGTTATCTCTAGGAAAGAAATGAAATAATGACAATTTAATATAAAGCTATCTCTAGGAAAGAGATGGAATAGTGACAATTTTATGTAAAGTTATCTCTATAATAAAAGAGAAATGGAATAGTAACAAAAGGAATATATTACCATAACCGCTAATTCTGCCCAAGAGTACATTAAGAAATGTTACCCACGAT
This sequence comes from Dysdera silvatica, assembly GCA_006491805.2. Lineage (NCBI taxonomy): Eukaryota > Metazoa > Arthropoda > Arachnida > Araneae > Dysderidae > Dysdera > Dysdera silvatica. Next base: position 151,493,853 of record QLNU02014176.1, read on the forward strand.
CTACGGAAGTGCCACATAACCAACTACATTCTGATAATCTTAAGGAAAGACAGCTGTTAACGCGTTCGAAAGCTCCAGTGATCTATTTGATGTTTTTGATTGTTTAACCTTTTGTATCTGTTTGATAAATTTAGCAGGGACGAACATTGCAAACATAGCTGTATTCAGCACTAGCAACGTAAATAATGAAATATCAATATCAAGATATCAGATGCGATATCAACGATATGTGACACGTGAAAATGAATGAAATTATACTGCAAACGCTGAATTTATTTAATACCTTTATGAGCATTATATAGTTTAGTATTAAATTTATGCTTAAAAACACAATATTTGAGTAGGTTTGGCCATAGATTGAATTTAACGGTGACAATTCAAAATACATGCAGGAATCTTAGGAAGTTTTGAGACCAAAGACTTAAAAAACTTTGGTACTTACACCAGACTGTCTTATTCTTATAGTGCCAAGAATATCAACAAAAAATAATGACGATAGCCCTTAAATGCCAATTTTTAAAACTTATTCTTAATAAATTAATAAGTGTTAAGTGCACTAAATCTAAATACCAAATTTTCACATCCCACTTTTTTAGTTTGTGGATACTGAACCACCGAAAGGAGGAAAGAATAAATTGGCTGTGTATCAGACTGACATTGTTTCAGCGGTCTGTAAGTTTCCGTCCTAATACATTGACAACTGGGCTACTGGGAGCAGCCATCATAGCCTCTACCTCGTTTTCCTGATATTGAACAATTTTTTTTCAACCCATTTAAAGTATGATTTTGGCCCATGTTGTACATAGTTCCTGTATGTGCCGAAAATCGAGACCCAGAAGGTAATCCTTCCAATTAAAATACAGTAGAAACCCGTTAGTCCCTCACACGTCTATGCAAGGGAAGTCCGAAGTATCGAGGGGAGGTGAGGGGTGCCAGATTACTGGCAATACACAAAAAACGTAGCTAAATTCTTTATCAAATCTCTCACAAGTCTCAAGGTAGAGAAATAAAGTTTTTTTTTTTTAAATCCGGGGGCAGGACTATCGAAATATGAATTAGCGGGAGTATACTGCATCGCTAAAATACGAATACCACAACCTTGAAATTATATTCTGCATATTACTTTCAGTGGCATAATAGGAGGAGGGGACTCAGAAATAAAAAAAAATTATTTTCTCCAATGGGGATAATTATATATATATATATATATATATATATAAAAGTTTTCCTCGCCCATTCTTGGCGGAAACAGGCTTTGGGACGGGCAGAGCGCCATGTTCCCAAGCCTCTTTTTACATCACTTCTTAATGTGCCATGTCTAGAAACTTCCTGACAATGTGACACGTGTTTAGGATTGTGGCTTTTTGTATTTCAATGTAGGTGTTTGGGTCAATGTTGAGTATCTCCAAATTCGTCGCAAGCGTTTTTGGTACTATCCCTGTTGCTGAGATGACTAACGGGATGATGAGGATCTTTTCCATACCCCATATATCTCGTACTTCATGTCTGAGATCTTGGTACTTGGTGATTTTCGTTGTGTAGGTTGTCTGTATGTTATTGGTGTTGGGTACTGCTATGTCGATTAAGTACGTGGTCTTATTCGATTTATCGACGAGGGTTATGTCAGGACGGTTATGTGGGACTGTCTTGTCTGTTATGATTGCTCTATCCCAGTAAAGCTTGTGTGTTTCGTTCTCATGCACGGTCTCTGGCTCATATTTGTAGTACGGGCATTTTTCTGTCAGAAAGCCAGCATTCGCTGCCAATTTCTGGTGGACTATTTTCGCTACTTGATCGTGTCTATGTTTGTAGTCTGACTGCGCAAGGATCTTGCATCCTGCCATCACGTGTTGGATTGTCTCCGATGCCGCATGACAGTGTCTGCATTTGTCGCTTTCTATGTCTTTTCTCTGGATGAATTTCTGATTGTTCCTTGTTGCGATCACTTGGTCTTGGATGGCTAGCATGAATCCTTCTGTCTCTGGCTGGAGAGTGCCTTTGGCCAGCCAAGAATTTGATGCCTTTTTGTCAACGTGTGGTTGTTGCAGGTCATTGTAGTGCCTGCCATGTAATGGTTTTCCCGCCCAAGTTCTCAGTTTCTGTTCGTTGGCTGTTTCGAGGACACGCTCCTCGGTACTACACAGGTTTAGTGGCGTGTAATTTGCATCTGCTTGTGTTATGGCTTGGATGAGTGGCGATCGGGGACTCTTCCGGCTGGAGTATTTTTGCTGGATCTGTACTTGTGCTTGCCGGAATGCAGGGTCCGCTTGTCCGCGTCCTCCTTCTTCCCGGAGTAGTGTTTGCCGTTCAATTGCCGTTGCAGGGTGTAGTTGTCCGGCTCTTCTCTGGATGGTTCTCATTTTCCGCTGGAGTTGTTCTAGTTCAGTGTTGGTCCATTTGATGATCCCGAAGGAGTAGGTGAGCACTGGTACCGCATATGCGTTAATTGCTTGCGTGGTGTTCTTCCCGCTCAGTTTCGTCTTCACAATGCTTCTAAGTCTTTCTTGGAATGCTTGCGTGAGCTGGACTTTGACTTTCTTGTGCTCCTGCTGCCGTTTTTGCATTATCCCTAGGTATTTGTAGGTTTCGCCCTCGTCCAAGGTCTTCAGTAGTCTCCCGTCTTCGAGTTCGATGCCTGGTAAATCTTCTTTGCTATTCTTCTGTATTTTGCACTTATCGAGGCCGAATTCCATTCCTATGTCCTTGGAGAATGTCTCTGTTATACTGATGAGTTGTCGGAGTTGGGTGATTGTTGGCGCGTATAGCTTGATGTCATCTACGTACATGAGGTGGGAGACTTTATGTAGGTTTCTCTTGTCTTTCTTCAGCATGTATCCGTATTTACTTGTGTTCAGCATCCTTGACAAGGGGTTTAACGCCAAGCAGAACCACTGGGGGCTTAGTGCGTCTCCTTGAAAGATTCCGCGGCGGATGGGGATCTCGGCCGTTTCTATTTTACTGTCTGGCGTGTTTAGCTGTAACCGGGTTCTCCATTGTTTCATGCTGCTCTGTAGGAATCGGATGATTGAGGGATGCACTTTGTATATGCTGAGTATTTCAAGGAGCCACGAGTGCGGAACAGAGTCGAAAGCCTTCTTGTAGTCTATGTATGCGGTGTTGAGTTTTCGCTTTTGTTTTCTTGCTTGTTCCAGGATAACTGAGTCGATGGTAAGCTGCTCTTTACATCCCAGAGTCCCTTTCTGGCATCCCTTTTGTTCTTCCGTCATTAAGTTGTTGCTTTCGCTGTGCCGGCTTATTTTTTCAGAGATGCACCCCGTGAGTATCTTGTACAGGGTGTTAAGGCACGTAATGGGTCGGTATTTCGCTGGGTTACTGGTATCCTGGTCCTTCGGTAGGAGGTAAGTTATTCCCTTGCAGAGGAATTCAGGCATTTTGCTGGGGTCTTCAATTATCGCCGTAAGTTCCTTGGCTAATGGGCCATGGGCGCTGGTAAATTTCTTGTACCAGAAGTTGTGTATGCCGTCAATACCGGGTGCTTTCCAGTTGTGCGTACGTTGGATTACCTGCTGGAGTTCCTCTATCGTGATGCCCGTATACTCCATCTCCTCTATTCCTCTCGTAGCCTCTTCACTTTCCTCACTCAATTTGAGGAGAACAAGAAAGTCAAAGTCCAGCTCACGCAAGCATTCCAAGAAAGACTTAGAAGCATTGTGAAGACGAAACTGAGCGGGAAGAACACCACGCAAGCCATTAACGCATATGCGGTACCAGTGCTCACCTACTCCTTCGGGATCATCAAATGGTCCAACACTGAACTAGAACAACTCCAGCGGAAAATGAGAACCATCCAGAGAAGAGCCGGACAACTACACCCTGCAACGGCAATTGAACGGCAAACACTACCCCGGGAAGAAGGAGGACGCGGACAAGCGGACCTCAAAGACTTACATGACAAGCAGATGCAAATTACACGCCACTAAACCTGTGTAGTACCGAAGAGCGTGTCCTGGAAACAGCCAACGAACAGAAACTAAGAACTTGGGCCGGAAAACCATTACATGGCAGGCACTACAATGACCTGCAACAACCACACGTTGACAAAAAGGCATCAAATTCTTGGCTGGCCAAAGGCACTCTCCAGCCAGAGACAGAAGGATTCATGCTAGCCATCCAAGACCAAGTGATCGCAACAAGGAACAATCAGAAATTCATCCAGAGAAAAGACATAGAAAGCGACAAATGCAGACACTGTCATGCGGCATCGGAGACAATCCAACACGTGATGGCAGGATGCAAGATCCTTGCGCAGTCAGACTACAAACATAGACACGATCAAGTAGCGAAAATAGTCCACCAGAAATTGGCAGCGAATGCTGGCTTTCTGACAGAAAAATGCCCGTACTACAAATATGAGCCAGAGACCGTGCATGAGAACGAAACACACAAACTTTACTGGGATAGAGCAATCATAACAGACAAGACAGTCCCACATAACCGTCCTGACATAACCCTCGTCGATAAATCGAATAAGACCACGTACTTAATCGACATAGCAGTACCCAACACCAATAACATACAGACAACCTACACAACGAAAATCACCAAGTACCAAGACCTCAGACATGAAGTACGAGACATATGGGGTATGGAAAAGATCTTCATCATCCCGTTAGTCATCTCAGCAACAGGGATAGTACCAAAAACGCTTGCGACGAATTTGGGAATACTCAACATTGACCCAAACACCTACATTGAAATACAAAAAGCCACAATCCTAAACACGTGTCACATTAAGAAGTGATGTAAAAAAAAAGAGGCTTGGGAACATGGCGCTCTGCCCGTCCCAAAGCCTGTTTCCGCCAAGAATGGGCGAGGAAAACTTTTTTATATATATATAATGCAAACATTAGTATCTTTTGAACTATCATTTCTAGAACATATGGGAAGCATATAAAAAAGTGCATAAGTTTTCACCACTTATGCGATTTTCTGATAAGCCACAAAGGTATAAGATTTGTCGTAATATTAATTTATCAAAATAAGACAGGCTATTAGCTGAAGTTTAAACATCGTTCTGCAAAACAATATAATTAAACATCATAACCCACAAAAACCTCTATAATTTACTCCGTATACGGTCTTTTTTATGTTTACTGGATTAGTAGACGGTTGCTTAATGAAGAGGAATATTAAAAATTAAATACGAATGTATTGTTTCATAACGTCCACGATC
>QLNU02014176.1:151502068-151539271 GCA_006491805.2 Dysdera silvatica
TTATGAGAAAGCTCCAAACTCCAAATTTATGGAACCGTGCAACCATTCCTGCCACTCACGGAAATTATAATTTTTCGGGAATTTTCATTTCAACGATTGCCATTTTTCACGGAAATTGTCAGGCGAAAAATTCTTCCGCCTGGGTCCCCTTTGTTCAAATTTTCTCATTTTACTCTTTCACTTCTTTAAACTAACTATTCTACTCTTTCATCTTTGCGTTTTTCTTTCGTCATTTATCGACGAATATCGATCAATTGCCATGCTCCTTTCACTTTTCAAATTCCTTTTATTTGTTCTTGGATTGCTCTAAGAACAAAGTTCAAAAGTTTTCCTCCTCTTCTCTAACATGGGCAGTGTCTGAAGTGTCATTCGCACCTTGAATTGGGATCTATATGGTATGAAATGTTTATGTGAGTAATGAGCAAAATCGAAAGCATTAGTCTGCAAAACTCAATTTTCGAAATACTATAAATGTGCACAACAACGTAAAGCGGGTAAAATATTTTTATTAGAAACATGAGCATAGAGCAATTGGGGTTGGCCCCAGTTACCCCATAGAGCTATTTATATATCACACCCTTACGACGAAAGTGTTACAACTCAAAATTCGGTGAAAATGACTTAATGTTATCCCATATATCCTTTGTCTTGCCCCAATCGCCCCTTCGTCCTGACTATAGATCTGAATACGGGTAAACGCAAAAATATAATATCGGCGATATTACTTCTTCTGTAGAAGGACGCTTACCACAGAAAGACCCTCATATAGCATATCCTGAAAATTCATCTCGATATATAAATACAGTGTTACTTCACTTAAAGGACACCTCCGAATAGAGGACACCTTTGAATAAAAGACACCTTCGAATAAGGGACACCTCTGAATAAAGGATGATTCCTTCGGTCCCCGGTACATGTATGTATAAAAAAATATGCCTCTGAAGAGCGGATACCTCTATTTAAGGGCATGTCCGATCTCGTGGGTATCCTTTATTTGGGAGGTAATATTGGATACACTGTAAATAATTTTGTTATTCATGAAATGGACTTACTTGTTCCCACTACCGTTGGGAGTATCCCTTCATGAAAATTTTTGTTTGTTTGCATTTTTATGGCGCAAGAGCATCTGGGCTTTACTGCGCGAAACGTGGTAAAATCAAAGATTGTTTTAAGATCCAGTTCTCTGTAAAATGTTGAAGACATGTGTGGCTAACAGGGTCGTTTAAAATGTCAGAGAGTGATGAAGAGTTAAAAGTAAGAGCACGAGCATGGTTAAAATAAGGGCATTAAGTTAAAATATGTAAAATACTGATGGGTTCATTGCACACTTGGCAAATTGATGCCAGTTTCCTTTCCAATAAATGTTTATGGTTGACACGGGAATAAAATTGTGGCAATCACTTTCTAAGTGATGTTTTATTCTATATATATATATATATAATGTTCAGTAATGCAATGCATTTTTTAAGAATAATGCTTTATGCTAATTTATCCGCAAATTTTGTATTATGATTCAACTATTTTTTTTAACATATTACATTATTTCTTCTATGTTTCCAAATCTTTAGAACTTACCAATCATCGACGACAGGAATATGAACTAATATTCGCATGGCCTTAAATTAATAATTAACTTTTGTCAAGCTTTTATACCTTTTAACATACATGTACCTACTTGTAAAACTACATTTTTAATGCTGTAAAATCTAAAAAAAAACATTTATTTGAAGTATGCGCTAAAAGAAACCAATTTTCCTTTAAAGTTTCTCGAAACTTCTTCTCACCGATAAATTAATTTATAGCGAGTGATTATCGGCATTCTCCTTCACAAAGTTTAAGGTATCAATTCTATGTAATATATTAGACTAGATAAAAAGTCAAGTTACCAAGTTTTAAAACTGCAAATATAATTTCTTCAAAATTTAATTCTCCTTTAGATCATTTCAGATTTTTTTTATATATTTGCAAAGGATTTTATTAACATGTCGTTAACTAAATAAATATGTTTCAGATAGGTTTATCTGTGCCGTTGAGAAGCGATATTTTGTTTTCTAAAGACATTTTCATTTTCTTGATCAAACATTCTGTTTATTTTACAGTAAAAATTTAATTTTCAGCATGCTTTCATGGTTCGAAGAAAATCCTCTTCTACTTTCTCTAGTCTTTTTTAGCGTTCAAATTTCTTCTAGAAGGTTTTCATTAATTAACTGCAGCAAAATATTCCGCGTAATTATTTCTTCCAGCAAGATTTTTAGTCGTTGAGCCTATAAATCAATGACTCAGTCAAATAAAATCAATGATTTTATCAAAATCAATGATTTTATCAAAATCAATGATTTTATCAAAATCAATGATTTTATCAAAATCAATGATTTTATCAAAATCAATGATTTTATCAAAATCAGTGATTTAATTAAAATCAACCATTTAATCAAAATCAATTATTCAGTCAACTCAAATCAGTATTTTGTCAAATAAAATCAATGGGTCAGCCAAATAAAATTAAAGATTCATTTAAACAAAAGCCATGATTCAGTTAAACAAAAGCCATGATTCGGTTAAACAAAATCAGTGATTCACTCAAATAAAATCCATGTTTCAGTCAAATAAAATCAATGATACATTCAAATAAAATCAATGTTTCAGTCAACTAAAATCAATGATACATTCAAATAAAGTCGTGGTTCAAATAAAATCATTGATTCATTCAAATAAAATATAATTCGTTCAAAGAAAATATAATTCGTTCAAAGAAAATCAATGATTCATTCAAATAAAATATGATTCGTTCAAATAAAACCAAAAATTCATTCAAATAAAATATGATTCGTTCAAATAAAACCAAAAATTCATTCAAATAAAATGGATGATTGGTCAAATAAAATGGATGATTGGTTCAAATAAAATGGATGATTTGTTCAAATAAAATCAATGATTAGTTCAAATAAAATCAATGATTCGATCAAATAAAATGAATTAACCAATTTATCTACCTCTCCGTATATCTACAAATCAATAACAACATATACGGCTAGTCATTTGAAATCTCGTAATTAACGCAGAAGGTGATTACAGTCAAACCCCTGGCCCTGCGGTTGGAGCAATGTGGTAACGCGTTCGCCTAGTGCGCCTTTTATCCGGGTTCGACTCCAAACAGTGCAAAGGACGCTTACCCAGAGATCTCATAAGGATCTCACTGCTCACTGTAGTCCAGGGTTTGGTTCCCTAGGCTCTATGAGGTTCGGCTTCCTCGGAAAACGGTAGATCCCGGCGCAGCATGACCATTGTAGTCCTTGAGCAGTAAAACCAGAAACAAACAGTGAAACCCCTCATTAGCGGACCCTCGTCGAACAGTAAAATTTGTCCGTAAAAAGCGGGTGACCGTAAAAAAAGGTTATTCTGAAGTAGATGGAATATTATATTTCCATCACATTTTTTTTTCATCATTTCGAAACTTATGTATTTTTGAGAATATAAGACAGGTTTAAGATAGCATTCGTTAATAATAATAGTAAATAGAACAGCATTCGTTAAATAACAAGTAAATTTATAACAAAACGTTAATATTAAAATTTATTTACCTTGGAAAAAAAATTGATCGATAGCCGTTTGGGTTTTGCTCAGCATTCCTTCTCCTCCTCCGAAATATACAGTGGAACCTGTTAAAGTGACCACCTTTGGAAATTGACCACCTGGATAAAGTGATCACTTTCGGAAATTGACCACCTGAATAAAGTGACCACCTTCGGAAATTGACCACCTGGATAAAGTGACCACCTTCGGAAATTGACCACCTGGATAAAGTGACCACCTTGATAAATTAACCACCTGAATAAAGTGACCGCCTTGGTATATTGACCACCTGAATAAAGTGACCGCCTTGGTAAGTTGACTACCTGAATAAAGTGACCACCTTGGTAAGTTGACCACCTGAATAAAGTGACCAGTTTTTATATGAGTGAACTGGTAGGGACTTATTTATGCCTATATCAAAATCTGTCGTGTATAGTATCCGCTTGTCTATAGTGACCATTGCAACCTAGTCCAAGGGTGGTCAGTTTAGACAGGTTCTACTGTATTTTTAGTTATGAGATTAATCCTTTGGGTACATTTGACGACTGAGACTCATCATGCACTTGTCTTGCCTAAGTTACAGACGACGAGTCTAATTTGTCATTCAAACTAGGACAAAATTAAACATGTACATTCTTGTTCATGGCAAAAGTTATTGGTATTCGTTCTAAGAGGACGTTTCTTCCAGTGCGATTCAGCAAATTAAATCCGTTCCAAACGCAAGAATTTTTTCAAATAAATCTATATCCAAGGGGTTAAATCCACCTCTTTTCCCTCTTGACGTTTACAGAACCCGTGTGGTAATCGAGTAAACGATTGTAATAAATTTGAACTGCAACGGTTTTGTGTTGATAATTATTTATTAGTGTCGTCAAGTTACTACTTAGTATAAAATTACTATTACTAATACTACTTGTAGCTCAAGATTTTAGTCAACGAAAGGGCGAATCATACGACGAAGTGTTTAGTCCTGTTGTAAATTTCTCTATAATTAGATTATTCTTTAATTGCTTAGTTAACTTTTTGAAATGGCATCAATGCCAGGTTGATGTAACGTGTGCATATTTATATGCCGAACTAAAAGAAAAAAATTATTCGTATCAACCTCAAGATTTTGTTGATCCCGATAAACCAAACTACGTTTATTTATAATAAATATATGATATAATTTACATAAATAGCCTTTTTAAGTAGGCAAACAATGTTTGCCTACTTAAAAAGGCTATTTATGGTTTGCACCGAAGTGGTAAGGAATAATTTTTCGAAATAGATAGTATTCTATAAAAACTGAACTTTAAAAAAGTTAAGATAGTGTAATTGCGTTTTTGTATATAGCAATTATGTTACATTGTTAATTTATGTTGATGATATTGTTATATTCACAAAAACTGAAGAGCATATCAAAAGCGTTATGCATCAGTTACAACATAAATTTGGTTTGAAAGTATTAGGAAAAACTAAAAAATTGTTATGAGTTGAATTTGTTGACCAAGATGGAAAATTATTCTTACATCAAAATAATTATATAAACAAAATCTGTGAAATGTATGATTATTATGTTATCAATTTTACCTCTATCTAAAGGTAATATTATGTCTAAAGTTGATTGTCTAAATACTTCCGAAATTACGGAAATCTCTAAACTACTATATAGAAACCTTTTAAGCTTTCTGACATATTTAGCGAATAGAACTCGACCAGACATCTCCTATACTATAAATATTCTATCTCCATTTCAAGAAAATCCAGGATTGAAACATTGGAATGCTTTATTAAAATTATTAGGATATATTAAATATACTCAAAATTATAAATTGAATATGTCAGCTCCAAAAGTAGAAATCAATTATTTTTATGACTCAGATTTTGCAGCTAATCGTGATGACAGAGTGTCAATGGGTGGAATCATATTTTATTTACTAACTAAAAAATTAAATTACTATTACTAATTACTATTAAATCACTATATGATTTATTATAAAAGTGTTTATTAATAAGTCGTGGTTTGAATCGGCGAGTCTGAGTCAATTTCCACTCCTTGTTAATGGGAGGAGAAATTTTCCTTAGTTCTTGTCCTGTTTGTATTTAGTTTCCTATTGTGAGAAATGCCTTTAGTGAAGGCCGAAGTTGCAACGTATTTTGCTTCATCCGTAGAGGGGTTCTAGTCTAACGGAATGAACGGGAATGAATCTTGAAAACTGTGTCCACGTCCATATCTGAGAGTGACCGCTAAGCGAAGGTTTGAAATATATTATTGTAAATATGTTTCTGCAGTAGAAATTTTATCTGACCGCAAAAAAAGGGAGTGACCGTCTCTGAGAAGTGTCTGTTAAGAAGGACTTCACTCTTTATTAGTTTCTTCTAAGTTATTTCATATTAACTAATACATATACCTTTCACGTAAGAAAGTATTGTCATAAAAATATAAACTTCGTGTTCGTTTCAAAATACTCGTCACTTTTTTTTGTCATCAGAACAAGTAAACTATTTGGCAATAAGTCTTAAAAAATAAACGAACGAAAGACAATTTATTTTATATGTCAGCCATATATCGTTCTTTTTTAGTTGTCCTTTTCTTGTTAAATTTCTCGTTGCCTCACCGTTGAAAGACATGATGACATTCCAATAATGGGGGAGAAATCCTTTCAACAATAAAAGTAAATGACATCCTTTTTTTTGAAAGAGTTAAAAACAGGTATATATACGGATTTTCTTTTACTTAAAATGGAGCCAATAGGACTATAATAATTTGTCACTGTTTCATATAATGAAAAATATTGAATAGTGAGAATGTCATTATATGAATACTATATTTAAGTATATTACTAAAACAGCGTTCAATTTAACTTTTTATGGTACAAAAAACTGGCAGAAAATGAGAACTTTGGGAGACCTGGTGGGATACAATCTCCCAAGTAGCACAAAAACATTTCGAGGGCGGTCCATGGACTTCCAGCGTGGATATCCCAACGTCTCCAGGACATTCAAAATATGCCTTTGAGTGTCCGTGGAACGTCCTACGGCACGTTTGAAATACGTTTTTTGGAAGTCTTGAGGATGTCCGCTCGAATGTACAGGGTGTTTATAAAATAACGTGATGTGTTCAGTGCCCTCTAGAGAGCAAAGTCTTGGACGAAACATAACCAAATTTTGTGGGTGTACAGAGTGAACCATTTCAATTTCCAATCAAAGAAAAAGATGTAGTACCAAAAGTAGCCACCAAGAGGAATTTTGGCGCTGCAAAAGTGCATTAGTATGAACAATGAATGAATGAGCAAATGTTAAACAACGCAGCACACATCAATTTTATCAAAAACAAATTATTGTGACTTCCAAATGAGGTTCAAGATGACCATCATTGTGATGTCCTAACAATTACATACGTTGCACTACGACATTTTCCACGGCGGCTCGCAACATATCGGAATTAATTTTTCGCACCTATAGAGTTATTTGATCTTACAAAGTTGATATAGAAAGATACCGGAAACAAGTTCTTGATACACGCACCTTTAAGAAATCCCCACTACCAAATGTCACAAAGATTGAGATCCCGCGACCTCGGTTGCCATGCCGTGGTAAATGCACGACCAATTAATCTGCTGTCAAAGAAATGTTGCTGCAACACACCCTGTACCCTAAGTCCATTGTGGGGTGGTGCACCATTCTGCATGAATATGGCCAATTCGAGCCATCCTCGTTGCTGCAGTTGTGGAACCACGAAGTTCTGTAGCATATCGGCATACCTGTTTTCATTGACGGAACAGGTGACTGCTCCACTTTGATGATTTGCTTCATGAAAGTAAGGACCGATGATAAGATGCCATAAAGCACTCTGATTTTTGGCAAGTGGATAGACTCATGTACACAAGCGTGCGGATTAGTTGCAGTCCAAATGCGGCAGATATGTGTGCTAATACCACCGCTCAAATGAAAGTATGCTTCATCACTCCATAAACTTCGCAACGGCCATGCATGAAGCTTGAATGCGTATGAAGCATCTCAATGAAAATTCGGGTGGCGGTATCGTCAGGGTGCAATTCTTGAACAGGACAGATTTTATTTGGATAAAGCTTCAATAACTGATGCAGGGTTTTCTGAACCGTTGAATATGGGATAGGTGCGTGCCGGGATACTGCCAGAACGCTGCTGGTGACCTGCACATCCGCCATCTCCGTTTCCACAATAGCAGCTGCAACTTCTTCAATTCGTTGCTGACTGATCACTTGGCGTCCCCTGCCTGGTCGTAGTGCTAAAGTTCCTGTAGTTTCAAATCGTTGAATCATGTTTTGTAAGTTTGTTATGCTTATCAGTCCTTTTCGTAATTTCTTCATCCATCGAAATTCATGTAGGGCAGCATTGGCATTCTCGTTCCGCTGATAATACAGCTTGACTAGCAAAGCAAGGTTACATAAGGTAAGAGTTATTGAAATGCAGTTGCTATCAGAGTTATGATAACTCTCCCAGCCCTTCCTTAATTATGGTAATAATAATAATAATAATAATACAAACTTTATTTAGGAGAATCAATTACAGTTTCAGATGCATTACATTTTATATATATTACAAAGTATTTAATTGACTCTCCTGAGCAACGGTGAGTAAAGACTGTAGGGTCTGACAAAGTACATGCTGTCCTTTTATCCACGTGATCGCTATACAGAACGCGATTATGCAAATTTGTTCATTTTACTCAGTAAACAGCTCCAAAATTTGCTCTGGCGGCGGCTTTTGGTACTATCTCTTTTTTTTTTTTAGCCGAAATCCCATGATTCACTATGTACGCCCACCAAATTTGGTTATGTTTCGTCCAATACTTTACTCGCTAGAGGGCTCTGAACACCTCACGTCATTTTATAACCAACCTGTATTTCGTCGGATGTGTTACGGCGCTTCTTAGGACAAAAGTAAGGTCTTCTTTTAGGACGTATCAGGGACATTATTCGGATATTTTCAAGACGTGTTACGGCGGTTCTTCGAACAAAAGTAGGATTTCACTTTGAGACGTTTTAGGGATTTCCACGATGTATCACGACGGTGTTTAGGACAAAACGTGAATCTCCTTTTAAGACGTTTTAGGGACATTATTCGGATATTTTCAGGACGTGTTACGGTGATCCACTGGACTATATATATATATATAGAGAGAGAGAGAGAGAGAGAGAGAGATAGTCCCATGGATGTCCAAAACAAAGATCTTACGTACGTCCGAAATATATCGTATTGTGCCAGGACCAAGTATGGATATACGGGACCAAGAAACGACATCCTTGGGACGTGTTGTGCTGTCTGGCCACGCCCCCTCTTTACCGGAGAAGTGCTCTAACTACTAAGCTACAGGTGACTTGTCATTCCTCTTCCCATGAGCATATATAAATCTTTTTCTCTATGAACTGGTTATTCTTGGAAAATGGGTATGAATAGGTGTAAAGAAGGCGCAAGAAAAATTGACAGTATAAAATCATTATATCTACTCGCTGGATGATCAATGACAAGCCACCTGTAGCTTACAGTGAAAGTTTCGGAAGTGATAATCGTGAAACGGTAAGTGTTACATATCGTTGGAAAGGTTCTCCCAAGGTAGACTTCACGTGTAAAATATTTCTCTTGGCTGTCCCCTCTACAGGGTGAGGGAGGCGATAGAAATCGAAATTGTACTACGCTCCACGCACGCGTATATTAAACAAAACTTTGACTTATTATTATTATTGATGCTCTATCTAACTATTATCTATCTAACTATATCTATCTAACCATTTTTTAATATATCGCCAATTTATAAAGTTCTAATTAAAAAACGTGATTTTCGCATTAAAAATGCACCATGTATGCATGTTAAATTGTATAAATGACCATTTGCAGACCAGATAAGCAATTTTATTGTAAGAGAACATTAAAAATAATGATTAGTTCATGAAAGAGACAGAAATTGTCACCACAGACTGCTCATAATATAAATGACTTCCGACAATGTAAATGCTTGCTAAGGCCATTGCCTTTTGACCAGATATTTCGTTTTTAACCCAAAACATTTTTCGTTGACTTGGTTTTGATTCACATTGCCATTTATGTAACCAAAATAATAATCATTTTTAAGAAGATTTGTATGGAAAACGAATTAAATCAAAAGCAGCTTGTTTCAAAAAGTTGCAATTGACATGAATTGACCCCTGAATTATACAGACAGCTTGGTTATTACATCAAAATGCAGGTTCCTTGAAACACCCCCCAAGAAATGTTATTTAGCCCCACTTATAACGTCATAATATTTTCACAACATCCAGATATAACGTCAAAATAAATCATCATTGCATATTCTAATTGATCTATTTCATACTTTTTGCACACGCACGTCGGATTCCTTTTTTCAACTCCTATCTTTTTAAAAAGGTTTCAGCCCCTCATTGCATTTATTCATTAACAGTGACTAACATTCTTACTTTCAACTTGTTCTGGTCAAACAGTTTGAATGCCCGTGAATCGTCCCTCCTCCCCCCCACAATCCACTGTTTACTCCTTGCATTAATAATTCTTATCCCCATATTTGTTGAATGCAAATCAAATGAACGCTCCAATTCCTTTAGTACCTTTAATAAGCCATTTCATTCTACCCTGATTTTGTGCATGCACAAAATCCCAATGCAATGCACAACTGGTCTTAACTTTCAATGTGAATTCGAAACGGGAAGCATTTTCATTGGCAGACGAAGTTGCGGTGAACGACAATAGTCCAGTTTTGCATTGTTATATTTAAATATTTGATTTGACATAAAAAAAATTCATTCTATATGCACTAATAATACTATTTACAAATTTTAATACTAGGCATTAAAATGTTTCAAAATTGTTTACCGGTTTCAATGACGAAAGTCCTGAAATTCCTTTAAGGATGTTATAACCGGATTCGACTGTGTTAGCCCCTCACAATATCTTTTGTATTTATCTTTAAACTATGAATAAATCAAACTGTATGTCAATGCGCACTCAATTTTTTAATAATCTTTTAAATGGTTGACATCTTTAACAAATCTTTTTGCGATCTTTTTTTCTGTGTTAACATTCTCAGTCGTTCATATACAAAGTTTCACCATTCGTTCCGGTTTTGGGAAAAGACGGAAAGACACCATAAATTGCGTCGGAAGTTTTCGACGAAAACAAAGGAAATTGAACTTAACCAAATCAATTCTTAAAGAACAAGAACAGTTCTTACGTGACAGTTAGTTCCGATAGTGACGATCATAAATAACCCAGGTGGGAGGGGCCACAGTTAGTTTTGTTAGGCCAGTTAGCACAGTTAGGCCACAGTTTTGTACACTAAGTGTATTCTTCGAGTACATCAATCTTCAAATAGCTGCAACTGTTTGTGCTTTCATCAATAGTCTTTTTTGTGATGTTCCGTGGCTATTTTTTAATTCGTGATCAAGAAAGAAAGGATTTTTTAGCATTTTTCAGTACCATCTGTAGAAGAAATCTCCTGAAATTAAATTATTCTTATCCAAAATAACTGAATAAACAGAAAAGTACTGGCTAATTTTGAAAAGTTAGAAATTCTCCTCGTAAGCCGTACAGCTCTAATTTGACATGCAATGTTAGTTTCGCTATAGTGAAAAGTCTGTTGAGCCAAACTGAACTAAATTTGATGTAGGTAATCCTGGGTCTAGGGAATTTTGATTAAAGATATTCCCGAACTGTAGCATTAGTAATACCACGTTTTTGGTAACAGGGTTTTTCCGGCAAAACATAATCACATTAAGTTAGCATTACCAAAGTTTAATTAGTTTTACCAAACAAACAAGAAGTACATTTTAAGCCTTCCTTATATATACATCAATTGACTTTAGTTTACTAAAATTTGTATAATGTAATTGTTTTTAAATGAAAATACGGACAGTTGCGAGATTGCAGTGCCAATTTCCCATGCGGTGTCCAATTTTTGAACTTTTAAAAGCGTAATTTTTTTTTTTTTTTTGCAGGACATTTTCATAAAGGTAGGATGTTGTTGCCACTTTATTATGATAATATTAATAATACAATCATTTGCGTTGAAACCAATGAAAAATAATTGTTGCCACTATATTCTGGTGGAATCAATAATAGCTACATGAAGAAATGTTAGTTGTGATTAATTCTTTACTTTTTAATTTTGGTTGTCATGGTAACCCGAAAGGCACGAAATGCCAGAGGGCGCTTTTTGTTTATTAGTATTCATTCAAGTTTTGACGGGTACGCACGTAGTTTTTCTATTCCGCTTAAATTCGAATGTTATTCTTTATTCACCACACCAATGACAAAACTGCAAACAAAAAATCTTCAATGTTATTGAATACATTTTCAATGTTCTAATATTCAATAACGTTGAAGATTTTTTTTTAATTTTATCGATTATGTTTTTTTAGAAATCAAAATTTCGTAGTCCCAGAATTACGCACACCAAATTTAGTCCCATTTGGTCCATTAGATTTTTTGCTTTCAGGTTCTAAACATTTCACGATGAATTATGAACACCCTGTATATCGGTCCTCAAACAAACCCATTTTTCATACAATCAAGCTTATAGCAAAAATTTGAATTCATTTGTCAGAAAAGAAACCTTGCACCCCCTCACTTTTCTCAATAATTTACAAGAACCACCTCGACGTTACACCTGATATCTTCTGCATCTGTCCGCAATAAAATCGGACATCGGCAAACTACACAAATTTAATCGACCTCGTTCGCCTCGTTAAATACCACATTTTGTGATTAAAATGTTTGGCGAAGAGTAATCCTTGTTGTCGGCCCTGCGGTGGCGCAGTGTGGTAACGCGTTCGCCTAGTACGCCGTTAATCCGGGTTCGACTCCCAACAGTGTACAAAGAACGCTTACTCAGAGATCTCATAAAAAGATCGCACTGCTCACTGTAGTCCGGGGTTTGGTTCCCTAGGCCATAAGAGGTTCGGATTCCTCGGAAAACAGTAGGTCCCGGCGCAGCATGACCATTGTAGTCTTTGAGCCGTAAAACCACAAAACAAACAAATCCTTGTTGTCCTTGCGCCATAAAGATGCTACAATCTTAACTAACCAATCAACTTAAAAAAATAAATATTCATTTTAACGGTAGAGAAGTTTTCTTATTTTGGGGTCATGGTGTTTTAATAAGTTTTCATGGCATTAATGAAATACATATCGGTTTAATGTCTCCATTCTACTTTCAGTTTCTCTCATATTTCTCATTTTTATAAAATTACATAAGAGAACAGCCACTTTATTCCCTGCTAAGGAAAAATATGCAATATTGTGAAATTGATTTTCAAACAAAGGAGCAACCGAACTTCATATGGAATACATAAGTAAATTTTCAAAGAACGAAATACTGATGAGAGCAACATTTTAACGGCAGAAAACTAAAGTTTTGTAAATTCCTTAAAATTTGAAAATTTTCAGTTTGAATGATATCGCTTAAAATTATAATAGCTATTTATTTGTTTTCTTGCACAATTGTTTCTCGCACATTTTCTGTTTTCAAAGGTATAGCATTTTCTTCGTATTTCTTAATTTGCCTTCATCAATTATGAATTTTCATAATTCATAAATTATGAATTTTCATAATTCATAAATTATGAATTTTCATAATTCATAAATTATGAATTTTCATAATTCATAAATTGTGAATTTTCATAATTCATAAATTATGAATTTTCATAATTCATAAATTATGAATTTTCATAATTCATAAATTATGAATTTTCATAATTCATAAATTATGAATTTTCATAATTCATAAATTATGAATTTTCATAATTCATAAATTATGAATTTCATAATTCATAAATTAAATTTTCATAATTAAAAATTATGGATTTTCATAATTCATAAATTATGGATTTTCATAATTATAAGTATGAATTTTCATAGTTCATAAATTATGGATTTTCTTAATTCATAAATTATTATTTTTCTTAATTCATAAAATTATGAATTTTATTTTTTAATTCCTTAACTATAAATTTTCTTATCAGTTTCTTAAATATAATTTTTTTTTCAATTCCTAAGTTACAAATTTCCTTTTTAATTCCTAAACTATAAATTTAATTTTTAGGTCCTAAATTATGAATTTTCTTTTTAATTCCGAAATTATAAATTTATTTTTTAATTACTAAATTATAAACTCGTAATTATTTTATTCATTTCTACAGAGTGAAAATAGCGTTTATAGTGTGTTACATTAATTTGTAAGAACCCCAAGTTTTTAATTAATTAATTAATTTTTAAAATAATGCATATGTTTTCTTATTTTAATTAAAAGTAAAATAATTTACTGTAAATTGTGGTGGACCCTCTGACAGCAGCGTGGGCTTCGCAAAACTCGGTGGTCTTTTTATAATGCTGTCCAGGAAGAGATCGATTTGTAATTTGTAAAATTTATATTTGTGTTATAAACTTCGCCTAAACCACTTAATGTGCATGATTCCACTTAAATAAATTTGCATTGTATCGTAACATAAAGATGAAGATATTTTACGGACAGTACGTAAACAATTTATTTGTTTTTATTATGTAGAAACTTCTAAAGCGCTTTGTACAAATTATTTTATACTATTCTGAATGGGATTTATGCAGTCAATGAACCTTTAAACGGTACTAAATTCAAAACTCTTTAAAAATTCAAAAATAATGCAGTCTTTTCGGCATTTTAAGTGGAAATGGAAAACATACTCTTTTGAGGTACACACAAAGCTTTATCTCCCTCTCCCTCTCCCTCTCTCTCTCTCTCTCTCTCTCTTCCTCAATTTTCTACATGGAGCGCCTAAGTTTAATATAAGTATGTAATCGGATAAGCCCCGAAACAGTTGATCCTTTAAGCTCTCTAGAAAGGGCGCAATTTTATCCGTCCATTCAGTAGAATTTAGTAAAAGAAAAATTACTCATATCAGCGCTTCAAATAAATTTTCATCCCTGAATCTTCATCCTCTCTTCCTCCTCTTCATCCTCTTCCCACCATTTATCATTTGTTTCACATTCAATAGCAATCGAAGCAGGAAATAATCCTCTTAATTTTTTATTTTCTTTAATACCTCATTCACAGATGCATGCTCTCTTTAATGGCGCAAACCAGAATTGGAAGTTTTGGCAATTAATTTCGATTATTTTTATCGACGGTAGTCGAGAGATGGTTACTTGTTAAATTATGAAACACTTCCTTTGTTAAACGATAAGTAAGGCAGTTCTATGCGTCTTGTTAATATTGATTTCGTCTTTTGTCAACGGGGAATTACATGACTATTAACCATATGTAATACGCTGTCATTTGTATGCCATTAAAGCAAACGTAAAACAATTACTCTACTCCATATCTCTCAACATTTACTCTACTCCATATCTCTCAACATTTACTCTACTCCATATCTCCCTCAACATTTATTACTCTACTCACTATCTCTCAACATTTACCCTACTTCATATCTCTCAACATTTACCCTACTTCATATCTCTCAACATTTACCCTACTTCATATCTCTCAACATTTACCCTACTTCATATCTCTCAACATTTATTATTCTACTCACTATCTCTCAACATTTACTCTACTCCATATCTCTCAACGTTTATTACTCTACTCACTATCTCTCAACATTTACTCTACTCCATGCCTGTTATCGTCATTTCCTCCTTCCCGGCTCGAAATCAGGATTACGACATTAAGATAAGACTACTCCTTTTTATCTCGGATCTTATCAGGCGTTTATTAAACCTCTCATTAACCTTAAAGCTCTCTAATCTTCTTAACCTTTAGGCTTCTTAACCATCTCTTTAAGCATAAGGCTCTTAACCTTGGGGAGTATAAATAGGGGCAAAAATCTTAGTGATCTGCAGAAAAATGAAGTAGCCAAAAATGTTCTTACGTTAGATGTGAATATTCTTGACATAAATGATTTCAGCTGCCCACGACAAAAACCTATTACTCTGGGAGTGCCGACGACCACATATTTGTAGCCCTAACTCAAAGGTTTTCACTCGAATTAAATAAAATAAACATAAAATGATAAAAACTTGCGCGTACAGGAGTGTAAGATTATTAATGATATTCAACTGAAATTCGGGTGGCTCCCAATCCATGCGATATACTCGTAGTTAACCACCAGATGGCGCTAAATTTGTCAACTCATTGGTCACCATGCGACGCTTTAGTCGTTCATCATATGTGAGTTCCAGTAACCATTTGTAGAGTTACTTCTTCATCAGATTAAACTCCAATCACTTGTGACTCTTTAGTTCGTCACTCGATGACGTTTCAACTCAGGGGCGGGTTCGGAGTACTCCCTGTGCACCCCTGCCCCCCCCCCAAAAAAGTAACGGAATTACATTCTAAATTACGTTCTAAGTTACATTCTAAGTTAAGTTACTAAGCTAAGTTACGTTCTAAGTACATTCTAAGTTACATTCTAAGAATACGTCTACACTGAGTTTCTAGCTTTGCGCCCCCTAAAATATTCTCTGGATCCGCCCTTGCTTCAGCTACAGTCCAATTCTAATTGGTTACAATTGCAATGGTCAGTAGAATGCACGCCGTTCTTACTGCCCACCTTTGTCCAAAGTTTGATTCCCTAGGCCGCGGAGGTACCCTTTTCTCTCAAAACTATATGTCCCAGCGCAGCATGACCTTGAATGTCCTTGCGCCATAAAGCCACATACAATTGCACATATCCGATACTCGTTTGTCCGATGCAGAATGAAGGACTCATCAAGTGACTCCAATACATGTCCACCCTCAGCAATTAACTTCCATGTCGCCCCAGCCTATTTTCTTAACTTGCATACAGACGTTCCGAATATTCATAATTTATTTCAAACAAATGGTTGATAAGGGAAATAACAACAATGCCAGTCAAAAACGATATCACTTTTCCCACACACGTACACGCACATGCGCGCACATACACAATTTTATTGATTCCTGTCGTGGTCGACAAGTGGTAATGCGTTTGTCTAGCGTCCTTTGCTCCTGATTCAACTCCCACAATACACGCTTACCAACAAACTACTCACCGTATTCTAGTGTTGGTCCTTTAAGCCTCGAAAGGTTCGGATTCCACGGAAAAAGTTCGGAAATTCCTCGGAAAAAGTTTGGAAATTCCTCGGAAAATTGTAAGACTCGCCGGAGTATGTCCTTTAGTAGCTCAGTGACTCAAAACAAGCACAACCTTTGTAAGAAATCGTTATTGTGTTTATGTTTTCTTACCATGTGTATCGCACGGTGAATCAATATCCAATTCCAAACAAAACTTTAGTGATTTTCGTTTAAATAAAGGGGCTTGTCAATTAAATATGCGATTTATTTTGTTCTTCTGCAGTATGCATATACGAACTTTAGTAATTGCATTAAATATTCGACCTTGCAGCTGATGAATCGCAATTAATGAAATTACAGTTAAGCTAGAAAAGAATTTGAAATGCTCGTTAAAGAAATTGATTTTCCGTTTAAAATAAAAGAATTTTAATTCGTTAAATTCTGTTACAACAATACTGTAGAAATTAGATTCGATATCTGCACATTCATCAAATCTTATTATACAAAAATAATTGGGAAAGACAGAAAAGAAAAGAAACACAGAACTAAGAAAAACGAATAAGCAAAACATCGTTAATCCAGAAATGCCAAACATAATTTAATCCCGAAAATAAAATTTTAAAAACAGTAATAAAATAAGTAATACGATGTAATTAATTTTGAACCGATAAATTCACTATGTAACCAAAGGAAATTAATTATCGTGAATGTGTCTACGTAAACTAGCCTACAGACACGAAATTGGAAACGTTTAATTAACAGCTATGGACGAATACAAACAAGAATGGTTTGAGCCAAATAGCAAATATTGATGTACAAAATATTGCGAACTGCAACTGGAAAATATTTCATTAAATTCTTCCAGCGTTTAAAATCAAAACAACTTTTTCGTATCATAACGAACGCCATTCTGTGTTTTTTAATTGAACTTTAATTAAGCTTTGTGATCTTACACTTGTTTATCTTCATCCAAATCTTCACTCTATTGACTTTCAAAATTAATTTCAATGACAGTTCAGTAAAATTTCTCAATAATGACGGTGTTCTAATTGGCGACTATTTTTATATAATACTAGCGGAATATATAATAATATTTATTGAATATATAATAAGTACATAATAAATATTTGGAATATAATGCTGTTCAATAAATATATAATAGATATTTGTAATATAATACTATTTAATGAATACATAATATATATTTGGAATATAGTAATATTTAATGAACATATAATAAATAGTTGAAAAATAATACTATATAATGACTATTTCGTAATCCCGGTGGTGGTTTATAGAATTTCATACATTCCGTTTATAATGATTTTCACCCTCGGCTAAGAATTCAGGTTGAGCCTATAATTATAACGACTTTTACCCTCGGCTAAGAATTCAAGTTAAGCCTGAAATTATAAAGATTTTGACCCTTGGCCAAGAATTCAACTTATGCTTTAAATTGTAATGATTTTCACCCTCGGCTAAGAATTCGTTAAGCCTTAAATTGCAACGGTTTTCATCTTCGGCTAAGAATTCAAGTTAAGCCTTAAATTGCGACGATTTTCACCCTCGGCTAAGAATTCAAGTTGAGCCTGTAATATAATGATTTTCACCCTCAGCTAAGAATTCAAGTTAAGCCTGAAATTATAACGATTTTCACCCTCGGCTACGAATTCAAATTAAGCCTTAAATTGCAACGATTTTGACCCTTGGCCAAGAATTCAACTTATATTTTAAATTGTAATGATTTTCACCCTCGGCTAAGAATTCAAGTTAAGCCTTAAATTGCAACGATTTTCACCCTCGGCTAAGAATTCGGTTAAGCCTTAAATTATAACGATTTTCACCCTCGGCTAAGAATTCAAGTTAAGCCTGGAATTATAGCGATTTTCACCCTTGGCCAAGAATTCAACTTATGCTTCAAATTTTAACGATTTTCACCCTCGGCTAAGAATTCAAGTTTAGCCTTAAATCATCACATAAAATATTAACAAATATCAATGGCAAAAACGATCAGACACAAATAAACTAAGATCCTTTGACAAAACACACCGCTTATTTAGTATAATTCCAAATGTTTACACCAGTCTACGACTTATTCAGGAACAACCCATGGTTAAACTCATATCTATTTCATGTAGAACTCCAGATCATCAAGCTCTTAAAGATTCCCCAATGTGACCTCTGAGAATGTGCCAACTTTTCAAACAAAGTTTACACAAATCTGAGGTAAATTCACAATTTAATTCTACGTAAAACGAATATTCTTGAAACATTTTTTTAGAATTATATGTAATTAGTTGTTTTTTATGCAGGGAATTATACCCTTCACTCCAGAAAAAGAATTAGCATTGGTGATGAACTGCAAACTCTCTGGAAACAGTTACCAAGTTGTGTATACGTCATCTATTAAACACAATGTCTATAATTTATTTCCTTCTTATAAAAAAGTAGCGGAAGCGAAAAAGCTTTTTTATCCTTCAGATATGACCGTTAATGAATACCGTAAGTTTCAGTTGTGTGTGAAATTAAACTTAGCTGCCTTAGATTATATGATTTTTGACCATTGCAATTTTTCTGAAATTGTAACAAGCATTTTTTCATTCAAACGTGATTTTTAGGTGCCTAAATACCTTTGCAGAATTTGTTGAATCACATGGTGTGTCGCTTGTTAGAGACAGTCGCGATCGATGAGGGTTTTGACACAAAGAAATTTATGCTCATTTGCAAATACAGATGCGATGGCAGTTGTGGCCATAATGAATTCAATGAGATTTCGACATCAAGCTCCAGTTCATGGCAGCAAGAGGAAGATGAATTCGCACCGTTACTGCCCAATTCTGCGCATAGGAATATTTTACTGTTTTCATTGTCCCCGTTGGGTCTTGTTGGAATCATAAATGGTATTGAAGAAGTAGTCGTGTGGGAGAACGATCAGCCTTCTTCAACGCGTTTATAGCCACCGATCAAATTTCTTTATTTGAGGAAATCGGATTCTGCCACGAGGGAACAAGTGGCGCTTTTACAAAATGAAGTCGAGAGCACTGGCGTAGGCAGGGGGGTGTTGATGGGGGTTGTAACGCCCATTGCAATGAAATGTTGTATATTTAGCATAGGACTATGCGAGTTGTAGCTCTGTGATCACCCCCATTGAGCCCATAACGCTCCGCTTACGAACTTTCTGCGTACGCCTATGGTCGAGAGCCTAGTGCTACCGAATTTAGGAGGGAAAGAATCGACTTGTTAATGTTTCTTACTCTTTACATTTTACGATGCTTGATGTAAAAGTGAAAAACGCACTAACCAAGACATGTAGCGCAACTGCGGGTGTGAGCCGACAGAATTGAATAAGCTAGAAATTGTAAAAGGAAGTCCAATTAAAGCTGAAAATTTGCAAGTTGGAATATCATCATTGCATGCTTGGAGAAAGTTCCTGGAAATGGTCTTTCCATGTGTCGTACAAAGCCGACCTTCAGGCACCAACAAGAAAAGGTGCAAACAAAATAATAATTGAACAAGTGGAATAAATTAAAAGAGAGTTGCAAGATCGATTTCGAACAGAAATGAATATAAAAATCGATAGAATCATTTCGAGACAAGTCGGATCCTCCAATACAGAAAATGTCGTCCAAAGACTTATGGGAACCTTGAGGAAGGTGCTGAAATTAGGAGTTTCGACAAAACCCTGATTACAAGGTTTTCTGTGATAATGTCTGCATTATCTACTGGGGAAAAATAAACGTGGAAGCGTTTGGAGCTTACGTAAGATGCTGCAAAAAGTTTTCATTGGAAAGTACAATTAGTATCGGATGCTCGTGAGTATTTACAAAATTTTTATGATTGACGCAAATTCAGTTAAATGTTCTATTTTGCCAATGCTTCCAGAAGAGGTTTTGGAGGCTAGCGACAGAAATTATAAAAGGTTTAGGCTTCATAACACCAGGAAAGTGAGCAGGGAAGTAACAACCAATGATCTTACTCACATGCTGTTGGTGGATTCAAATCCCATTATATCTGGTTTACCCACAAATACCATTTCGGAACGAAAAAAGAAAAAGTTTCTTGAAAAAAATATTGCTTTAATAGATAGAAAAAGGATTTCAGGATAGAAGTGACAGTAAAAGAACAACAAGATGAGTTTGAGGTGGATGAAGAACATAGTTACGATGAAGATAATCAAATTATATGATCATATATTCATCTTTTTAAGAATGATCTGACCTGACCTGACCGAGAGTGAATGTAAACAAATTATCTTCTCCGCTAAATTTGTTGATTTGAAGGCTATATCTTTTGGTTTGTGCCTATATTTTATTACAGAGATTGGGTTGATGCGAACGTTTCCTTGTGAACTTGCCTCTTTGATAGTGAAGATCAACTTTTGCCATTAAGTGAGTGATTTATTTTACATCGCTTCGCGAATATGGGCGGACATTTTGAATTCTGGAACCGGGTGTTTCCCCAATTGCCACTCTAGTGATTTTTGAGCCAAATTACACTAAATTTAACGATAACAATGCCAAAATGCGATTTTTGCTCCGAGGATATTCTTGGGGAGGAGGATTTGATTAAATGTCAACAGTGCAATTGTACTGGACATTTTTACTGTGTTGGACTTGTGGAGCAGGTCTTCAGGAAACTTACAAGACAAAAAAGACAAAAATGGAGATGTAATACCTGTCTCACTCCTGCGTCCACTCATTCCTCCACTAATCCTATAGATTCTGGCTCGGGAGTTGTTTCTTCAGATGATCTAACTTGCCAGATTAAGGCACTAAGGAGTGATATTACTCGATTGCTACCACTTCTGGATCTTGTACGCTCTTTATCGGAGACGATTGAGTCAAGCCAAAAGGAACTTGGCGAGATTCGTGGGGAGATAACCCAGCTGCGTGAGGAAAGAAGTATACTGATGAGGGAAACCTCGAATCTGAAGTCTGAGTTTGATGTTTTAAGGAGATCTTTTGTTGAATTGCAGCAGAGGAGTTTTGCTACTAATCTGGAGATACAGGGATTCCCGGAGATGGTGGAGGAGTCCTGCACCGATATCGTGATCGGTATTGGGAAAGCGTTGGACTGTCCGATTTCACCTAGTGACATTGTTAAATGCCACCGAGTTGGTAAACATCCGGGTTCGAGTGGTCGTCCAAGAAAACTGGTTGTCCGTTTTGCCTCTGAAACATTTAGAGACACTGTGCTTTCCAGGATGAAAATTAAAAAGATCTTCTCAAATGATACTGGACTTATTGGAGAGAGGGAGAGAGTTTATGTTAACGAACACTTATCACCTTATTATGCAAAATTGTTCTATCTGGCCCGACAATTTAAATTGAAAAATAACTATAAATTTGTATGGCATAACTATGGAAAAAAATTTTTGAAGAGAAGTGAGACCGCGAGCCCAATACTTATTTACTCCGAAAACGATTTACTTATTCTAGTACGTTGACTTGGCAAACATTAAAATCATCCTCTTATGATTTTGTTAACTTATCGGATTTGCGGTCTCTTCTTCCTCCTATTTACAATCTTTCCTTCCTTAATATTAATGTTCGTAGTATTTTTTCAGCCTCTGATCGAATTACGATCTTTTTGGATTCTCTCTCTTTTGATCTTGATATATTGTGTTTTACGGAAACATGGTGCTCCGAAAATGAGACGTTTGATTTGCCAGGTTATCGTGTTTTTTTCTCAAATAGACATCGGGGTGTGGGCGGTGGTGTGGCCATCTATACAGCTTATCGACTTCACCATTTTCTTTATTGTAAGGATTTAACATTTAGTTTGCCATTTTTGGAGGCAGTTACAATTGAAAGCAGTAACCTATTACTAACAGTTTTATATCGACCACCGGACGGGGCTTTTAATCTTTTTTTGGAGAAATTTTCGGGAATTTTGGATTATGCGATTACAAACAATAATTTTTTGGTAGTGACAGGAGATATTAATGTTGACCTTTTGACAGATTCACCCAGATCTCAATTACTGCGGGACATCGTTCTTTCTTCTGGTTTTAAAAACTTGATTTATTGTCCTACTCGAATCACTAGCACCTCCCAGACCCTTCTTGATCCCTTTTTCACTAACTCGAAATATGGAGTTTCATTTGTTCTTGATTATTATTTAAGTGACCATCTTGCTTCAATCTCCTTTCTCCATTTCAATGATACTTCCAGACGAAGTGATTTACCTCTAAATAATTTAACCAGAAACTTCAATGATTTAAACAAAACAAAGTTTAATGACTTACTATCTTCTGTTAATTGGGATATAGTTTTTTCTACCTCTGATATAAATCTGCAATATAGTCGTTTTTTTGAAATTCTAACCTCCCTTTATGAAATGGCATTTCCTCTAGCCCAGTGTTTTCGGAGAAAAAGACAGCGCAAGCCATGAATTTCACAATTTCTTCTTCGGAAAATTAGATATAGAAACCAACTTTTTAAAAGATTTTTGACCTCTCGCTGTTTAACAGATCTCGGGGAGTTTCGATCTTATAGGAATTTACTTTCAAAGGATCTTAAAAGAGCGAAATCACAATATTATTTTGATTTATTTAATAACATTAACTTACGCCAAATTTGGTATTATTTCAATAAACTTTCTTATGCATCTCGTACTGGTGGACATTTTTTATCAAAAATTAATTATCGGGGCAATCTTTTTCTAGTCCTCAGAGTATTTCTAATGCATTTTCTGATTATCTACAGAGCCATCCTTTGGAGTTATTAAATTCTCTTCATTCTACTCGAGTGGACTCTTCAGACTTTCTTCGGCTTTCCCCTGGTGTAGATCATTCTTTTGTGATGGAACCTATTGACCGTGTTGAACTTCTGAGACGTCTTGCCTCTTTGAATGTTAGACATTCGCCTGGATTTGACGGAATATCTCCTCGAGCTATTGTGGCGGCTGCGGATCTCCTGGTTGATCCTATTTTAATTTTATTTAATAATTGTTTTGAACAAGGTATTGTTCCAGACTTACTGAAAATTACTCGTATTACAATGATTTATAAAAAAATGGGATCGAAACGATCCCGGGAACTATAGGGCGATCTCAATTTTATCTGTTTTTGCCAAAGTTTTTGAGTCATTAATTAATACTAGACTAATTAAATTTCTTGAACATTTTAATATTCTACATCCTAATCAATTTGGGTTTCGTACTGGGATTTCTGTTGAGACTGCACTTTTACATGCTCATAATATTATTTCCTCTGCACTTGATAATCGCCTGTTTACTATTGGAATCTTCTTAGATATAACTAAAGCTTTTGATTCCGTTTCTCATGATATTTTACTTGAAAAACTTAAATATATTGGTATTCGTGGTGTTACTCATTCTCTCTTTTCATCTTTCCTTCAAAATCGAAGACAGTTTGTTGCAATGACTGGTGGTGCCTCTGAACTTTCCTTGGTCAATATTGGTATTCCTCAGGGTTCTCCTTTGGGTCCCACACTATTCTTAATTTACATTAATGATTTACTATCCCTTTCATGTATTCCTTCTACAATTTTATTTGCAGATGACACTTCTATTTTTTTTTTGTTGGTGACTGTTTGGAGGATCTAATTGTTATTGCTAACACTGCGCTCTATGATATGACTGAATGGTTTCTAGCTAATAAACTTACGATCAATACACATAAATCATCAACTGTGGTTTTCACACGATCAAAACGTGACATTTTTCCAATTTTACCTATTATTTATGATGGTATTGTAATAAAATTTTGTGATGAGGTAAAATTCTTGGGTATAACTTTCACAGCAGAACTGCTTTGGAACCGCCAATACGATAATGTTTGCCTAAAGGTCTCAAGGACCATTGGAATGATGACGCGATTTAGGACTTCTCTTCCACCTAGGATTGTTCTGACGCTCTATCATTCGTTAGTGGCCTCATTATTCAATTTTGTGTTTTTGATCTTTGGTCTTTCTACGAGTACAAACACAGTTAGATTATCACGACTTCAAAATAGATTTTTTACAATTTTCTTTCCAAATCGATTTAATCGATCTGATATGATTATGATGTTAGCAGGTATTTTATGTTTATGGGGGGGCACTGGACTAGTCAGATCAGTTAAACTGGTCTTTTTCCGGTGTCTCCAATATCTTTGTACAATTGCTTCCTAATTTTTATTTTTAGATAATTTTGTATTAAGTTAAATGTTGTATATTAATCAAATTCAAAGTTTCATGAATCACGTATTGTAATATGTTGTACATTGATATGAATAAAGATGAATAGAATCTATTGAAGTAAATTTCATCATCTGTTTCTTGACATTTCTCATGATTATTCGAACTTATCTAGTAAGCATTAGAGTAGTGGTTCTGTTCAATTTCTTTAAAACCAAATTAAATATTCTTTCGCTTCACAATATATCACAATAACATTTTATTTCCTTTTAAATAGCAATAAGTATCATCGATTTTTCTGATTCAAAACTTTTTATTTTTTAAGTTTCTGTAGCAAAAGGGCATCTAAACCATACTGGGCCAATAATTTACAACCTAATATCTTTGAATACAAAATAAAACAACAAATACCAGTGTTTATGAATTTTTAAACTGATTTTGCGAAAACTGATATAAGGTTCGAAATCAGCAAGCTAAAAAAAACCCGCATTCAAAATTTCAGCTGAAAATCAAAAAAAAAATATGTCAGAGTCTTCCTCCATATTTGATCCGCCATTTTTTTTTAAATAACGTAAGGTTTTAAATCAACGACCTTAAAAACCCTATTAACCAAATTGAACACCCGTACCATCAACTTCTTATTTTGCCCCACTGTGAAGCATGAACAAGCAGGGTGTTTCTAACATTTCATTTGCACACACACACACACACACACATATTTACTAATTACAGAAATCCGTATTTAGTGTATTATTATTATTATTATTATATAAGCTGGGATAGTCAAATCTGTTCATCATTGACAACTAGAATATTTCCGGTTGGTTAGTGAAGACTTCCCTATTAGGTTCGTAGGTTCTCTTATTGAGGTAGGCAAGTACCGATTTTGTTTGGCGAGTACCGGTTTTGTTTGGCAAGTACCGGTTTTGTTTGGCGAGTACCGGTTCTGTTTGGCGAGTACAGGTTCTGTTTGGCGAGTACCGGTGTTGTTTAGCGAGTACGGTTCGCCGAGCCCTAAATAAAAGTATTCTTTTCTTTTTTTATTATAATTAGTATTCTTTCACGTTGTTTATTTGAATCTCCTTTATAATCATTATCAGTATTTTGGCCAAAGTGTACATTTACCATTTATAAAAGCATTAGAAAATAATGTATATACAGGGTGACACATTGAAAATGAAACATAAGGGTTTATGGGTAATTAAAACGGATTTCACAAAAAATCCTGAAACACGTCGATTTCATTCTCTAAGTACGAGTTCAAAATTATCGTGGAATAATTCTTTTGCTCAAGCCCTCCCCACGTAGCCACCCTGACTTTAAAATTCCAAATAGAAACGCTTACCTAGTGATATATCATTTTAAATTGCGTAAAAAGTTCTATTGTTATATGGAAAAAAAATAAAATGGCCTCTTGCTTTCGTGAGAAAACAGGTAAATAAAACTACATACATCATATTTTAAAGAATATTGATGAATTCACAACAAGCGAAAGAACCTGCTTTTAGCGCATGTGCGGATTCCCAATCGTTGCAATGGTGCCTGGTCGCATCTCATTTGCCCTACAAGTGACGTGGTTCTTTCAGGCGTTTTCTCACGAACGCATGAGGCAATGTCAATTTTTCCCATACAGCAACAGAACTTTTTACGCCCTTTGAAATGATATATCACAAGACGTTTCTATTTGAAATTTGAAATTTAAGGTGGCTGGGGTGGGCAAGGGGTTGAGCGAAAGAGTTATTTCCCGATAATTTTAAACTTACTCCCTCGAAAACAAAATCGACGTGTCTAAGCATTTTTTGCAAACTGCATTTTAACAACCCCAAAACCCGTCTGTTTCGTTTTCACTCTATTATGATAATTGTATTATAATTATAATAATTGTGTTATAATTATAATAGTTGTGTTATAATTATAATAGTTGTGTTATAATTATAATAGTTGTGTTATAATTATAATAGTTGTGTTATAATTATAATAATTGTGTTATAATTATAATAATGTTATAATTATAGTAGTTGTGTTATAATTATAATAGTTGTGTTATAATTATAATGGTTGTCTTATAATTATAATAATTGTGTTATAATTATAATGGATTGTGTTATAATTATAATAATTGTGTTATAGTGTAATGGTTGTTATAATTATAATAATTGTTATAGTGTAATGGTTGTGATTATAATTATAATAGTTGTGTTATAATTATAATAATTTGATATAATTATAATAGTTGTGTTATAATTATAATAATTGTTATAATTATAGTGTGTTATAATAATTGTATTATAATAATTGTGTTATAATAATTGTATTATAAAATTGTGTTATAATAATTGTGTTATAATTATAACTGTGTTATAATAATTGGATTATAATAATTGTATTATAATTATAACAATCGTATTATTATAATTGTATTATACAAAGTATAATTTTTAATCATGGACTGGCCTGACTATTATACGCAATCAGATCGTCAACCAAGCAAAGCATACACTCATAAAATATAATAGGACGTCAAATAATGTGACATGGTGAAACTGAACGATGGCTATGAACAAATAGAATATTTTAACATTCTATGATATTCAGGCAACAGTAATGATTCACGAAGTTCGTGAATTGAGTGTTTGATCGTAGCTCTTTAAACTTTTAACATTTAAATTCAATTGAATATGTGTGAAGAGAAGGAAAAACCATTTGAGAACGAAATCTACTGTCATTGACGTTGGATTATCTACAAATGGCAATTCAGCATTCGTGGGCCACAATGCACTCCAGCTTTCCCAACATCTCGTACAACACATCCTCATCAACAACCATGATTTGTCCAATGCCGGATGGAAAACTCTGTTTCTGCATCATCATAAGTATACGTAGTTTAATGAAAAAAACAGATGATCTGGTATCAAACTCCACACGATGGCCAGACGTGTTACCAAATTAAACCTACGGTTGAAGGAGAAATCCGAACCCCAGGCCCACAGCCACTACATCCCCCGCTAAGGCTGGACTCCTTGCATCACCCTACCATCGGATGACCCTTCTTTTGGCTACCGCAAATTCGGCCTCAAACAAGAGCCTATATTTTCAGTAGAGACGTGCCGCCCATATAGAGGTATATTTGTTTTTACAACACAGCAAAAAAATCAATTTTTAGTTAAAGTATGTTATTGTGTTAATTTTATATTGTGTTATATTGTGTTATATTGTGTTAAAGTATGATAACTTATTTTGTATTAACTTGTTTTTTAATGGATTTGTTTTTATTTGGATGCAAGTTTGTATTGAATTTTGTTACTTTTCTTTGATCGCTGTACGAGTTCTTTGTACCGAGTACTCGTACTTTTATGAAATTTAGTCATGCGTTCATCCTTTGCGAAATTTAGTAAATGAATTTATTTTTTATTTTGAATTTCAACTCTTCATTCAAAACAAAAAAAAAAGACTTGATAATAAAATACTTCAAAAAGTACAAAATAAAAATATCTCGATGTGTTGAAATAAAATAAAAGTGTTTCGATTTCTGTTGAATAAACACAGCTGTTGATGAAAAGTAACATAAATTTGTTTCAGAATTTAATTAAGAAATCGCACATGAGATATAAATAAGTTTGCGCAAAGCCATCTCCTCAGAATAGTTTATTTGTTTCTTCCATTTCTAATTATTAGACATCGTTTTGGGAGCAATGGCGTATTTCTTCTTCAAAAAATCATTCGTAAAAATGGTAAAAAGTATTCTATATTCAAAAGATCCGAATGTGGGCACCCCACAGATGTTTCTGATGTGGAAACAGATAGGTTTGGGAACGCTTAAATTTTTGTTTCTCTCTCAGAACGTATAAATTCGAGAATCGAAATTGTCATATTTTCGATGTGAAATTCCTATCAAAAAACTTTATCTGCGTCTTCTTGTTGAGAAAGCAAGAAATAAAGGATTTCTTTGAAAAAAGTTAAACATCTAATCAAAATGAAAATTTTTAGGGTAGAAAGATATGATCATTTTCAAAATTCATTTCCATTTATTTAACAGTCGAATGTAAAAATTTCCCTTTTTCATTAAAAAGATCAAGATACCGGAATTTCAATTTTCAATCGCACCAATGCACAGCCGGTCATAAGATTATCCAAACACTGTTCGTTATGCACTCCCATGTGGTTGAATTGCCGAACCAAAATTATTATTAGCTGCGGGTCTATGCCTACTATAAATTAATATTGTTCTCATTTCCACAAGAGACTGTCTTCGTAAGAAAAATGAGAGGCTCGAAGGATAATGTAAATACGACGAAGTTAAGATCGGTTTGACATTCCCCTTTTATATGCTCTCTTCGTCAGGAACTTTCTCTCCTGCAGAACCTAGACAGATGCGTCGAACTCCAGCTTCTTCAAAAACTACATATTACACCTATTATATAACTACATATTACACCTATTATGTAACTACATATTACACCTATTATGTAACTACATATTACACCTATTATATAACTACATATTACACCTATTATATAACTACATATTACATCCATTATATAACTACATATTACACCTATTATATACTACATATTACACCTATTATATAACTACATATTACACCTATTATATAACTACATATTACACCTATTATATAACTACATATTACACATATTACCCAAAAACTATCTATTACACGACCCAACCGACAACTTGAGAAAAGTACTACACGAAAGGATACGTTATACCCCTCAGACAATACAAGCATTGTCAGATTATGACAAGGGCTCTTGTGGCCTGCGAAAGGGCCTCTCAAAAGGAGGGGGCCCCAAATATTTATTTGTCAATTTTATTTAGTGGTACAAATTAGCAAATTGATAAAAAAATTCTTTCTTTTTTCCTTCTGCGGTTTTACAATCCAAAGTGAATTCGGAGAAATCATAACTTATATCCAATTACAACTACGGTATTGGATGAGACAGTGGGGTCGAAAAGCATATTTTACCTAAAATTTTTAATGGGAATAAGGGTGTGCACATTTTTCAGATTTATACCTAATTTTTATATGCGCGTTAGGGAGCCCCAAAATTCAAGTTGGGCCGGGGGGTGAGTCCCAATAGTTATAGTCAGCCCCTGCCTACAAAAATGTAAAGACAAGAGCTGAATAATAGATAATTGATTAATTCACGGCCACATCACACTTCGGGCAACGAATCATCTTATGACGGAGGTGCTGCAATCCCGGAACTTTCGCAAAAGCAAAATCAACAACATTCCTTAAAATAGTCACGAAATATAGGAGAACTTGTTGTAGCATCTAGAATATATATGTGTTTACCCCTTTCATTAATCACCCTCACTCCTCTGCCTTTGAATGGAAATAAAATGAACACGCCCACTCCACTTAATGATTATGCTGAAAGACATTTATTCTATCTTTACTTTGTGCATGCACCATCCGTCTACAATTATTCTTATCAGTTTAAATGATACGAAACGAAAAGCTCTTTCAAAGGAAGACAAAATTGTGGTAATAATAGTGAGAAAGTAGTTCAGTTTTGTATTTTCATGTTTATATATCTGATTGAAAATGAAAATATGTACTCCATGCACTAATAATGTCATGGAGTACATACTTTCATGTGTACTCCATGCACTAATAATGTCATTTGTAACATTTGATACTCTGTTCCAAAATATTGAAGTTATTTATTAGTACATATATATGAAGATCGTATACGAGTCTTTTTTACTAAGAAAATAAAGTAAATTTTATGAAATAAATGTAATAGTGATAATAGTATTCGAATTTTGCATTTTCTTCTTTCGCGAATTGCGCATGTGAAAACTCTGCGAGTTGTACAAGCCTTTCCTCTGAAGATTATTTATGCCTATATATTGCGAATTTCGTGCTTGTTCATTTTATGACTTGTACATTTAAATTTAATAATAACCTAGAAAAATAAAGTGGTTTTTTTTTTCTCACAAATCTCCAGTGTCATAGTTTTCTTCCTCAGTGGAATGTTTCGAATTGAAATAGGGAACATTATTGTTTTAGTGAAAAAAAAGTGAAAACCATTTAATAAATCCGAAGGCTCGTAAGAAATGGCATTTATAAAATTGCCCCTTGTAATGTCTGTTGTTTCTGAAGGGATTACATTTTTTGTTGTTACAATACTGGTCATAATATGTTAAGGCATTTATTCCAGAAATATCGCATCAAAAGTCTTCGCCATATACATTTGGCTTTTTGTAATTTTTCTGAGATATCGGCAAATATTTCACTTTGCTTGCCAAAAGACGATAGTGGGAAAATTCGCTAGATAATTATATATAATTTTTATTTGGTAATATCTTGTATATAAATTCTGTAGTCGTGTATATAACTTTTCATTCTGTATTTTATATACAAGCGGTGAATATTCAGTATATGCTAGGTGTGCGGCGCAGCAGTTTTCCTCCCACCGATCTTGCTTGTGAATAAACGTATCGTTACTCAGTTGTCACCTTAAGCCGACGATCCCGGCTTGAAGATTAAAAATGCAACACATGAATCCTTCCATCCGAAAATTTAAAAAAAAAACAGTTGAAATCTTAAATCAGATGGAAATATTAGTGGACTCTTGATAACACGCTCCACCTTATATTAAATAAAGGTTTATATAGTTTAATCAACATATATATATATATATATAATTTTAATCAGCGCATATAATTTTAATTAATGCATAAAACTTGAAGTGGGGAGAGCATTTTGTTTTGTTTTTTATTTCGTAAAGCTTTTTGTTTTCAATTGAGAGAGAAATGCTTTTGAAATTAAGATGTAAATTTAGATTCAATATGTGGATAAACGAATTTGAATAAACCTTTCCCCCCACCTCCGTGGTTAAAAAATAAGATTATATCGTGGAGACGAAAAACAGCATTGGAGTTTCCAACTTTGGCGATAGAAGTTCAGCTTAAATATCAATATTTCTGAACAAATTCTGTCCATTTTGAAAAATAAACCTAAATAATGAAATTTGCCATTAAAAAAAACCTATGAAATTTTGCAACCAACTGTTGACGCTAAATTACCAATATCGAAATTTTCATTGGGCTGCGCGAAAACCGCTAAATTTGTCCGTAATTATTTTCCAATAAAAATACGTCACTATTCATTCTCATATTTTAACAGACAGGAAGGAAATTAACCACAAAATCATGTCCTATCATCAATCATAAATTTTATCATCATCTAAAAATAAAAACTATTTAATATTTATTTTTTAAAAATTTATTAAATATTTCCTTCACCATACCGTGTGATATAAAAAGTATTTGAGAAACGTTTTCTTATATATGTATTATAAATAGCGATCATACAATAATTATTAAGATCACTAAACGATCAATAAAATCAATAAGATCACTGGAACGTCATTCAGATCACTAAAAGAACATTTAGATCACAAAAAGGTTACTACATTAAAATATTCGAAAGATCATTACGATCACAAAAATCACCAAATTAAAATTTTGGTAAGGTTCTTTAGATATCAGGAAAATCGTTAAGGTCTGAGAAAGATGATTAACATCTCAGAGAGAGAGAGATCAGTAAGATTACAATAAGATTAGTGACATCACAAAAATATCAGTAAGCTCATAAGATCAATAAAATCACATAAATTTGATTTTAAAACTGTATATACGGTCTCACCTTGCTTGGCGCATGATCATTGTTGTTCTTGCGCCATAAAAATACAACCAACCAAATAACCCAGGTCACAGAAAGTTTATTAAGGTCGCCCAGTGTTGTTTGTTTCCTAAAATGACCACCAGATGGTGTCTCAACCTTTAACTAGGGAAATTGTTAAATAAAATTATTCTTATAAATTTTTTTTCTTGTCTATTGTTGCCACATTATCGGCGAATATGAAAAAGTTGATTTATAAATTTATGAGAAGCTGCATAGCCAGAATACCTATTATAGCTGCGGTGTATTTACGTGCAAGATTCTGTGGAATCTCCTCCCCCCACTTGCTGATGAAGCGCGATTTTGCACATTTTGTTTTGTTAAATAAATGGAAAATAATAAAGTTGGGAAAGAAATAAACCATTCTTTTTCAAGGCTGGTGTTATTGGAGCTACTGACTACGATATTCCACATTCATAGAGTGTACTTGAAATATCGCATGCCAGGGCCGTATTGGGCAGCCCGGAGTCCCCCCATACTTTTCCTAGGCTGCTATTGGAGCTACGACTACGATATTCCGTATTTCAGAAAGTGATTAGCGAGGCACTTGAAGAAATGCCGCATGTCAGGGCCGTATTGGGGTCACGAAGTCCCCATCCTTTTTTTCTAGGTTGTTATTAGAGCTATCACTTCGATATTCCGTATTCAGAGTGTACGTGAAGACACTTAAAATGTCGCATGTCAGGGCCGTATCGGAGGAGGGGTCAAGTAAAAACTTGGAACGATTGCAATCATTTTATATTTTATATGATTACGGTTATTAAAGGTGAGATTACGATTACACAAGTTTTAAATTTTAAATTATGATTGCGTATCAAAATTTAGATTGCGATTTTGATTACTTTTATAGTTCATTTTCACTTTTCAGTTACGATTTGGTTGAAATTGCAGTCAGTTTTCGATTATGATTATATACAAGTATAAAATATTGCGATCAATTGTAATCAAATTGTAATCAAAAAGTGAAAATTAACTCTAACGAAACAATACAGAGTTTCACCAGGAGATTCCATAACAAACAGTTATTTCGACACTGGCGTAAGGTTTAAAAACACGACGTTTCGGGAGCCAACTGCTCCCTTTGTCAAGTGAAGGCAGAATGCCTTCACTTGACTAATACTGAAAAACTTGGCAAGAATTATAACAAACTTATTCACGACTCATTCCTTCTTAATGGAAAACAGTAAATATATCTTTCAAATTTTTACACCAATCCTGGCAGATACTATGCTCTTCCAAAAATACACAAACCTGACGTTTCATTCCGCCTAATAGTCTATAATGTAAGTTTTGTTCCTCACAAACTTTAGAAATATCTTGTTTCAATTTTTTCCTCCTTGACCACCTCCAATACTTTTTCTTGTAAAAATTCTGTCGACTTTAAAAAACAAACTTCGTTCCTATAACTCTGAAAATTTTACTCTTCTTAGTTAGATATCAAATCAATGTACATCAATATTCCAGTTACTGGTGCTCTTAAATGTCGTTAACGTTGTTTAAGAGAATTTCACTTTGCCCCACCAGAAATAAATAGAGGAGTTAATTTCGCTAACAACCTTCTGCATAAAATGTAATCAATTTAGTTTCTTAAATTGCCTTTGCCAACAAACCGAGGGATTGGCAATGGGAAACCCTTTATCCCCCCATCTTATCCGAAATCAATGTGTATTATTTCGAATAATAACTTTTCAAGAAAATTAATTTTAAATTTTGGGTAAGATATGTCGATGATATTTTCATTCTTTGGGAAAGGTCCATCACATAAAATATCATCCATTCTA
Organism: Dysdera silvatica; assembly: GCA_006491805.2. Lineage (NCBI taxonomy): Eukaryota > Metazoa > Arthropoda > Arachnida > Araneae > Dysderidae > Dysdera > Dysdera silvatica. Next base: position 151,536,326 of record QLNU02014176.1, read on the forward strand.
CCCATCATTAATTCAATAGATCACCACTTAGAATTTTCACTTGAAATTGAAAATAACAACACTTTTCATTTTCTAGACATTCTCATAAAAACGACCAACAATAAATTTATCACTTCAGTTTACTGCAAACCATTTGCTGTTTCTCTTCCACCCAACAACAAATCATGCAACCCCGTTACACAAAAATGGCTTCTTTTTACACATATGTTTTTCGTGGATTGAAAATTTGTTCAATGCCCTCGACCCTTTTCCCCAACCTCTCTGTCCTCAAAACAATTACTATCAATCATCATAGCATAATCATCATTACATAGAGGCAAAATAATAGCGGTCCCAATGTAGACCCTTGTGGTATACCATAGTTATTTCTTATTAAATCTGATTTTTGTTTATTATTAAAGACTATTTGCATTCTATTATTTAAGTAGTCTCTTAATAAATTATTTATATTCCCTCTAAATCCGTATACATTCATTTTTGCTAGTAGTATATCCCTATTTATCATGTCAAATGCTTTGCTTAAACCAAAAAAAAAACCTATCCCGTACATTTTGTTTTCCTGTTATTATAGTTAATATTATTATTATAGTTATAATTATTGTGTATCTAGTGTATAGTTATAATTATTATTAATATCTAGTATTATAGTGTATTATTATTATCTGTGTGTATAGTATAATTATTATAATATCTAGTATTATAGTTATGAGTATTATTAATATCTAGTATTGCTAGTTATAGTGTGTGTATATCTAGTATTATAGTTAATTATTATTAATATCTCACAATTATTAGTTATATTATTATTAATATCTAGTATTATAGTTATAATTATTATTATTAATATCTAGTGATATAGTTAATATGCTTCACCCTTCTCATCAGAGCTGTTTCTGTTGATTTTCCCTTTCTAAAATCAAATTGATATTTATTCAAAATATTATGTTTATTTGTGAATTTTATTAACTTCTTGTGAATCAGTTTTTCGAAAATCTTTGAAAAAATTGGTAATAATGAAATTGGTCTATGGTTTTCTTTTAGATCTTTTTTGCCTTTTTTAAAGATCGGTATTATTTTCGCAATTTTTAGCTCTTTGGGTATAACTTCTCTCTTTATAATATCATTAAATATCTGGCAAAGCTGATTTACCAGTGACTCCGCACAATCTTTATTGACCAGTGGAGTAATTTCGTCTATACCAGGGCTCTTTCTTGTATTTAATTTCCTTATTTCTTTGAATATTTTTTCCTGACTCATTTCTTACATATAAAAAGACTGTATCACTCCACTGTTCATATATTTCATATAATCTCTTCCCACATTTCTGTTGATTTTCTTCTCAGAAACTTCCACAAAGTACCTGTTCATAATTTCTGCTATTTCTTTTTGGTTTTTTATTAGATAATTTCTTTCTTTTAATTTCTCAATTCCTATTTTTTTTCCTTGATTCTTCTCATCTTATTTATTATTTTCCATTTGTTCTTACTATCTGTAGACTTAAAACGACTTTCGAAATATGCCTTTTTCTTTTGGGTTAATAGTGTATTAATTTGATTTCTTAATTTTCTGTACCTTTGCAAGTAGTTTATGTTTCTTATTCTTACAAATCTACTATATAACTTTTTTTTTGGTTTATTTTGGTTTTTATGTCCCTTCCTATCCAACCCGTTATATCTACCTACTTTTTCTCTCCTTCCATTTAAAATTTTTGTTAAATAGCTCAGCTATTTTGTTTATAAAAGTTCCATGTGCGTCTTGTTTATTTATCAATTCCAACACCCAATCTATCTGACTCATTTCAGTTTTAAAATTCTCTCTATTTTTTGCACTAAACTTTCTAATTTTAATCATATGCTTTGCATATAATTTTCCCTCTGATTTTATTTCCAAATATATTGTTCTGTGGTCACTAAGTTGAAAATCAATCGTTTTTACTGAGATTCCATTTATATTAGTTTCACAGAGGTCTATTGTTGTTGCTGTGTCGGGGCTTATTCTTATATAATCACGAACCATATTTTGAAATCCCGTTGCACCAATAACGCTCAACAACAGTTTACTATCTTGAGAATCCTTAGTAACATCAATATTAAAATCACCCAACGTTATTAATTGGTGATTGCAATTGTTTTCTAGAATTTCCTTCATTTTATCAATAAATATTATACCCTTTGGAGTTTTACATAATACAATTATTTTAAGTTTATTCCTTCTTATTCCTATTATTTCAAAATGTTCTTACATTATTGTTATCGCATCCCATTTTTCAAATTCTTCCAAAATATATTTTACATAGATTGAGAGTGATTCTACTTTTCTCTTTCTGTTGTTCGTTTTATCCTATATATCTCTCCAAAGTGACTAGCTCTCAGTCTATTATCTCTTCTGTTCTTCAGATTCCTCCGTCTCTTTTCCCGTGTTTCCAGTTCTATCATGTCGCTCTGTCCCTCGTTTATTTGAAGTCTGGAGGTTTTATCAGCTGTGGCAGCATGGACTGTTCTTTTGTCATATCGGTGGGGGTGGGGGGCTGGGCTTGCGTTCCAAAACTGGGCAAGTCGTCTTTTTCCCTTGTAACTTGCTGACTGCCCTTTTAAGGGAATAATATACGCACTTGTACTTGAATATGAAACATATACTGCAGCGAGCCTCGTTGGAACTTCGGGAAACCACCATTGAGACAACTCGTCTGAAGCCACGCAACTTCAGAAATAGCTTCAATGAAGTGGGAAATGTCGATCACTCTGCAGCCCTCTAGGTTATCTACGTTGATATCCTTGACCAGATGAGGTTTGTCTCTTTCTATGAGAAGCTCGGTAAAACTGCAAAAAACTTAAAACTCAAAATAAATCCCTAATTATAGTTTAGAACCAAAATTATTCAGTGTTAGGCCTTTTGAAATGGACACCCTGTATGTAAATTGTAAACGTTTAGCCATTGGCCAGTATA
>QLNU02014176.1:151550916-151562899 GCA_006491805.2 Dysdera silvatica
GCAACGGAAAATCTGTTCTCATATGACCAGTACCTTCACTCTGCAAAGGTAACTTTGTGGTGCTGGTTGACACCATTGTTTATCGTAGGGCCATTTTTTTTCGAGGAGATGGGTCGTGCGGGTCCTGTTACCTGTACCGTCAATGGTAAACGCTATGAGAGTCTTTTGCGCAACTACATCATTCCAACACTTCAACAGCATGCATGTGCAGGTAGCATTTTTATGCAAGATGGCACTCCTCCGCACATTGCAAAGCCAGTGAAGCAGCTGCTGAAGAGGCATTTTGAAAATGATAGAATTATCAGCCATCATTTTCCAACAGCCTGGGCATCAAGATCGCCTGATCTTAATCCTTGTGACTTCTGGATGTGGGGTTACCTAAAAAGTGTTGTGTTCAGTAGTCCGATTGAAAAATTAGCTGAATTGAAGGCACGCATTGCACAACACATTCACAATGTGACCTCTGAGACAGTCCGATCTGTTGTGGAACATGCTGTTTATCGGTTTCAACTTGTGGGAGAAAACGGTGGACAGCATATTGAACATGTCTCGTGCAAGTCTGCCGATAATTAAAAACCGATTTCTTTGTTGCTTTTTATGCGGTTTTTGGCCTCAGGACAATTAGAAACCGATTTCATTGTTGCTTTTTATGCGATTTTTAGCCTCAGGAAAATTAAAAACAGATTTTTCCTATCCGATGTGGTACGACCCTGTCACGGTGGATGGGCTTTCCACTAACAGTGCCACAACTGTTGAATGACTTGGAAGTTTTTTTTTCAGTGAAAAAAAAAGAAAACGATACAGTCATGCATGTTGAAAAGTACAGTTGGTTTAACATGTAACGCACGCCATAGCTATCGTATTGCGATTCAAATGTCACTTGTAGCCGAACCCATTTACGTTATAACGCTTAAAGCGCCATCTATTGCTAAAATTTAGAACTATTTTTTTTCTAATTCCATACCATTTCCTCCTCCTTCGAGTATATTCAGTTCAAATTTCAGGTCATTCTGAGCAGTGGTTCTTTTTTCTACAGCTTTTTGAAAGTTGAACTTTAATTATAATCACCCTGTATATATATATATATATATATATATATATATATATATATATATATATATATATATATATATATATATATACATATATATATACATACATATATACATATATATATACATATATATATATACATATATATACATACATATATATATATATATATATATATATATATATATATATATATATATATATATATATATATATATATATATATATATATATATATATATATATATATGTGCAACAACAACTTAATGGCGGAAGAACAAAAGGGATGCCAGAAAGGGACTCTGGGATGTAAAGAGCAGCTTACCATCGACTCAGTTATCCTGGAACAAGCAAGAAAACAAAAGCGAAAACTCAACACCGCATACATAGACTACAAGAAGGCTTTCGACTCTGTTCCACACTCGTGGCTCCTTGAAATACTCAGCATATACAAAGTGCATCCCTCAATCATCCGATTCCTACAGAGCAGCATGAAACAATGGAGAACCAGGTTACAGCTAAACACGCCAGACAGTAAAATAGAAACGGCCGAGATCCCCATCCGGCGCGGAATCTTTCAAGGAGACGCACTAAGCCCCCAGTGGTTCTGCTTGGCGTTAAACCCCTTGTCAAGGATGCTGAACGCAAGTAAATACGGATACATGCTGAAGAAAGACAAGAGAAACCTACATAAAGTCTCCCACCTCATGTACGTAGATGACATCAAGCTATACGCGCCAACCATCACCCAACTCCGACAACTCATCAGTATAACAGAGACATTCTCCAAGGACATAGGAATGGAATTCGGCCTCGATAAGTGCAAAATACAGAAGAATAGCAAAGAAGATTTACCAGGCATCGAACTCGAAGACGGGAGACTACTGAAGACCTTGGACGAGGGCGAAACCTACAAATACCTAGGGATAATGCAAAAACGGCAACAGGAGCACAAGAAAGTCAAAGTCCAGCTCACGCAAGCATTCCAAGAAAGACTTAGAAGCATTGTGAAGACGAAACTGAGCGGGAAGAACACCACGCAAGCCATTAACGCATATGCGGTACCAGTGCTCACCTACTCCTTCGGGATCATCAAATGGTCCAACACTGAATTAGAACAACTCCAGCGGAAAATGAGAACCATCCAGAGAAGAGCCGGACAACTACACCCTGCAACGGCAATTGAACGGCAAACACTACCCCGGGAAGAAGGAGGACGCGGACAAGCGGACCTCAAAGACTTACATGACAAGCAGATCCAGAGCATGAGGCAATACTTCCAGTTGAAGAGTCCCCGATCGCCACTCATCCAAGCCATAATACAAGCAGATGCAAATTACACGCCACTAAACCTGTGTAGTACCGAAGAGCGTGTCCTCGAAACAGCCAACGAACAGAAACTGAGAACTTGGGCCGGAAAACCATTACATGGCAGGCACTACAATGACCTGCAACAACCACACGTTGACAAAAAGGCATCAAATTCTTGGCTGGCCAAAGGCACTCTCCAGCCAGAGACAGAAGGATTCATGCTAGCCATCCAAGACCAAGTGATCGCAACAAGGAACAATCAGAAATTCATCCAGAGAAAAGACATAGAAAGCGACAAATGCAGACACTGTCATGCGGCATCGGAGACAATCCAACACGTGAACTGTTGCCGGATTTACCAATCGTTTGACTAAGTTGGAGCCTACTGCGGCAAATTTTCGACAGCAGCATGTTTCCGATGAAAAGTTAGCAAAATCGGGGCTATATTTTTAGGTGGCCAATTGAATCATTAATTTTGTATTGTTATATTCTGTGTCGTAACAAGGCATCGGCAAAGAGGGGGAGCTACCATGGGCGCTGCCTTGGGAGAGACTCCAAAATCGTCGAATTTGCGAATACTTGTGAAAAGATAAATTTGAAGTAACCATCAAGGGTGTCAAATTAGACATTTGGCAAAAAAAAAAAAAAGCACCAAAATATCTGTTATGCCTCTAGCTACGCTTGGTAAAAATAGGCGGCAAAAAATATGTCAGCCTACAGGAGGCAAAATCATAAATATGCCTTTGCAACAGGAGTCGAACTGGTAGGCACCTTAGAGAATAAAATAGTAAGGAGAGAGCATACGCCACCCATTAGCGGGTAAATGTTAAGAGGAGAGGTGAGGCCAGCGTGGTTAGGGGAGGTAGAGTTTATCCTCCATCTGTATCAGCCCACTTTTCCCTAATGCTTTACGTTTGATTAGCTGTATTTTTACGTTTCCTTGCAATATTTTACTTCGATTACAACTTTTTTTTTAGGAGGAACTAAAAACAGGGTTAAACATATTTATTTTATTTTTGCCTGAATTTGAAGTAGTGCTTCAAATAATGTAAAAAATAGACAGAAATTTGTAAAAAAAATCACATTTTTTGCTAAAAAGCTCATAGATTTTTCACTATAATGTTAGTTATTGCTTGCATCTTACGTATGGAGTTATATTATGCTTTTCAAAGTACTACTTCAAAATCAGGTACTAAACTTAATTTAGCAAAGAGAAAATTATAGTATATGCAATTTCAAAATCAAAAGTACTTTCATAGTGCTATTAAGTGACTGGCTTCAGTTCCACCTTAATATAATTTCCCGAAAAGGAATTACATTTGGAACAATAAATTGGATTTACATTATCAATTTGAACTTTAAAGTGAAAATTAAAATTTATTTTTAACAAGGAGTTGATTGGGAACTCCTTATATGTAGGGGAGGTGCAAGTTTATTTTCATTGGATGTGGGGGGGGGGGCAGAATCACAAAATTTCAAGCTAATCTAGACTTTTTATTTTTAGTTTTTCCTGTCTACATTTAAATGGTGAACTGAAAAAAATCTAGATTTTGTCAAGTAGACAGTTAATTTTTCTTACGGGTAGAGGAAGACCTCTCCTCCCCACTTAAAAGCAATCCTTTTTAAAACATTATTAATAGAGAATGGTGAATGGAACTTTTTTCTCGAATGTAAATATTAACCAGATCTCGAATGGTTATGTTATTTCGAGTTGTTAATAAGTAAGTATGATATATTTTAAATCACAGGTCAAATCCAGGGTAAGAATCAAGTTGGAACCCCTTATACAACACCTCCATTTTTGGTATTTTCTATATATAAAACCTAATAAGCAATGCATCAAAATAAAATACAATTATATTTCCACAATTTGTTCTTACTATGAGGTATATTAAGTATTTTTTATTGCATCATTTCATTAAAAAATGCAGCCAATTATGTGAGAATTTGAAAAAAAAAAACTTTTTCCTTCCACATGTTTTTTTACCCCCTTATTTCGAGGGTTACTATGAATATCTCACCCGCTAAAAATATATATTTTTTGTTGACAAGCAACATTAATGTTTAACATATAAAAATTGACAGATGCTACATTTTCGTAATTTGTAGTATTATAATGTCGAAATGTATGAAAACGAGACTTCCGATTCCTCGAAATTCTACATTATGAGCTTTATTTTGTTTGCAATTAAATAAACACATCTTAAACTTTCTTTTATTTTTTATTGTTGCAAATGGTTTATAAAAATAGGACAAAACTAAAGTCTGACTCTAGTCATCCATTTAAAAATTGGGATGGGTTTTTTTTGTTTTTTTTTAAAGATACATTTATTTCACTATGGCAAATTTTATGTTATTTTATATGTCATTTTTTGAGAACAGCACAATATATATAGAAATCTATTTTGCACCTCCATTTCCTTCGCCTGTGGATTAGTTTGTTGATTGATTGTTTGGCTTTTTATGGCGCAAGGCATCATACTGCACCAAAGATTAGTTTGCATCATCACTATAATTTATTTACTCTTTCTAAGACCGCAATAATTACCCATGAATATATTGCTGGATATAGTTCTAAATAAAATTGAAAACTGAGTTCAGCACTGTATTGGCAATGATTAATAATTAAAAAAATTAATAAGTTAGTTAGTTTTAAAATTATTATTGCAAATATGGCTTTTATTTATTTATTTATTTATTTATTTATTTATTTATTTTAGAACAATCAAATATGTTTTGCATCCTATTTAAGGAATCCAGTCCTCATACCTGGTCATAACTGTCCTTGTGTAAGTTAAAATCTATCAAATTAACCTGGGTAAAAAAATTTAGCTCGAACTATAACTATTTTTGGGACAAAAAATTAAATTATGTTATAGAAATCAACTACTAATAGATTTTTGTAATAGACAATTTCTGTCAGTGATCCATCTGAAGAACCCATTACTAGTTGTGAGTGCTCTTATTTTTAATTTTTACTTATTTAAAAATGAATAATAGTATGTATAAACACGAAATATACATGTCAGGAAATTAATATTTACCTGTGAAAGATTAATCCAACTTCTTTTCTGTCGGTTCTATTAGTGCAACCCAAATACGCTACGCGCTGTCATGATTCAAGTCCTTCCATGACTATGCAATACGTGTAAATGTTTTGGGAAGAGAAACATGGCGGTTACCTCTTCCGGCATCGACTTTTCAATTTTTTTTTTCAAAATGGCGTCCTTATTTCCTTCTGAAGAAGGCAGTGTGTACTTACGAAACGGCCAGTAATAATTTATCGTGGCGACAAACATTTAACTAAGTCGGTTGTATGTATCAAATTTTATTTATGTTTCTTGCATGCATAGGCGTAGCCAAGGGGTGGGTTTGGAGGTCGTAGCCACCCATTTCAATGAAATTTTGTATATTTAATGTAGGAATATATGAGTTGTAGCTCTGTAACTCCCCCCGTTATGAACTTTCTGCCTACGCCTATGATTGCATGATGTCAAAATATGTTTCTTCTCTGTACTACTGTGTCTAAAAGAAATTTTGCAACTGAAATTACAACTACAGTTTGGCGCAAAGTAAGATCAACACTCCTTAATCCACAAAACACAAACATGTGTCTACTAAATAACTATTTTAATTTTAAGTCATGTTCAAACTCGAACTGAAAACAGGATCAGGTTATAATGCACGTTGCAATGGAATAAGAAGTAAAAATGCGAAGATATTTTTTTCCAAGTTGTAAAATTTAAATCCTTTGCAAAATAGTCCTCCGCTCCCTAGAATTCTATCAAAGGAAGAAAATTTGTTTCTTTGACGCCGAGTTGAATATAGTTCGACCAAAGTGCGAAAATTCGATTAATTTTTTAATTGGAAAGAAGACTCTGATGAATTGAATCGCTACATCTGAAAAAACAAATTTGCACTGTTTTCAATGACTTCAAAAGACTGAAGTTTAAAAAACTTCCTTTTCAACATCTATTTCCAGTGGAAAAAGAAGTCACTATAATGTTTGAAATATATAAGTAAAAATCCCTCTTCTCAAAACAATTTTTTTAACTTTAATAGTGAAGTTTGATGATTTAATACTCACAAAGAAAAGAATGATTTTTCTGCGCTTGATGGGGGCCGAACCCACATCCCCTAAATTTCCGGTTAAGAGCTCTACACTTTACGCTACAGATGACGATCACTCTCGCCCCTGCTAGAATATATAAGGCTTTCACTACGAACAAGTCCGAAGAGCCATTGTCGTAGTAGCTTAACATCGTTGTAGCTTAATGGGTAGAGCTCTTAATCAGAAATTTAGGGGATGTGGGTTCGACTCCCACTAGACGCAGAAAAACGATTCTTTTCTTCGCTAGTATTTTTCTAAAACAACCACGCCATCAGTTATGATGAGAGTATTACTCCGATTAAATATAGGTAGTTGTTTTATGTTTATACGACGCAAGAACAACAGAGGTTCATGGTGTACTGGAACCTACAGTTTTCCGCCCAAGCCGAACCTCCAAAAGCATAGAGAACCAAACCCTAGACTATAATGAGAAGGTAGTCGGTACGCATTCTTTTTGTTTTACCACTGTTGGGAGTCGAACCCGGCTTAACGGAAATCTAGGCGAAGGTGTTACCACTCCACCACCACGTGACTTAGGAACTAAGAAACATAATTAGTTGTACATAATTAGCGCAGATTTATGAGTTCGAGAGAGACAATGAGATAGAAAAGCTATCAAGGGTGATAAAACACACCGAAATACACACTTTTCATCCTAGAATGCATGGTCGCAAGTGAAAAGGATTCGCGCTAGAGGGCGCTTTTAGGTGCGCATATAAAAGCGGTGGTTTTCGTATGCCAGGTCATTAGCGACTCAGAATAGATCGGTATTGCAATGTGGCGAAGGCGGATATGCATTTTTGTCTACGATCTCACCAATGGTTGGTTGGTTGGTTGTATTTTTAGGGCACGAAGACATCTCACCAATGGTAAAGGCAGTGAAGTGAAGAAGCTTTACAGAGAGCGCTTCCCCAACAAGCGTGTTCCCGTTCAGGGAATACGTTCTTGCTTGTATCATCAACTGTCCGAAAAGGGATCATTCAGTGCTGCTGTGCACTATAAAGGCCATGTCAAAAGTGTGACAACGCCGGCCACGTCAGAAGAAATTCTAAGTGAAGAGATTAATATTCGTACCAATAGCTTGGCAATTGAAAATTCAGGGGTGGTGGGGGAGGCTCAAGTGATTTTAAAAAGAAATTATGTGATGCAGCCTTAGAGAAAATAATGTGTTTTGATATCCAGTGGGGGGCTTGATCCCCCCCCCCAATTTCCTACGCCGTTAGTTTGTACATGTGATTCAATTTGTACATTTATTTAATGTCAGCAATTTTGATTTCATTTCGTTATGTCAAGCAATTGTTGACGTTTCGTTTTGTCTTACATTTTTATTTTGATATTTCGTACCCATCCTGCTTTGCAATGCGCAAGACTATGTGCGAAAAGAAATGGAAAGCGCCCTCTAGCGTGTAACCTCGTCACTTACGAGCATGCACACTAAGAAGAAAAATGTTCGTTTCAGTGTTTTCTCTCGAAATTTGTTTCCTTACTTTTGAAACACCCTGTATAGTTACGGATAAAAATTTTCATGTGTTAATTATATATTTAATATGTGAAGCTAAGCTTATGTTTTAACATAGAGCTGTACCGAAAGGCTTGTCTGCAATACTAGCTAATGCATAAATTGGAAGAGGGCATTAATGCACATGAAAAATTTTTCTGATTTTAAAAATTCCATATAAATCCCAAAAAAAATTAATCTTCCAAATAGGAGTGCCAGCGTTCTAAATAAAAGAGGTATCAGCTCTCTAACGATATATTAATCAATTTTCCAAAGGAACAAATATTAACTTCCCGTAGATTGAATCATAACTTCTTGGTAGAAAACTTTTAGTTTCACTTTATGTAAATGAACAATATTGGGGATAAACTCTTAAACTATCGTGAACGAGTAACTGAATTACGCTGAATATGACACCGACTCCTAATTTTATGTCCAGGGCACTTTTTTCGCGGGAAAACATCCTTTTCCCGCGAAATTCGCCCTGTAATTGGAGTCTGGTATCCCTCATTTCCATAAAAGTAATTAAAAAGCGTAAATGTTTAAAGGACAGGGAAAACACATTTTGTTAAGTAATTTGTTTAGCTTTTATTTTTACGACGCGACCTGCTTTACTTTAAAAGTTTTTCTCATGTCACTTTCAATTGCAGGGCTAATATTTCAGATAACTATTAGATGAATGGCAAACGACGGTTTCTTCATCATTATTGTGGAAGGACGGCTGAGGTCATGCTGAGTTAAAAAATTAGGAAGAGTGCTGCGATGCATTATTCTCTATAACTTCTTTTGAAGACCACCTTCAAAACGGCCGAAATTTTACAAAAAATTCAAATTTTGAAAATAGTTTTCATTTATAATCTTTTTTTTTTCATTTATAAGATTTATTTTGTGACACCTTTGGAGTCCATAGGCTTAACTTGGGGGGTAAAATATAGCATAAACTGGGGAAGAAGAAACAAAAAATCCAAAATTACATACGAAAAAGTACGATTTTGCCACTTTACTGAAAAAAACTGGGGGTAATTGCCCTCTTGCCCCGCCAAATTTCGCCTATGGTAACCCTAAGAATGTTCGTTCTAGTTCAACTAGGAGCCTGAAAACTTTCCTAGGCATTTGACTTTCATGAATTGGAAAAATGTGGCAATTTTATCAGTAAAGACAGTAGTGTGAAAAAACAAAGGTGATTTAATTCCAGCATAAAGTTCCCCTTCGACAGCGGAAGGAAATGGCCCCCTTTTGGGTCCTTTAAATATAAGGCCCTTTTTTTTTCTTTTTTTTTTTTTCACACCAACGAATCTTTTTTGATTAATCGAATAAAATCAAATTTTGTTACATCTCGTAATAAGTGAGCTGGTACAAGTGCTGTACTGATATGTTCGGTTAAAGAGGTACTGTTAAAATAATTATAAGACGTACACTAAAATATTATAAGGTGTGAATAAATGAGTGACAAATGATTTATCCCATCTAATATAGATGAATATTAGTCATTCATTAATCATTCATTAAATATCTACTTATTTCAGACTATCGCAGGTCCAAACCATGATCGTTTGCTTTGCTAATACGGACAGCTTCGTCGGGATATTTGTTGTATGGCAAATAGTAGAGAAGCTATTTTTGTGTGTGTGGAAGCAGGATGATATCTGACACACAGTGCTCGATTATTACATAGACAAACAAGTATTAGGACTCGGCGCCGTAAAGACCGAACGGTTCTTTAAAATCGTTGCCGACCGGATCGTATTACTAGCATAGACTTGCGCAGAAAGTTCATAAAGGGGTTATAGGCTCAATGGGGGAGTTAGAAAGCTACAACTCATAAAGTCCTGTTTGAAAAAATTTCAACACATGAAGAAGTCAAGAGATTGACCTGAAACTTTCAGGAAATGCAAATTAGGGTATGCTATTCAAATGATTAGAATTTCAGAGTCATCGCGCATGCGTGGGCTGAGCAGCGCCCTCTGAACTGCTGATGGATCCGTATAAATAGAGGGCTGTAGCGGGGCGTGTATGGCTATCTGCTAGTGGTAAACGTTACATGAGACGTCACTATGCCTCTACGACGAAAGAGGGCGACATTTCAGCAAGTTACGGAGTTTGAACGGGGACGAATGATCGGCCTTCGTGAAGGAGGGTTTTCTTATCGTGCAATAGCAGCTCGTATGGGGCGTAACAGCAGCAGTGGGTTCAAGAGAACCAGACAACTCAGAAATCCGGGAGTGGACGCCGAAAGGTGACGTCAGCACGGGATGATAGACACCTGGTCCGCATGGCGGTGACGGACCGTTTTGCTTCATCTGGACAGTTGGCAGAACGTTGGTGCACTGCTACAGGTGTATCATTGTGTGCTTCATCAATTCGTCGGCGTCTACTGCACCGTGGACTGCGTGCAAGAGTTCCTTTATACAGGATCCTCCTGACGCAAAACCATCGGCGCCTGCGGCTACAATGGGCTCATGGACATAGAGACTGGCGTGCTGATTGGCAACAAGTGGTGTTTTCTGATGAATCCCGCTTTAATTTGGGGTACAGTGATGGCCGCATCCGTGTTAGACGCTATACCGGTGAACGCCACCTTCCGGAGTGCATTATCCAACGTCATAGTGGACGAACCCCCAGCGTTATGGTCTGGGGTTCGATTGCGTATCATGGACGATCTCAGCTGCTACGAATTGTGGGTAATCTTAACAGCAACCGGTACATCAATGAAGTTCTGGAGCCCGAAGTTGTTCCCTTCCTTCAAGGCATTCCCGGAGCTGTATTTCAACAGGACAATGCCCGCCCACATATTGCCAGGAATGTTCAAGACTTCTTTTCATCACAACAGATACAGCTTCTTCCTTGGCCTGCCTATTCGCCGGATATGTCGCCGATTGAACATGTGTGGGATTTCGTTGGTCGGCGTCTCGCTCGTGATCCTCGTCCCATAGCTACTACAGATGAACTTTGGGGTTGCATACAAGCAATCTGGAATGCTCTTCCTCAGGCACACATTCAACATCTGTTTAATTAAATGCTACGTCGTAGATCAGGAGTCTTCAACCTTTTTTTCATTCCAAGGACCAATTTTGGTTATTCTCGTTGACTCGTGGGCCGCACGACTATATTAACACTGAGCAAAGGCGGATCCGGGGGGTCGCGTAGTGAATGATCCCCCTGGATTCGCTTTTGTTGCCTTTTTAGATCTCCTTAATTGTTTGCCTCCGCCCTCCGAAAATATTTTCTAGATCCACCGCTGTAACTGAATATGCATATATTACAACGTAAAATACACATTGAAGCAAACATTTATAGTACTTTTAGTTTGTAAGATATTATTACCCTTCACAGGGATAACACAATTGCCAAATAATGGTCAACACAGAAAAGCCTCCGGGGCGAGATTTTTGTGAGTTTTTCGTGGGGGAATTTATTATACAATAATTTTTGCCACCCACGTATATTTAGCTCAAACTAGAGCTTTTTATTTATATTTGGAGAAAAAGAGGCGCCGTCCTCATCCTGGATTCGAACCAGGGTCCCCTGAAAAAATCCCTCTAGTTTCAGATACTCAAACGTGGGTGGCAAAAATTATAGTATAATACTTTTAGTTTAGCTTTTATATTTGACGTTGCAATCCTCAGAGTGTTTTTAAGGTGGGCGTCGGTTCGAGGATGAACAAAGCTTTCATTTTGGTGGATCAAGAAAATTTGCTATGGTCTTGGAAAAACACCCTTCATTCATCATGAAAGTTGGAATTTTTTTCAGTGAAAAAATATGTTTCGTGGGTCACGACCCCTGTGACCCCCGTGCCCGTGCTTGCGTCGGTTATTCTGGTCCTAAATTTTGATTTTACTAACTTCATCTTGAAAAGAGTTGTTCGCAGACGTGTATGTTCCCGAATAGTGATATCGTTTTCGGAGCATGCAGTCGGATGGTTGGAAGATGTTCTTATCGATGTATTTAATAGAATTATATATATATATAAGATATACATATTATATAATTAAATAGAATATATTTAATAG
>QLNU02014176.1:151562999-151573486 GCA_006491805.2 Dysdera silvatica
CGTTTCTCAATTGACGTCGATAAAAGTAACGTTGAAATACAGAGAACTTGGTTAAAAAAAACATTTAACTACACAAAAGCCTGTCCTATTAAAATCCTATACAATTATTAACTCTTTCCAAGCTATTATTTCGTATCTATCTTATTAACTTGAGGCGATTCGCGTTCTCACGGTCAGATGCCCTCCTTTAGTATTTCCCAAGAAATTTAACGACTAGTTGAGGCATCTGGATAATTAAAATCCTGAGAAATGCAGGCACCCCATGGCGAATGTTTCCGCTTTTCTCACACAAGCTACAGAAACTTGACATCTTTATGTGTTGGCCCTGATAGATGTCCGAACGGCACTTTCCGACCAATCAATGATTAAAACCGCCCACGTCACAAACGAACTGACCAATCATATCGTGTGGGCGGTTAAAAAATCAGTTCGATTTTCAACTTCAAAACTGTTAAGACATATATTCCTGCTTCATCAATCGTGGAATGAGCACGCCAGAATACGCTCCGATAATCAATACCGTTTTCGCATGTTGTATATAGTGAAGTGTTTAATAAATGGTAATGTTCAAGCAAAACGTCTCTTAAAGGCTCTTCAAAATATTTGCCTTCTGAGATTTACAGTCAATCATGCCAATCATACTGTCGCGACGACTAAGATACTCCGGCAAACCACGGATAACCCCCGGCAAACTGACCGTTTTCTATTTTCTGCTCTTTACATTCGTCTTCTTTCTTCTGCGTGTACAGGTGCTTGGAAAAGTTGGCCGCATCCACAGCCTGTATTTCCATAAAAGATATGGCAAAACCATAATGATGTGGTTTCATTCCCGCCTCACGAATGAACATAAGCGGATCCAAATATATATACATAGACTATTCTACAATTTTTTCACTCTCTCTTTACATTCGTCTTATTTTACATACCCCTCGTTTTCGCACTATTGGGCAATATTGTTATCAATACATTAGGTCCAAATGAAAAAAATATTACAAAATAAAGTAAACAATGCATTGAAACAAACAACTGCATGTAGCTCCATAGCATTACCAAATTAATAAGTAAAGTAAACAATGCATATAAACAAACAACTGCACCTAACGTCATAACAGTATAAAAAAAGTTGAAATATAATCTGAACATTCCGTGATTTCTTATTTTTTGTATAAGTTTCACGGCTCCGGGATAGTAAATATCAAGCAGCTCAGGGTCCTGCGGTTTTTCAAGGAATCTAGGGAGCATATCTCTGGGGAGCGATATTTAGGGAGCCTATCTCTGGGGAGCGATATCTAGGGAGCCTATCTCTGGGGAGTGATAACTAGTCAGCCTATCTCTGGGGAGCGATATCTAGGGAGCCTATCTCTGGAGAGTGATATCTGGACAGTCTATCTTCAGTTAGCAAACATTCGGTAAGAGCGTTCTTTTTTCTTCAACACAGATGGCTGTCGAATCCGGGGTGACTGCATGCAAAGTAAACGCGTTAACACCAGGGGCGGATTTAGAGGTCATTCAAGGGGGGCGATTAATGACTTGATTTTTGGAAATGATACCTCATTGGACCTTTACCTTGCACCTTTTCAATGTTAAATTTTCATTCTAGTAGAGGGGGACGATTGCCCCCACGTCCTCCCTAAATTATAAGTGAACGCGTTCATATAGTTATATATTTTTTTAACTACTTATCTGAAATAAAGGGTGAGTTCAAGTATTACGTAAGCAATATTTTGGCCATTTTATACCCCTCTCCCTCGTAAGCAAAAATTAACATGGGCTAACTAGGAAAATAAGCACAACAGCAACCCCCTCTCACAAAGGTGCTTATGTAATACTTGGAGACTCGAGTTCGGATAAACGGAATTTCTGTTGACCGCAAAATTTAATTTACAGTGTAAAGCAGGGGGTCTTCAACCTTTTTCAGTCCAAGGGCCAATTTTGCTTATTCTTGTTGGCCCGCTGGCCGCACCACTATACCGGCAATATTTGGACTAAGCAAAGGCGGATCCGGGGGGTCGCGGGATACGCTTGATCCCCCTGGATACGCTTTTGTTATCTTTTTTTTAGATATCCTTAATTGTTTGCCTCCACCCTCCGAAAATATTTTCGAGATAAACCGCTGGAACTGGATATACATATATTACAATATAAAATACGTATGGAAGCAAAATGAATATGCAACCCTAAGAGTGTTTTTAAGATGGACGTCGGTTCAAGGGCGAACAAAGACTTTCATTTTGGGGGGAGTCAAGGACAGAATTTGCCATGGTCTTGGAATAACACCCTTCATTTATCATGAAAGTTGGAATTTTTTACAGTGAAAAAATATATTTTGGGGGTCATGACCCCTGTGACCTCCATCCCCTTCGTGTCCGCGCTTTCGTCGGTTAGTCTGGTCCTAATTTTGGTTTTACTCATTTTATTCTTGAAAAAAGCTATACGCAGACGTAAGTGTCCCCGAATAGTGATATCGTTTTCACAGCATGCAGTCGGATGGAAATATATCCTAAACGATATATTTAGAATAGAATTCAATGAGTTCTAAGTTGATTTTTATTTTAAAATCACTGTTGCACTGCAAATCAATAAAACTACCTTTAATACCCATATACGCAAGAAAATTAAAGTAAAATATGATTAAGGGAAGACCGTGTGTTTAGTTCTCTATGGTTTTAAAATATTTATTGCTGAATGTGAACAGAATAAAATACAGACTTAAGATTCACAGGGAGCAAGGTGTGTGAAATAATTTGCATTTTTTCATGAGCCAGCGGGCCGCGGGTTGAAGACCCATGTCGTATAGCATCACTTATTGCAGCGCGTGGTGGCTTCACCAAATACTGATTTTCGACATGTAATATTGTTTTTTTTGCTTTGTAATTTTAATCGTTTATTTGTATCAACACAGGTCGTTTGTACATTAAATTTCATTCAATTCGGACGAGTCCTTCATGGTGTTGCAATTTTTACAAACATGGATATATATATATTCCTATATTAGATATATAACATTACATTGCAGTGTGGATTACAACCCACAAATCTTCTCCCAGCTACGCCTGTGATGACCAGTCATTTTATCGCTGCGCGAATTTTAGTATTTTTTATGTGCAGCGCATACAAATGGGGTATAT
The DNA here is from genome assembly GCA_006491805.2 of Dysdera silvatica. Taxonomy (NCBI): domain Eukaryota; kingdom Metazoa; phylum Arthropoda; class Arachnida; order Araneae; family Dysderidae; genus Dysdera; species Dysdera silvatica. The sequence continues at coordinate 151,566,128 of QLNU02014176.1, forward strand.
TATCTGCACCGACTTCATTTTCAAAGTTTAAAATTAAAATTGCAGAATGGATTTAGCGAGCTTTTTCATTGGCCTCAAAACCCTCGTTCTGTACACGTCCTACTGTAATTATACAGGCTTAATTTCTACTACAAGAGGCTCGAAAACAAATTTGTCTTGGGGCCACAAAAGCCTTAATCCACCCCTGTTAGTACATGTACTTCGAAACAATCAGCAAATGTTTATTGTTCTCTATACTTCTATATAATTCTTATACAGTGTGCTTCTATATTGATTTTGTACAGTATACTATATCATTCTTATATAGTGGATTTCTATGTCTATTCAGAAAAGTGTTCAAACACCCATTTACATAACTCCTGTGGTGATGCAGTGGTAAGGCGTTCATATACAGCGCCATTATCCAAAGAGGTACCCAACAGTACCAAAAAATGCTTACAAACAAACTACTCATCGTAGTCCGGAGTATGGTTCCCTAGGCCTTATGAGGTTCGGATTCCTCGGAAAACTGCAAGTTCCAGTTCAGTATGACCTTTGCTGTTCATGCGCCGTAAAACTCATAAACATACATATAGCTCAAATCAGAATTTTTAAGTATATGTTTCTATTACATATCTCAATACGATATATCTACATTATTAACCTTTTACCAACTTCTACATCTTTCTGTACATTATCGTTCTAAAGTTGGAACGATTAAATTTATAGAATACTAGATAGATACTGGATATTACCTTTTCATCATCATCTACATCGTTCTGTACAATAATGCTGTAGCGTTTAGATCCTTAGATTTATGCAATACGAGAAAGATACTGGAATACAGTATAGATAGTGGAATACAGGATAGGTACTGAAATACTGGATAGATACTTGGATACTGGATAGATACTGGAAGACAATGTCGGAAATGATTCAATTCCCAATAATCTTAGTTATTTTTGAATGTCTCGCGCTTGTTTCGAGGTCGGGTTAATATATAGTCCCATCCTAGTCACGCAGCTTGCAAACAGCTACTAAAATAATATTCGTATCAAAAGAAATTCAAATATGTGAAACGTTGAGTGGGGTTGGAAACGATGTCGATGGGTAAGAAATCGACAGCTGTTTCGGCTAGGCATTTCCCAGCCTTCATCAGAAATAATAAAAGAAATATTTATGGCGAAATTTGTTTGCAATGGATATTGAAGTTTAATCCCTGTACTTACCCCTGTATGGTTAAAAACTGTGAATATTAAAAATTTAGTTTTTAGCTGTAAATCTTTTTTTTTTTAATTTATTTTAATTTAATGCCCATTTAGCTTAACTCTATAGGACCTCATAATGCACTTTTGCAATACTCTCCTGACTTGCTCAATTCCTTAGGTTATTCAAACTTATTTTCACTACTCAATAAAAATTTCATTTCTGAAATAGTCGGGGTGGGTGGGTGAGAAAGATGCGGACTTCGAGTCAGACGGACCAATCAAACAAGAAACCAGCTTTTCACACTGTCTGCTTTCTCATTTTGCAGACGGGTCCGTTGCCCGTAAATCCCCAATATTACTGACGAACGAAATGCTGACCTCGCGAAAAGCTAATTTTTATTACTTTCAAGAAATGGGAACTGCAAATTGCAATGCGCAAGGTTCAAAAACACTTTTCTCAGGGCATCGTCTTAAAAATGGACAATACCCTTCATCCGAGAAGTAGGAAACTTCGGCTATGGTCCTTTTTTCTGAGAAAGCAATGGCCGCCATTTTTCCTAAACGTTTTAACATCTAAAATTATGGAAAAAAGTCCCTGTAGCAGCGCAGTGATACCGCGATTGTCTGCCATCTAAAAACCCAGATTCGAACGTAAGTGGTAAAGAACGCTTGCTGTTTCTCTGCTAATCCGTCGTTCTGCTTTTGATTCCCGAAATGGCAGACGTTTGGATTTCTCAAAGAGCTGTGAATACTATTGCGCCATTTTCCTGGCTGCCATTACGCCAGAAAATACCCGTTTTTCAAATTGCGTTTTTCTGAAACAAACACGACGTAAAAGAAGTTCGTCTACGACGGATCAGACGTAAAATCCATAGAGATTTATTAAATCAAGGGTTTTAAAAGGAAGATTAGTTTTAAAACTAACTAACTTTTTTAACTTAATTATGGAAGTCAGCAAGCGTGAGAAATGTTATTAGAACAGATATTCTTTCAATTTACGAATATATAGTAATTGCTTCTTCTTCCTCTCCTCCTTTCTATTTACCTGTTTAAGGTCAGCGACATGATATTAGCACCTTCATATGTTAATTATATCTTACTATAATGATAATTTTAATCAATAATAATGATTAGTAATTATAAGTAATCATCATCGCATACTCAAATTTTTTATTTATTTTAATCCAAATTTACGAAAAAAAAATTATCTGCACGGAATTTGTACATTGCACAGGAATATATACAGTTCACTAGCAATAATAATCGGTTTTATTCTTATTTATTTATTTATTTTGATAAATTTTAACTAATTATTCATTTTACGGAATTTGAAATTTCTAAACATTTTCTTTTCCTCTAGAATGAATAACTTCTCTAAATACATAAAGTTAATATGATTGAAATTAACTATAATAATATGATAAACGAAAAAAAAGCAATATATGTGAATAAGGACATGAATTACTAAGAAATGCACTTATCGAATTAATAAAAAAACACATGCTAATTCAATAAGGAAAATATTAATTGAATTAATAAACACATAATAAGTTAATGAGAAAATTTTTAATTAAGTTAATAAATAAATACAAAATAAATTAATAAGAAAAATAGTAACTGAGTATACATTTATAAAAAATATTAATTTGACATTTTGTTTAAGGCATATGTGATAAAAAAAAAATTCTTAAATCCATTCAGCAGACAAAAAGAGATTAAGATACTGTGGAGAGGAACTAGGTCCAAATAGACATACTTAAAAAAATTGGAGAAATTTATTTAATAACGAATTTTTTTAAGTGCGAATAAAATAATGATGACACCACAAAACAATTATACACACTTAAGATGCCTATCATGCACAGAATCGAGGTTTTAATCCCCAAATATCACTAAGTGCTTACCATTTTACCCTCCGATGCTTAGTTCAGTATTTGAATGCTTATGTGACAAAAGATTTTGACACTTTGGAGAGCTTTCAGTACTGATGCAACACAACTTTAATCGTCTTTGGGCCATAAAATACGAATTTAGGTATTTTTGAATTTTACAGTTTTTGTTCGTTCTCTTTTGTTCGTTCAATGTAGTCCTATATTAATATATCAGCATTGACCCGTCTCCCATAACCTTTATTGTTATTATAAAATAATAATGATAATCATTATTGCTATAAAATAATCATGATATTATTACCGAGTTATTAGATGTTCTAATTGCTTCGAATAAACCTTAAAAAAATAACATGTGATTGTCATATTCGATTCGACGTTTGGATATTTGTTGCCTGTGTTTCCTTTTGGATACTATATTGCAGTTTTTGTAAACACTTTGCAGGCGAAAAATTGGTGTTATTGCTTTTTGGGTGAACACGGGATTTTCTAAAGTATTAGGTTTGCTTGGACGGTTCTTCTTCTTCAGGCAAACACGATTTCGAAAAAACTGCGCCGAATTTTTTAGTCAATATTCCTTTTCTTGCCACGGGCACGAACTACCGTAAACTAAAACAAAATGTTTTTGTTCTCAGCTTTCCAATAGTAAATAGGTTTGATTTCTTACAAATTTTCTTTTCCTAGAGATTAGAGAATGTGTTTCGTATAACTTTATTTTTATAGACAGGGATCTTAATTTTGGGGTTTGTTTGACTGCTGAAATTTACGAATTTTTGTATCTTAATTTATTCGATTTTTCGTTTGAATTCCAAAAACAAGTATAGTGTGTGATTCTTCTTTATAATTTCTATTCCGTCTATATATTTCTGTTCTGTCAGATGCCCTCTGTTCGATATCTTCTTTTCATGTTTTCTTATTTTGTAGCTTTACTCTCTACACTACAGATATTCTCTCCAAATATCGCCCCTTTTCTAAAATGTACATTAAACGTTACGTTACATTACTTAGGTTTCCTTGAAATAATTGATATGGTTACGATATAAGATATTGCTTTTCACAGGATGGCGACGGCGTCTCTTTTTCTCCTAAACAGAAAAAGCTCTAGATTGTATTATAGTGTATATATTATTATGTATTATATTATATAGTATATAATATTATTATATAGTGTATATAGTATATATTTGTAGATAATACGTGGGTGTCAAATTTATTTGAAATAGTTACGATAATTGAAGTGCAATGCTATTCCGGCGTATGTCTATGGAACTAAAAACATTTTTGGTATTCTTCTTAATATGAGAGTACTTCGATATGTGCAATTTTGCTTCAGCCGAAACAACTAAAAAGACAATAACAAAAATTATTTTGCATTTTTCAAAAGATGTCACAGTTATTGTACAGGACTATGGAATAAAATTTTTTTCCTGATAAATACGTGACAAACACATGATAGAAATACGAGAAAGGTATGGTGAAATCATTATAAAAAAAATGAAAAATGAATAAATATGTAGAGAAATTTTAAATATATGAAGAACACAAGGAGAAATTAGGAGTGTACAAAGAAGACATACAAATTCGTAGTATGCTAAAACGAAAAATATTAGTGTACAATAAAAGTATAGAGAAATTAGAGAATACGAAATGGACAGAAAATATGAGCATACGAAGAAGACAGAATAGGATCATACAAAAAAAAATAGAAGCATGCCAATATAACAGAAAATAATAATATATGAAAAAGACAGATAAATTATAACCATACGAAGACATGATGGAGATGTAAAGAACACACAGTGATGGGATTATGAGAACATGATGATGATGTAAAAAGCACACAAAGAAATTATGAGAACATGATGACGATGTAAAAAGCACACAAAGAAATTATGAAAGCATGATGACGATGTAAAGAGCATACGATGAAAATGTAAAAAGTACATGAAAATATTATTATTAGGAAGGTACGATTATCTATATTCCATCAAACTTTTTGATTTAGTCTTTTTTTGTTATTAGATGGAGCAGCGTACTAAATAAGTGCCTGTCTCAATTCCTAAGACAGCTGATCGTGATTCTACGATCTCCGTCGCTCTCGTCTCTCAAAACAGGAAAATGTTGTGGCGTAAGCCTAAACAAACGAATATTTTAATTCACAAAATTTAAAAGAAGGCCATTTAGTGCACATCCATCAAATATTAAAATACATTTTTGTCCTTCCTAACCTAAAAATCAAATATTTACACACAAGTTAGTTACGCAAGATAGTTTTTGTAGAAACAAAATCTAGAATGTGCAAGAAAAGGCAAGAGTAATCGCTACTTCAGCCGAAACCGTGCTTCTCAGTAAACAAAAGTTTCCACTTTGCCACCTTATACGAAACTCAAATGTTAGCTTTTGTGCTGCTTAATATTTTTGTTGCTTCGAGGGATTTCGTTTTACCAGTTCAGCATTTCTTTTCAATATATCGTCAGCACAGCAGAAATAGCGAAGCTATAAAACATGACGGTTCACGAGCATTTTTACAGCCATCACTTTCCGCGCAACGTTTTCCACATTAAATGACTTGTAAGAGGCGTGGCTAAGGGTGAACGTAAAGCATCTCGCAGGAGAAACCAACACGTAAGGGGCACCTATGGATTTCAGAAAGAAATGCCAATGTTTTACAAGAGATGTGAAAATTACCCATCTGTTACTCGACTATAGAAAGAACAAATTCCATGCTTTTTCCATGTTCGCCGATCAGCTTTACTGCACTGATTTCTATTCGCGTTTTAGTTCGTATGGAAAAGAAATAGAGACACGTCAAGAGACATTGAACATCAAAGGACATTGAACATCAAAGAAAACCTTGGAAACTTTAAAAACTGAGATGTTTTATAAAAATCAATATTGGCTAATAATTTTTAACGATCAAGCCTAATCTTAAACCTGGTTTTTTTTTGGTTTTTTTTTTGTATAAATTAGAAAAAGAGACACTATCCTGGGCCGGATAATCGTTTGATATTCCCCATATAAACCGCAGTGCTTCAACCAGCTTGGCAACCAGGACACAATACAGCTACTCATCCGTATTTAAGGTTTGAAAATATTATTACCCTTCTCAGGGTTGACACAATGAAAAGAAGGATAATAAACATTTTATAGGATAATATTACCCTTCAAGGTTACCACGTTGCCAAACTCATGAACATATGAAGACAAACTAAGGAATTTTTTTTTTTAGAATTAATATGAATAATCATTTTTGATATCCACTTTATTAGCTCAAACCAGAGCATTCCATATAGAAGAAAAGGAGCCATCACCCATGATCCGGAGTCAAATTGGGGACCATCCGTTAGATTCGGAGTGCCTTAATCATTTCGCCACCAGGGCAGGAACGATTCTCCCTTTCTTCGTATTTAAGGTTTTATAGGATAGTATTACCCTTCGCAAGGGTAACATGATTGCCAAACTGGTCAACACATAAAGCCGCAGGAGCACAATTCCAAAAAAAAATTTAAGAAAAAAAACAAGCCCCGAGATTTTATGTGTTGACATCAGTTTGACAATCGTGTTTACTTTGCGAAGGGTGATGATATCCTACGAAACCTTCAATATGATGAAAGAGAGTATCATTCCTGCCTTGGTGACCGAACGGCTAATGCACCCCGAATCTGAAGAAGGGTCCTTGGTTCGACTCAAGGCGATATCTCATTTTCTTTTATATGTAAAGTTCTTACAATGTGTGGGCGTCACACGTAAATGGCACTAAGAAAATCAAGCCGGTCTATACAATTTGGTCCTGCAGGCTGGTCTTTAAAGTTTGGTCCCGCAGGCCGGGCTGTCTCATCCAATAAAAGTGTGTTCGTTAAGTTCCTTTATGCTTATCCAGTATCATATTTGCGCACAAGCACTTGGGAGTACTTTTAGTAACCGCATGCAATTCGTCCTTTGTTTAGCTGCATTGCGGTAGCTGTTATGCCGCCATCTGACGGCAGGATATTCTGACGTCATTTTTAAACGTATTAGCACGCCATTAGAATAAAAATAAACAGTTGAGACTTCAAGTACATTAACTTCAACATATTTGCTTAAGATTTAATACTTTAAATAAGTCTGAGTTGCTTTCCAATCCTTTGACTTGCGACTGCAATTGAATGCGTGATGTCTAAATTGTAATTCGTTTGTAAATAATTCCGACATGCGGGATTTGAGAGTGTTGGTCTGAAAACCGACATCCGTATAACCGACTTCCTTTTCCACTAATCCTGCGATGATAACCAACACAGCCCTCT
>QLNU02014176.1:151589860-151601811 GCA_006491805.2 Dysdera silvatica
ATTTTTGAGGCCAGGGATATGTGCTCCCTACGTGTTTCTCTCAAGACTGTATATTTCACCCTTGTGCCCAAGATATTTACAACTTCATTTGTGCTGCTTTAATGAAATTTGTCATGCTCTTGTAATAATACATGGTAAAAATTGCAAGAAATTAAACATTTTTATATATATTAAAAAAATAATGGACAAAAAACAAATATCGTATTTGGATCGCCGCTCCAAGACCGCTGCGAAAACTTATAATTAGGTGGAAAGCTAACAGAAGTTGCAAAAAACTTAAAACTATAACATCCAAGGAAGGTTCTACATACTCGTCTGTTGTATTCTAAACAAGCGTATGAAGGTAGGTTGATGCAAATAGATAATAACTCCAATGTTGACAAATATTTTTCTTTAAACGCGTTTTTCTCAAAACAGTAAATTTTATCCTTGCGCGCAAGATATTTAAAAAACTTTTTACACTAGTATAATAAAAATTAGCACACTCTTGTAGCCATGCATAATTAATAAAATGACGAAAAAGATAAGGGATTAAGTAATAATATTTTTATCTAGATGCATTTTAATATTGAAAAAATGGCAAATTTTAAAAGTTTTATTTTTTATTGTTTTAAAAAATATTAAGTATCATTATTTTCTTAAGATTTTTCGTTAGTTGAATGCTATACTCATTATTTATCATTTAGCACATTACTTTTGGTAATTAGATAATAACAACCAATTATATTATGCGCGCAAAATGGTATTAAAAATTTTAACGAGCAAAATCTAGTATAATATTTTGATTTATTATAAAAAAATAGCAATATGTAAATACATTTTGTTAATGATTTTAGTAAGCTCATAATACAATAATCCTATGTGCAAATTTTTATTTTTGGATATGTGTTATTTTAAAAGTTATAGAATGTTGAACTTCAGCCTATCAGAAGGCATTTCGTAACACTTAAGGGGTATGTGCCCGCTTAATCCCCATATGAGCCATATAATTCAACTGAGGAAGCATGTCTTCATAAGAATTTTTATGAGCTATCCTCTAACACCAATGGAACGTACTTGTCCCCCACCGAAATCCCCACACGAGCGATTAGCTCAACCGAGGCATCCTGTCTTCAATGAAATGTCTTCTAACAGTAATGGAACATTCCGTCTCCACAGGAATCCCCATATGAGCGATATAATTCAACTGGGGAAGCCTGTCATCATAAGAATTTTCATGAGCTATCTTCTAACACTAATGGAAAAATACTGTCCCCATCGGAATCCCAACACTAGCGATATAGCTCAACTGAGGCAGCTTAGCTTCATAAAAATCTTCATAAGCTGTCTTTTAACGCTAATAGAACTTCCTACAAGAGTCCTAGAAAGCAAATCATTGCTACAACTCATCTCCAAGAGTATTTTATATAAACGACCCAGCCCAACAGAAAAGGTATGCCCCTTCAAGATTTCACCTTGAGATTTAAATGCCGATATACTAAGCATAACAAAATGGAACCTTAGTCTCAGACAGACATATCTTATGTTCTTATACAATCGTATATATCGCATACGATGTATAAAAGAACATCAAAGATATGTCACCAATGCTTAGTTTCAAAAATCATCCATTGTAGTTCATTGTTGGAATAATGACCATCAATTCAACTTTAAAGAAGCCACGGTCATTTGCCAACCTTTTTCGGTCATTGAACTTGACTTCCTAGAAGCGTTTTACATCCATAGATTTGGTGCATCACTTGTGAACGACCATAAATCAACCCCAAGTTTTAGTGGGGCTTGGAAAAATCTGTTAAAACTCTTCCCCATTGCTTCTCCTTCAACTACACCTGCTACTTAACTTTGTGACCAAAATTTACCACTTTTGTAAGTTGGCCGCCTAAAACAACTCTGTACTCCTGAAAAAAGCACTAACCGCTACCGGCAACGTATTAACCACATCGAGTTGGCAACACTCCAATGTTGTTTATTGCACGCTAGTTCCAGACGAGGAGAGACCTTGTTCTCTCGAAACGTGCGTCGAACCATCTTTTAAACTTACAACTACGATAAAAAACGTTGTTATTTTTCCATTATTATCAACCTTATTCCATCAATTAGCTTCCCATCCAGTGGATCCACACCTAGAAGATAAATTTTGCAAACAAACGAACCTTCTTCACAATTCTTATACTTTCACCGCATGTTAAATAAACCTTGTTCATTATGAACGAACTCTTTATTTAATGAGCCCTTGTTTATATAATGTTGTTGTCTCTGTCTCTCTCTTTTGCTTCACGCCGTTTTCTTCACCTTCTGTCCATTTCTTTCGCCTATTGCATAAATATAGCCTTTCTACGCCAAAGCCGCCATTGTTCAATTACAGCAATGCAGACAATACATCCAAATCGTGTTGAAATTGATTTATTTTTTCTATTAATGTGTTCCCTCTATCTTACTTACTTTGTCTTCTTTCTAGCTCTTTGTTTTCCTGAAACACTTCGTCCTAATCATGGATATTCTTCTCTATGCAATTATTTATTCAGTATTAATGAATGTATTTATTTTATATAAATCGAACACTACGCAGATTAAATCAAACAACAATGTCAATCAATCAACGTTTATTGGCGTAGTGATACCAACGCCGATGGTATCACTACGCCAATAAACGTTGATTGATTGACATTGTTTGATTTAATGAATGTGTTGTATTAAGCACAATTTTAGATCATTTAATTTTCATTTAATTGTGATCGTTTCGGACGTGAATAGTAGAAATTATGTTCCACTCATTTCAACAATTTAAATGAATTTTAGTTTGTTAATTATGAAAATGGAATAATGACCATCGTGTAAGAACAAGTAATGTTTAAATAGGAAATGTGATGCTTCCATTTCTGACCTTGTTTTTCTTTTCGCAAATGGTGATATCATCAACCAACATTAAATTATAAAATTTCTTCTCATTTTGAAATACACGCGAAGATGATAAATCATTTGATCCTTTTCTCATTTGCTCCTGAAATCAGACAATTTATTTTGTTATTTATTGAACTACACAACTTAAGAAAAACATTAATATAGCTATCTTCATAACACACTACGTCTTTCTAACCCTTTTGTGAAAATATATAATACGCATTCTTATTTTCTGGACACATAACGTTCTGTATTTTTGAGGCTAATTAAGTTTTCCATTTATCTACTTTCTTAGAATTTAATATATATATATATATAAGAAAATTGTCGATTCAAGGAATACATTAAACCTTCCGAAAATTGATTTAGCCTTAATTAATTTGTAAAAGACTAATTACTAAATAACCTTATTGTTATGATACAATATCATAGTCCATCCTCACTGATTAGACAGCTGGGGATAGCTTTTCATATCGGACCCTTGTCATAGGTATTGTCGTTAGATGTCGGAAGTTCCAAGTAAGGTTGCCTTTTGAAATGTGTGTATTGTAATTTTTTCAATTCCTATTGTTTTCAATTGAATTTCAAGATCTGATAGGATTGTCATCTGATGCTGCTAGTGCTATGGAAATGACAACTGTTTTTTCCCCTATGACCTTTCAATTTCAATTTGCAGATCTTTGTACTTGGTGAATATGTCAATTTCCTCATCCTCCATTCTTGAGTCACCAGGTACAGCCATATCCGTCATCCATATTTGCGTCTGTGTAAACTATTGTCAGGTCAGATATATTATATGCAAGAGGTTTGTCCGTTTGGATTCGAACATCCCACAGGATCTTGACTTGGTCATTTTCAATGATCTTATCATCTCTGTGGTCACACCAGTTTTTCTTGACTGTTATATTTTTGGCACAGGTCCCAATGAATCGTGGAAACTACTTTACTGCGCTGTTCCAAGTAGCCTGTACAAGCAATCTTTTTGCACCCATAGATCAGATGATCCTACTTCTTTGAACAGACGGCATTTGTTATCAAATGACGATTTTTCTATTTCCATTTAATCACCTTCCTCCTCAATGCCCGTTCATGTGCAGCCATTAATAACGCTGCTGTTTTGGTCATCAATGCACCGTTTCTTAGCCACTGCCAAGTCTGTTCATTATTGATTTTACCATGATGTTCCTAAAATCTTATCCATGGAAGGCTTTATTTTGCCATTGCTGTTTTGTCTCAAGAAAGTGCCTTTTTTAAATCCTTCCTTGCGTCACGCGGGTTTCAATGGTTTTACTTTGCTTACTTCCTTTAGCATTCTTTCTGAGCCTTGATTGATGTGTTGTGTCATTCCTCATTTTTATTCTTCAATTCTTGTGTCAATTCTTGGCCAATGACCTTTCTTAACAAGCGAAGTCTGCCTGTGTCACTACGAGAGTGTACGGCTTGATTTATCGTCATTAGCTTGCAAGTTTTCAGTCAATAAGGTCCATTTATTAATTTCTGCGGCAAACCTGATAACAGGGGTTGTCCAAGTATTAAATTTATTTCATGATATTACCACCATTTTTTTATTATCTTTATTACCCTCAGCATCAACAGCAATTAAATATGTTTATACTTCGTTAAAAAAATGAATTTGTCAATCAATTTCTCTGTTAATTTCATTTATTGGCGATACTTATCAATTTCGTCATATGCCATTGTTTTAATTGCTTGTTTAATTTAAGCTTTACAAATTTAGGACTGTAATATAGTGCAGTAGCCTGCCTGAAGTGACCACCTTTGGGACTGGACTGCACTGGTCGTCATGGACAGTTGGTCACTATACATGAGAGACTTTTGTATAAGCATGACTACGTCCAGTCCCTACCAATCCTCCCCTATAAAAAGTGGTCACATTATCCAATTGGTCACTTTACCAGGTTCCACTGTACTACGGACAATTATGAAAACCAATGAAGCTATTTAAAGAAAATAAATTTGTTATTCTTCGGGAAGTACGTTCCCTGAACCCCCACCTTGGAACCGCCCCTGCTACCTGTATTTATAAAGGAATGAAGAACTTTTTGGAAAAAGGTAATACTTTCCTCCGCTCTTTCATGAAAGCACAAATGGCAGCTATTTCTCACAATAAAAAGGCATTAAATTTTTAAGAACACCTTCAGATACCGAAGAAAGCTACCCCTTAGAAATTCCCGAATTACTCCAAGAATGCCTAGTACTTCCGCTCTTGCGAACGCGATACTAAACGCATGAAAATAAAATTTCCTTATAACGAAGCTGAAACTCGATTTTATTTCGTTCCACAGCCCGCTTTCCGAAGTGCAATGCCGCGAAATAAACCCGCGTTATTGTCGAAAATACGGAAGCGGAGTAACCTCGCAAATTAATTGAAAATTCAGGTATAAAATTGAATTTTCTTTAAGCTCTGCTTTTTATTCTAGGAATAAGAATAAAAAAAAAATCTGTCCGGCCGGTAAATTCCACTATTAAATTTCAAACATTATTCATTTGATTTCATTATATACAAATATGAAACCACACATTCCTCCCCCCACCGGTAATCAAGCCATATGTTTCTGCATTAGAACACAGAGATTAGATTAAGATTAGACAGAGATTAAGATTAGAAACCTTAGAGTAGTGCTTCTCAGCATCCATGAGATCGCGGTCCGCTAAATGTTTTTTTACAGGACTCGATCCCAACACATGTGCTCGTAAATACCCCTTTTCATTTCTTTTAAAGTTCATATATTAAAATATCATAACTATAAATAAGTATCTATGGCATTATCATAAACAGTATCAGTGCACTCAGATTTTATTAAGGTAAACATTTCTGCCACAGATCTTCGTTTATTGGTCGCTGGCATTTGCAATATAAATGTTATTTCGTTCAGGTTTAAGAACAGATTATGCACCGCGTATTATTGTTAATCGGCTTGCGAATGACTTTTTGCAACCGGTCATAGTAAACCGTAGACCGTTTTTCGGATGCGGAAAGATTTCAATGTCTGAATATTCTTGACCATTCGTGAATACTTACACATTTAAAAATGTGCCGCTTAGTCATTGGTAGTTGTGGCACAGATGTCACATATGCTTTCTGGATGTGACTGCTGAGGCTTCCGACGGATCCAAGAATATGATTTTTCACAGAATATTTTCCGGATAAAATATTTATTCATGAAAAATGCCAAAAAAATAAAATGGCAAATTCCGGGAAATACTCGTGGCCCTGTACCGAGCCGTACTTTAAAATGCATATGAAATAACGTTTTTCTGGCTGGGAGAACCAGTGTTTGTTCATCAATAAATTGTCCATTGATAGCACTTGTTTAAAAGCAGAACACGGGATTTACACGGGAAATAAGACTTCGTTATGGAAGTCAAAACAACGTCGTTCACACAACAAAAAGTGCTACAATAGAGCGGTTATCTTTGGAAGCAACTTCTTTTCAGAGCAGATTGAGAACACACCAACCAGCTGCTCTCACTGGCGTTACCCCAAATCAATGACGTCGGAAGGGGTGGTTCAAGGGGCTCAAGCCCCCGTTTTATATCACAGTAGATTATTCTTTTAAAGTCGAGTCATTTTACCTTTGTTTACGCTGATTGAGCGCCCCCCCATACTTTTCAGTTGCTGCGCCCCTATTCCATCTCCACAGCTACTCATTAATGCCTAACACTCTGCAGAACAAATTTTGAAATGAATTCTATAAAATAATAATTGTACATCATTTAAAGAGCCTAATAAACTGCCATGCCGCCCTATATTCGGTAGCAGATTTAAGAAATTGCTAGGCTTAGACACAGACTATATGTATCCCTAGACGCAAACTGTATGTATCCCCAGACACAGACTGTATGCATCCCTAGACACAGACTGTATGTATCCTTAGACACAGACTACACACAGACTGTATGGGTACAATTTATCTCTCTTACAAGGAAAAGAATGATTTTGAAAACGTCAGCACATCGCGCACTCTTTTCATATAATATATGATAATGTGATAATATAATGAAGATATATGTGATGATAATATAATAAAAATATATATTATGATGGCGCAGTATAGCCCAGATGCTCTTGCGCCATAAAAAAGCCAAACAATCAATCAACATATTATGATAATATATGATGATATAATGAAGATATATATTATGATAATATACGATGGCATAATGAAGATATATATTACGATAATATGATGAAAGATATGTAATATATAATTATAACATATAAATAATATATGATGATATGTGATGGCTGATGATATATGATGATGCCTTTTAAAAAGTTCGCACATCGCGCATTCTAACTTTTCATATATTATAGGATGATAATATATGATGACATATATTATATATAATTATAATATATAAATAATATGTGATGAATACGATAAAATACGATTATACTCTTGAAAAAGTTCCCATATCGCATATTCCAACTTTTCATGTAATATCTAATGATAATATAATGAAGACATCAATGATGATAATATATGATGATATAATGAAAATAATTTTTCATATTGTTACTCAAATTAATATTTTAACTGATAACTTTAATATGATAACTAATTATTTATTCTTTTGGGTCCACAGATGCCACTCTTAAGCATGTGCGTACTTAGAAATCCGGTATTTCCTATATTTTTCCTGCCTGATATATTTGTATTCTACCCTTGGTCCTAGTTTTCCTCAACTTGGGAATTATATTATTCATATAAATTATAATATATAATTTATGATAATCATATAGAAGACCCAAAGTCGAAACTTGGTCACCCCCCACATACACACACAGAGAGAACAAATTTACACTTATCAGAAATCTCTAGAAATAGCCCTACATGGTTTTTCAAGCTTTACAACCTCATTAAACACCCTATTTTGAATCCTTTATTGTTTCTCAATGACGCTCTTAATGTTGTTTCTTTTTACATGGCTTCGCTTATTTTGTCTTTAAGGCAATTTTTAATACATATACGCTATACACGAATCCACAACAAGGAATACGATGGTAATGGAATTAATAAGCAATGACAAGTCATCTCATGAAATGGAACTCCTAGTTTCAACAGTATTTTTCCCCAGGCCATAATGTCTTCTGAATATAACCAGAAAAAAACATTAAGAAAAAAGCGGAGGAATGTATGTCTTCTAAAAATAACTCAGTAATGTTTTGAGATATTTTGGTGCTATCTTTTCCCAGAAATCAATTTCAGATGAAGTGGGTGTAGCCATGTAGTGTCCCTCGGGGCAAGGATGCTTTTACCATTAAGCAAAATAAACACGGGCTTCGGGTATTAAGAGCACCACAGAAATTTTCCATTGTGGAACTTACCATGAACCATATGGTGCCAAATTTAAAATGGCGCAGCTGAACCAGGTTCCACAAAACGAGATCTCTAATACAGGGTGTTCGGAAAGTATCAGTCCATTTATCGGTGCACAAGACATTGGTTACACGAAACGTTGAATGTGACCGCCGTGGGCTTTAACGACGAAGAGCAAAATCCATAAGATGTTTTTTGAAAGGAAAAGGAAGCGAGAGGGAGCAGATTTGTCCACATGCATGTAGCAACATTTATATTGTAGGAGCCCATACCTCCATTAATTTCTTGATTATTACATCGCAATTAATTGAACTAGATCCCTCAATTTTGCAAGTAATTCAGCTTTTCAATCTCACATCCTAAATTCTTGCCTCTACTTATATACATCCTTCTTCATAATGTTGGTCATTAGACATCTGTGCACTGACATGGAATCGATATATGCGTCATGGAAAAACTTTGCTCTATATACCATATTGATATGAAATGTTGAAGTGTAAATGATTATAAATTGGATGATATAGAGCGTAAAATAAGCTTATTATTTATAATTCATATATATATATATATATTCGCACAACAGTACCCACACCTGGACATCAGTATAGAAAGGATAACAACCCAACGCAGGAACATAATAACCAGAAATCTCTTAGCAGAGCCCATACTACAAAGGTTAAGAGATGAAGTCGCCAATGACCTAGCAAACACGTCAACCAGTGTGGCCAACCCTGAAGCACCAACTAGCGCAAGAGAACCGCTCCAACCAAGCATAGAAGAAGAAGAGAGGAGGGACGTGGAGAAAATGGAAGAAGGTTTCCAATGTGCCCTGGCGGAATATGAAGGCTCGGATGCCGCAACAAGGCCAAGAATACCACGCCAACCGGCATCTTGGAAACTCTGCAAAGCAACCAAGATCCTCAATGAACATACTCTACCACTACACCTACAGAACCACAACTCCCTACAGGAAATACACACCGCCATATACTGTGCAGCAGTAGCGGCATCACGCGCCAATGGGTACGAAGTAAGGAACGAAGGCCGAAGTAACAGAGGAAACAAAGCCCAACCACCATGGCAAGTGAGACTGCAAAAAAGAATAGAAGAGCTCCGCAGCAGCATAGGGCGAATAACCCAGTACATGCAGGGAAATAGGGGTAAGAAATTAGTGAGGAAAGTGAAGATGGCCCTTAAGAGAAATAGGATTCATACAAGACACGAAGAGCCCAATAAACACATCAGCGAATATCTGGATACCCTCAAACAAAAACTGGGTGTATACGCCAGAAGACTCCGAAGATACAAAGACTATACCAACAAAAAACAACAGAACATGCAATTCCAAGCAAACCAGAAGGCCTTCTACAGGAAGCTTCGAGAGACATCAGCGAACAAAGACAAGTACGAAGCCCCAAAGCCAGCAGAAATAGAGACCTTCTGGAAGACACTATGGTCCAATGAAGTACAGCACAAAAGCGCCCCCTGGATTCAGCAAGAAATGGAGGCTACGAGAGGAATAGAGGAGATGGAGTACACGGGCATCACGATAGAGGAACTCCAGCAGGTAATCCAACGTACGCACAACTGGAAAGCACCCGGTATTGACGGCATACACAACTTCTGGTACAAGAAATTTACCAGCGCCCATGGCCCATTAGCCAAGGAACTTACGGCGATAATTGAAGACCCCAGCAAAATGCCTGAATTCCTCTGCAAGGGAATAACTTACCTCCTACCGAAGGACCAGGATACCAGTAACCCAGCGAAATACCGACCCATTACGTGCCTTAACACCCTGTACAAGATACTCACGGGGTGCATCTCTGAAAAAATAAGCCGGCACAGCGAAAGCAACAACTTAATGACGGAAGAACAAAAGGGATGCCAGAAAGGGACTCTGGGATGTAAAGAGCAGCTTACCATCGACTCAGTTATCCTGGAACAAGCAAGAAAACAGAAGCGAAAACTCAACACCGCATACATAGACTACAAGAAGGCTTTCGACTCTGTTCCGCACTCGTGGCTCCTTGAAATACTCAGCATATACAAAGTGCATCCCTCAATCATCCGATTCCTACAGAGCAGCATGAAACAATGGAGAACCCGGTTACAGCTAAACACGCCAGACAGTAAAATAGAAACGGCCGAGATCCCCATCCGCCGCGGAATCTTTCAAGGAGACGCACTAAGCCCCCAGTGGTTCTGCTTGGCGTTAAACCCCTTGTCAAGGATGCTGAACACAAGTAAATACGGATACATGCTGAAGAAAGACAAGAGAAACCTACATAAAGTCTCCCACCTCATGTACGTAGATGACATCAAGCTATACGCGCCAACAATCACCCAACTCCGACAACTCATCAGTATAACAGAGACATTCTCCAAGGACATAGGAATGGAATTCGGCCTCGATAAGTGCAAAATACAGAAGAATAGCAAAGAAGATTTACCAGGCATCGAACTCGAAGACGGGAGACTACTGAAGACCTTGGACGAGGGCGAAACCTACAAATACCTAGGGATAATGCAAAAACGGCAGCAGGAGCACAAGAAAGTCAAGGTCCAGCTCACGCAAGCATTCCAAGAAAGACTTAGAAGCATTGTGAAGACGAAACTGAGCGGGAAGAACACCACGCAAGCAATTAACGCATATGCGGTACCAGTGCTCACCTACTCCTTCGGGATCATCAAATGGACCAACACTGAACTAGAACAACTCCAGCGGAAAATGAGAACCATCCAAAGAAGAGCCGGACAACTACACCCTGCAACGGCAATTGAACGGCAAACACTACCCCGGGAAGAAGGAGGACGCGGACAAGCGGACCTCAAAGACTTACATGACAAGCAGATCCAGAGCATGAGGCAATACTTCCAGTTGAAAAGTCCCCGGTCACCACTCATCCAAGCCACAGTACTAGCAGATGCAAATTACACGCCACTAAACCTGTGTAATACCGAAGAGCGTGTCCTGGAGGAAGCCAATGAAAGCGAAGCCAAGATCTGCCGGAAATCCATTACATGGCAGCGCCTTACAATGACCTGCAACCACACGTTGACAAAGGCATCAAATTCCCGTCAGCCAAAGGCACTCTCCAGCCAGAGACAGAAGGATTCATGCTAGCCATCCAAGACCAAGTGATCGCAACAAGGAACAATCAGAAATTCATCCAGAGAAAAGACATAGAAAGCGACAAATGCAGACACTGTCATGCGGCATCGGAGACAATCCAACACGTGATGGCAGGATGCAAGATCCTTGCGCAGTCAGACTACAAACATAGACACGATCAAGTAGCGAAAATAGTCCACCAGAAATTGGCAGCGAATGCTGGCTTTCTGACAGAAAAATGCCCGTACTACAAATATGAGCCAGAGACCGTGCATGAGAACGAAACACACAAGCTTTACTGGGATAGAGCAATCATAACAGACAAGACAGTCCCACATAACCGTCCTGACATAACCCTCGTCGATAAATCGAATAAGACCACGTACTTAATCGACATAGCAGTACCCAACACCAATAACATACAGACAACCTACACAACGAAAATCACCAAGTACCAAGATCTCAGACATGAAGTACGAGATATATGGGGTATGGAAAAGATCTTCATCATCCCGTTAGTCATCTCAGCAACAGGGATAGTACCAAAAACGCTTGCGACGAATTTGGAGATACTCAACATTGACCCAAAC
>QLNU02014176.1:151601911-151684551 GCA_006491805.2 Dysdera silvatica
AAACAAATGCAGAGGATCAAGTCCGATTTGCAACAATTTTGAATTAGCGTTTTGTTTTAACTACGACGACATTTGGACCCCTCAAAAAAGCGGACCCAAGACATTTGTCTTGTTTGTCGATGCGATAATTCGGCCCCGTTCTTACATGTTCATAAAAGAAATATTTTGAAAAGAATTATCCTTTGCTTGAGTAATATCACCAAACCTTCGAAACCTAGATGTTTCCCTACTTCTTATTGGATGGAATATCTCGAACTTAAATACGTTATTTTGAATCCACTGACAATGACGTAGAAAAATGGGGCGCAATGGCTCAAGCTCCTCCCATTGTATGTCAAGGAGTATTTTTTGCTTTAACGTTGAATGACGACATTTTTTAAAACTTCTTTTACTCCCCATAATTTTTAAATCGCTACACCCCTGTTTACTGTTGACTAAAATTGAAGAATTATCTACAAAAGAGCATATAATTCACACCGCTATTAAAAAATAAATTGCCAATATGACGAATATAATATTGCGAGTCACAACTTTTAGAAGTAAATATACAAATATTGTGGTTTATGGCTGTTAGTATACAAATATAATACTATGAGTCATTATTGTTGGAAATATATGTTACAGCTGTTTATTAATGAAAATTTTTAGAAATCTTCTGACCAAATACAGTAATTTATATAGGAATTCAATGAGTTAGATTAAATGGACATTATAGTAGGAGGCAAACAAGTAAAAGTGGGTTTCAGGAAAATTTTCCAAAACAATACCATGGTGAAAAGTCACCCATGGCGGCTGTACGGTCCTCACAGGGATTCCGCAAAGCTTACCAGACTTTCGATCCATTCCTAAGGCAAATGAACTCACGAGTTACCTAAACTGATTTACATTTTGTGCCGCATTTATAGTAATTCATATTATATATGGTATAGTCGCCACCTAGCGGCGCTCAATTTAGAGTCTCGCTGCTGTATAATACCGATTCGGGGGACCCCAGCAGTTCCATATTTGTGAAATCAGAAGTGGATTGCTCAATAAAACAATCTTTTGTTACAGTATCCCCTCAAGTGCGCTATAACTCGAGTTTACAGTATATCTTTTTGTCAATAATCCTTAGATTTTGAGCACAGGTATATGGGAAATCTTCTCTGCATAATTACTACAGCTTCCTCGTAATACACATTTTCCCTCATTCTTTAAGCTTCCTCGTCCTGCATGGAAATATACTGACTTCTGCGTCACATATGCCAGCAGTCTTTGGGCGATAAAATAACTCCGTAAATGGAGCATCATACTCGTCTGATAATTTCAATGGGAGTGACAATAAATCATTGCAGATCAATTACAATTTTCGAAAGAACCTTTTGAAAACCCTCGTTTTAGATTCTATATTTACATACACAAACTGATTTAGTGTCAAACTATAACCAATATTTCAAGTAAGTTTTTCCTTTAAAATTTCATTGTTTCCACAATGGCGTTTGCAAGTTGTAAGCCCGTTTGAGATTTAAATAAGAAACTGAGGTCATAAATAAAAATCCTTCTGTGGCCAGAAATCAATCAAAGTCGGATACATTTATTCAAAAAACCACAGGAAGACTTCAAAAATTCTTCAACGTTTGTAATGGATGAAACATGTCACTTACAATTTCCAGTTCATACTGTTTTGGATTTCAGAGGACTTTTTTTTGAAAATCAGTATTTATAATTTCTTACCTCTATAATATTACTTCTTAATGACAATGATGAAATAATATCATTAAAATATCCGATACACAAATAATTTTCAATAAATCGAAATAATCTTTTTTGCATAAATTTACAAGAATAAAGTAGATTATCTTACCCCTAAATGATGTGGGTAATGATCTGTGGAATACTTTACCAGAAAACTTTAAATTATAGCTTTTATATAGCGGGGATTTAAGAGATTTTTAGGTACCAACAATCTGATTAATATGAATAGATTATTTATTTTTGTTATATATGTATAATCTTGATGCTTATTTTTAATGTTTCTTTTTGTATATTTAATTTTTTGAATCAATGGGGCAGAAAATATATCAGAATTATATTTACTTGTTCACAAAACTTGGCGTCATGATTACGTTTGATAGCTTTTGTTTTAAACTATCTTTTCCTATCTTTTCCTCCGTCTGTGGAGTTGAATGGAAATGTATTTTACAGAACTGATACTGTTTTACTGATAATAACATTCAAAAAAATTGACACACTATTTTAACAATTAGTATTAAATACAACATAATAAATATAATATTGAATAATAGCATATATAATAATTTACATTCGTTACACTGCTTATTATTAATCTAACATTAAATTGAAATAAACAAATTGTACTTTTCTTTATTTCTGTCTGTTTCTTTGTTTCTCTCTATTTCTTTACTTTTCTCTCTACGAGTCCTCTTCTTTCAGTTTGTTCTCCCATGACCTGTTTCGCGTGTTTTAGGTTGTCTGTTTCCTCTTTTTTTTTCCTAAAATTCCGATGAATTAGTGGGGTGTCGAATCGATCACCAGTAGAAACACTGAACAATTATACTGATTTACCATTGATGGAAAAAATCATTCATCGATTCGTTAATGAGGGATTTCGCACACCTGTGAATACAATCCCGATCTTATAAGCTTGATCGATTTTTCTTACTAACACTACGTCTCAATCAACCATATATCCTTCCATTAATTGCCTCTGTTCCAGGTTTTCGTTGCGTATGTGGCAAATTCTGTCATTGTGCAAAGAAAACATTATACCTTAAGGTAATTAGTAATTGCATTAAGGTAATTAATTCCACTTCACAAGAAACTAGATTATTAACTATTACCTGGATATCTTAAATCCTTTATTATTATACATCGCCCAAAAAAATTAAATGATATTGTCAGTTTTAGGTTAAAAAATGGTATAATCGGAATTATTTTTAGAAAAATTAAATCGTAGTGTTAAAGATGCAAATTTTCAAACGTCGGAACATGTGAAAATATGCAAATTTTGTACTGGGATAGGGCAATCATAGCGGACAAGACAGTCCCACATAATCATCCTGACATAATCTTCTTCGATAAATCGGATAAGACCATGTACTTAATCGACATAGCAGTACCCAACACCAATAACGTACAGGCAACCTACACAACGAAAATCACCAAGTACCAAGATCTCGGATATAAAGTACGTGACATATGGGGTATGGAAAATATCTTCGTCACCCCGTTAGTTAACTTAGCAACAAGGATAGTACCAAAGACGCTTACGGCGAATTTGGAAATACTCAACATTGACCCAAACACATACATTGAAATACAAAAAGCCACAATTCTAATCACGTCTCACGTTGTCAGGAAGTTTCTAGACATGGCACATTAAGAAGTGATGTGAGAGGCTTGGGAACATGGCTCTCTGTGCCCGTCTCAAAGCCTGTTTCCACCATGAATGGGCGAGAGAAAAAAATTTACATATATAAGAAAAGAAATATTTTTGTAATTAATTATAATTTGCTTCATTATAGAATTTCAAGCATCTTATTGTATTCTGAATAAATGAAATGTAATATTTAAATTATAATGATATTCTTTGAAAAAGGCATGCGTCATTCAATGCAAAATTTCCTAAGCCCCAATGAATTTTCAAGTCTGTGCCCATACTGCGGATCACTTAAACAGTTCCTTAACTCAAAGAAAGAAGAGGAGAGTGGGGTGAATTTTCTCATCTTCTTCGATGTATGAGTACCTATATTTATAAAGGAGTAAAATATTCTTTTCCGAGGGAAATAATACTTTTCTTCCCGTCTGTGCACTTTGAGCTCTCAAGTGAATCTATTCCGCATGCTAAGAAGGCATTAAATTTTAAAGGACGCTTTCATGAAATGGAGAAATTTGCCATTCAAAGGCTCCTGGCGAACTCTAAGAATGTGCAGCATTTCCATTCTCTCGATCGCGATACTGAGCGCATGAAAACGAAATTCCTTTATGACAAAAGAATAATTCAATTCTACTTCGCCCAAGAGATCCTGCCTTCTGAAATACAAAGGTGATAACACAATTGTCAAAAACATAGAAAAACGAATAGAATTGAAAAATAATTTAAAATTCAAGGATAAAATTGAATTTTTTATTCTCTCCTTTTCATTCGAGTAGTAAACATAAAAATTATTCCCATCTTGTAAAATACTCTTAACACAATAGAACGGGTAAAGCCTTCATCTTTCTCTTATTCTATATCTTATTTACTTTCCTTTTCTTGCATTAACCCATAACAATTTTGATATTAAATTTTTATTATCATAGTTCGTTTCAATATAATATGAATATAAAATTTTGTAATCACCCGTTGTAATAAATATTTATTTATGTTTCGAAATTTTTACAAAGGCCAATGCTATTGTTTTAAACGTGGTCCATAAAAAATATTTTACATTTCTAACACAATTCTTTATTGCATAACCCTTATAAAATAACTGCCATTCTCTATAACACCATGCACCATTACATCCTTATAACACAACACAAATCTTCGACATAAAGCAAATAGCTCTTTATTTCCAAATAATGCATAAAAGCTAGATCGATATCAAGTGATCAAGCACGATTATAAATATAAAATATGAAAAGAAAATAGCCCGAATAATTTTTTATGCATTTTTAATTATATTACCGATTAAAAAATGTAATCTCAGTCTTTTACTTCCTTAATTCTTTATTAAAATTTATTCTAATAATATATCATAATTCATTATAATTATTGTTTTCATTATATATTGATGTATTGCATAGCACTAATGAAATATTAGACTATCTTCTCAACCTGAGGTTTCCTATTCGGCTCAAGTCTCTCTCTCTCTCTCTTTCTCTCTCTCTCTGTTTTTCGCTACCCCTCTTTGAGTTTGGATTCATGCACTTATATTCAACGCATATCTTCTTCTGAGCGCAACATATATTCTGGACTGTTACACTTCACTTTTTCTTTGTTAGTTGATTTTCGTGGGCTTTACAAATGTTGGTTGTTAGCAAAATAGGCAGGGGCCAACTGGGCCGCCAGTCCATCAGCGCCCTAGGGCTGGTACGTCCTCATGGGCGATAAGACTCGCACCTCCGAATGGGCAAGTACCCGAGCCCTCCGAAAGACCAAGGTAGGCGCCCTTGGGAGGACCCAATTCGCTCCTAAAAATAAGATCCGTTCATAAAAACATTTTTAAAGGAACATCAATAAATCTTACATAACGTCTTTTTCAAAGCACACTTGAAACAGAAATTCCATCAAAATGGTTAAATTTTTGCATCGAGAACGTCACCCATGTATTGACGCTCATAGATAGAAAACAGGGGATGCTCTTGCCCTTTATCGCAGAGTATTATTTACATTTTTAGCATGATTTAGGTTGATTGTTATGAAAATTTAAATTTTATATTTTCGAAGTCAATCATACTTCCCACATTTTGGAAAATTCCCATGAGCCCTCATGTACTAATTTCACTATTTAAGAATTTTGAAGTTTTTTGCACAATAAAGATTCAATACTTGAAGATTGGAGCCAATATTATGGTTGTTCTTGAAATTAGTTTTTCAAGAACTTCAATGCCACATTATATAGGAAATGAAGCATTTGCTATCTACATATTCTTAATTGGAAAAAAGTTAAATAAACATATTTTTTTTAATTTCTTACCACATTCTTTCCCTTCCGCATGCGCAAAGAGTGATTTCTAAACAATGGTTTTTTTTTTAAAAATATTAAATGTTTTTGTCTTGAAAAAAAATCGATTTCTCATCCGAATTCTTCAAAGTGGGAGAAAATATAAATCAAGCAGTATCTATAACCTAGAGTCTATCCATTGAACTTGCTAAAAAAAACCTCTCATAAATCGCCGCTAATCTATATGCATGCATTATATTAAATCGATATTATCTTTCGATATATATTATATATATATATAATCGATATCACTGACGATAGATTTTTCAGCATTGGCTAAAGGAACTTGTATTTCTCGATATTCGGCCATGTGGCTGCCAACTTTTTCTGTCTGTTTCCTTTTTTAAAGCAACGTTGGTGAAGGATTGGTAAAAGACAGAAATATTTTTTATAGAAAGGTTCTCTTTTTTAAAAAAAATAAAATAACGACTGGAGAAAGAACCTTAACCGAGAAAATTTTTTCGCTTCTACTCGATGACATCGTCTTTGAGTTAAAAAAACAAAGGTCCACTGCTTCAAAATCACGATCGAAGAGATTTCGAAACATCAATTGTTATTAAATATCGGTGAAAATATCTATAGGTAACGAATTAAAAACAAAAAATGAAACTAATGTGAAAAAGCAAATTTATTTCTGTCTACAGAAGTCAATATAATTATAAACATAGTCCTAAAAATTAATGTCATGATACAAAAAAACAATAAATACCCTTTTCTAGAAAATTAGTATTTTCGTACATTTAATTTTTTCCAGAAAATTATCGCTTTCTTTCCGAAATTAAATATGCTACAACAAAGAAGAAGTTGCCTTCCCTAAAAAAAATAAATAACTTTTCACAGAAAAATAAATTTTAAAAAAGTGTATTTTTTCTAAAGACAAATGTTTTTCTATCAGTGAATTTCTGAAAATGAATAAAGTTTCGATGATTCCCAACAAAGAATCATATTTTATGAAACAACTCCCTCTAAAAAAATATTAACTAAAATTAAAAAAGGAAAACTGGGTTGTAAACAAGCAAAGAAACTCCTTGCTATGAACTGAAGAGCAAACCGGAGAATACAGTGGAAAAAGCAGAAAAAAAATAAGCATTAAAAATTCATCAGAAGCATTATTATAATATATTCGCACGTCATTTAATCCTTTTTAGCTTCTGGTTAATTAATATTTAATGAAGGCAAAAAAAGGGTTTTTCTTGTAATTATTGTCGGATGTGCCTGTCCGAAAAAAAGACTCGACAAAACCAATAATAAGATTGATTTTTTCTCCAAGGACTTTAATTATGAGCGAAAAATATATCCAGTAATTATTAAAACATCAATGTTTTTCTGAGGTCTAACAATGGATGTTGTTTTAAAAAAGGTTTTTATTTTTTTAGGGAATATATATTTGACATAAAGTGAAATCCCCTGGCGCATAGATTTCAAAAGTAAGATCTGATGCGTTTCCTCCCATTTTCTTTCCTTCATAACCATGCGTTGAAAATATGCTTTGAAAGGCGAAAGCTGGTGTCTGATAGAAAAGGAGATTGCATTATTTCCACACTCTTTATTCCCACATTATTTTTTCACGCGTGTTGTTCAAGTCTGTGTATGCAGTGTGAATGTACACCAAGTCAGGCCTGTAGCTAGATGCTTTTTACAATGATTGCTTTAAAAGTTATAAGCGTCTCAGAAGCTATAAGGGGGGTTGAAATTCTTAAATTTTTTGATATATTTTAATAATATATTTAATAGAACTAAATCATCATCATCATCATCATCATATTCAACCATTATCTATCCACTGCTGGATGAAGGTCTCTCCAAATGCTTTCCACACAAGTCTATCCTGGGCCATTCGTTTCCACGTCACCCCAACCTGTTTTCTTATTTCATCCACCCATCTAGTTTGAGGACGTTTTCTAGGTCTTCGGTGGTCTCTTGGAATCCAGTTCAGAATTTCTGTTGTCCATCGTTGATCAGTTCTTCTTGCAATATGCCCAGCCCATCGCCATTTCAGCCCTTTTACTTTAACAATGATGTCCTCTACTCTAGTTTGCTCTCTCACCCAAGTGTTTCTTTTTCGATCTCTCCTAGTTATTCCAAGCATGCACCTCTCCATGCTCCTTTGCGTTGTCTGTAACTTTCGTATTGCTCCAACTGTTAGACTCCATGTCTCTGATCCATAAGAGAGGACTGGCAATACACACTGGTTGAAGAACTAAATATGAACTAAATATGTGTATATGTATAAGCAGACTAATATATTCTTAACGTAAATTTTGCATTAAGAAATAAATTTTAGTATAGCACTCAATAGTTTTCCTTATCCTTATCATTAAAAGAGATGAAGACTGAAACGTCTGTAAAAAAAAACATTATGCATACAAAATCTACCGTAAAGAACTATTTTTAGTACATTTTCAATGTCAAAGAACAATCTGCATTGTCATGTGCAATACAATATAGAATATTTAAAACGAAATTCTTCAAAAATTTATTTTGAGAAAAAATATTTTCCAGGATTGGAGGGCTTACCAGATTACTAGGGGGGGCTCAGCCCCCTCTATCCCCAGCCTGGCTACGGTCCTGAATTAAGTGCTTCATTTATCACGACCACTTACCTCACTCTGGTAGATAACCCGAGCACCAACAATCCCCCTTGGCATAAGGTTGACAGGGCTACATTAATAATTGGGCCACATAATTTGAATTACAAAATCGAAACCTTTGAAATGTGGACAAGAGCTGAGGACACAATTTTAGGGCCCCTAGGCTGTTTTAGCAATTTGGGGCCCCTAACCGATCCTACTTAATGGCAAATTATGTTTATTATATTATTCGAGTTTCGGTTCGGGCTGCTGAGCATTTGCCCCTCCCATTCCCGGGCCTAATATGGACCTTATTGCGTATGATGGAAATTTACAGAACGTGTACTCTTCGACCTATATTTCATAACAAATCCAGCTCAAATGGAGATGTATTTTCCGAACAACACGTAAAAAAGGATTAGCATATTATGAATGCATAATGAGCACTCGCAAAAATACGTGATACTTTAATAAGCACGGACAAAAATATATATATTTTTTTTTTAACCAAGGCACGCACTTGGCTATTTGGCGCCGCGCAGCCCAATATGAGGTGTTGTTTTCAGAAATAGTGTCATTAGAGTCAATTTTAGCTCGTAATGCCAAAAAATTCAGATCAGAGCCAAAAGTGAGCCAAGTCCATTGTATTATTGATATTGCAGAGTGGGCTTGGCGGTGAGTCTGCCAGCCTGATTCTAGAAAAGCGCAGTTGGAGTAGTCATGTTCTCTTAGAAGTCTGGAGAAACTACTGAAATCTGCAGAAAAAAAGTCCACAAAAATACATAATACCTTAATAAGCATGGACTATAGTATGGTATAAGTATATAATATCTTAATTAGCATTAGAGAACGAAACATTAAACTTTATCTTAATGGCCCACCATCGTAAGATTTGGTGGGTCATATAGAAGAAACGGTCATTATCCCAAGCTGAAATCGTACCCACAATCTCATGGTTGGAACTTATGCGTCATGTCAACTAGTCCACCGAAACCCAGAGGACGATAACTTATCTTCGTATGTATGCTTTTCAAATATTATTATTCTTCTCGGTATAATATATCTGAATTCTATATATCTCATGAACCATCAGTTTACATTTAATTCTTCCACTTTTCTAAAATTTAGAAATTTTGCTGATACCCTCGCCACTGCTCCAAAGACCGATTATCATCGTTCCTCGTTTAAATTTTATTGGCTGACATCACTTATCTGTGTCCTTTCAATAAACCATCCCGTGACGAAAATAATCATTCACAAAAATTATTTGGTACAGATACATTGATTAAAAATATCATTAACAACTGTTTCGTTGGCCATTAGCTATCTAGCGTAGCACATAGCTATCGAAACAGCTGTTAGCAACGTTTTTATCAATGAAACTACACTATGGTGTTTTTTGTTGTTGTTGTAAATATATTCATTGGATTAGTGAAGTATATTGCTGCCAAATCGAATATATTTAGTAATGTAAGATATTATTACCCTTCACAGGGATAACACAATTGCCAAATAATGGTCAACACACAAAGCCACCGGGGCGAGTTTTTTGTGAGTTTTTCGTGGGGGACTTTTTTTATTACCAATAAATTTGACACCCACGTATTAGTAGCTCAAACTAGAGCTATTTTTGTTTAGGAGAAAAAGAGACGCCGTCCCTGCCCTAGATTCGAATCAGGGTCCCTCCGTTTAGCCCGGAGTGTCTTGGACCGCTAGACGAATGAGGACAGGAAACAACGCTCTCTTTCTCCGTATGTAAAGATGTAAGGTATTATTACCCTTCTTTACATACGGAGAAAAAGAACTTTGTTTCATGTCCTCGTTCGTCTAGCGGTCAAAACACCTCGGGCTAAACATAGGGACCCTGGTTCGAATCCAGGACGGGGACGGTGTCTCTTATTTTTTTCTCCTAAAAAAAAAGAGCTCTAGATTGAACTAATAATACATGGGTGTCAAATTCATTAGTAATATATTTAGTAATCTACTGCAATTCTTCCCACATGCTTTCGTGCATACATGAAGTAACAGAAGTACAACAAGTCGTGTTTGAAACCTCTTTCCACATACTGACCCACTGGTCGTAATATATTGGCTACTTGGTGTATATTATAGACCTGATATGAATCAAGGACGCATTTTTAATTCTCATCATAATTACTGATAAAGAAGTCACAATGTTTTTTGTCTTAACTGGTGAAATGAATGGGAAGGCAATGATCCCATTCCCTATTAGCGTGCTACGCTTCATACATACCCAAGTATGCTTCATACATACCCAAGTATGCTTCATACATACTCAAGTATGCTTCATACATACTCAAGTATGCTTCATACATACTCAAGTATGCTTCATATATACTCAAGTATGCTTCATACATGCAAAAGTATTCTATATTGCAGTTCTCAAATGAGGCCATAGATCTAGATAAAATAATGCTTTATTTTATAGTGAATTCAGGTAAAAAAACACTAAAAATTACTGTTATACTCATTGATTCTATAGAAATAATGCACATTAAGGAACCTTAAATTGGTAAAATTCTGTTTTATTAAATACATTATCTAATTGGTGGAGAGCCTCTCAACAATCTTTTGCTTTCTGCTCACCTCCATTTCTAACCTATTATTGTCGATATTCTTCAAATTTTAATTCTATCCTCATATCGTAATAGATGAATCAGCAACCATTGTACATCAGTTGAATAAAAATTATGTCTATTTCTATTCATATACATGGGCGCCCATACGAGTACTTCTAAGGGAGGCTAAGAAAAATTATTACCTCCTTCTCAAAGCTGTCAAGAATTTTAGTGAATGTACAAGATACCAAAACGCTACAAAAATAATTGATACTGCTTGACAATTAGTAATGAGCTAAAAAGTACCTTATTTTAAAATGTGACTGTAAAACTTTTGAAAGTAAATGCATAGCAGGTTCGGGCAAATAAAATTTTTAAATGACTAAAGATGCTAGAGCACCCCCCTTTGCTCCCCCATATGGGCGCCCACGTTTATACATGTTCGAGTAAGCTTCATACATGGGGTCCGATTAAGATTTCGTGGGGCCCTAGAAAAATTTCCGAGCCCATTATAGCTTATAATTAAGTCTGTAATTATATTTGGACCCGTTTATAACGAGATTCTTGGAACCAACGAATATGCCTTCTTTATCCGATCGCTCGCTAAATCCATTGTGGAATTTAAGTTTTAAACTTCGAAAATAAAGTTGGTACAACTAACATATTTGCATGCAATGTACATACAAAAACCTCTAAAATTTTGGGAATTGGCGCCGTCATAAAACAAATGCAGAGGATCAAGTCCGATTTGCAACAATTTTGAATTAGCGTTTTGTTTTAACTACGACGACATTTGGACCCCTCAAAAAAGCGGACCCAAGACATTTGTCTTGTTTGTCGATGCGATAATTCGGCCCCGTTCTTACATGTTCATAAAAGAAATATTTTGAAAAGAATTATCCTTTGCTTGAGTAATATCACCAAACCTTCGAAACCTAGATGTTTCCCTACTTCTTATTGGATGGAATATCTCGAACTTAAATACGTTATTTTGAATCCACTGACAATGACGTAGAAAAATGGGGCGCAATGGCTCAAGCTCCTCCCATTGTATGTCAAGGAGTATTTTTTGCTTTAACGTTGAATGACGACATTTTTTAAAACTTCTTTTACTCCCCATAATTTTTAAATCGCTACACCCCTGTTTACTGTTGACTAAAATTGAAGAATTATCTACAAAAGAGCATATAATTCACACCGCTATTAAAAAATAAATTGCCAATATGACGAATATAATATTGCGAGTCACAACTTTTAGAAGTAAATATACAAATATTGTGGTTTATGGCTGTTAGTATACAAATATAATACTATGAGTCATTATTGTTGGAAATATATGTTACAGCTGTTTATTAATGAAAATTTTTAGAAATCTTCTGACCAAATACAGTAATTTATATAGGAATTCAATGAGTTAGATTAAATGGACATTATAGTAGGAGGCAAACAAGTAAAAGTGGGTTTCAGGAAAATTTTCCAAAACAATACCATGGTGAAAAGTCACCCATGGCGGCTGTACGGTCCTCACAGGGATTCCGCAAAGCTTACCAGACTTTCGATCCATTCCTAAGGCAAATGAACTCACGAGTTACCTAAACTGATTTACATTTTGTGCCGCATTTATAGTAATTCATATTATATATGGTATAGTCGCCACCTAGCGGCGCTCAATTTAGAGTCTCGCTGCTGTATAACACCGATTCGGGGGACCCCAGCAGTTCCATATTTGTGAAATCAGAAGTGGATTGCTCAATAAAACAATCTTTTGTTGCAGTATCCCCTCAAGTGCGCTATAACTCGAGTTTACAGTATATCTTTTTGTCAATAATCCTTAGATTTTGAGCACAGGTATATGGGAAATCTTCTCTGCATAATTACTACAGCTTCCTCGTAATACACATTTTCCCTCATTCTTTAAGCTTCCTCGTCCTGCATGGAAATATACTGACTTCTGCGTCACATATGCCAGCAGTCTTTGGGCGATAAAATAACTCCGTAAATGGAGCATCATACTCGTCTGATAATTTTAATGGAAGTGACAATAAATCATTGCAGATCAATTACGATCTTCGAAAGAACGTTTTGAGAACCCTCGTTTTAGATTCTATATTTACATACACAAACTGATTTAGTGTCAAACTATAATCAATATTTTAAGTAAGTTTTTCCTTTAAAATTTCATTGTTTCCACAATGGCGTTTGCAAGTTGTAAGCCCGTTTGAGATTTAAATAAGAAACTGAGGTCATAAATAAAAATCCTTCTGTGGCCAGAAATCAATCAAAGTCGGATACATTTATTCAAAAAACCACAGAAAGACCTCAAAAATTCTTCAACGTTTGTAATGGATGAAACATGTCACTTACAATTTCCAGTTCATACTGTTTTGGATTTCAGAGGACTTTTTTTTGAAAATCAGTATTTATAATTTCTTACCTCTATAATATTACTTCTTAATGACAATGATGAAATAATATCATTAAAATATCCGATACACAAATAATTTTCAATAAATCGAAATAATCTTTTTTGCATAAATTTACAAGAATAAAGTAGATTATCTTACCCCTAAATGATGTGGGTAATGATCTGTGGAATACTTTACCAGAAAACTTTAAATTATAGCTTTTATATAGCGGGGATTTAAGAGATTTTTAGGTACCAACAATCTGATTAATATGAATAGATTATTTATTTTTGTTATATATGTATAATCTTGATGCTTATTTTTAATGTTTCTTTTTGTATATTTAATTTTTTGAATCAATGGGGCAGAAAATATATCAGAATTATATTTACTTGTTCACAAAACTTGGCGTCATGATTACGTTTCATAGTTTTTGTTTTGAACTATCTTTTCCTATCTTTTCCTCCGGCTGTGGAGTTGAATGGAAATGTATTTTACAGAACTGATACTATTTTACTGATAATAACATTTAAAAAAATTGACACACTATTTTAACAATTAGTATTAAATACAACATAATAAATATAATATTGAATAATAGCATATATAATAATTTACATTCGTTACACTGCTTGTTATTAATCTAACATTAAATTGAAATAAACAAATTGTACTTTTCTTTATTTATGTCTTTTTCTTTGTTTCTCTCTATTTCTTTACTTTTCTCTCTACGAGTCCTGTTCTTTCAGTTTGTTCTCCCATGATCTGTTTCGCGTGTTTTAGGTTGTCTGTTTCCTCTTTTCTTTTCCTAAAATTCCGATGAATTAGTGGGGTGTCGAATCGATCACCAGTAGAAACACTGAACAATTATACTGATTTACCATTGATGGAAAAAATCATTCTACGATTCGTTAATGAGGGATTTCGCACACCTGTGAATGCAATCCCGATCTTATAAGCTTGATCGATTTTTCTTACTAACACTACGTCTCAATCAACCATATATCCTTCCATTAATTGCCTCTGTTCCAGGTTTTCGTTGCGTATGTGGCAAATTCTGTCATTGTGCAAAGAAAACATTATACCTTAAGGTAATTAGTAATT
This sequence comes from Dysdera silvatica, assembly GCA_006491805.2. Taxonomy (NCBI): domain Eukaryota; kingdom Metazoa; phylum Arthropoda; class Arachnida; order Araneae; family Dysderidae; genus Dysdera; species Dysdera silvatica. The sequence goes on from QLNU02014176.1 coordinate 151,616,278, forward strand.
GCATTAAGGTAATTAATTCCACTTCACAAGAAACTAGATTATTAACTATTACCTGGATATCTTAAATCCTTTATTATTATACATCGCCCAAAAAAATTAAATGATATTGTCAGTTTTAGGTTAAAAAATGGTATAATCGGAATTATTTTTAGAAAAATTAAATCGTAGTGTTAAAGATGCAAATTTTCAAACGTCGGAACATGTGAAAATATGCAAATTTTATCTGTGACGTCGAAAATCATGTGTGAGTGACAGCGAATGAAAATAGGCTGTCAGCGTACTTACTGGAAAAGGTGAAAAGAAATGATAGTCTTGCTTTGAGCGCTTTATATCGGTGAGGGCGATGTGTGAACGAAATCATTTACCCGAATCTGAAATCTGGAGGATTATTGGTCGCTTAGAAGTGGGCCAAGCATAAGCCGTAGTTGCGGATTCCATGGGAGTATCACGAAGTGTAATTTCCAGAATCTGAAATCGTTTTTCGGAGACAGGAAATGCATGCCGAAGACCAGGCCAAAGTCGTAGACGAGGAACAACGCCAAATGAGAACAGATAATCAAGGCTGATAGCGACTAGAAACCGAACTATGCATGCCACTCTCTTCCAACAACACCTTCGCTCGGCTACTGGCACCACAGTATCTAGTCAAACCGTCCGAAACCAACTCCACGCTGTAGATCTGTATGCTCGTACACTTATGGTATGTGTTCAATTAACAGCACGTCACCATACTGCCCGCAGACAGTGGGCAGGAGAGCATGTCAATTGGAGAAGGCATGAATATAGCAATGTCCTCTTCTGCGACGAGCCCCGATTTGCAATTCATCCTGATAATAGGCGCATTTTTCATCTGGAGGGAACATGGGACTCGAAACAATCCTGCATTCGTGCAAGAAAGTGTTAGATTTGGAGGAGCTGGGGTGATGGTCGAGGGTGGTATCTCCATTAATGGTCGCACTGACCTCCACTTCATTAGAAATGGAATTCTGACGGCGTAGCGGTATAGAGATGAGATTCTTACACCTTTCGTAGTCCCTTACGCTGGAGCGATCGGAGATAATTTCATGTTAGTGGACGATAATTACAAGCCACATCGTGCTGCGCTGGTGGACGATTTCCTTTACGACGAAGGAATCATACGAATGGTTTGGCCGGCATGTTCTCCCGACATAAATCCAATAGAACATGTTTGGGACATGCTAGGCAGACGAGTTGTTGCTCGCTTATATCCCCCCACACAAACAATTCCACGGCTGGAAAGACCTCTTCAGGTGTTCCTCATTGATATCCTGATAGACTCCACGCTAACAGATGTTCAACGTTGCTATTAGTCAAGGGAACCATACCCTCTATTGAAATAAATTTTCTACCAAAAAAATCACGTTTTTGGTTATTTTTCTCAATAACACAAATTGTATATTTTTCATTTTCTACCAAAAAGCCTCAATAAAATGCATTTTTCTTTCATATGTGACGTCATTTCTTATGGCACACTATGTCTGTAGATAATATATCATCAGCCACCAAAACTCGTAATATATTTGCAATATCTATCAAAAACTTCAATATCCTTTAATTTTTTTAAACAGTGTATTAACAAAAGCAGATTCTATTCATGTTATACATTTTTTGTTTTTACTTTCGTCGTTGGACACACCCGGTGCTGCGCAATTATTCAATGTTTCAACTGTTTCCCGCATAACACATGCGGGGAAACTGTAGGTGGCGAACTCCTAAATGGAACATTTTAATGCGATCAAATCTGTGTAAACACCGATTTCATTTCCATCTGGGAGGAGATCCAATTAGCTATGCGTCTGTGTATCACACGGCTACGATAACATACTTCAGACGATCACTAGTTGTGGAAATTTGTGAATTATTGATTTTGGTAATGCAGGCTTTAATTAATTGTGGAGTATCGGTAATAGATGTGAATTTTGTACATTTTCACGCAACTTCAACTGTAGATTCTGGTAATTTATTTTGAAAGTGTTGCTTGAAATGTTAATTCTTGTAATTTATTTTGAAAGTGTTGGTTAAAACGTTGATTCTCGTAATTTAATTTTTGAAAGCCAAGCGTTAACCATTATCAAGCCAGAAAGCTACTCCAAAACTTCTAAAGTGTTTGAACTTATTTGAAGCTTAAATTTTAATGTTATTTTTGTGCATTATTTTCCGTTTATTTCGCACACATATCTCAATCTATGCGGCGTGTATTCTTCACATTTTAGTAAATGAAATATTTTGAAGTGCTAATGCTAAAAAAAAAATTTTAAAAGTGATTCTTGAAATTCATGGTTCTATAATATACTTTAAATGTGTTTCTTGAAATGTTTCCTAGTAATTTACTTTAAAAGTGTTTCTTAAAACGTTTATTTTAGTAATTTAATTTGAAAACTTTGATTGAAATATTGTCCTTTAGTTCAAAGCATACCTACTTGTATATGTATACGCTATATAAATAAAAATGGCTATAATTCTAAAAGGTATTTGCAGTGTGTGCTTCCTAAAAAAAGAAATAGGACTATGTTTTTTAATCTTTTAGGGTGGAAATTCCACACTTTAGAACCCATTGAAACAACACGTACCATTTCGAGATTAGTTCTTAGAAAATCGTACGTCAATGTGCTCACATTTCTAGTAAGGTAATTATGATTAAGCAATTGTTAAGGGATAAGAAATTAGCATAGGCTTCAACTTTTATACCACTAAACATAAAAATTTAAATTTTATATTGAAAAAGCTTTTCTAATGGCAATATTAGAAAATGATGCACAACGTCAGCGGTTGGAAGTGAGAACAAGGAAGGGGACAAGAGGCAAAATCATCATCTTCGAAGTGATGTTATGCTTTGTATGTTTGATTCCATGTACAACCCCAGATAGTAGACAATAGTATATATTTGAGAATATTAGGGAATGGTATAAATTTATCGGAATCGGCATTGGCAAGTAAAAGCTGATGCTTCCTATTAATCCAGTGTTTATAGTTCAGTATAGACCAGATGCTCTTACGCCATAGAAATCCAATCAAACAAATAATCCAATGTTTCTATTCGTCTTTGAGTAAGTGACATTGATATGGGTGTCCCACTTCAAATTAGATTGCAATGCAACATCTATTGAAACCGTAATAGTAATTCTATTTATGTTTAGATTAAACTGATTTACACTTTGTTTAGTTAGCTTTTTGTTGTTGTTTTTTTGCTAAGAAGTTATAGTATCATAACTTCTACGGTATTGTTAACAATCATAACATCATAATCGTGAAAAACCAATTGAGCGAATTACAGGTAAATTAGAGAAAATGACATTCTTTATAACAACAATATAAATCAACGTTTATTGGCGTAGTGATACACATATATATAGAACTTAACTGAAGCCAGTTATTTCGCAGAATGGTGTAGTACATGGACTATGGTGTACATGGGTGTACATGGACTACGGTGTACATGGACTAATGGTGTTGTACATATCTTTCGACTTTCAAACAAAGTAAAAACTTAACAACGAATAGCACTTAGCAATGAATCGTAATAGAATTTAGCATATATAATAAAAGCCATTTTAGCCAAGGTTCACAAAGCTATCAGTCATATCAATGTATAATGAAACAATATCGATTCAAGATAACAAATATCGATGTAATGCATTAATTTTTCCATTAGCGACCTAAGAAGGTCACAGATAAAACGCCATTAATGCAAAAAAGACTAAATGTATAAAATTATTTGAAGCATTTGCAAAGACGGGAAAATAATGTTAATTTGTTAATTGTTAAACAGTCAGCTTTTAAATTATAAGCCCCTTTGTTATCAAATGTGCCTTCACTGGGAAAAACTAATCTCGAATTAAAGTGCTCTTCCAAGTAAAAAAATGCTATTTCATTTGAAGAATTGAAAGCTTAGAAGTTTCGCGAAAGCAAGAAAAGAAAAGTGATGTAAATCTAAAATGTCAAAACATTCTTTTGATGATTAACATATTTAAATTTAAAAGGCTTTATTCTCAATTTAATTATAAATTTTGCTTTTGGAAAGAATATTTCGATTTAAATAACAGCGTCAGCATTAGCTTGAATCCTAACGAATTTAATGCTTCTTGTACAGAGGCGCTAACTAAAATGGGGGGGGACCTTCGCCCTCCCCAAGATATTTGGAGCCCTCCCAAATTTGATGGACAATGAATAAAAAAATATCCAGAATATATTTTAAATGTGGAAAGACATAGCGTATATTAATTGCTGTGGACAATGTCTCTCATGTCTCTAGTTATCTTGCTTAACTGCACATGTGAATTCTTCCGTTCAGGGGCCCCAAATAGTTTCTTCAAGTTGGTGCCCCTATTGTTGGATATACGGTAGATCCTCCATATGTCGAAATCGACGGTTCCATAAAACTCTATATACTGTAGAATCTGCCTAAATTGACCACCATCGCGACTAGACTGCATTGGTCACCATGGACAGGTGGTCACTATATACGACAGGCTATGGTGTAGGCTTGACAAAGTCCCTATCAGTTGTCTCTTATAAAAAATGGTCACTCTATCCAGGTGGTCAGTTTACCAGGTTTCACTGTATATGGAGTCAATTTTATTTATAAGCATACGTTTGCTCCGTGTATTGTATATCCAAAGACATACAGTGGAATCTGCCTAAAGTAATCACCTCTGGGACTGGACTGCCATGGTCACTATAGACAGGTGGTCACTATATGCGACAGACTTCGTTATAGGCATAGCATGACTAAGTCTGTACCAGTTATCTCTTATAAAAAGTGGTCACCTTACCAGGTACTACTGTGTTTCTTAATCAGTGTACTCTTCCTTTTTAATAAGTAATTACGAATCAACTTATGTACAAGTTATGTCCAAGTGTATATAATTAAAAATAAGAGTTAATGATATCCAAGGTTATTGCATATGAGAACGTTGAAAATGTATTCAATAACGTTGGAGGGATTTTTTAGAAAGATGCAATCATCGGTCTATGATTGTTAAAGCACGAGATGTAATTTCTACAATTACTATTTTCTAATCTTTGATCAATTACTCCATAGATTACATTTCCACTATATATTGTGTTAATTTTAAGGTCTGATAGCAGATCTAAATTAAATATTTTATTAATGCTTTAAGAGTTTGGGATAATTTATTAATACATCGACGAATAAATTAATTCAATTATAACGTTAGAGAAGTTATATCGTTTTGATGGAGCGATACGTCTGAGCACATCGATGATAAACGGAAAATTAACCTATTATTTCAGAATTCCGAATACAGAAGTAAATACTGTTGCCAAATACATAAAGAGAAATTATATTCAATATTCTTTGCCACATACGGAAAGTGGCATTATGTACAATATTTGAAAAACGTCAAATAAAATTATTTGGCATGTTGCCAATTTTAGAAATATATGCTTATTAAGTTTGTGTTACTTCGTATCCCAAGTGGCAAAAGTCCAAGAAGCCATTAATAAAACGAATAGATAGTATTTCTGTTGTTGAATCTAACAATAGCCTTCTACCTTTATTAAAATCTGACAAAAAAATTTGACAGAAAACTAACGGTTTGTGTGGTTTAAATTCAGCAAGAACAATTTCAAAGTTAATATTATGAATTTATCTTGAAAAGCATCATATTTATATATTCATATTTTTATATAATATATTTTCCAATGTCTGTATAACAAATCTCGATAATAATCCATCGTCAAAGCGTTCACGTTTATTAAATCCATGAAATATATCGGCAGGAGCGTTTTCGGTGAATTGCAGATGAAATGCAGGATGCCAGTCCTGGCAGAAAACACTGAAAAAGGCGTGCTTATTTTTGATTGTTTTCTGCCAGGACCGGCGTCCTCAAAGATTTTCGTAACCCACTCCCGGTTTCTTACAAATGTCGACATCGTGCTTGGAGAAACATCAAATTTAAGAGCAATAACTTTTTGACCATTCTACTACCCGTGTCTCTCACACGTCCACCTTTTCCACACAACACCAAGATATTTTCCTTTTATTATCACCAGCACGCACTGCCGATCCAAACTGGCGAAATATCCCAACGTGTTTGGAAAGACATTCGGTAAATAGAATTGTTTTCAATATGTAGAAACAGTTTTCCCAGATAATAACGACGAGAGATTCACCATATATTTCAATGGATAGAGATTTTCGACATGAGAAGTATGATATCTGAAAGCTCTACTCTATTTCTACGTACGGCAATTATAATGTAAAAATATCATTAAAAAACTGAGGAATTTCTGTTTCGAGAGAGATTCTGAAGTGAGCGTATAAATGGAAAAGTTGCCCTTGTTTATTGACATTAAAAAATATTTTTGAAAACCACTTCTTCTCAACGTTAATTCATGTCCGTTTGCTATTTCTAACGATGACGCAAATAAACATTATTATTATTTTATATGTATATTACTATTAGCGTACGAAATTTTTATATTTGGGTTTTACGGCCCCACTAACACCCCAGCATACGCCACTGATTCCAATTAATACATTTATCAAAAGTACGATATTCAATTTAAAGATAAAAAATAAAAGGGAAAACCAATTTATACATTCTCAAATAAAAAAATTAAAAATTATTGTAATATTAATATTTTAATAATAATATTCATTTTCTTTGATATCACGCAGATCTTTATTCAACTGATTTTGACTACCAAGGGCATCTATTTTTACAAAATTAAATTGTAATAATAATTAAATAAATAAATAATTAAATTGCAATAATATTTTCGATATTGTATCCTGAAAAATAAATGAAATGTGAAAAAAATAAAATTGGGAAGAGGCAGACAGACCCCAATTCCATACATTTTTTTAGGCTTAGCTTTCAATCTCAAATTGGTAACCTTTGCCCCCCCCCCCCAAGTCCCATAATTTTATTAAAAGAAGATGCTCAAAGTCTTGTTTAGGGGACAAATATAAAAGTTCATATTTATTTTAGAACTTCTTGATAATTATTATAATTAAGCAACAATATTTATCAACGTTTCTTAGGCGTAGTATTAAAAAACGTTGATAAAAATTGTTGCTTAATTTAATCTGCGTAGTGTTCGACTTGTATATATTATTATAATACTGCAGGCTTATGTTGGTGTAATAACACCGAGGCCTGTTATCCGTTAAATAAAATTCAGCTATATCTTTACAGAGATTGGAAGAATATGAATAACAACAAGAATAATGATATATTTTTATGTTATATTTTTTACCCTCAACTACATTCTCATACCTCTATTCATTGTCTATCCATCTTGGGAGGGTTCGCCCCCAAAACATTTTGTATCTATTGTTTACAAGTAAAGCGTTATCTGTATTGTATTACAAGGATTTGCATTAGAAGTGTAAAACATTTCTTTTGCAATCTAGGAAGGGCCATGTTCCCAAACTATTGCAGTAACACATGTAATAACCTTAACATCAGTGGTGTAGTGTGACTTCATAAATAGATCATCCTCAATATTTCACCATGCCCCCGAATAAAAAAATCAAATTCATATTAAAATAGAACCTGTCTAAAGTGACCACTTTTGGGACTGGACTGCAGTAGTCACCATAGACAGGTGGTCACAATACACGACAGACTTTGGTATAGGCAAGACTATGTCCCTAGCAGATAAATATCTCTTATAAAAAGTGGTCGCTTTATTCAGCTGGTCACTCTACCCAGGTGGTCACTTTAGAAGGTACCACTATACCCATCATGATCATAATAATGATGATGGTATATGTATTAATTGTGACTTTATTATTTGATTGGGGGGGTGAACAATGGGAGATGTCCCATTTTCAAAGACACTCTACACTTCTGCTTTAAACGAAATTAAAATTTTGTTTTTCGAAGAAAAATTATGAAAGTGGACATTTGTACTTGGTTGCAACGAGACACGATATGAAAAGTGTGAATAACAAAAATTTATATTTATTATTATTTTAATAAAAAGAATAGATTGATTGTAAGAGAAACGCGTATTCTTTATCCGTTTTATTGTTGTAAGTGGACTTTGTGAAAGCGAAGAAAAATTTCATTTTGAATCTCGAATGAAAAGGAGAGTCTAAGAAAAATTGAATTTCATTTTAAGATTTAAAATTAGTTTAAGATTTTACTCATTTGGCCATGTTTCTACTGACAACAGGAAGCTATTTTCACTTTTGTATTTCGCAAAACCCTCTATTGAATGAAATAAAATCGAATTATTCTTTTGTTGCAAGAAAATTTTGTTTGCATGAGTTTGGCATCAAGTACGCGTAACTGGGAACGCTACGAATTCTGGGAGTTTTTGAGGCATTTCTGAAGAGTAGATTTTTCCAGGTTTTGGAAGAGCTCTTGAAATTTCAATGACTTTCTAGTATGATGAATGGGCGCATTTGTGTATTCGAAATGCCTGAAAAAATACTATTTCCCGCGGTATTATATTCCGATCTGAATAAAAGTACTCATATATCAATAACTATTACTCTTTTTTATTAATTTTAGTTAAGAAACTAATTAAATAATCTAGAGTGCTCTACTTCAATATAAAAATTTGCTAAAATTTCATGAAAGCTGAGAAATGATGTAGTTATTACCCTCTGACTGCTCGATTTTTTTTATCAAAGTCGCTTCAAAAATTGCATATATTTTTATTACATATTTCAAATCTACATGCATTTGAGAGTTAAAATATGTAGCACATTTTTGTAAACAAGATTTTTTTAATATAAATTTCGTGCATAAGAACAGGCTTTCATAAAAATCAATTTTAAGAGTAATCGTTTAAATTCAAAAATTTTGAAAATAAATCTTGATTAAATTACGGTTTACTTTATAGAATACAAATATAAAGCATGTATACTAATAAAAATCACTCGCTGAACGTTTCCTACAAGCCATATTCTGAATACAAAAACCGATAACAAAGGGAGCGCTTGCAAAATCAGTTAGTGAACTCTATGCAAATACGAAAATTTAGGCGACAATAACGCCATTTGTTGACCAAACTACGACTAGAAGTCTAAATATTGTAGAAAATGCATTACCGACAGTTAAACGGTGGAGAAGCGGGATGCGCTTTTAAATAGATGGAAAAATTGCATACCCGCGGAAATCGCGGGATGAGCAAATTTTGTTACTTTCATGTTGCCCGTGGAAATAGCGGGATAAGCAGTTAGAGGGTTAAAATTGAGAAATTAAATCGATTAGTGATGTTGATAAACAAAATCAACGAAGCAGTTGAGTAAACAAAGTTAAAGCTTAATTTTACGAAAACACAATTGTGCAAATTAATAATTTTCTGATCAATTACTCACAAAGTTTAAATATATATATATATATATACATTGTATTTTTGTTGTGATGGTATTAAGATTTTATTTAACTTGTACGCCCGTTGAAATATTGTAGCAATAGATCTTCCCCTGCATGGGCTTCTATCGGACTGGTATCCTTTATCCACTGAAGTCCAAGCCGATATCAATTTGTAAAATTTAATATAAAAAGAAAAACCATATATTATATTTCAAATGGTGTATCTGTCTAAATAAAGTTTGTATTGTACTAGTGTTATATTTTACGATTGTAACCTCACTTTAAAATTCCTAGCGGGAATTTTAAGATAAAATGATTCATTTTTTCACACGTCTGTCATCTCTATCCGTACAGATGTTGACACGATACAAGATATTATTCTAAGAATAAACGTCTGCTCTTCCAGAAAATAAATCTCTTCTTCCTAAAACTAAGTGTCTTCTTCCTGAAGATAGATATTTTTTCAGCAGTGAAGTGGTGAAAATGAGTAATGATTCTGGAATTCCCCGACGAAGAATCCAAAATTTATGAAACAACTTCTCTTCGACAAAAAAAAACTAAAAACTAAAGATGGAACACAAAATAGAAATCTAACATCGGAAACAGCTGTTTAGAAGCAAATTCTTCTGACAAATACATTTTTCTTAAATCTCAATGCTCGATCGCGGTAGTCGATTAACGGAACATTGTACTCCATCAAACAAAAACCAGTGCACCTTGTTACAGTTTCTCGACGGCAATTAAAAGAAACAAAGCAGAGAAAAAAATGATGAGAAAAGTTATAATTAAAATGCATACGAAAATAAATATTCATAAGCCATTTAATCTTTTTTAGCCTCTGGATGATTAATATTCAATGAAGGCCAGAAAATCTTTTGAGCACTGTTGGATATAAGAGATTGGAGAACTGCCGAAACTGGCATTGAAATTGATGTTGGTTGCTGGAGGACTATTTGTCACGGATGAGGAAAAAAAGCCCATTTATTGTGAAATGTCAATAGTTGTCCAAATTAAAACAACGCATGTTGTTTTGAAATAAAACGTTTTATGAACTTCTAAGAAATATATCAAAACCGCAGGTGAACTCTTACAGAGAAATAATTTGAAAAGTCACAGGTATTGTATATCATTCTCTTTCCTTCGAAAACGTATATTCAAAAATAAAAGCTGATATATGACAGAGGAAGAGGTTGTATTGGTTCAGTCCCTTTTATTTTCTTGTTATTCCTCTATATGCTGTGAAATCTGTGTACCCTGTTCGCCCATACATTGCGTATTCAATTTGTTATTACCGATTATCTCACTTCATTAGATAGGCTGAACAACCGCAAATTTACCATGGCATACAGTCGACCATGCTAATGTGATATTTCGGTGTAATATTGACAGCATATTTTGAATTGAGAAGTCCAAGTTTCTGAAGTACGGATCTTGAAACGAATGATGAAATTGAATTGAATTTTAGCATGTCGTTCAGACAAAAAAATCTTGAACAAATCTGGCTTCAAGAAAAATATACACGGAGGGCAAACTGGACGTGTTTTCAATATTCGTTAGATTACCTCACTTAGACAGATTGGGGATCAAATTCAGATTGATCACTTGGACTATCCATGATCAGCAGGTATGATATTTTCAATGACGTATTCAGAAATCTATTACAAAATATTGCATGAAGGTTTTCTAAAACGCAGAGACGAATTTACATAGATGGCGCCCGGTGCAAGCCCAAAATTTGACGCTTCCCTCCTAAAAAAAATATTAATTATTTTCCAAAAAAATTTTTTTCGTTGCGCATTGAATTTTTTTTTTTTTATTGAGTCTAGTTATCTTCTTAGGAGGCTACTGAATCTCATTACAAAAAATACTAAATATTATTACAAGATGGAACGTCAAAATACTAATTGAAATTTCCTTACAACAAGAAATATGTAACTAAATCGTAAGTGCACTTTCTAATCCAAAAATTGGATTGTTTTGATATAAAAATTAAATACTTACATGAATTGCAATAATCTGGAATGTCCTATGTATAGTCAAATCAGGTCATCCATTTTTGATACAGTTTTTAGTTTTCTAATTTCTTACTTGCTGTGTCATATTGTAGTTTTATTCGAAAGAGGGCATTTTCACTTTCTTTCGGACTGAATTAAACATTTTATTTATTTATATATAAATAAACAGTAATTGCTTTGCATTTTACCGTGTTTGGCGCAGTATAGCCCAGATGCTCTTGCGCCATAAAACACCTAAACAAACAAACAAACAATTGATTTGTATGCAAAATAAATTGACGTAGCACTACGCATGTAAGATTTATAATAAAACGCAACGTTAAAAGTGCAGGTTAGCTATAAAAGTTTAATTCAACGTATATTCTGTTCGCGGAAAATTGACCACTGGTCCCGTTAGAAGTCACAGGAGCTGACGTCGCAAAGGGGTTGGTTCATTGCAGTAGAGGAAAGGGCGTCATTTCATAACTGGTTTTTCGCGCAGACAAACGTACGCGAAAAACCAGTTATGAAATGACGCCCTTCCCTCTACTGCAATGAACCAACCCGTTTGTGACGTCAGCTCCCGTGAATTCTAACGGGACCATTGGTCAATTTTCCGCTTCAGGCAGACTTGGCCGCTTTTCATTTGGAATAAAATAAAAGGAAAAAAAATAAATATTAGAAAAATTAAAGATGACTTATTACGCCTTCTCCCATTGACTCAATGATAAATTTACCTCCATTCAGCCATCTCTTTGAGCGACCACCTTTTCATGTCGTTAGTGAGGTCTTACTGTATATCATGAAACATTTCTCGCTTACATAAAATTATATACCTGCGATTAATCAATTAATAACAATTTAATAATAATAATTTAGTAAACTATAATTAAAAATTATATAATTGCGGTTGTGCAGTGGTAACGCGTTCGCCTAAGGAGCGGTTATCCTATATTCGACTCCCAGCAGTTCCAAAAAAAACCGTTTACCGTCTAACTGCCCACCGTAGTTCGGGGTTTGGTTCCCCAGGCCTTAGGAGGTTCGGATTCCTCGGAAAACTGTAGGTCCCGGCGCAGCATCACCCTTGCTATTCTTGCACCATAAAACTCAAATTATTACTATCATTATTAAAAAAATTATACATTATTAATATTTCCTTATATATATATGTGTCAACTTTCGCCGGCAGCTATGGTTGTCAATTTTTTATCCAATCGAAAAATAAGGCCTCGCATTTTATCGATAGTGGTAATAAATCATCAGAAATCAATTGGTACTTTTGAATGGACCCTTTATGGATTCCCTTCTTAGATTATATATATCTACATACACATAACGTTTCAGGATCAAGCGTGAAAATATTTCAAGTAAGATATTTTCCTTTAAAACGCTATCCTTTTCATAAGGTTATCTAGAAATTTAAAACGTCCGTGCCATGCTCGGATTATAGAGAAATAAAAAAATATTCTTTGATCAGAAATCTATCAAAGTCAAGATTTTTTTTATAAAATCGTAGAAAGACTTGAAAATACTTCAACTTTCATGATTGATGAAACTATCACTTACAATGTGCCCTATGTAGAATTCTAGGTTTGAAGTCGGTGTTTTTGTTTTTTGTTTTTGTTTTTTTGTTTTTTTAATTAATGTTTATAATTTCTAGTATTACCTATATATAAAACGCCTGTTCGAACGTTCCAAACGTCATTTAAAGTATGTCAAAAGTCAAAATCATTAAAAATTTATTTAAAATGTTTCGAAATTACTATTGCGAAAACTTTTTTAGAAATAATTAATCATTTTAATCATTATTAAAACCTTGAGGTATATAAGATTAGTAACTCAAATATGAGAATCAGCTTTTTACAATTTAAAGACGCAAAAGTAGTGTATTAAAAAATACTATGAACAATATATATATATATATAAAGTAGGAGAAACAAAAATAGTAGAAAAATGTAAATGAATTTTGAGTTGACCGTTGCGGGTGCAGTTTTAAAGGACATTTAAAGGGAAAGGCAGACAAAAGAAAAATGGAAAAGGAAGAGCAGGGAGAGCAGAGGAGGGGGAAGAACTGAAAACTAAAAGGAAAGAGTGGGAAGGCAGAAGTAGCAGGCAGAGCATACTTGATTTAAGTACTAATCAAAGATTTTGGCTTTAAAGGCGTGAAAAGACAGGGCTTTAAATTCTTGAGGGATCGAATTCCAGATTTTAGAACCCGTAACGGAGACACTGTGTGTTTTATAGTTTGTGCGAGTCCGCGGTAGCCTGATATCGTCCTGGTGACGTGTATTGTAATCATGTGTCGTCTGTGAGATGGAGAAAGGTAAAACTAGGTCACCTTTAGTGACTTTGTACATAAGGAGTGCAAGTTTATATTTTACTAAGAGAGTGAAAGGAAGAATGCGCCATAATTTAAAAAATTGGCCAGCGTGTTCATGGAAGCCTGCAAAGTTAACTATTCGCATAAGCTTTTTTTTTTGCGTTCCTATCAATTGCCTAAGGGAAGTAAAATATGTGATTCCCCAGACCTCAAGACAGTAGGTAAGTTTTGAATAAAATAAAGAATAGTAAAGAATCATTAGGATATATTGAGGAACGACATGTCTGAATCTCAAAAATATTCCCAGGAGACTGCTAAGAGAATTGGTGAGATCGTTAATGTGTTCTTTCCAGGTTAAATTTGAATCGAAAATTACTCCAAGAAGTTTGGCTGATTTCGTTTCCTGAAGGATGGAGTTGCGGAAAGTAATAGGAGAACTGTTAGGTAATATTTTTTGCCGGGAATGGAAGATAACGTAGTTAGATTTGGCAATGTTTAGCTCTAGTTTGTTAACGTAAAGCCAGCGTGAGACGTTATCTAAATCTTAGTTGACTTTCATAGTCACGTGTTATTCAGCGCCAACGAAAGATTTATTTGGCCTAATTTTCTACAAGTTTTTTTCTTCTATGTTTTTCGCTCATCTTTAAATTCCTTTCCCACTGAGCTTTTCCATTTTATTTATTTTTTTGGCTGCCTACCCTCCTCTTACCACGAGTGTTCCAATGCAATCTCTGTCTGATAATCTTGCTCAATATTTTTATTGACATCCTATTTTCTTTCTTTTATTGTCTTGGCTGCAAAATCTAGCTGAAGCTACTACATAATTTTTCTTTAGTTGTACGAAGCAAATATCATACCTTAAATAATTAAAAAAATTAAATCCCCTATTAATATATTATCAATGGCCAGGGACGCAAAATTGAAGCAACTATGGGGGGACGCGAGCGGAAGGACCCCAATGTGCAGTCAAATAAAGCAAAAAGTAAAATATAACAATGTATTTGATAGGTTAAGTCTTTCATCCTCAAATACAGTCTACGTTTATTTATTTTTTATTAATTTTGTGAGGAGCCGGCTCCTCCAATATTTTTTGAAGACTAAAAGGGCCCGGGGCCCCTTAGACTTGATGCCCTGTGAAACGCAGATGCTATTCCTTCTTCGCTTTATGGATCATTTGCTTTATGCTTGGCATCGGTAGCACTCATAGCTTAATTATTCAGTGGTGTTACGCGTAAAGCAATCGGTGGCGAACTCACGAAAGAAACATCTTACTATCGAAAAAGTGGTGCAAACATCGATTCGACTTTTTTCTTTCCAGAAGAAAGCTAATTACTAATGCAAGTATCTGCTAAGATAGTACAGTCCAAATCGTTAATTTTGGTAATGTGGGAATTTGTGATTAATTCAATTAATCCAGACATTAATTGACAGTTAGTAATTACTAATTGCTGAACTTTTTTAATCCAATTTGGTTGCTGATTCTGGAAATTTTATTCAAGATCGTTGCTTGCAACATTTCATCGATTCATCAAATGTTCACTCGAATGTTTCCGAGCCGGAAAATTAGTTTGGAAATTATTGATTTAAAGTATCATTGGTTTGGAAATTGCTGATTCGGATGGTGTGTTTGTGTGCATATATGAATGTTGGAAAAGTTGGCCGAGCGAGCGGCACTGTATTTCCAGATAAGGTTGCATCGATGTCCAATGATCTAGAATAAATGTAAGATTTTCTAAGGATCAGGGGTTCAGTTATAGAAAATCTTCTTGGAACAGTAAGTTTGTGAAGCAGTTTAACAGTCAATCTGATCAGGAAGTTAGTGAATAGTAATCAAAGTTCAGATGTATAGTAACAAAGCTTGACTAGAAGCCAAGAAGACTCAACAGCTGTGTAAAGTAATAAAGTCCAAAGGGAAGAAGCAAGAAGCACAATAGTTAAACGTAGCGGGCCGTGCTGGAGCTGATTCAAATTGTCTTCTTCTTCTTCTTCTTCTTCTTCTTCTTCTGTGTGCAGGGATGATTGGAAAAGTTGGCCGCGTGTGCAGCCTGTATTTCCAGAAAAGGTATGTCGGAGCCATACTAATGGGGTTTCATTCTTGCCCCACAAGTAACGACGTACGAGAGGCTTGAATCATGGCGATGTTCCATGACGGAGAAAAGTAGAACAGAGCCTAGAAGAGGTCAAAGGCGGACACAGGGAGAGGTCACAGGGATCATGACCCCCGCCCCAAAATATATTTTTTCATTGTAAAAAAATTCAACTTTCATGATAAATTAAGGGTGTTATCACGGCTGGCAAATTCTATCCTTGATACCCCAAAATCGAAGCACTGCTATATTCTTCATTTGTAAAGTCATAATAACAATATACTGTGTAACTACAGTGATAATACAGACAATATATACTAAAAGTACATCATATTAGACTCTACAATGAAAGGTCTCAAGAAAATATCGGCAAGTATAACATACCTGGGATTAAGATTACAATCTGATTCCGTGACACACAATTATTTGTGAATCACTCATGTTTTCATTATGTTTGGGTTTTTTTTAAGTTTCCATTACCCTGTATCAAATATTTTCTTAGACTAATGTTCCATGATGTTTTGCACCTTTATAATTTATATTATTTCTATTCGTTCCGCCCCTTGATGAGATTTGAAGGAGTGAAGCAGGAGGATTCAAATGGTTATTGATTTGTAAATTACTTATTCAAATGATCATTGGTTTAAAAAATATTCAATTTATTATTATTTTGAAAATTATAGTTTTGAAATTGTTGCTCAAGAGAAATTATTGATTCAAAAGATTATTTCTTTGGAAATCGTTGGCCCGAAAAACTGTTGATTGAAATGATTATTCACTGGAAAAAAAAAGATTTATCTAAGAGGTTATTATTTTAAAACTTAGTAACACAAAGGACTATTAACTCTGAAAATTCTTAATTACGGAAATGAAGTACTCTGAAAATTGTTACGTATTCGGGAAATTATTCATTCACAAAATAAATTGGTTCATGAAATTTCTGTAATCCGTGGCACAGTATGGTGACCCTCTCTCTTTCTGATTTTGATATCTTCAAATTGTTATTTCCGAGAATATATTTTATTTCGGCAAACAAACAACTAAGGGGGTTAGACACAAAACTCACATTCTCAAAAATATTCGAACTTAAATAATTATCAATGATTTCTATAAATTTTTTATATGCAGTTCGAAGATGAATTTGGTTTGCGTTTAGACTCAAAATATTCAGTGGAAAAGGGAGTCAAATATGAATGTTTTAGTGTTAACTCATAGCAGTTGCAAAGACGTTATTGCAGATCGCTAAAGCTAGATTTTATCTTTTTTTAAGAAGTTTACTTTTGCGTACAACCCCTTCAATTATTGAAGTTGTTTCCGGCATTTAATAATTTCGAAAATGGCAGCAGTGGAAATTTACATTCATAAGTTGACAGCCAAGCTAATTATCCCCTCAAGAAACTCATAATGCTGTAAATCGATTCTGCAATATAAATTTTGACAATTCTAATTATTCTTGAAATATGTGCCAAAATGTTTACACAAATCAGATTTTCTTTTCGTGGCAACGGATAAAAAAATTCCATATCCAATTAAATCTCAAACCAGATTCTCATAACTTTTGGAAAAGAAATTCGAAGTGCGTATTTAATCCTTTACTCGATTAGTCTCCCTTCGTATAAAAAATAATAAAAGTCTCGATTTATTTTCGGGAGTTTTCGATTTTCTCCAGCGTAAAAATTAGCTATTATTAAATTATATATTTCAAATATGCAAATTATTTCTAACCCGTGATTTATTGATTGATTGATTGATTACTTGAAGTATTTGTTCGAAAGAATGGGGATGTGTTTCTGCTGAAACAAGTATCAAAGATTTAATTATGCAGCAGCAACAGTTTTGTGCCTACTTCGTTCAATCGATAAAAATAATATATTTTTTCATTAGAATCTCGTATTGCTACATATATTATTAATTTCGCCTTTCATTTAATTGTATGTTTATATGACTTGGATTGCGTGAATGCAGCGGTTTCACTTGTGCAATTTCTTCGAAGGAAATAGATCCAAAAGACTTGACGCATCATAACCCCCAAATACAGTATGTAACAATATCCTTTATAACCAACATGTTTCTTCCTATATAAAGGTTTCAGTAATCTGTTACAGCAACTTGTCAACAATGGCGGATTTACCAATAATCTAAGTCAGTGGTTCGGGAACCATTGACTTAGATTATTGACTTTAAAAAGTTTTAGATCAAACTTTTATAAGCTGCGACCCCCTATTATAGTAACTAAAGGATCTGCGACTCCGCCTCTGTCCACCGCCATCACCTATGTATAATAACAACATTTTTAACAGAGTAAAGAAAACACATTAAATATAAAATTATGTAAATTATATATATTACATTAATTATGTGTATAATAAAATAATATATTATATAAAAGAAAGTTTTCCTCACTTATACTTGGCGGTAACAGGCTTTGGGACGGGCAGAGCGCCATGTTCCCAAGCCTCTTTTTACATCACTTCTTAATGTGCCATGTCTAGAAACTTCCTGACAATGTGACACGTGTTTAGGATTGTGGCTTTTTGTATTTCAATGTAGGTGTTTGGGTCAATGTTGAGTATTCCCAAATTCGTCGCAAGCGTTTTTGGTACTATCCCTGTTGCTGAGATGACTAACGGGATGATGAAGATCTTTTCCATACCCCATATATCTCGTACTTCATGTCTGAGATCTTGGTACTTGGTGATTTTCGTTGTGTAGGTTGTCTGTATGTTATTGGTGTTGGGTACTGCTATGTCGATTAAGTACGTGGTCTTATTCGATTTATCGACGATTGTTATGTCACGACGGTTATGTGGGGCTGTCTTGTCTGTTATGATTGCTCTATCCCAGTAAAGGGTGTGTTTCATTCTCAAACACGGTCTCTGGCTCATATTTGTAGTATAGGCATTTCTCTGTCAGAAAGCCAGCATTCTGACATTCTGATATTAATTGTATACATATATATATTCTCGACATAAAGTTAACAACCATTATTGTAGAGACTATTGCAATGTGTGTAGCCATGTTGAAATATAAAAGCGTTGGAAACATTTGGTATGCAATCCCCTATAAAAATAATTGCAACTAAAAACAGTTGCGGCGACCCCCAAAAACCTTGTCGCGACCCACTTAAGGGTCGCTTAGACCCCAGGTCTAAGTAACCACTGGTCTAAGTAGACCGAAGCCCACAGCAGCGAATTTTTGACGGAAAGTTTGCCACCGAGGAGTTTGCGAAGGCGTGAATTTTTTGTTGGATAATGGAATTACTAATTTTGATTTGTTATGTTCAGAGGCATTGGCAAAAGAAGAGCTTCTATGGGCGCCATCTTGAGAGAGAGAGAGATTCAAGAGGCGCCAAATTCACGAATACATACGAAAAGATTAATTTTAAATAAACGCCAGGAACGTCAAGTTAAAAATTTGGCCATAGCGCCGAAACCTCTGGCATGCCTCTATTTACGGTTAAGAAGGTTAGGCGGCAAAATATGTCAGAGCCTGCAGTTGGCAAAATCATGACTCCGTCTCCGCTTGTCAACCCATCAAAACCAAATTATTGCCCGCTTTTCGGACCACATTCGAATTTTCTTGTCATGTATCAAAAGGTTTTTCAGTTCGTATAAAAAGGTATAAATATGTGCAGAATGATTAAATGGAGAAATATATTACATACCATGATTTCAAAAGAAAATATTGATTTTAAGGACCATCAGTTATAATGACTGCATTTGACGGGCTCTTGGTGATATGCCGTGGACATTACTGGTCTTTGGGGATCGAATCCATTGGAGATTAAAGGATTTCCACAGCATTTTATTACAAACCAGCCAATAATTCAAAAAACGCACCAACTACACATTATACCATTATTGTTTTCTAAAATTTACTCTCATCAAAAATGAATGTCATCTAGCAATTTCTCAAATCTTGTTTCCAACATTAACTTATCTTAAAAGTTGCGACAAAAAAGAGAGAGTTAAACTGGGTCAAAAAGTACTAAAACTAACGTCGAAAAAGTCAAGTAAATTAAGGGGGTCTTACGGCCTTTGACAAGTATAAAATCTTCCTTTTTACAAGAATGTTTAATATTTTTTTATTTTAACTCCTTTTAAAGGTGAATATTTCAAATTTAACAGAGATTTTGCAACATTCCTTATATATATATATTATTTTCACGTAATTAGTATTATTTCAGATTTAATGAAATTAAAAATACTAAAGGTTGTTTTTGTAAACAACGGTGAGACATGAGTGTCTTGCACGCATGGTTACAAGAGAAAAAACCAACATATTTTTATTATATTTGTTTTAGATTATAGTATTTATATATGGAATTAACTTAAATGTCTAAGTGTAAAAATCTAATATTAATTTATGTTTTTTATTGTTGTTATTGTTTACATTCTTAGAAAACGTGAAATTTTTAAGAGACTTTTAACATTAAAAAAAAATATATATATACATATTATGTTACAAATAGACATTTAGTATAAGCACAGTGATCTTATACACAATTCTGTGAAGTTTCATAGAGTTTTAATGAGCATTTTTTAAAATATCCTGCGCGCAACATGCAAAATATTAGTTCCGAGGTATTTGCGGTTGAAGTTGAAAATTCATTTTAACATACCTTGCACACAAAATAATCATTTAAAACTGCCCAGAAGCATAGGTGACACCTTTTTGTTTCTTAGCACTAGAAAAAGAATTCAATTTTATGCTTTTTTGTACCTTCCTCACTTCTAAGATTTACTCAGCGTATCGCTTTTCAACGTACTTCAAAGGTATACGTCAGTTTTTTCGGCACTTTTATTTTAACTCCTTTTAAAAGTGAATGTTTGAATTTTGGCAGAGATTTTGCAACATTCCTTATATATATAAATTACTTACACATGATTAGTATCATTTTACATTTAATAATAATATTTATTTATTTATTTTTATTATTTTTGTTTACGTTCTTAGAAAACGTTAAATTTTTAGCAGACTTTTAAATTTAGAAAAATATATACACATATAATGTTACGAATTGGTATTTAGTAT
Source organism: Dysdera silvatica (assembly GCA_006491805.2). NCBI lineage: Eukaryota > Metazoa > Arthropoda > Arachnida > Araneae > Dysderidae > Dysdera > Dysdera silvatica. Next base: position 151,637,033 of record QLNU02014176.1, read on the forward strand.
AAACATAGTGACTTTATACATAATTATGTGAAGTTTCATAGAGTTTCAATGAACAGTTTTTAAATTATCATGCGCACAACATGCAAAAAATTAGTTCAGGAAATATTCACGATTGAAGTTGAAAACTGATTTAATTAAACATTGTAAAAATACCTTGTATATATAGTATACCTTGAACACATAATAATCATTTAAAAATTTCCAGCAACATAGGTGACACCACCTTTTTTCTTTGCAGAGGAAAAATATTTTAATTTTATGCTTTTTCCGCGCCTTCCTCGCTTCTAAATTTCACTCAGTGTCTCGCTTTTTAGCGTACTTCACACGAAGTTCGTCAGTTTTTACGGCACTTGCAATAGAAAATTTCCCAGGAATCAAGTTCAGTTCAGACATTACGTTTAAACGTCCTCGCGATCCATCATCGAATAAGACTACTGCTTCATATGCAGCTACTTCAGCTGGAAGCGGCCCACAGCTAGAACTTTTTAGGCAATATTTCCACAAAAGTGAATTGTAGAATTCATTTGGATTTTGGGTTTTACCGCCTAAACATCTCTTCAACAATTCTGGGGAAGCTAAGTCCTTGAAGATGGGCTTTATAAAATCCATGACTGCCTGAGGGAGTAAAGCTTTGTGCATAAAATTTTGTAGCTTTCCTGCAGCTTCCGCTTTTCTATACCGACACCAAGTATTTTCCTCTTTGGGGCAAAATGCGTGCGTAGGATTATCAGCTGTAGACCGTTTGTGCCAAAAAATAGCCCATATAGCATTGCTCGTGGCATGAACGCCGTCTTTGTATTTCCGTATTGCATTGCCATAATAGTCGGTAATGCGATTTATCTCTACATCCGTTAGTCGACCTTTTCCGTCGAAAAGCTTACTCCCCCTTCTTTTCTCTTTTAGTGCTCTCATTTTTATTGCTCCTATTCTTTTCTGAATATGGCCAACACATTCAATTTTCTGTATGTCTTGTTGGCCATATGGTCCTGCATTTTGCAAATTTGAGAACGTTTTTGTGTCTCCATCGCCTATGTACTTGACATATTTCACAGCATGCAAATCTATAGAACGTTCAAATATGCGTTGTATACCATCACTTTCCATTTTTCCAGCGGTTCCAGTATGGATTTTTTAGGCAATCACTTTTATGTCTTTTCATCTAGTCAGAATCTTCGCCTGGTTTGTTATTCAGTGAACAGCTCTTACAATAGGAGCTCATGACCTCTACATCAATAACTTTTCCCGTTTCAACTCCCATGATGCTACAGTCTCCAATGAGTGAAGAAAATCCTCGTGTTTTTCATGTTCCGTCACCGCTTACGCAAAATTCTTTGCTGCCCGTTGATGCCACTTCTTTATCCACAGCTTTACGCCTGGACTCCTGGGCAACTTTCTTGGTTGCTATTCTTAACCGCTTAACCATGACGTTATAAGAATTCTCTGAAATGGGTGGTGGCAAATCCACAACAGAACAGAACGTTTTAAATGAAGCATTGCCTAACCCAACACAGCGCATGGCATAAACACTGCAGCGATTAATTTCAGGAATATTGCCTCGATCACCAAGCATTTGACTGTTACGAAATGAACTGATTTCTCCGCAAGAACCACACTCGGTCATAAATTTTGAAGATAAACCATTTTCTAACGTCTCCTTAATTTTCAGATTATCCCCATATATCTTGCAAGACAGACAATTTTCCAGTACACTAAAAACTAAATCTTTATCAATCATTCTGTACCCTTCAAAATTGGACACTGGATTTGACACCGTTAACAGCAGTTTTCTCTCTGATACACTGAGGTTGACATCAGGTGTATTTTTTGCAGCCTTTTCCCTACGTGCTTTTTTTTTTACCATAATAATGGCGTTTTTAGGGCGTTTACCAGAGCGACTTTTGTTTGATATGCCTGAATCCATAATGAATATTTATGGTAAAAAAACAATAACACCAAACCACCAAAAATAACAAGCAACAAGTAATAGGGAATAAAATAAAATAAAATATCAATCCCTCAAAATTAACGAATCTAAATAAGATGTGAAAAGACGAGGAGAAAATACAGCCAGGCAGAAAATGTAAACAAATGGAAATGCCGTTAAAGTTGCTACTAGTAGTTTCCTTCTAACGGAATCAGAAAAGTTTCCTGCTTCTCCGAAATGTTTATTTTTAAATAAATAATTAAAAATATATACGAGATAGAGGCTACGACTCTTTCTTCAGGCCGTAAACAATTCTTAAAAGCTGCCCTTTAAACAAAAGCGGGCATTAAAATTCCAAAAGTTGGGAAACATAGCCCCACGTTTTAAATCACAACACCGGTTGTATGTAGAATTTTTTAATGAAGTTTGTTTTAAATTATTCGTAAGTACTTGGACTATTAATACAAAAATAAGTTGAAAAATCTATTTTTGGAAAGTTTAAAGGTCGTAAGACCCCAGCAAGCTTCTCCACATATAAAAAAATGCGTCAAAGAATCTGAGAGCCCGCAATTTTATCGCCAGAATGAAAGAGAAAAAGCCATAAAAAGGTAAATACGTTTATCTCATTTTTTATGGACCTTTTTTATTCGTGCAAGTTGGCATAAATTTTTCTTTTGAAGCCGCCTATTATTTCCCAATTAATGAAGTATTTGGCGCCAAAACGGAAACTAGAACAATGTAATTTTTATTAATTCTAGTTAATTATGGAACTAATGAAAGGAACTCCCCGAAAAAAAATAACAAGTGCGAAAAACTTAATTTCCACCTCATTATGAAACCACTCAGGACGGCATATTTTGCATTTATGAAAAATTAAAAACAGAGAAAATGATGAAAAAAGAATAACTTTAAATAATTTTGAGGTATTTTGGCTATAATTCGCTTTTCCGGTGTTTTATTGTGAAATTTTTCCAATCTATTGTGCCTTCCATTTTGTTACAATTGTTTGTTTGTTTGTGGTTTTACGGCTCAAGGACTACAGTGGTCATGCTGCACCGGGACCTACTGTTTTCCGAGGAATCCGAACCTCTGGACCTACAATTTTCCGAGGAATCCGAACCTCTTGGACGTACAATTTTCCAACGAATCCAAGCTTCTTAAGGCCTAAGGAACCAAATCCCGGGCAGTGCGGTTGTTATTATTGAAGAAGCATATGACGTTATCCATTTATAATGTGTATTAATATTAACTATTATTATTATTATCGTTATATATTTATAATATATATCTGTTTATATTAATTATCTCTAGCTTCATATAACAATATAGGTGTAATTTCAGACTAGGACCGGCCATGACAGCACTCGAACCAGAATAAAACTCTAATGTGAAATTAATTTACGAAATAAATTTACTCTCCTTCTTGACAAGCAGCACCGGATTAATATTTTCATGGGCCCTGGGCTAAAATGTTAGAGTAGGCCCTTAAAAGTACGCACGCAGCCCTCACACTATTCGGTCAATAAATCGTGAGTTTTTATTCGAATTGCATTATCTTCAATATTAAGGTTTTTCAATAACGAAAATTTCTCTGACTTTTGTAAATAAACAAGATTAAAATAACGCTTAAATCATAAGCATACTCAGAGCGTTCATAAGGGGCAAGGGCGGCTTAAGGGCATACGGATGAGGGCGTCAAACTGAAATCAAGTTCAATTTTTTATAATTGATCCAACGGTAGAAAATCTCTCTAAAAAAAGACAAGTTTAAAGAAATTTTTAGAGACATCTTTAGAGAAATTCTTTCAGAGACTTTTGGCCACTTTTATATGTTACATAGCTTACTGTGCATCTGTGAAAATCTCCTGTTTTCGCCGGAGGGGGAGGGGGCGCCAAAAAAGCAATTCTTGCCAGGCCTCCCGGATTCAAAGTCAACCTCGAGCCGCCCCTGATAATGGGAAGTTATAAGCTCAATAGCGAGGGTTGCAGGACAAATTTACATTTAGGTCAAGTAGGCCCGGACTTGGCGAGTTTTGGGGCGTTGTAGGGACAAAGAAGTGGCTTGGTGTTATTAAAATTTAAGCCACTGGCGTACCCAGGGGGCGTTGGTGGATGATTTAGCCTCCATTGCGAGGAAATTGTGCATATATATACATAGGATTATATGGAGATATATGCACAATTTCTTTACAATGGAGGTTAAAACACCCATCAACGCCCCCTGGGTACGCCAGTGGCTTAAATTTTAATAACACAATGTCCCTACAACGCCACAAAATTTGCCAAGTCTGGGCCTACTTGACCTAAATGTAAATCCAGCACTGCCCACAAACGCCCTTCTTTAAATTTAATTTTTTTTAAGAAGTGCGGAGAAGCTCCGCCAACGGTGCACTAGATAGAGGTCAACGCGTAGGCATGTCAACCCAAAGATCCCTGGTTCGAATCAAGTCTATGTGTATGTGTGTGTAAAATTCCTTTCTTTTCTCTTTATACGCTACTTTTGAGGGTTAAAAAATATTTAAGTTTAATTTCAAAGTTGTGGAGTGTAAAATATTAATTTCCACAATTGGCTTAGATGTCCGAATATTTTTGTTAAACAGTGTATATTTATAAGCGGCTAGGAAAACTTAAATTAATTTTCCACATTGCAGGAATCATTTCTCGATTATTCTTCATTCGCGAATCCCTTTACCCAAGAAATTTCCCTAAACCTTAGGGATAAACTTCAAATCAATTAATGTAAGCACGGTATTAAGTCCTTCCTCTTTTTTAAAAAAAAAGAAAGAGGGATTTTTGAACGTAGATGAAAATATTTTCATTCTCGTTCCCAACAAATAATCCCTTTTTCCACATCTATATTCAAAGAAGAAACAAAACGAGTACGTTTTACAACTTCAATGGGAAGGTTGCCGCAGTTAAAGTATGTTGAGATACAAAAAACACACACAGATACAGAATTTATTTCTTTTGTACAAATTCCCAGGCAGCGCCCATGCATTTCGCTTTGACATTCATTTTGTTATAAGTTAATGGTAAGTTGTGGGCCTCTACATCACTAGCGAAAGTGAAATAGTCCAAAAAACAAGTTGAAACGTGTTGGTTCATTGTCCGGTTTTCTGTGATAAGAAACCACTATCTGTAAGTGGGAGCAGTCAAGTGCTCTCACCACGAGCGACGATAGCACGAGGTGAGTTAATTATTAAAAATCCGCAAAGCACAATGTTCACCTTGCTGCAGGTGTTCCATGAGCTCACTAAGACGCAAAACCGAACGTGGCTTCTCCCTTTTGGAGTAGATTGGGCATTGAAGGCAATACCTTGAGGGTTCGATGAGTGATATTATTGGATTGTCCTCCAGCTTTCCAAAGGAGGTAAAACATTGGTCGAGCACTGCGCAGTAGAGAATTTCGACTTTTACTTCTCTGTGTATATTTGAGTTTTCAAGGAGCCAGGGGGCTCCATACGTTGTCCGCAGACATTTATTTTGAATTATTTGTAGTGTTCTCATTTTATCTGGACCGAGAAAGGTGAATACAGCACAGCAGTAAAGAAGAATTGACCTAATTGAAGATTTATATACCAGAATTTTTGTTGGAAGGCTCATTTTGGATTTAGGTCCTAAAACTGGTAACAGTGTGGAGAAGACGGCGCAAGTTTTGTTTTTAGTGATTTCAAAATGCCTTTTGAAACTAAGTCTTTCATCTAGCATCATCCCCAGCAACACACACTACATATACGAAACACATACATAGCATTAAATTGGTAGGACTTGGCTCATTAAAAACTCTAAAAATTGCCAAATAAATTAGGCCAAGGCAATGACAATAACTTCTCTTTGTTCCGAAATTCTAGACCACCTGAGGTGATTAAAAAAAATATTCTTGTAGAATATGTGTGTAATGTAATGTTATTATAATACAGTAAAAAAAAAAAACTTTCAGCAGAAAATTCTCAGACATGGTAACCCCGTTTTTACGGTTAGATATCATTTCACCGCCAAAAAAAATCCTTTACAATAATACCTCTCTCTAAAGGTCACCCCTCTTTTAACGGCACATTTTTCTGCCCGGTGAGTCTTTGCTAATGATGGGTTTTCTGGAATACTACTGGCGTACGCTAGGGGAGATAATGGGGTTGTAACCCATGCCGGTATCCACGAGGGGGGGGATCTTAGGAACCGGTCCCCCAGAAACTACATTTTTAATGGGACTTATAAAATATTAATTAATTATATTAATTAATTATATTAATTAATTATATTAATTAATTTAATAATTAATTGTATTAATTACCCTTGTATTAATTATTAAATTTATGATTTTTTTGTAATGGGCATCCCTTACAAAAATCCTGGCTACGTGCATGGACATTGTTAAACACGAAAGACTGCCGGATGACCTTAATTGACCTTGCGCCATAAAGCACTAATATGCAATTACCAAAAAAGAGAGAAAATCCTTGTTTGATAGAGCTTGACCTCATCCGCCCTTATGACCTAAAACCTAAACGAATATTGATAGAAAATTAGTGCCCATTTTGAATATTTTCATGGGTTTTTTTATACATATTTTCTTAACTTTTTCAATTCGTATCTTTGCATTTAATAAACAATTGCAGTATAACTTCTTTGCAATATCGCATATAGTATTTTTAACAACGCTTTATATTGCATATTTAACAATATTATGTCTATAGGGAGTGTCCCTGAATTCATGGCCAAAACGTTAAGGGATTGTAGGGGATATCAAATAAACCAAATTGGCCGAAATCCCCGTGCCCGCAAAGGACCCAATTTCGCTGCAGATTGAAATTTATATAGATTATTTACATCTACATCGTTACTATGTATTCAATTACACGCACAATTTTTTTTTTACTTTTTTGAGACATGATTTAAGTGATTGCCCTAACAATGAAGCAGAAACAAAACAATCGGGAATTCCTTCTCTAGTCCTGAGTAATGTTGCCATTTAGTCACCAAAGGTATGGAATACGATGGTTTTACCATACTTGAGGCAATTAGGAATTGTCAAGCATGTGTAATAGGTGAAGGAGATCAAAAGAAACAACTTCGGTCTAGTGAACCTATGTCCAAAAATGAGCCATTCTGGAAATGTAGGGATGCTATTATTTGCATCCACATTAGTTAATCATGTAACAAAATTTGGAAAATTTGCCGTTTTAGCCTAAAACCATATTGGAAAAGGTTTCACTACTTACTATAGTCCAAAATAACTTCCCATGGCCAAATTTATGCAGTTGGGGAATTTATAGCCCAAACGTGAGAGGATGCAAGTAGAGCTTAAAATGAAAATTTTCACGGACCGAAATACCATCCCGGTTTTCTCCAGTACATTTCAAGCCCTGGGTGGTAACACATACAGCATCCAACAATACTACAATGTATCCATATGGGAATTACATGCTCAGAAACGCAGCGTTGTCGATAGGAGGTGCAGATGACGTGACAGGGGTTAAAAGCGGTGGTTCAACCACATCGCAGTATTTACGGTGTCGATATTGACGAGATGGAACAGTTTACAAACGCAGAAAAAGCAGATATGCACCTGATGTACGGCATAGCTGAATGCAATGGTAAACAGGCGCAAAGGTTGTACCGTGAGCTATATCCTATCCCGATTACAAAATGTTTGTGAGACTATACAGCCAGCTATGTGAGACAGACACCTTCCACGTCAGCCGACGGGACGTCGGACGATTAAGCGTGGTCAGAACGCCAGTTATGAGTGATAACATCTTGCGTATGGTGACAGAGAACCCAAGCACAATCACGCGATCGGTCTCTCAGAGCCTGGATGTACAGCGGAATAATGTCTGGAGAATACTGCGTGAAGAAAAATTACACTTTATCATTTGCAATCAGTGTAGGCATTAACAGTTGCTGCTTATCCCTTTCGCTTAGATTTCATGCGGTGGTTCCTACAGCAAAGTGCCGTAAATGTCAATTTCCCCACTCTGGTGGTCTTTATGGATGAATCAACATGCTCACGTGAAGGTATGGTGAATGTGCATAATACGCAGAGGCGGGTGCCCCAAAACACACATGGTACACGTTCAAAGGCAAACCAGCAACGATTCAGCATCAATGTGTAACGGCGATTGTGCATGACTCCTTAATTGGGCCTTACCTACTGCCCGACCGCCTCGATGGACGAACCTATCGTATTTTTCTGCAGTAGGCTTCACTCGAATTGCTGGAGGAGGATCCTCTCGCCTTCCGTGCCCATATGTGGTTCCAGCACAATGGGGCATCTGCCCATTTTAGCAAGACGCCTGTGCTGTCCGCGGAAAATCTGGTAACTCGACTGGCATCAGCAGCCGGCGATGTGCGCGATCAGCCTGGTGTTTACAAGAAATTACGACAACCGTTACTCCACAGTTGTGCCGAGTGTGTCAATATTAGTGGACGCACGTTTGAGCATCTGTTGTAATTATGCGCAAATAAATGTCCCTCTGGAAACCTCTGTGTCTATCTTTCATTTACGACTCGTCACTGCGTTTCTAAGCGGGTAATTTCTTTACGGATACGTAGCGTTATTGGATGATGTATGTACTACCATCCAGGGCTCGAAATGTACTGCATAAAACCAGGATGGTATTTTGGTCCGTGAAAATTTTCATTTTAAGCCCTGCTAGCATCCTCTCACGTTTGGGTCATAAATTCTCGAATTGCATTAATTTGGCCATGGGAAATTGTTTTGGACCATAGTAAGTGGTGGAATCTTTTCCAATATGGTTCAAGGCCGGAACGGCAAATTTTTCAAATTTTGTTACATGATCGACTAATGTGGACGTAAATAATAGCAGCCCTATAGTTCCAGAACGGCTCATTTTCGGACATTGGTTCACTGGACCAAAGTTGTTTCTTTTGATCTCTTTCACCTATTACACATGCTTAACAATTCCCAATTGCCTCCAGTATGGTAAACCAATTGTTTTCCACACCTTTGATGACTAAATTGCAACACTACTCAGGACCAGGGAAGGGAATTTTCGATTTTTTTGTTTCTGCTGCATTATTTGGGCAATCACTTAAATCATGTGGCAAAAAACATTTTTTTTTGTGCATGTAATTGCCTACGTAGTCACGATGTGGATATAAATAATAGTTTCACTGTACAGCCAAATCGGATCCTTTGCGGGCATGGGTTTTTTTTTCGGCCAATATAATTTATTTGATATCCTCTGCAACCCCCTAGCTTGTTGGCCATGAATTCAGGGACACTCTGTATATAAAAGAAATATAATGAAAAAAGCTTGGAATAAAACGGACATGAAACATATTGAATTATATAAATATAATAAACGTAACAGTATCCTTTTTATTAGCTAATTAATCGAAAACAACTCTTGCAGTGTCATTACCAAAGATAACAAAAAACAGTGAACCAATGACAAGACCTTGTGAAACCACTTTTCCAACGTTTAATGCTCTTCAGTGGCACACTTCGCCGTCGTGAAACAGCTCCAATACATTTATCAATAAAAACATAAGGAGGGCTCCAATGGCTGCACCTGCTTGTGTAACTGCTCCACACCAAAAGAGACCCCTTTGGCCCCATTGGTCCCCTAACATCACAGTCGCCATTGTCTTTACATAAGACAAAATGAAAATAAAACAAACCCAGCTGATGACCTATAAATAAAAATAAATGGAGTCAACTCACCTAATTCATAATTTCATAGATAAGAGGTTCTCAACCTTTTTTGCATCAGGGAGCACTTTTCAAGAAAATAATTATTCGTGGAGCATTATCGTAGCCCCTATGCCATAGTGCCTATGTTTGAATGATCATGTGAGCTGTGCGTCTCTGTACGCCTGTTTCGATCGACAATCCCCCGCAATGCCCCCCCCCCCCCAGTGTCCCTTCTCGGTCCACTGGTCGTCATTTTATGTGACAAAAGCCAGTCTGGGAATACAGCGCTGCCCCATTCGGCGGCCACCTTTCCCATTACACTTCTTGCGAAAGAACACATTGTGCCTATGTGATTTTGGCTAATTTTACCTAATCATATTTTTCAATTTGTTAGTCGACATTTTATTGTATAATAATAAAAACACGTAGTTGTTTTCGAATTTTAAATTGCTTAAGTTTTGCATCTATACTTAATTTTCCCAATTCAAGTCATCAAAATCTTTAAATATCATTTTCTGAAAACAACTATTGTGCATATGCTTTCTTATATGCTTATTTTCTATTTCTTTTTTATACTTTTTTTCTCATAACGGCGACAGTATAATCACCAACATAGGTCCTAAACCCAATGACAGCAGTATTAACGATGGAAGGTATTTTTGAAGCATTTGGGCGCGTAAAACGTCAAGTTTTATTTTATTCGAAATGTTATGTTTCTCGCAAATTTCAGAGAAATAAGGAACTTACTTAACTACATAAACATAAATGAAAAACACTATCAAAAAACATAAAGTAAAGTAAAAAATATGAGGAGAAATTCGAAGCATATATTTTAAATCCACAATATGTTACCGATGTAGATATTCTATCTAAAACTATTTTTATACCAATCTAACGAATTTGACCTTCCTTTGACTGGAAAGCTTTTGATTCAGAGACCAGCGTGAATCTTTTATAAATCTGGCTTTTTCAACTTTTTTTAGCAGAAAACTCAGCGATTTTTTTTTTTTAATTTTTGAGAGCGCGGCGCAGCAAATGCTTCACAGAGCACAGGTTGAGAACCACTATCATAGATCAATATTGCATCATATAAACTACGACCAAATAAGGATTTAGATGATGAATTCATAGAAACAAGCATTTGCATTTTAAATGACTGTAGTTTATTTGGTAGATCATTGTTATTTATGCATGAAATTATTATTATCTATACATAGAATCATTATTATCTATACATAGAATCATTATTATCTATACATAGAATCATTATCTATTTATAAATTCATGTTATCTATTCATAAAATCATTGTTATTTATTCCTTTATGATTTTATCGTAACCCATTTTTATTTTATTGTTAATGCGTTATTTAATCATTAAATTATTATTACTGAATCATTAAATTGTTGTCACTCTGTATTTAAATTGTTGTTTTTAAATCGTTGTAAGTATTATCATTAATCATTAAATCATCATCTAACTAAAAATGTTATCAGCTCGAAAATTCGTGTAGTGAAATTGTTTTCACCTTTCAATCAATTTGCTACCAATGCTAGTATCTTGTATGTGTTAGTATCTTGTAAGTGTTATTCATGAGACTGTACTTACCACAAGGTATCCACCAAGTATCGTACCAGCAAGGGGCGGCGTTGGTGATGTCACAGCTGTGTACATGATGAAAACAGATATCGCAGTACCCAATATTGTTAAAATCCAAATGACGAACACGCTCCTAATTTCATAAAACATGCCGGCCAAGCAGGCAATGGGATATGCCAATCCACATAAAGTGACAGCATAGTGAAAAGCAGCACCTCCATACGGCAGGCAACTGTAAGGCTAAAATTAAATAAAACAAATGATTGTCTCACCAAGACTTTCGAATTGCATTTTAAAATTGTAAAAAACGGATTTTTGAGCACAGACTGTATGGCATCGTTCTTATTAAAACTGTTAGGATGCTTAGAAATTTCTATTGCTTCCCTATATGGTCTAAACCAAAGATTCGCGTATTTAACAAAAACCTTTGTTGGCGAATTAGAGAGTTGCGGATTAGAGAAATGCGAATTAGAGAATTGCGGGTTAGAGAGTTACGAATTAGAGAGTTACGTATTAGGGAGTTGCGAATTAGAGAATTGCTGATTAGAGAATTGTAAATTGGAGAGTTCGGATTAGAAAATTGCGGATCGTATATTTGCGAATTAGAGAGTTGCGAATCAGAAAGTTGCGAGAGTTATAGATTAGAGATTTTCGGGTTAGTGAGTGACGGATTAGAGAGTTGCGCGTTAGAGAGGTGCGGGTTAGAGAGTTGTGAATTAGAGAGTTGCGGATTAGAGAGTTACGAAATAGAGTTACGTATTAGGGAGTTGCGAATTAGAGAATTGTGAATTAGAGAGTTCGGATTAAAGAGTTGCGGATCGTATATTTGCGAATTAGAGAGTTGCGAATCATAAAGTTACGAATTAGAGTTACAGATTAGAGATTTTCGGATTGGTGAGTAGCGGATTAGAGAGCTGTGGGTTAGAGAGTTGCGGATTAGAGACTTGCGAATTAGAGAGTTGCGAATTAATGTTAATTGAACCCCGCTAAATTTAAATATCGACCTTTATTGGGTGATTTTCTTTCACTTGCTTTTTTTTAAATACGATTCAGTAGCCTCCTGTGAAGTAATGAAAATAATTTCGCCACCGAAGGAATTATTTTGAAAAAAATTAATATTTAGCATGGGGACAGCTGCCTATGACCGAAATCTGTCTCCGTAACGTAATAGATATTTGTATTATTGTTTCAAAACCGGGACTTTTTTTATGTTAGTGTTACACTTCTTCGCCGATTTTCTTTTAAATTTCTTTAAAATTCGAGATCTTCCACGCCACCTACGAATTTTTCATTCTTTTCCGTGAAAAGGTTTCTGCCTTATTTATAACCTAACCTTGTTCGTACTTTTACTTTTGACTCTTCATCACTCTCTAACATTTTAGACGAGCATGCTGACCACATGCGTCTAACTTTTTACAGAGAACTGGTTTTTACAACAGTCTTTGATTTTACAATATTTGTTTGTTTGTTTGCTTGCTTGTGCTTTTATGGCGCAAGGACAACAAGGATTATTATGCGCCAAATAAGGTGAGAAGGTGCTGTTCTACTCGTATTATTCCATTGTTTCATATAATTATGACAACGATCTTTCTTCCCTCTGGCGGCATGGACTCCGCCCAACTCTGTAGTCTTTATCCAATGCTGCTCCGGCGGATATCATTCTGCAAATTGCAAAATGTATATTTATGTTATAAACTACGTTTAAAAATACCATGATGTATCACAATTCAGCCTTAATAACTCTGTATTGTATTGTAATTCATGTTTTCTTGGCCGAACGGCATTAGAAATTAATCTATTCCAATCTATCCACCAGCAATTAATGTATATGGTTGAACAATTAAAAATTAGACTCATTCATCTTCAAATACTGTAACTTTGCTTTTGTACGGGATAAGAACACACTAATCAAACATTTCCTAGGGATGTGAAGCATAGAAAGGTTTGGAACCTTATTTATCTGAACCAAAGACATTAAACTTTTCCATGTATCATAACATCAGTCGGAAAACACCGTTTTCTGATTCGTCAAAATCTCTTCTGCGTTATGGAACTTCGTAACTTATGAATAAACATTTGTGTTAAAACTCTTTTTTAGATAAAAATAAAAGTCAGTATAAATCAACGGGACATATGTCACAAGCGATGTCGTTCTTTTTTTTATCCCCACTTATAACTCACGTCGAGTTTGTAAACTCTACTCGTTTCTTTCAAATCCTTCCCAGAGCTATGTCTAAAGCAAACTTTATTCCATTGTTTAAATAAAACGTCGCAACATTTGAATTCCAAGAAATTTTAGTTATGAGGAAAATTATATTTCTCTTGTCCTATCACAGTGCACTCCGTCTGTGACGATGTTCTAAGAAAAAGATGTGGTTATAGAGGGCTTATCATTATAGTCAAGGCTGAAACCGTTACTCTTTACCTGTCAGGACCGCGGAAAATACCATTACTTATAGAATGACCGTTATAGAACATATCGCTATGGACAGGTCCCCTATATTAAGATGAACATTCAATCAGCGTAACTATAAGTAGCATAATGCATTTGGGAGCCATTTTGAACTAAGTTTTAAGTTTCCAAATTTTTTTTATAATGAGAAACATGTTGCCTTAAAAATCCATAATCTGGTTCTAAATGCTTGAAATAAAGCAATTTAATAATTTTTAACGTGTCCTGATCGTTCTACGTTATACATTGCTTAATATAGTTAATGAAAAAAAAAGACTTCAAACTTTAAAAAAAAAAAAAAGACATGAATTTTTATAATTTGAGGGATGCCTGTTTGTTTCGAGGCCTGAGTGCAGAGCCTGGGTTCGAGCACAATTGATCCACTAGCTGAAGTGGCACTGACTACTGGGAAACTGACTACTGAGAAACTGACTACTGAGAAACTGACTACTGAGAAACTGACTGAGAAACTGACTACTGAGAAACTGACTACTGAGCAACTGACTACTGAGAAACTGACTACTGAGCAACTGACTACTGAAAAACTGACTACTGAGAAACTGACTGAGAAACTGACTACCTTGCCACTGACTACTGAGAAACTGACTACCTTGCAACTGACTACTGAGAAATTGACTACTGAGTTGGAAAAAACGTTAAGAATGAATTAAATCATAAATTGCTCTCAAGGAAAAGAATGATCTACAGGTGCCTGGTGGGAACCGAACTCGCGATCTCTTGGTTCCAACCACAGGCACCGGTAAATCATTCTTCTCTTTGAAAAGTAACTTATCATCTATGATAAGAAAAATTTTCAGACTTCAAAAATGGATTAGTCAAAAAATCAATAAATTAATCAAAGGATCAATGAATTTGTAATAAAGCATCAGTACATCAATCAAAAAATCAGTGAATTAATTAAAGAATCAGTGGATTAACTAAAGTACCTGAAGAATCACTCAATGAATCGGTGAACTAATCAAAGAATGAGCGAACTATAGTAAGGAATCAGTGAATTATATGAAGGGCCATAATTCAGTGATTAATAAAACTTTAAATTCAATAGAAAATGAAATAATTAATTGACATTAAGCAATTTGCAAAATGTGGGCATTTATGTTATAAACTATGTATAAAACAATATCGAATTTAACATCTCAAGCTTAATAATAACTAATTTAACTTCTCAGGCGTAATAACATTGAATCTAGCGAAATCAGAAAAGCCTAAGTAATTTTCCAACTAAAAATTATTTGCTACACACGGATACTGCTGAAAATTGCTCAGCCAGTTTTGCAAGATGACTTAGTTTCTTTGTTTTCCTCAATTCACAAAATCCCATTTCCATCCCTGTTGACTGAACTTGTTTGGAAGCTTTGTTATCTGGTATCCACCAGGGGCCCCGAGAGCCATCGCGGGGCCCCCAGCTCACTTCGACCAGCCCCACGACATCTACATTGGGCTGCCCCCCCAGCAGATGTCCTTGCCAACGGGGGCCCCTAGACTTCATCAGGGCCCCCGGTTGCTGCCTCTGCTGCCCCCCTCGTCGGTTCTGGTATTCACTAGTTTATTTTAACGAGGAAATGAATAACAAACTATTCATTTAATGAGGTACAGATTTCGCTAATTCATGATTATTTAATTAAAAAAGGCCAATTTTTACAAAAAATTAATTTAATTGCTTTGTTTTACCTTCTGTTGTAATTAGACGTTGAAGTAGCTCTATATATATATTTCAAATGGTTATACTTCTTACTGAATTTTTAAACAATTTTTAAGGCAGATTTATTGCCTTAGTTTGCTTGGAGCTGTCTAAGCTAGCCAGTTTAACACCCTTGATTATAATGTATTGTCCATTCAGGTAAAAGTAAATACAAGTTATGAATCTGATGAAAAATTTCTTCCCCAGAATTGAAATAACCTAGTTTTATACTGCTGGTTTCCGCATCATTTTCTGCTTTTATAGTAAATTTCAATCGTTATGACATGATACAGGGTGGTTAAAATTAAACTGACAATACTCTGGCTGGTAGCTCCGTTTCTGCTGAACGGATCCGAATGAAACTTTAAATATGTGTTCTGTAGACCATGCAGTCGAGGTTTGCGTCGAAAAAAAAAATTAGTTTGAAATTTCACCAACAGATGGCGCTCTGCAACTAAAACCATATTCAAATGAGTAAGAAATATAATTTTGCTTCAAACGCGATGCCTCTCATTAGAACGAATCATTCGCCCGCAGTGACCATGCCGCTAGACAAGAAACAGCATGCATTAATCATAAAACCGGTTTATCAGAATGATAGTAATCCTTAGGCAGCACTCCATGCTTATCGGTGGATGAAACATTTAAAGTGAGGACATATGTCCGTAAATGGAGTTAAAAACATGATTCGTAAGTTCGAAGAAACTAGTTTTCTAGGTATCGCACCGGGGAGAGGACGACATGCCACTGAGCCGGCTATTGTGGAGGAAGTTGAAATTGCAACATCTGCAACATCTACAAGTCCTCCGAACGCTACTGTAGGTGGTCGGGCTATAGCACGGGTATTGGACATGCCGTGGTCAACCGTACGCCTGATTTTGTGCAAAATTCTGAAGTTTCTTACAAGATGTACGTCGTGCATCAGTTGAAACCGCAAGATCATTCTGCACACCTTGATTTTGCTTTTCGTTTTCTGGATAGAATGCAAGTGGACGAGTACTGGCCATCGCATATCTCATGGACAGACGAGGCCCATTTCCACTTAGACAGTGCTTTGAATACGCAGAATTGCCGCATATGGGGTTCCACCAATCCTCATACTGTGCAACAACAGCCATTACATTCCCCATATGTCACGGAATGATGTGGATTCACAGCAAGTTTCATTCTGGGCACCTACTTGTTCGAGGATGTCACAACGAAAAGGTTTGTTAGGCGTACAGTCACAAGCTAACGATACAGAAAACTTCTGGAAGACCATGTTGTTTCGGCGTTACGGCAAAAAGGCGGTTTGGTCACCACAGTTTTTATACAAGACAGAACAACTGCTCATATGCCCATATGTGCAAAGACTGTGATTCGTGCTGACTTCCCTGGTGAATGTGTTATCTCACATACTTTTTCAGATGCCTGGCAAGCCATATCTGAATCTTTGAGACTTCTGGCTGTATGGTTTCCTCAAAGATCGCGTGTATCAAAGACGTGTAACTAATGAAGCGCAGCTGAAAGCCACCATCGTCCGACATGTCTCCCTCACAGTGTTGCCAGATCTGAAGATTAAAAAATAGCAAACTGTACTCCAAAAGTAGCAGATTTGAACTATTTGTAGCCCAAAAATAAAAATGAATTATTTTGCAACTATACACCTACACTAATGAAATACATATATATATATATATCATCATCATCATATTCAACCATTATCTATCCACTGCTGGATGAAGGTCTCTCCAAATGCTTTCCACACAAGTCTATCCTGAGCAATTCGCTTCCACGTCACCCCAACCTGTTTTCTTATTTCATCCACCCATCTAGTTTGAGGACGTTTTCTAGGTCTTCGGTGGTCTCTTGGAATCCAGTTCAGAATTTCTGTTGTCCATCGTTGATCAGTTCTTCTTGCAATATGCCCAGCCCATCGCCATTTCAGCCCTTTTACTTTAACAATGATGTCCTCCACTCTAGTTTGCTCTCTCACCCAAGTGTTCCTTTTCCGATCTCTCCTAGTTATTCCAAGCATGCACCTCTCCATGCTCCTTTGAGGCAAATTAATATTTGCTGCACGGATGGAAAGGCGGAAGGGGAGGGCTAATTCACCAACCCGTCTAGCCAGCGTGGTGAAATGATGGCTAATTCCTCCAATATGCTAATACACCAAAAACCATGGCCCCTAGTCTCCAGGTGCTGGAGTGCTCCTGATCAAGGCAGCGGTCAGCGTGGCATGAAAGCAGGGGGTGCTAAGAATCACTGGAATGGCCCAGGCTGCCGTTTGTTATTGACCTTGGCAACGTATAATGGACGATCCCTTGCTTCTGAAGCAAAACTTCAAGAATTGGAAGAAGAACTTGACAAGATCAAATGGGACATTGTAGGACTCAGTGAAGTTAGAAGAAAAGGTGAAGAGTTGGTGGAACTTAAAAGTGGACATTTGTTTTATTATAGAGGAACGGAAACTGGAAGAACAAGTGGTGTTGGCTTCTTAATCAACAAAAGAATTAAAGACTACCTTCTTGAAGTCGAAAGCACGTCAGATCGAGCAGCGAGGCTCGTTGTTCAACTAACCCAGCGATACCAACTTCAGATAGTACAGGCATATGCACCAACATCAAGCCATACCGACGAGGAGGTTGAGGAATTCTATGAAGAAATCAAACAGCTACATACCAAGGGGAAACAACACATCAAGCTCATCATGGGAGATTTTAATGCAAGAATTGGACAACAGGAACAAGGAGAGACATCGGTTGGTAAATACGGATACGGGGAAAGGAATGAACGTGGCGATCAACTCATAGAATTTGCCGAAGCTGAAAATCTTAGCATCATGAATTCATTTTTTAAGAAGAAACTACAAAGAAAATGGACATGGAAACACCCCAATGGAGGAACCAGCGAAATTGACTATATACTGGCAAACAAGAAATCAATTATTGAAGATTGCAGCGTACTGAACAGATTTAATACTGGAAGTGATCATCGAATGGTGAGATGTAAAATGCACTTAAATACTAAACTAGAAAGGCAGAAGCTCATTAGGAAACAAGTATGTAAGAGGGTGGATTTAAAGAAATTAAAAGAAAATACCGAGGCATTCAAGTTGGAATTAAAAAATCGCTTTTCTGCACTGGAAGGACTTATTGAAGAAGTTGACATCTCAGAAGCAAATGAAAACATTGTTAAGACAATAATTGAAACTGCTGGGGAAATTGGTGGTGTAATATGTAAAAAGCAGAATAGCAAATTATCTGAGAAGACGAAACAACTCATGAAAAGGCGAAGACTTATGAAGGTGGACAATCAAAATACCAGTCGCAAGATCGAGTATGTAGAACTTTGCAAAACTTTGCGCAAAAACATGAAAGAAGATATAAGAAAATTCAATTGTGAGTTAGTAAGGAAGGCCATTGAAAGCAACAAGAGCCTTAGGGTTGTTAAAGGGAGTTTGTCTATTGGGAAGAAACACATCATTGCATTAAAAGGAGAGGATGGCACTGTAACAAGAAATAGGGAAGAAATACTTAGAAGAGTTGAAGAATTCTACAGAAAGCTGTATGAGGGAAACAGTGGATTAAACGAAGACTCTGAGATAGTCGAAGGAACAGCTCCTAAAATCTTAAAAGAAGAAGTAGCATTTGCAATAAAAAGTATGAAGAAAGGAAGATCCCCTGGCGATGATGGCATTACATTAGATATCTTAAAAGAAGCTGGAGAACATGTAGAAGACATACTCGCAAAATTCTTTACCAAATGCCTCAACAGTGGTAACATACCAAACCAATGGGATTCTGCAACAGTAATTCTTTTGCATAAAAAAGGTGATAAAGAGGATTTAAAAAATTACCGACCAATTAGCTTGTTACCTGCTATTTATAAAATCTTCACAAAAGTGCTAACACATCGCCTGCAGAAAAAATTAGATGCAGCTCAACCAAGAGAACAAGCTGGATTTCGAAGTGGATTCAGTACAGTGGACCATATTCAAGTATTAAGAGAATTAATTGAAAGAACACATGAATATGAACTTCCATTGTGTGTTGCATTTATTGACTATGAGAAGGCCTTTGACTCTATTAAAACATCAGCAGTCATCAACTCTTTAAGATCAACAGACATTGAGGATGTGTACATTGACATGGTGAAACGTGTGTATAAAAATGCAAGTGCAAAATTTCGGTTACATAAAGATACCGAAGCTATCAAAATTGGTAAAGGTGTGAGGCAGGGAGATACCATTTCTCCAAAACTTTTTACTTCAGCTTTACAGATGATTTTTCAGCAGATAAATTGGAATGACAAGGGAATAAAAATAAATGGTGAATATTTAAATCATTTGCGGTTTGCTGATGACATTGTTATTTTTTCAACGAACCCATCAGAACTCCAAGACATGGTACAGGAGCTCTCAACTAGAAGTAAAGAAGTTGGACTCAAGATGAACCTACAAAAAACTAAGATCATGTTCAATAATTTTGTAGAGGAAACAAAAATACAAGTTGACAACATTGAGCTAGAAATTGCTGATTCATATATTTACCTTGGCCAGCTGATTTCAATGGATGGCAACATTATGAAAGAACTCAACAGACGTATTAAACTTGGCTGGAGTGCATTTGGAAGAAACAGTTTTATCCTGAAGGGGAAATTGCCTTTGTGTCTAAAAAGAAAGGTCTTCAACCAGTGTGTATTGCCAGTCCTCTCTTATGGATCAGAGACATGGAGTCTAACAGTTGGAGCAATACGAAAGTTACAGACAACGCAAAGGAGCATGGAGAGGTGCATGCTTGGAATAACTAGGAGAGATCGAAAAAGAAACACTTGGGTGAGAGAGCAAACTAGAGTAGAGGACATCATTGTTAAAGTAAAAGGGCTGAAATGGCGATGGGCTGGGCATATTGCAAGAAGAACTGATCAACGATGGACAACAGAAATTCTGAACTGGATTCCAAGAGACCACCGAAGACCTAGAAAACGTCCTCAAACTAGATGGGTGGATGAAATAAGAAAACAGGTTGGGGTGACGTGGAAGCGAATTGCTCAGGATAGACTTGTGTGGAAAGCATTTGGAGAGACCTTCATCCAGCAGTGGATAGATAATGGTTGAATATGATGATGATGATGATGATATATATATATCATCGGGTTCATATCCGAAAGTAATTTTCGACCAATATAAAATAACAATTTAATGAACCCATAATTAGTTTTTCCGAATAAAGATCACATTCGCCGATACGCACTCAGCAATAAGCTTAATCTATACTCATTTTATCTAATCCATTAATAATTTTGTGTACCGTAAAATTAATTAATAATGATAGTAATACGCGCAAAATTATTTATTACTCACCTTCTATTTAAAACTGTATGAGAGAAAGAATCTCGGCAGTCTCCTCGTCTTCCTTTTAGTCTGGATCTTTACGATAGATTGACGAATCAAATCTGAGCTTTTTTGATGATGGTGTGAGGTTATAATGATGATGATGGTGTGAGGTTATAATGATGATGATGGTGTGACGTCTCTTCAAACATAATTTTGATTCGGAGAATTGAAGAAAGAAGTTCTAGCCCCATTTTGTTTCAAGTTTTGTTTTTGTTGCAGTTACTCTCGAAAACACTCTTTCAACTGTAGCATTGCTAATTGGCAAACTGTACATAGTCAGTGCAAACCGAGACAATTCTTTTAACGCGAAATCACCAGCCGAATTTTTAATGATTATTGTTTTGCACCAGAAATCTACTCCATCTGTCGGAATGCATAAGGAAAAACTTTTTCCCAGTTCATCGTCAGCAGAGAATGCCACTTATTTTCTATTTCACTAATTTGAGATCTCTTAGATAATTCTAAAGGTAGAGTGGAAAATGGTGGGCGTGTGTGAGACAAGACGATCTTGGCAGAAAAGTTATAAATCTTCAGAAGTATCTCCATATTTCCGGGAATACGATTCAATAGCCCTTTACACGCTCTTTTCAAGAATTGTAAACAATGCTGTTGCATATGACACCCTTGTTCTGAAGAAATCTTTCCTGAAGCTAAGTTTGCTGCTAATAAATTGGAAAATTTATAACCAAAATCTGCATCCTGGTACGAAATGATGTAATCCTCTTCATCAACATTATTCAAGATACTTTCAACGTTTGCATAAGAAGGGCATAAAATTCTTAACAATGACAAAGCAAAGTTGTGTAAACCTTCTAATACACCGCAGATATCAGCCGTTCCTTTTTGGAAAAGTAAATTTATTTTTCAAGCTCACTCAGTATCGGCACCACGAATGTTAAATATAATTTGTTCGCAGCATCAGAATACATAGCAGATAGCTCTCTCGCATAAAATCTGTCGCAGTTGGAAGAAACCATTTTAAAATGCAATTGTAAAGCATCCCACTGATGTAGGATTCTCTTTACGCAGTTGCTTCTTGCTAGCCACCACATAGGAGAAAGAGGAAGAATTTTTAAATGTTCCTCGCGATCGTTAATAGATTTGTATAACTTCATACAGGAATCACTGCGAAAAGCAGATCTGTGAAACCAGTTATATGTTTCTCTGAGGAAATGATCTATATTTATTTCCAGGCAATTCCTCTGATGAATGTGAACAGGATAAATGAAGAGAATGACAGATGCATTTTATTAATATTGTATTTGGGTTACCTTTTTTCATGCAGGTGTAAAGGAAATTGTTAATACCGTGCAGGTTAGATGCACCATCAGTTGCAATAGCAAAACACTGTTGAATATTGACACCAGCATCAGACAAAAAACGTTTAACAGCATCATATAATGGCTCTGCAGTAGTAGCTGTAACGAGAATTAATCCGAGGAATTGCGACACTATTCGATTGTCCTTTGAGTTATAATCTCTGATACACAAGCACAAATGTTTCACACAAGAAATATCAGTCGATTCGTCAATGATTGGCGAAAAAGCGTGATCCTTAATATCCCCAATCTGTTCTTGTAGCAATGCAGGAGCTATGACATTCTTAATAATAGCAGAGCACTTAGTTCTATGCATTTTTAAAATTTTTGTGTTTACCGCGGTTGATGATAAACTCGTCGAAGGAAATTCATTTTTTTTTCTAACTCTGTTAAATGATCAACATTCCGAATGCTTGTATTCCCATACAAGAAGGGAAGCAACAAACGCAGCTAACTTGAGTTCAAGTACAGTTTCCATACACTTTTGAGAAACTATGGTTGTCAACCTTCGTTGAGGCGGCGAAGTTATGCAAGTAGCATTCTTAATATGTTTTGCAGTAGATGCATGTTTGCTTAAGTCGGTTTTGTGGGCTCTAAGATACACTTTACACAGTTTACAGTATGCTTTTTCACTGTCATTCCTCACTTCTTCAATCCATTTGTTAAATTCTTTATCTGCGAGCTATGAATTTTGGAAATTTTTATTGTACTTACTCCATTTACCCATTATGCCGCCGAGTTGTATTGGCCCGGTTAATGAGTGCAGTGATGGTGTACTTTGAAGGCGTAAAATTAGTTTTTTACCACAACTTCCGCATAAAATCGTTACAGGTGGACGAACGTTTATTCCAATGTCGACTCCACAAACATAAAGAATTCGTCCGTTTCAATAATTCCTTTTTAATAACATCATCGTAGTAATAATCCCTGCGGAGGGTAATAATACCTTAACACCTTTACATACGGAGAAAGAGAGCGTTATTACCTGTCCTCATTCGTCTAGCGGTCCAAGACACTCCGGGCTAAACGGAGGGACCCTGGTTCGAATCCAGGATGGGGAAAGCGTCTCTTTTTCTCCAAAATTACATAAGCTCTAGTTTGAGCTGTAATTAAAACGTGGGTGGCAAAAATTATAGTATAATATTGTTTGTTTGTTTGGCTTTTTATGGCGCAAAGCATCTGGGCTATGCGATTATATCGATATATCGGTATATCGATATGCGATATATCGGGCTATACTGCGCGATATTAACAAGGTACAATAACGTCGAGTTCACAATGATGGTCATTGGAAGATTTGTCTAGGACAGCTCAAATGGGAGAGTTTAAAATAGAATAATATTAGAATCCAATAATTCTAGAATCAAAGACTGGGATATTCGCATTTGTCTTACACGAACCTCGACTAGAAAGAGATTAATGTCTCTAGTAACGTTGATTTCAAAACTCTTTGAGTTGCAGATTTTAAATTTACAGGAAACGGCGCCGCCACGTGCTTTAGTAAAACGTAAATTATGGCTAGACATGGTTTACAGAGGAAAGAGGCAATCACCAGTTTCACATATTTATTTCAGAAAGAACTGAGTATTAGATCGGATATACATGTATTGTTTAAGTTACATTCCTATGGTTATATTAAACCAGTTATGCGGCTGCAATGTTAATATGTGTAATAAGGAAATACAATTGAATTTGCAATGTTCACGCTTTCACAACATCGTTCAACTACTGGGCACTATCTGAGACAGAACTGAGGTGAACAGACTGAACACGGTCATTAGCGCAAACTCAATGAAGTCCAGTGTTGCCAGATCTGAAGATTAGAAAGTACCAAAATAAGAATTGAACAAGTATTGAACATGTTGTTTCAGTAAAACTATCGTTCATTGCAAATAGAAATGTTCAACAAATAACATCTCTATTGTACTATATAATACTAATAATATTTTGTAATTTTATATGCGAAAATAAAAAAGTAGTGCATTTTTTAAATTTATAGCCTGCAGATAATTAAATGTAGCCCAAAAAGTAGCATGTCGCCAAAGTCGAAATTTTTGTAGTGAGGGCACTTAAAATAGTCGCCCAATCCGCTACTTGTAGCCCAATCTGGCAACACTGCTCCCTTATTCCCAGCGATATGTTGCGTGCAGCCGTTGATAAGCTTTCAACATACTGTTGACCGACAAGGCATGAACATACACCACACAGGTGTGCAAGTAAATAAAAATTTCTGTTATTATTTGATTTTTGTACTCCTGTTTTTCCCTTTACTTCCTTACAACGCTACCTGTTGGTGAAATTTTTAACTTTTTTTTTTCGACGTAAACCTCGGTTGCATAGTCTACAGAACACATATTTGAAGATTCATTGGATCCGTTCAGTAGAACCGAAGCTACCGGCCTTTGAGTACCGTCAGTTTAATTTTGACCACCCTGTATAATCAATCATATTATATAAATATGTATTATAAATTAATTATATTATAAATTAATTATATTATAAATTAGTTATATTATAAATTAATTATATTATAAAATTAATTATTATAAATTGCCCCTCTCGTATATAAATAATGTAGTAAATTTAAGATTCATGCTTTCAAAAACGGTTTTCGCAGGTGTACCAAGAAATATATCCGAAAGAACGAGTGTCCATGCGTGCAAGTGGTCGTTATGACAAGCGTGGTAAATGAAGTGGTCGTAATCACAGAACTTTTGGACCAAGTGGCCGTAAACTGCTGTTATCATAAAATTTAACTCGCCGGACGGCTGGAAAAATCCCAAAAGTCGCCACTGATGCCCATTGTAAGAATAGGAGCTGAAAATAGGTTTTCTCTTGAAAAAATAAGTTCTTTGGAGTTCTATGGTTCATTCTAAAGTCAACCACGAGATCTCTTTCCATCGTTATCTTTCTTCGAAAAGTTTTCTCCCACTTTTCAGTGACTTCGTTTTATTTTATTCTTTAGCTCCAGAGATTCATCCAAGTTGCATGGCTCTTTAGCCTCTCCGCGGGAAACCTGTAAAAAATACCCGAGAAATGGGGCGTCATATTTGGCGGATAACTTTAAATTTCGACTCAACTTAGTCAAATCATAAAAATGAAGAAAAAGTACAAAAACAGGAAAAATAAAAAATATATATATAAAAGTTTTCTTCGCCCATTCTTGGCGGAAACAGGCTTTGGGACGGGCAGAGCGCCATGTTCCCAAGCCTCTTTTTTACATCACTTCTTAATGTGCCATGTCTAGAAACTTCCTGACAATGTTATTATAATTATTAATATATTAGGATTGTGGCTTTTTGTATTTCAATGTAGGTGTTTGGGTCAATGTTGAGTATCTCCAAATTCGTCGCAAGCGTTTTTGGTACTATCCCTGTTGCTGAGATGACTAACGGGATGATGAGGATCTTTTCCATACCCCATATATCTCGTACTTCATGTCTGAGATCTTGGTACTTGGTGATTTTCGTTGTGTAGGTTGTCTGTATGTTATTGGTGTTGGGTACTGCTATGTCGATTAAGTACGTGGTCTTATTCGATTTATCGACGAGGGTTATGTCAGGACGGTTATGTGGGACTGTCTTGTCTGTTATGATTGCTCTATCCCAGTAAAGCTTGTGTGTTTCGTTCTCATGCACGGTCTCTGGCTCATATTTGTAGTACGGGCATTTTTCTGTCAGAAAGCCAGCATTCGCTGCCAATTTCTGGTGGACTATTTTCGCTACTTGATCGTGTCTATGTTTGTAGTCTGACTGCGCAAGGATCTTGCATCCTGCCATCACGTGTTGGATTGTCTCCGATGCCGCATGACAGTGTCTGCATTTGTCGCTTTCTATGTCTTTTCTCTGGATGAATTTCTGATTGTTCCTTGTTGCGATCACTTGGTCTTGGATGGCTAGCATGAATCCTTCTGTCTCTGGCTGGAGAGTGCCTTTGGCCAGCCAAGAATTTGATGCCTTTTTGTCAACGTGTGGTTGTTGCAGGTCATTGTAGTGCCTGCCATGTAATGGTTTTCCCGCCCAAGTTCTCAGTTTCTGTTCGTTGGCTGTTTCGAGGACACGCTCTTCGGTACTACACAGGTTTAGTGGCGTGTAATTTGCATCTGCTTGTATTATGGCTTGGATGAGTGGCGATCGGGGACTCTTCAACTGGAAGTATTGCCTCATGCTCTGGATCTGCTTGTCATGTAAGTCTTTGAGGTCCGCTTGTCCGCGTCCTCCTTCTTCCCGGGGTAGTGTTTGCCGTTCAATTGCCGTTGCAGGGTGTAGTTGTCCGGCTCTTCTCTGGATGGTTCTCATTTTCCGCTGGAGTTGTTCTAGTTCAGTGTTGGACCATTTGATGATCCCGAAGGAGTAGGTGAGCACTGGTACCGCATATGCGTTAATTGCTTGCGTGGTGTTCTTCCCGCTCAGTTTCGTCTTCACAATGCTTCTAAGTCTTTCTTGGAATGCTTGCGTGAGCTGGACTTTGACTTTCTTGTGCTCCTGCTGCCGTTTTTGCATTATCCCTAGGTATTTGTAGGTTTCGCCCTCGTCCAAGGTCTTCAGTAGTCTCCCGTCTTCGAGTTCGATGCCTGGTAAATCTTCTTTGCTATTCTTCTGTATTTTGCACTTATCGAGGCCGAATTCCATTCCTATGTCCTTGGAGAATGTCTCTGTTATACTGATGAGTTGTCGGAGTTGGGTGATTGTGGGATATATATCATCATCATCATATTCAACCATTATCTATCCACTGCTGGATGAAGGTCTCTCCAAATGCTTTCCACACAAGTCTATCCTGGGCCATTCGTTTCCACGTCACCCCAACCTCTTTTCTTATTTCATCCACCCATCTAGTTTGAGGACGTTTTCTAGGTCTTCGGTGGTCTCTTGGAATCCAGTTCAGAATTTCTGTTGTCCATCGTTGATCAGTTCTTCTTGCAATATGCCCAGCCCATCGCCATTTCAGCCCTTTTACTTTAACAATGATGTCCTCTACTCTAGTTTGCTCTCTCACCCAAGTGTTTCTTTTTCGATCTCTCCTAGTTATTCCAAGCATGCACCTCTCCATGCTCCTTTGCGTTGTCTGTAACTTTCGTATTGCTCCAACTGTTAGACTCCATGTCTCTGATCCATATGAGAGGACTGGCAATACACACTGGTTGAAGACTTTTCTTTTTAGACATAAAGGCAAGTTCCCTTTCAGGATAAAACTGTTTCTTCCAAATGCACTCCAGCCAAGTTTAATACGTCTGTTGAGTTCTTTCATAATGTTGCCATCCATTGAAATCAGCTGGCCAAGGTAAATATATGAATCAGCAATTTCTAGCTCAGTGTTGTCAACTTGTATTTTTATTTTCTCTACGAAATTATTGAACATGATTTTAGTTTGTTGTAGGTTCATCTTCAGTCCAACTTCATTAATTCTAGTTGAGAACTCCTGTACCATGTCTTTGAGTTCTGATGGCTTCGTTGAAAAAATAACGATGTCATCAGCGAACCGCAAATGATTTAAAAATTCACCATTTATTTTTATTCCTACGTTATTCCAATTTATTTGATGGAAAATCATCTGTAAAGCTGAAGTAAAAAGTTTTGGAGAAATGGTATCTCCTTGCCTCACACCTTTACCAATTTATATTCCAGCTTATTTGAATACCAATAATAAATAAACAATAAATTTATATACCAATTAATATATATATATATATATGGCCTGCAAAAGGGTTGCTGGTATCTAACTGGAAGGAGACCCACACGCTGAACGTATGTGACGATGTGTGGAACCGGCCAGGCCAGTAACCTAGTGTCCTACCCCGCCTTCAAGTGGTGCAGGCTGAGCTTTCTATTTATGTGGCAAATTAATATTTGCTACACGGATAGAAAGGCGGAAGGGGAGGGCTAATTCACCAACCCGTTTAGCCAGCGTGGTGAAATTATGGCTAATTCCTCCATTATGTTGACACACCAGAAACCATGGCCCCTAGTCTCCAGGTGCTGGAGTGCTCCTGATCAAGGCAGCGGTCAGTGTGGCATGAAAGCAGGGGGTGCTAAGAATCACTGGAATGGCCCAGGCTGCCGTTTGTTATTGACCTTGGCTACGTTTAATGGACGATCCCTTGCTTCTGAAGCAAAACTTCAGGAATTGGAAGAGGAACTAGACAAGATCAAATGGGACATTGTAGGACTCAGTGAAGTTAGAAGAAAAGGTGAAGAGTTGGTGGAACTGAAAAGCGGACATTTGTTTTACTATAGAGGAACGGAAACTGGAAGAACAAGTGGTGTTGGCTTCTTAATCAACAAAAGAATTAAAGACTGTCTTCTGGAAGTTGAAAGTACATCAGATCGAGCAGCGAGGCTTGTTGTTCAACTAACCCAGCGATACCAACTTCAAATAGTACAGGTATATGCACCAACATCAAGCCATACCGACGAAGAGGTTGAAGAATTTTATGAAGAAATCAAAGAGTTACACACCAAAGGGAAACAACATATCAAGCTCATCATGGGGGATTTCAATGCAAGAATTGGACAACAGGAACAAGGAGAGACATCGGTTGGTAAATACGGATATGGGGAAAGGAATGAACGTGGCGATCAACTCATCGAATTTGCAGAAGCTGAAAACCTTAGCATCATGAATTCATTTTTTAAGAAGAAACCGCAAAGAAAATGGACATGGAAACACCCAAATGGGGGAACTAGTGAAATTGACTATATCCTGGCAAACAAGAAATCAATTATTGAAGATTGCAGTGTACTGAACAGATTTAATACTGGAAGTGATCATCGAATGGTGAGATGTAAAGTGCACTTAAATACTAAATTAGAACGACAGAAGCTCATTAGGAAACAAGTAAGTAAGAGGGTGGATCTAATGAAACTGAAAGTAAATACCGAGGCATTCAAGTTGGAATTAAAAAATCGCTTTTCTGCACTGGAAGGACTTATTGATGAAAGTGATATCTCAGAAGCAAATGAAAACATTGTTAAGACAATAGTTGAAACTGCTGGGGAAATTGGTGGTGTAACCTGTAAAAAGCACAATAGCAAATTATCTGAGAAGACGAAACAGCTCATGAAAAGGCGAAGAGATATGAAGGTGGACAATCGAAATACCAGTTCCAGGATTGAGTACATAGAACTTTGTAAAACTCTGCGCAAAAGCATGAAAGAAGACATAAGAAAATTCAACTGTGAGCTAGTAAGGAAAGCCATTGAAAATAACAAGAGCCTTAGGGTTGTTAAAGGAAGTTTATCTGTTGGGAAGAAACACATCATTGCATTAAAAGGAGAGGATGGCACCGTAACAAGAAATAGGGAAGAAATACTTAGAAGAGTTGAAGAATTCTACAAAAAACTATATGAAAGTAACAGTGGATTAAACGAAGACGCCGAAATAGTCGAAGGAACAGCTCCTAAAATCTTAAAAGAAGAAGTTTCATTTGCAATAAAAAATATGAAGAAAGGAAGAGCCCCTGGTGATGATGGTATTACATTAGATATCCTAAAAGAAGCTGGAGAATATGTAGAAGACATACTTGCAAAATTCTTTACCAAATGTCTTAACAGCGGTAACATACCAAACCAATGGGATTCTGCAACAGTAATTCTTTTGCATAAAAAAGGTGATAAAGAGGATTTAAAAAATTACCGACCAATTAGAGTATAATAAATTGGAATATAAATTTCTAAAGGTGTGAGGCAGGGAGATACCATTTCTCCAAAACTTTTTACTTCAGCTTTACAGATGATTTTTCAGCAGATAAATTGGAATAACAAGGGAATAAAAATAAATGGTGAATACTTAAATCATTTGCGGTTTGCTGATGACATTGTTATTTTTTCAACGAACCCATTAGAACTCCAAGACATGGTGCAGGAGCTCTCAACTAGAAGTAAAGAAGTTGGACTCAAGATGAACCTACAAAAAACTAAAATCATGTTCAATAATTTCGTAGAGGAAACAAAAGTACAAGTTGACAACATTGAGCTAGAAATTGCTGATTCATATATTTACCTTGGCCAGCTGATTTCAATGGATGGTAACATTATGAAAGAACTCAACAGACGTATTAAACTTGGCTGGAGTGCATTTGGAAGAAACAGTTTTATCCTGAAGGGGAAATTGCCTTTGTGTCTAAAAAGAAAAGTCTTCAACCAGTGTGTATTGCCAGTCCTCTCTTATGGATCAGAGACATGGAGTCTAACAGTTGGAGCAATACGAAAGTTACAGACAACGCAAAGGAGCATGGAGAGGTGCATGCTTGGAATAACTAGGAGAGATCGAAAAAGAAACACTTGGGTGAGAGAGCAAACTAGAGTAGAGGACATCATTGTTAAAGTAAAAGGACTGAAATGGCGATGGGCTGGGCATATTGCAAGAAGAACTGATCAACGATGGACAACAGAAATTCTGAACTGGATTCCAAGAGACCACCGAAGACCTAGAAAACGTCCTCAAACTAGATGGGTGGATGAAATAAGAAAAGAGGTTGGGGTGACGTGGAAACGAATGGCCCAGGATAGACTTGTGTGGAAAGCATTTGGAGAGACCTTCATCCAGCAGTGGATAGATAATGGTTGAATATGATGATGATATATATATATATATATATATATATATATATATATATATATATATATATATATATATATATATATATATAATAAAGTAAGAAGAAAAAAGAATGAGTGCATTCCGCCAAATCGTAAATAGATACTTGAACAAAATGTTTTATCGACTAATAAGCAGCAGTATATATATTTATTGACTTAAATAGAATTTTTTTATTAGCTTATAACAAAGGTTCCGAAAATAGGGAGATGGCGCATCCGCCATTTTGATGCCTAAGTTACGGTTACAAATTGTATTTATTGGCGACATTTTAAAAGCTGAGCCATTGTTTACATTCGTCGGGTAATCGGTGATTGTTGATTATTTTTATGCCAAAATAACGATTATTACGCCGAATTGGAAAACCTTCACCCCCCCAAGTTAAATTTAAGCGGAAGTGTACAACAAAATGGCGGTTGAAGCGTCGGCCTATAGTTTTAGGAGCCCTACTTATAATTAATTATACGTAAATAGATTTTGTACTTACCATTTCTTTCTTGCATAATTTTAACTTGTCCAGCAAAAGAAATGCACCCCAACTTAAGAGAACCATCGCCAAAAGAAAAGTGAAAAACCATTCAGGTTCAAATCGTGGTTCTTGGATTTGAGACACCATCTGATATCTAAAAAAACACAAATCATCTCGAAATATGTAACTAACGTCCATCAGACCGTCTCCTGAAGATTAGTTTAAGAAAATGTGTTAGTTTTCCTTCCATAATAAGCAAAATTGGATGATGAAAGTAATCATCCACTTTTAAATTCACGAACGCTAGCATTCAACGGTTTAAAAATGTTTAGGCTACGCATAAATATAAAGATATATATATTCATTATGTTGAAGAATGGAAGAGGAGGGATGGATCTAAAGGTCCATAAAGTTACCGAATCTAAACGACTATAAAATTAACGGATCTAAACAAAAGTGGATCAATTGAAACGCCTATAGAGCGGATAAATCTAGACATCCATAAATCTGATGAACCTGATCAACTATAAACTGAATGGATCTAAACAATCACTAAATAAATCTATTGTAATGCCTATTGGGTTCATGAATCTAGACACACATGAAGTAAATGGATTAAAACAAAATGCATTAAACTCGAAAGATTAGAGGGTCAAAACATCCATATAAAGTAGATATTTCAGTTGGACATTATTGCCCGTTCCTTCATAATCACCCCGAAATTGGGGGCCAATTGACCACACGAGAGGAAGAGAATCTTACAACACACGAATCAGCAAAACATCAACGTATAACAAAGAATAGAAAAAATACTAATACTGGATTGAAAACAGCTTGAGACGAGGTTGTTTCCTTTTTCCCAAACCTTGCCACACACTGTCTCTTTCGAATTATTCCATTCATGGTTAATTTACAACCACATTCGTAGTAATTATACTGTCCCTAGAAAAGGTAATGGTAGCCGACTACGTACCATATGGGTCAAAGAGTTCCAATTTGAAACAAAAACGTGGTTGGAGGAACTTAATTTTTTAACCTTGCGGTTGGAAAACGGGCAATACATCTAACAGAAAATTTACGTCGAAGCTGGCAAGCCTATTTCATATTTTATTAATGCATACGTGTATCAGGGAGAGGGAATGATACATTATTCTGTTATGACCATAACCGTAGCTACATAATGAAGCGTCTCTGACAGAACCGTATCCAGATTGCGCCCACGGTCAAGGAAATATTCTCCCCAGTGAACTATTTCAGCTGATTCTACGTCCTTCCTCACCTTCACACCTCATTGTCTTGGGCCACCACGCCACCACTCCTAGATACGGCCCTGGTTGTAACAGAGCTCCATCAAAATAACTCTGCGGTAACGCATTCACGGGACCCGAGGTGGCTTAAAGGCAAAAATATAATTGCAAATATGACTACTAAATTTAAAAATTTACTTGATATGTATTAATAGTTCGATAATAAAATGAAGATTCACAGGTTGATAAATGAAAGTTGGCACGTGGAATGAAGCTGCAGCATTACTTTGGCACAATACCATTAAAAAGTTGCCGTCCCCTAACTTGACCTATCTTTATTTCAGGTTTAAGTCTCAATGATTAAAAAAAAACTACAACTATCTACTCACAGTAGTCGGAGGGTTTGTTCCCTAGATCTTCCTCCAGAAAATGCAGATCCACTGCTCCATGGTAGCGTAGTAATAACGCGTTCGTCTGTCGTTCTATTAACTGGGAGTCGTCTGGCCAATGGTGTCGTTAAACGCATGCCGTTTTTCTGCGTAGTAGTCCGGGTTTTGTTCCCCACAGCAATAGAGGTTTGGATTCCACGAAAAACTGCAAGTCTTGACTCAACATGACTTTAGCTCTCCTTGCAATCACAAAACACAGACAAACGTCAGAGTTAGAGATGGGAAAATTCGTTCATGGACGGAAACAATGAATGATTCTGCCCATCTAAAACAGACAGGTCGATCCATCTATAACAGACAGGTGAAATTGTCTGCCCATCTATAACAGACAGGCAGAATCGTCTGCCCATCTATAACAGATAAGCAAAATCGTTTGCCCATCTATAATAGGCAGGCAGAATCGTCTGGCTATCTATAACAGATAGGCATAATCGTCTGCCCATCTATAACAGGCAGGCAGAAACGTCTGTCCATCTATAACAGTCAGGCAGAAACGTCTGCCCATCTATAATAGACAGGCAGAATAGTCACACTGACTCGCTTGTTGACCGATTCTGCACATGTCTAATTATCGTGTTAAGACCCTAACCCCCATAAACTTTCGCCTTAAAAAGCACGAGTTTAGAGACAGCAATATAAATAATAACATTTAAGAGGGGCTTACTTTGTAATATTTGTTAAGCCATCATCTGAAAGGACGATTGAACTTTGGTTTAAGCATTCCTCTTTGTCGATGCCTTGAGCCATGGCCACCAAACTTGGCAAGAAACCGCTAAACCCTTCGCCAACTAAGTATGGCACTAAATAAATAGATTTGAAAAAGGACATATATGGCAGAAAAACTACAGATGACGTGCAGTCCACAATGGATAATCCAAAAGATAATATATAGAGAGGAATGCTGTAGGAAGAACCAGCTATGTCTACGGTGGAAGACCAATAGAAAATCAGTAAGATGGTGGACAAACTTCCAACTGCTAACTGCGCATGCGTTCCGGACCGTTCAGCCACTTGCTCCGGAAAATATTTGTTCAGCACACCGTAGATGACTGGCCCTACATTTGCAATCTGCTCATAGGCAACAATTAAATAATTATAATTATGATAAAATTAACATTTTCAATTAACAGTTTATTAGCCATAAAAGGTGCTTATGCGTTGGCGGAGAAGATATGCATTTTCGCGCCAAATGCATGTGTCCCTCGCCATCATGGCGGCCCAGCTCAATGGACTACATGCCAAATCTATGAAAAACGCATACGCTATAAGCTGCAATAGAACCCCGATTAACTGAAATAAAGGAGGCGGACCCTATTTCGGATTAGCGAAATTTCGGATGATCCGGAAATCCAATTTTCAACGCAAAGGTTCAAAGAAATCATATTTATCCAAAAACATACTGTGATATGACATCACGAGTTTTCTCTTGTAGGATGATTTACTCCCCACTTTCCCTTTCCCTCCCCCTCTCTCACTGGGACCAGATGCCCTGGATTTAACGATTTCAGTAGCGGCTATTAAATCTTCTAGCACCTAACCACACCGAAGAGGTCATTTCGATTTGGAGGTAAGAATTTACAAAAAAAAAATGTAGATGTAATTTTCGTATATAATAATTTGGTTTTTGATAATTTTAATTACTTTTATACATTAGTTAAATTGTAATTAATTTTATTAAAATTATACGTACCTGGAGAACCAAAGTCAACTTAGATGCCAAAGTCCATCCTTCAGGTAATCTTTGAACTAGCAACGGTAGCTCAACCCAAAGTCCAGTCATGGCAATCCATGATCCTATACCATAAACGGCACTGAGTACATCCACCAGCAAGTTCCTGCTCTGTATATCGAATCCCCTGATACTTCTTCTTCTCTGAGTTTTCATAATAAAAGCCAAATAACTAAAAAAAATGGTCAATAACCCCCTTTAATCAAGACCCTCCCACATACCTAAAGAATGGAGGTCGCAAGAAATACTTTCATTGCGAAGTGATTGGAAAATAATCGGTAAATTCTAATATGTTCGTAGAAACCAAGAACAGAAGGGAGAACTATTAATTAAATATTAATGATAACAATTTTATTATTTCTATTAATACATATTATAGATTTAATAATGTAATAGACAATTTTTAAATGAAATAAAAATTTCCAAAAAACATTCTAAACCATATGTAAAACTTTCAAAAAAGGCAATTATTACAGCAAACATAAAATCAGCTAATAAAAAAGAATATTTCATACACTGTCAGTCTATCATAAAAACTCGTAAAATACGAGAACAAAATACATCAAGGTGACTATGCGTTTCTTCAAATCTTCCCTATTAAAGACGTGGTTAAGTCCTACGAGGAATTCTCATGGTAAACCAACGCCACCTAGAGGACAAAGCCAGAGTGCTGTTTCTTATCTGTTTCTATGAGTCATCAACTTTGGGCCAAGCATGCAAGACCAGTAGTATTGTATTGCCTAGTCTTAACGAAAATACGCGGGTTAAAGTGTGCTGTTATTTTGTCTCTTTTCGAAAGATTTTATCGGTTTGTGATGTTATATTAACCACGTATAAATGGTTAATAAGTGCTCTGTGCCTCTGTGTAGAGGCAATTACAAAAATGGACCACGTGTCAATATCTTTGGTTTCCCGAGCGATATTGAATTAAGACGAAAGTGGATTTTTGCAATTAAAAGAAAAGATTTCAAGCCAACTAAACACTCAAAGGTAAGATGTTTATATAAATGATATTTATAAAAATTGTTAATCAAAATTTGAAGTATTATTATACAGCGCTCACGCAAATACATAGTATTAATTTACTTGTTTAGCTATACTTACTTTTAAATGATGAATTAACATTCCTTTTTTTTTAAATATATATGTATATTTCTAAAATTAATGTGGATTTAATTTATTGGCTCTAATATTGGGTTCGTTACCCGCCCCCAAACTATTATTTTGAGGTTTATTAATTATGGGATTGTCCATAAATAATGTTGCACCTTTTGAATAGTTTTACCCCCATCACAAAATATCACACTTTATCACCCCCCCCGCGCCACAAAAAATATTTTAAAAAATCTAAAAATATGTTTTAAAATTTGCAGTGTTTGTGATATCACACTTTTATCAACTCCCCCCCCCACCTCCCTCTTGCCACAAAGTGTCACAACTTTTTGAACCCCCTTCCCCTTTAGGTGTGACATCATTATGGACAGTCCCCATGTTAAAATGTTAAAATGTATTCACACATAATCTTGCTAAAGGCTAATAAGTAAAATAATTACAACAGCATACTTAAAAAAAAGAGGGGGGGGGGCTTCTGTTCCACACATGGTACTGTCGCCAAGAAATTTTGCCAAGTATCACTTATATGAATTTTCAGCCAATATTTTCCTTATTTCTCACTCGCAGGAAATAGTGTACATTTTGCATCCTGTTATTTGTATAATTTCGGATATGTAAAACCTGTTTTGTGGGTGGAAAATGTGAAAAGAATAAACATTCACTAAATGAATATTAAACACAAGAATGACAGAATTTTCCACCAAACGGTGGTTTTTCACTTTTTGTATACGTTGGAGATCCAAGATTATTTTTTTTTCCTAGATTCAATTGTTTTTTCCTCCCACGCAAACCCTTGTTTTCCGCCTCTAATGAAACTGATATTTTAATATGTTTTAAATTTAAAATTGAGATGTTTATGGCTTTATTATCTTGAATTGATCTTTGTGGTTTACTAATATATGTATACGTGTGAGGCATAATAATCTTTATTAATAATGGGTTCTTTTCAACAGGTATATGAACTTCATTTTGATACTAATGACATTGAAAGAGATATTCATGTTCATTGAAAAAACTGGGGAGAAACTATCAGTTCCTTTAAAAGATCTAAGGCTACGTGATAATGCAGTTCCTTCAAAACTTCCTGGGGCTCCAAAGTATTTATCATCTACTACCTCATTTCGAAAAAGTGCAAATGAACGTCGTGTTTGTACTGAAAATAAGCAGTTGGAAAAAAAGCAATTGCTGAGAGCTTGAATTCCGAAACAAATGAAGACTATAAAGTGAATTTTAGCACCCTGAATGAACTGAACAACTGCATGGTTGAAAGCAAATTTAATGATAAATGAACTATTGTATTACAGCCTAATACTGTTGTAATAGGAAATTTTGAGGTATGTCCTATTCCGACATTGAGCCTTGTTTGAATGGTCATGCTTGTAGTAGTGTAGTCAAAAACATAATATGGTCTGCAACAAACACACTATTAAATAACTACTGCAAAACAGAAAAATGATCTTCAAAACCTGTTAGTAAAAAAAGGAAATTACAAGCAACACAGAAGTAGAAAGGATATTTGTTCATTTAATTCATCACACAATTTTTCAACAAGTCATTCAATGCAGACTTGATATACTTGCAGATACATTATTATACTGCATAAGATGATATATTTGCAGATATATTATTATACTGCATGAGATGATATACTTGCAGATATATTATTATACTGCATAAGATGATATACTTGCTGATATATTATTATACTGCATAAGATGATATACTTGCAGATATATTATACTTGCGAATTATATTCTATGGAGACTTGATACCTTGTGACTTAGTTTAAAATTTCAGTTTGTTGACTTGTTTTAAAATTTTATTTTTCTGAAAATTAAATATTTCAGTTTATTGACGACTTAAAATTTCAGTTTGTAGATTAAAAATTTCAGTTTGTGGATTTGATTAAAAAGTTCAGTTCGTTGATTAAAAACTGCATATTATCAGTTGTGCTTTTTCTGTATGTATATTAGTGAACATTTGTTTCTGTGGCACTGATGTAATATTTTGCAAAAAATATTTATCTGTGGTATTCAAATTATTTTGGTTTTCAATATTTAGCATGGTCATTTAAGCCAATTAATAATTCATATATGTGAAGTTTCTGATATATATATATTGTAATTATGGCCTGCAAAAGGGTTGCTGGTATCTAACTGGAAGGAGACCCACACGCTGAACGTATGTGACGATGTGTGGAACCGGCCAGGCCAGTAACCTAGTGTCCTACCCCGCCTTCAAGTGGTGCAGGCTGGGCTTTCTATTTATGAGGCAAATTAATATTTGCTGCACGGATAGAAAGGCGGAAGGGGAGGGCTAATTCACCAACCCGTCTAGCCAGCGTGGTGAAATTATGGCTAATTCCTCCATTATGTTGACACACCAGAAACCATGGCCCCTAGTCTCCAGGTGCTGGAGTGCTCCTGATCAAGGCAGCGGTCAGTGTGGCATGAAAGCAGGGGGTGCTAAGAATCACTGGAATGGCCCAGGCTGCCGTTTGTTATTGACCTTGGCTACGTTTAATGGACGATCCCTTGCTTCTGAAGCAAAACTTCAGGAATTGGAAGAGGAACTAGACAAGATCAAATGGGACATTGTAGGACTCAGTGAAGTTAGAAGAAAAGGTGAAGAGTTGGTGGAACTTAAAAGCGGACATTTGTTTTATTATAGAGGAACGGAAACTGGAAGAACAAGTGGTGTTGGCTTCTTAATCAACAAAAGAATTAAAGACTGTCTTCTTGAAGTTGAAAGTACATCAGATCGAGCAGCGAGGCTCGTTGTTCAACTAACCCAGCGATACCAACTTCAGATAGTACAGGCATATGCACCAACATCAAGCCATACCGACGAAGAGGTTGAAGAATTTTATGAAGAAATCAAACAGTTACACACCAAAGGGAAACAACATATCAAGCTCATCATGGGGGATTTCAATGCAAGAATTGGACAACAGGAACCAGGAGAGACATCGGTTGGTAAATACGGATATGGGGAAAGGAATGAATGTGTCGATCAACTCATCGAATTTGCAGAAGCTGAAAACCTTAGCATCATGAATTCATTTTTAAGAAGAAACCGCAAAGAAAATCGATATGGAAACACCCCAATGGAGGAACTAGCAAAATTGGCTATACCTCGGCAAACAAGAAATCAATTATTGAAGATTGCAGCGTACTGAACAGATTTAATACTGGAAGTGATCATCGAATGGTGAGATGTAAAGTGCGCTTAAATACTAAATTAGAAAAACAGAAGCTCATTAGGAAACAAGTAAGTAAGTGTGTAGATTTAATGAAACTAAAAGCAAATACCGAGGCATTCAACTTGGAATTAAAAAATCCGTTTTTCTTCACTGGAAGGACTTATTGAAAAATTGATATCTCAGAAGCAAATGAAAACATCGTTAAGACAATAGTTGAAACTGCTGGAGAAATTGGTGGTGTAACCTGTACAAATCACAATAGCAAATTATCTGAGAAGACGAAGCACCTCATGAAAAAGCGAAGAGATATGAAGGTGGAGAATCGAAATACCAATTCCAAGATTAACTACATAGAACTTTGTAAAACTTTGCGCAAATTCATGAAAAAAGACATAAGAAAATTCAACTGGGAGCTAGTAAGGAAGGCCATTGAAAACAGCAAGAGCCTTAGGGTTGTTAAAGGAAGTTTGTCTGTTGGGAAGAAACACATCATTGCATTAAAAGGAGAGGATGGCACCGTAACAAGAAATAGGGAAGAAATACTTAGAAGAGTTGAAGAATTCTACAGAAAACTATATGAAGGAAACAGTGGATTAAACGAAGACTCTGAGATAGTCGAAGGAATAGCTCCTAAAATCTTAAAAGAAGAAGTAGCATTTGCAATAAAAAGTATGAAGAAAGGAAGAGCCCCTGGCGATGATGGCATTACATTAGATATCTTAAAAGAAGCTGGAGAACATGTAGAAGACATACTTGCAAAATTTTTTACCAAATGTCTTAACAGTGGTAACATACCAAACCAATGGGATTCTGCAACAGTAATTCTTTTGCATAAAAAAGGTGATAAAGAGGATTTGAAAAATTACCGACCAATTAGCTTGTTACCTGCTATTTATAAAATCTTCACAAAAGTACTAACACATCGCCTGCAGAAAAAATTAGATGCAGCTCAACCAAGAGAACAAGCTGGATTTCGAAGTGGATTCAGTACAGTGGACCATATTCAAGTATTAAGAGAATTAATTGAAAGAACACATGAATATGAACTTCCATTGTGTGTGGCATTTATTGACTATGAGAAGGCCTTTGACTCTATTAAAACGTCAGCAGTCATCAACTCTTTAAGATCAGCAGACATCGAGGATGTGTACATTGACATGGTGAAATGTGTGTATAAAAATGCAAGTGCAAAATTTCGGTTACATAAAGATACCAAAACTATCAAACTTGGCAAAGGGGTGAGGCAGGGAGATACCATTTCTCCAAAACTTTTTACTTCTGCTTTACAGATGATTTTTCAGCTGATAAATTGGAATAACAAGGGAATAAAAATAAATGGTGAATATTTAAATCATCTGCGGTTTGCTGATGACATTGTTATTTTTTCAACGGACCCATTAGAACTCCAAGACATGGTACAAGAGCTCTCAACTAGAAGTGAAGAAGTTGGACTCAAGATGAACCTACAAAAAACTAAGATCATGTTCAATAATTTTGTAGAGGAAACAAAAATACAAGTTGACAACATTGAGCTAGAAATTGCTGATTCATATATTTACCTTGGCCAGCTGATTTCAATGGATGGCAACATTATGAAAGAACTCAACAGACGTATTAAACTTGGCTGGAGTGCATTTGGAAGAAACAGTTTTATCCTGAAGGGGAAATTGCCGTTGTGTCTAAAAAGAAAGGTCTTCAACCAGTGTGTATTGCCAGTCCTCTCTTATGGATCAGAGATATGCAGTCTAACTGTTGGAGCAATACGAAAGTTACAGACAACGCAAAGGAGCATGGAGAGGTGCATGCTTGGAATAACTAGGAGAGATCGAAAAAGAAACACTTGGGTGAGAGAGCAAACTAGAGTAGAGGACATCATTGTTAAAGTAAAAGGGCTGAAATGGCGATGGGCTGGGCATATTGCAAGAAGAACTGATCAACGATGGACAACAGAAATTCTGAACTGGATTCCAAGGGACCATCGAAAACCTAGAAAACTTTTTCAAACTAAATAGGTAAATAAAATAAGAAAACAGGTTGGGGTGACATGGAAACGGATTGCTCAGGATAGACTTGTGTGGAAAGTATTTGAAGAAACCTTCATCCAGCAGTGGATAGATAATGGTTGAATATGATGGTGATGATGATATTGTAATTATAGAAAATTTTACAAAAAAATTAACAATATATTTATAATTATAATATTATTAAAAATTGTACAAATATAAATTTTAAAGTGAAAAAAATATAAGTTTAAAAAAAATGCAAATTCTAAACAGGGTGTAAATGATTTTAACCAGGTGATTTCAATCGGTGATTTAAATTATGATTTTAATCATAAGATTTTTTAAAAAATCATGATTAAAATCAAAATTTGTTAGCTTTTTTTTACAATCAATGCTTTAAGTAGGATTTTTTTAATTTATTTTTTAAAGTAAGTTTCAACTGAAATTTTTTAAATAAATCAATAGTTTAAATCTGATTTAAGTTGATTTTTCAATGCCTATGAAAAAATAATT
This sequence comes from Dysdera silvatica, assembly GCA_006491805.2. Taxonomy (NCBI): domain Eukaryota; kingdom Metazoa; phylum Arthropoda; class Arachnida; order Araneae; family Dysderidae; genus Dysdera; species Dysdera silvatica. The sequence goes on from QLNU02014176.1 coordinate 151,678,384, forward strand.
TGCAATAAAAATGACTTTCTTTTTATTATTTCGTAAAAAAAAAGTACAAGCAAAAACAACTTTTCTGATGATTTCATTATAATTATTTACATAGAGTTCATAATCAACTATTCCTAAAGACTAAAGTAGTGTGTGTTTATTAGGTATTTCCTTATTCTACTTCACAGAACATATTAAAATCACCAAATATTTTCGAAGCCATTTATATAAGTTTATTTCCGAGGAATACGATCTTATTGGATTTTTCTTAACCAGAAAAATTCAATTTAAATAAAAAGAATCCGATTTTTAAAAACAAATCATGGTTTTTTTATACCCCGGTTCCAAGTAAGTAAAAAAGGTTTAAAAATCAATAGATTTAATAAGTAAAAGAAAAAAATCAAAGTTACATGTATATAAAGTTTCCAAAAAAATTGAAAATCTCTCTGCAAACAGAAATTTGTATGGCCCAAACATCGTTGATTCATTCAACCAACTCTCAGGCCTTGTCTTCCAGGTGGCGTTGGGTAAACACGCCGCTCCCAAAAACACAATAACGTATGTATTACTACGGCCAACTAGAATAGTAAGATAGTAGTAACCCAGTTGGCCGTGGTATTTCCTTAATGCAAACGGTGCCGGATTCCAATGCAGACCAAGTAGGCTCAGACCTAAGGCCGCGCAGTTTTGTGGATACCTCGACGGGGCCTGGTATTATTTAATTTTAAGAGTTATTTTAATTTTGTTTATTTGAAAATGTCCAAGTTTCATTGTTGATTAACCTGAATATTATAAATAATGAACATCAAAAACATTCCATGAACCATGGACAGAATATCGCGAAGGCCACATCCTTCTTATGCCCATTCTTTCATTCCAGCCAAGCATGAGGCCCTTAATCTGGATGCAAGTTGGTATTTCAGTTTGAATAGCTATGTGTGGTGGTATGTGTGCGATGCCCCCAGATACATATTTGCAATGCATATTTTATGGCACATATTTTATTTTAAGATATTTTGCCCTACTCAGGGGCCACAGAATTACCAACGAAATAATAAACACACGAGAACTTAAAAAGACAATATTTTATAAATTTTCGTGGAGGAATTAATGAAATTTGATGTTTAAACAACCATGTTCCCTGACAATTTTAGTCCCTTCATTTCACTCTTACATGCGTAAATAGTACAACTGAGGGGGGGCTGGGAGTGGTCATTCAATTCAAGTGGGACTACAGCCCCTCCCCTTGAAACTGATAGAGATTGAATCCTACTTGACTGTTTTTCAAGTACGTTAATATAAACAAGTAATCAGATAAGATAGTGAACACTTACCTCTTTTTTTTTCCAGTTATTCTCGAGTACTGCGGGTTAATTCTTCTTTAGAGTTTCGCTTATTAAATTGAGACGATGAGCATATGAACTAGCAACGATATTTAAAATAAATTTAATATTATCTTGAATACGTTTAGAGGTTAATTTCTACTATAAATGGAAGTAGGAAAAAGACACGTTAATACTAAGAAGCTTTAAGAACGACTGACGGACAACAGTACAATGAATTGGAGAGAGAGTTTTAGGGTTGCACGGATTGGCTTAGTTTTCCGATGTACGGTGATAGTCACATATATCTAGCAGAAACCTCGAGGATAACGACGCCAACACCTCTATACTAGAAATACGAAGCCATGGGCTAGCGGCCCGCTTTCTGACACTGGTTTGCTCAATAAAGAGAAAGTTCAAATTTATTTTAATGTGCCTCATTAATTCTTTAATGATGAATTCTTTAATTACTAACAGTTTAATGATTAATTATTTAAAGATTACTTCTCTGTATCTAAAAAGATTTTGTACAAGTATTGTAACAAACAACAGCAAATTATCATTAAATCAAATAGCAGAAAATATCAACTTACCTCTCAGTGCTTACACACCTTTATCATTAATTTTATTATTACGTATTTGTTATTATCCACTATTAATGCAAATGAATGTGGAAGAGAACATATGAATGAACTACTAACTATTTTACTTAACAAATCCTAATGCATGATGCCTTACATTACTAATATTGGTGATTACTAGTTTTAGCTGTAGAGCATATTCAAATGTCTTTTTCTTAAAAACTGAGTTCGGCATAATCGGAAAAGGTTATTTTTGACTTCCGTGTTTAACACTTTCCGGTAATTATTTCTATCCGATGGACTAAACCAATTTACAGCTATAATCTCGGACCGTACGGTAAATGATCGAAACCATTTTAACACGAAACCGCCCACACTAATGTATGCCATTGCTGTAAAGGAAATATATATATAGGCAAAATTGTAGTATGATTGTGACATGTAGTACCTTCTAATGCAATATACATGAATACACATATCTAAATGTATATTAACTTGGACAAAGTTAAAGTTGTAAAGTAATATCACACAAGGTAATAAAACCAAGTAAATTTAAGTAGTAGAAACATCTCAGAATAAAAATTGACATGTAGTAGTAAAAGGTGAAGAGGAGTAAAAGATTAAACAATACCAAGAATTTTGTTCTTCATCAGAGACTGCACAAAATCCCTGTTATTATTCCCTGTTTTATATATATATATATATATATAAGGTTTTCCTCGCCCATTCTTGGCGGAAACAGGCTTTGGGACGGGCAGAGCGCCATGTTCCCAAGCCTCTTTTTACATCACTTCTTAATGTGCCATGTCTAGAAACTTCCTGACAATGTGACACGTGTTTAGGATTGTGGCTTTTTGTATTTCAATGTAGGTGTTTGGGTCAATGTTGAGTATCTCCAAATTCGTCGCAAGCGTTTTTGGTACTATCCCTGTTGCTGAGATGACTAACGGGATGATGAGGATCTTTTCCATACCCCATATATCTCGTACTTCATGTCTGAGATCTTGGTACTTGGTGATTTTCGTTGTGTAGGTTGTCTGTATGTTATTGGTGTTGGGTACTGCTATGTCGATTAAGTACGTGGTCTTACTCGATTTATCGACGAGGGTTATGTCAGGACGGTTATGTGGGACTGTCTTGTCTGTTATGATTGCTCTATCCCAGTAAAGCTTGTGTGTTTCGTTCTCATGCACGGTCTCTGGCTCATATTTGTAGTACGGGCATTTTTCTGTCAGAAAGCCAGCATTCGCTGCCAATTTCTGGTGGACTATTTTCGCTACTTGATCGTGTCTATGTTTGTAGTCTGACTGCGCAAGGATCTTGCATCCTGCCATCACGTGTTGGATTGTTTCCGATGCCATATGACAGTGCCTGTATTTGTCGCTTTCTACATCTTTTCCCCTTGATGAATTTCTGATTGTTCCTTGTTGCGATCACTTGGTCTTGGATGGCTAGCATGAATCCTTCTGTCTCTGGCTGGAGAGTGCCTTTGGCCAGCCAAGAATTTGATGCCTTTTTGTCAACGTGTGGTTGTTGCAGGTCATTGTAGTGCCTGCCATGTAATGGTTTTCCGGCCCAAGTTCTTAGTTTCTGTTCGTTGTCTGTTTCGAGGACACGCTCTTCGGTACTACACAGGTTTACGTGTGTATATATATATATATATATATATATATATATATATATATATATATATATATATATAGGGTGGATTTAATGAAACTGAAAGCAAATACCGAGGCATTCAAGTTGGAATTAAAAAATCGCTTTTCTGCACTGGAAGGACTTATTGAAGAAATTGATATCTCAGAAGCAAATGAAAACATTGTTAAGACAATAGTTGAAACTGCTGGGGAAATTGGTGGTGTAACCTGTAAAAAGCACAATAGCAAATTATCTGAGAAGACGAAACAGCTCATGAAAAGGCGAAGAGATATGAAGGTGGACAATCGAAATACCAGTTCCAGGATTGAGTACATAGAACTTTGTAAAACTCTGCGCAAAAGCATGAAAGAAGACATAAGAAAATTCAACTGTGAGCTAGTAAGGAAAGCCATTGAAAATAACAAGAGCCTTAGGGTTGTTAAAGGAAGTTTATCTGTTGGGAAGAAACACATCATTGCATTAAAAGGAGAGGATGGCACCGTAACAAGAAATAGGGAAGAAATACTTAGAAGAGTTGAAGAATTCTACAAAAATCTATACGAAAGTAACAGTGAATTAAACGAAGACATTGAAATAGTCGAAGGAACAGCTCCTAAAATCTTAAAAGAAGAAGTTTCATTTGCAATAAAAAATATGAAGAAAGGAAGAGCCCCTGGTGATGATGGTATTACATTAGATATCCTAAAAGAAGCTGGAGAATATGTAGAAGACATACTTGCAAAATTCTTTACCAAATGTCTTAACAGCGGTAACATACCAAACCAATGGGATTCTGCAACAGTAATTCTTTTGCATAAAAAAGGTGATAAAGAGGATTTGAAAAATTACCGACCAATTAGCTTGTTACCTGCTATTTATAAAATCTTCACAAAAGTGCTAACACATCGCCTGCAGAAAAAATTAGATGCAGCTCAACCAAGAGAACAAGCTGGATTTCGAAGTGGATTCAGTACAGTGGACCATATTCAAGTATTAAGAGAATTAATTGAAAGAACACATGAATATGAACTTCCATTGTGTGTTGCATTTATTGACTATGAGAAGGCCTTTGACTCTATAAAAACATCAGCAGTCATCAACTCTTTAAGATCAACAGACATTGAGGATGTGTACATTGACATGGTGAAACGTGTGTATAAAAATGCAAGTGCAAAATTTCGGTTACATAAAGATACCAAAACTATCAAACTTGGCAAAGGTGTGAGGCAGGGAGATACCATTTCTCCAAAACTTTTTACTTCAGCTTTACAGATGATTTTTCAGCAGATAAATTGGAATAACAAGGGAATAAAAATAAATGGTGAATACTTAAATCATTTGCGGTTTGCTGATGACATCGTTATTTTTTCAACGAACCCATTAGAACTCCAAGATATGGTACAGGAGCTCTCAACTAGAAGTAAAGAAGTTGGACTCAAGATGAACCTACAAAAAACTAAAATCATGTTCAATAATTTCGTAGAGGAAACAAAAGTACAAGTTGACAACATTGAGCTAGAAATTGCTGATTCATATATTTACCTTGGCCAGCTGATTTCAATGGATGGCAACATTATGAAAGAACTCAACAGACGTATTAAACTTGGCTGGAGTGCATTTGGAAGAAACAGTTTTATCCTGAAGGGGAAATTGCCTTTATGTCTAAAAAGAAAAGTCTTCAACCAGTGTGTATTGCCAGTCCTCTCTTATGGATCAGAGACATGGAGTCTAACAGTTGGAGCAATACGAAAGTTACAGACAACGCAAAGGAGCATGGAGAGGTGCATGCTTGGAATAACTAGGAGAGATCGAAAAAGAAACACTTGGGTGAGAGAGCAAACTAGAGTAGAGGACATCATTGTTAAAGTAAAAGGACTGAAATGGCGATGGGCTGGGCATATTGCAAGAAGAACTGATCAACGATGGACAACAGAAATTCTGAACTGGATTCCAAGAGACCACCGAAGACCTAGAAAACGTCCTCAAACTAGATGGGTGGATGAAATAAGAAAACAGGTTGGGGTGACGTGGAAGCGAATTGCTCAGGATAGACTTGTGTGGAAAGCATTTGGAGAGACCTTCATCCAGCAGTGGATAGATAATGGTTGAATATGATGATGATGATGATATATGAATAATTATATATGAATTTAGGTACGCTTGCATACATGTAACTTGCATTTCGTTCACCAATGTAATACACTGTACAACACGGAAATTTTTAAGTGGCCGTTGCGGAAAAAATTAATGGAAATTATATGTTTGAATTTATACTTATACTTGTTTTTTTTCCTACTCTTCAGTAGGTGAAATTTTTGTTTGATGAAAAATCCTAACGTAAAAAAAGGACTAAGAATGTGAAATTTTTCATATTTCAAATTTATTTCATCTAGATGATTTTACCTGGGGAAGAATCGTTGAGAAGCTGGGACAAATAGCAGAAATGGTCATAAGAACATAATGTGGGATTTACGCTCTGAAGAATCTTTTCTGGTTTAGAAAACGTGCCATAGATATATGTTAGGAGGTAATCAATTATTAATTAATTAAATAATTAATTAAATTCAATATTCGAACACAAAATCGACGCATCATTGCTGGTCAGCTTAAGAATCACACATATTACCTCAAAAACTTTCTACCTG
>QLNU02014176.1:151688843-151701485 GCA_006491805.2 Dysdera silvatica
TTCCAGCAGGTCGCAATCAATTGAGCTCCCGTTCGCCGATAACCCCTCTTGTTAATCAGCGGAAAATGGCCCCCTCTTGTGCGGTACTCGGTCAACGCCTCGAAACGGTGGAAAACCGGTTAGCTTGCCTTCAACGAATCGAGTCAAAACTTGGGCAAATCGAAAACAAACTCGAAAAGCTAAAAGAGCGGGAAGAAGTAACACAAAGCCTCAACTTCATGAATAACAAGTTTGAAGAGATGAGGGAATTGTGTCTTGACCTGAAAAGGGAAAACTGTCGCCTTTCCGCAGAAAACGATGCTCTGAAAGACAAAGTAACGGATCTGGAATACGCCTTAGATGAAATCGACAGCTATAATAGGAGAAACAATATTGAAATCCGTAATATTCCTGAGAGCAAAGGTGAATCTACAGATTTGATCCTGAAAAAGATTGGTAAAGTTCTAAACATCGAACTAAATACTTCCAATATGGAAGCATCTCATCGAGTCCTCTCTTCTCAAAAATTCAAGCCCATTATAGTTCGATTTGTAAATCGCCGCACTAAAGAAACCATTATCGCCACAGCCAGGAAAAAAAGAATTACATCGAAGGACCAGGGATTTTCTGGAGAAGTGCAGCCAATATTCATAAGTGAACAATTAACCCAAAGACGGAAACAGCTATTCGGAGCCGCCCTCGAAGCAAAACGTACACATGGCTGGAAACACCTGTGGACTTCTAATGGAAAAATCCTCAGCCGATACACGGACGGAAGTACCATTCTCCAAATAACGTGCCGTAATCTTAAACATTTCAACATTGTCGACCAGCCTTCGGACCCATCTATCCGGCGTCAATGATCCGTGTGGGGTGCTTCCGGATTTAAAAGATGGCTTTCTTGTTTTTACCTTTATCGCGCGCTTCTTTTCTCCTTCCTTCGCTATGGCTTCTCGGTTTCTATCTCCCTTATCTATTAATTGTCACTATCACTGTGCGGGCGATTTGCAAAGCATATTAGGTAATTGCAGGGACGACCTAAGCGTCCTGCACATCAATATCCGTAGTCTCCTTAAAAACTTAGATCTAATCTCGGAGTTGCTCATGACTTCAAAAATTCCTTTCAAAATTATTGCATTAACCGAAACCAGAACTCTTTCTCAAATCGACGCTAAATATTTAAATCTAGATAATTACCGTCTAGAACACGTCTCCAGACCAGACAGCTCTCACGGGGGTGTAGCCATTTACGTGCATAAAACGGTTAATTACAAAATTAAAAACGTCGGCCCAATTGATTCCTGTGAATCACTCTTTCTGGACATAAATACTTATTCTCCCCTGAATACAGTTTCTGTGGGTGTTATTTATCGTTCACCAAACAACAATGCAGCCGACTTCCTTAAAGCACTTGAAATTTCTTTTTTCCAAAATTTTTCAAAATCGAATTTAATACTTTGCGGTGATTTTAATATAAATTCGCTCGAGAACACCCCTATTAACCGTTCTTTATCTAACATCCTCGCTTCCCACGGCTGCATTCCCTTCATTAATAAAGCTACCAGAGTTACAGACGTGTCAAAAACCCTCCTAGATCATATTTATTCCAACATCACCGACTATCCATTTCAGGCAGGCATAATTCAAACGGGAATCTCAGATCATTTTCCGGTATTTATTAAAATATCGAATTTACTACCAAGATGCACTATTGATCGTAAAACCCCGAGAATTTCCTACAACCTAGAAAAAGTTTCCTCACTACTCAACAATGCAAACTGGCTTGACGCGATGTACAACAGTTTCGATCCCAACGAGGCTTACAATATTCTCACAGAAGGGGTAACTGGGGCTTTAAAAAATTCCGAATATTTAACTAATAAGTCTTATAAACGCACTCCAAGAAAGCCTTGGATCACAGGAGGTATCCCGAAATCCATCATCAATAGGGATCGGCTTCATGCTAAATACAGGAACAGTCCTTTTGACCCCCTTTTAAAATCAAAATATGTTTCTTATCGAAATTTGTTAACTACAATCCTGAGAGTAGCCAAAAGGAACTACTTTGATGCGAAGTTTAAAATCTCACTCGGAGACAACAAATCTACGTGGAAAACAATTTACGAGGCCCTAAACCGCAAAAAATCAAATAATCTCCTCCCCACCAAAATCAATGCCTTTGGCACTGAGCTCCACACAACTAATACAATAGCCAACGCCTTCAACGAACTTTTTGCAAACGATCCCCCCCTCCCAACAGTAGTTCCACTCCCCCGCACCACTCAGAAGTTTTTGAACCCTTCCCCGCCGCCGGGTCTTCTTTCTTCCTTAAACCATTGAGCAGAAACGAGGTCAAGCGTTCTATTAATGCTCTTAGTTCCAAGTCCACAGGTCTCGATAATATCCCGCCGCATATTGTTAAAGCCAACCCAGATTTCTTTGCAAATGCTATTGCGCATTTAATCAATATCAGCTTCAATAAGGGTATTTTCCCCTCGAAGCTTAAGATGGCTAAAATTATTCCTATATTTAAAAAAGGCGACCCATCTGACATTCAGAATTATCATCCTATTTCTATCCTTCCAGTTATTAGCAAAATTTTTGAAAAGGCTTTACACAGTAGACTTGAATCATATTTCGAAAGCAAAAACTTACTTTACAAACATCAATTCGGCTTTCGAAAACACAGGTCAACAACTACCGCCCTCCTTAATATCAAAGAGATGATTTCTGACGAAATAGACAAAAGCAATTTTGTAATAGGAATGCAAATAGATCTCCAAAGAGCGTTTGAAAATGTTAAGCATGACATTTTACTGACGAAATTAGAACGGTATGGTATTCGGGGTACACCTCTAAAATTACTGAACAGCTACCTTTCCAATAGGCAACAGCAAGTTTTCATAGGTAAAACTCCCTGAACTCGCAAAACTATTTCTGTTGGTTGTACCACAAGGAAGCTGTTTAGCTCCGCTATTCTTCCTTCTTTACATCAACGATTTGCCCCAAGCTGTCCTGAATAGTCAGCTGTTTCTTTATGCTGACGACGCGACACTTCTGGTATCGGGAAAAAATATCGAAGAAACAGTGCAAAAAGTCAACCAAGATTTAGATAACATTTCACGTTGGCTTTACGTTAACAAACTAGAGCTAAACATTGCAAAATCTAACTACGTTATCTTCCATTCCCGGCAAAAAATATTACCTAACAGTTCTCCTATTACTTTCCGCAACTCCATCCTTCAGGAAACGAAATCAGCCAAACTTCTTGGAGTAATTTTCGATTCAAATTTAACCTGGAAAGAACACATTAACGATCTCACCAATTCTCTTAGCAGTCTCCTGGGAATTTTTTCGAAACTCAGACATGTCGTTCCTCAATATATCCTAATGATTCTTTACTATTCTTTATTTTATTCAAAACTTACCTACTGTCTTGAGGTCTGGGGAATCACATATTTTACCACCCTTTGGCAATTGATAGGAACGCAAAAAAAAAAGCTTATGCGAATAGTTAACTTTGCAGGCTTCCATGAACACGCTGGCCAACTTTTTAAATTATGGCGCATTCTTCCTTTCACTCTCTTAGTAAAATATAAACTTGCACTCCTTATGTACAAAGTCACAAAAGGTGACCTAGTTTTACCTTTCTCCATCTCACAGACGACACATGATTACAATACACGTCACCAGGACGATATCAGGCTACCGCGGACTCGCACAAACTATAAAACACACAGTGTCTCCGTTACGGGTTCTAAAATCTGGAATTCAATTCCTCAAGAATTTAAATCTCTCTTTTCTCACCCTTAAAGCCAAAATCTTTGATTGGTACTTAAATCAAGTATGCTCTGCCTGCTACTTCTGCCTTCCCACTCTTTCCTTTTAGTTTTCAGTTCTTCCCCCTCCTCTGCTCTCCCTGCTCTTCCTTTTCCATTTTTCTTTTGTCTGCCTTTCCCTTTAAAAGTCCTTTAAAACTGCACCCGCAACGGTCAACTCAAAATTCATTTACATTTTTCTACTATTTTTGTTTCTCCTACTTCTTCTCTCGGTACAGGCTACAAGGAAAAACATTCTTACTCTGAAGTCTACATAGATTTCATCTTTGGACTTCAACCTTCATTTGTAACATCTTCGAGTCAAGACTCTGCTCATAAACTATGTAAATGTGATACACCTGCGAATGTAAATCCTGTTATAACTTTGAGGATCTGTACGCGCGAATCTATATCGTTATTGTTTCTTGTCGAATACGAGAAATCCCTTGCTTTGTCTTCCGGAAAGAGAGCCCCGTTACTAGCATCGCTACTGCTCTCTTTCCATTTCCCAAGCAAATCGTTTGTATGGTCTCCTGATGTACATAATAATAAGGAATAAAGTATTACTTACTTACTTACTTACTTACTTACTTACTTACTTACATACTTTGTATAAGATAAATATAAGGTAGAGGGGAAAAAATCATTTTACGAACATATAACAAACACTCTGGTACTACGAAAATTAGATTTTAATTTAATGCAATACTAATAAACCTAAGAGCGGAAAAAAGAACAGAACGCCCCATCCCCCCATTGCAATTTATACATTTACATGTAGTAAGGAATATTTAAATACCCATTATTTTAAATTTTTAATTAAATATTTAAAATTTTAAGTAGAAAGTAAAGTTGTTCCCCCACTCCGCCTGAAAGTTTTCCTATATGCTTCTGATATACTCTTTTAAATGTGAAACCATGGGATAAAAATTGTAAAATTTAATTATCATATATATATTTTTCATTTTACTTATCGTTTCAAACCAACAATGTCAAACAATCAACGTTTATTGGCGTAGTGATACCGATGGTATGGCGTGATCAGATGGTGAAACGTTCGAAAGAAAATAAATATTTCTGCCTTCGGTGGGACCTGAACCCACGACCTTCCACTTGCCGGGCGGAGGCTCTACCCACTGAGCTACGAAGGACAATATATAATCTCTTTACGAACGTATATATATTGTTGCCAGTTATTTCGCAGAATGGTGTAGTACATAGACTACTATTTAAACCAAATTGCAAAGAGACTGGTATTAAATTGATCGAAATGCACGTTGCAGCATACAGGTATGTATCCATTTTGCAGCATACAGGTATGTATCCATTTTATATAAATCGAACACTACGCAGATTAAATCAAACAACAATATAAATCAACGTTTATTGGCGTAGTGATACCAGCGCCGATGTTATGGCGTGATTAGATGGTGAAACGTTCGAAAGAAAATAAATATTTCTGCTTTCGGCGGGACCTGAACCCACGACCTTCCACTTAGTGGAAGGTCGTGGGTTGATTTTTAAGAGTTTTTCTTTGGTAAACAGTGAAAATGATTCATCATAGCGTCTTGATAATCTGAACTCTTAAAATGTTCACTACAAATTCTAACGTTTTTTGTATTCAAACTATCTACTCTGCGATATCGTTGAATCCAGCATTTTAATTCGGTCAGATTATTCAAAAGGACAGGATGAAATAAAATACTTTTTTCCTTTCACGCTTTTACCTGTATTCGAACATGTAGCTATAGCGCAAAACGCCATTTAAAAAAATATATATCTACTGTACTTACAAAATGGTTGAATTGTTTTTTGAAATACGTACCACAATTGTGTATAATTATATCATATTTTTTTTAATTATGTAATACTGTGTATATAGATTGTATATGTAACGTTATAGGTATAACCTAGAGGCAAGGGGGGCACATGCCCCCCTCACTTTCTTTAGAACAGGGGGAAAATCGTATTTTTCCACCCACTTTTGGGTTTTTGTTTTTTGATCCCAGTTTGCTCTATATTTAACCCTCAAGCTACACCTATGTATAACATTATATACACAACTACCTTTAAAAATTCTTCATGAAAAGTGTGCGAAAACAGAAACAAGCAAGCACGCAAATGAATGCGCATTCGCATCGGTTTCAACCAGGAGTCATTCAAGCTACGTCACTCAACTTAGCTCCGCCCACTTCGATGTCAAGTCCGCACGCGTTAGATCAAAGGCATGAACTCCTCCTGTCTACTTGGTCGGTATTCGAGTATGGATCTCGTCTTTATAATATTTAAATTATGTTTAAGACTGCAATAGTTATAATAACAATATGGAGTCATATGTGGTATAAATGACTTGTAACCACCACAGGTTGTTGGATTTTAATGGCGCAAGGAAAACAAAGGCATGATGCGCCAAATGCCCTTGTTCCTGCGCCATTCATGCGCATTGCTGTGCCAAACGATGCGATTTTCGGTATATTTTCAGAAAAAGTATTAATTGCATTGAAAATTCGTGGGTTGCTACTATAGGCGGATGCAAAAAGTTCATAAGGGAGGGGTTATAGGCTAAATGGGGGGTGGTACAGAGCTGCGACTTATATATTCCTAAGTTATACAAATTTTCATGGTAATGGGGGTTACAACCCCCCATGGACACACCCTGCGTATGCCAATGGTTGCTACCAAAACTTCTAGAATTCTTCATTGTTAATGAAAGTCACGCATAGAAAATCGTTACAACGCTAATGAAATTAAAGTATATAAATAATTTATATAATAATGTATATAAAATCCAACGTTAATGACAAATGTTACATATACGTTAATGAAATTAACGTAGAGGAATCAGCAGTGTGCCAATCGTTCAATGATCAAATCGCTAAGCGAGTCTTTTCGGTCATCATAGATGGGCAAAATAGCTCACTCATTCATTAAGCGAATGATTTGGGTCACCTGTAATGGCTTGAAAAATGCACAAATGATTCTAGATTTCTTCTCAGCTTCGGCGAAAAATTATGAGGAGCTGTAACGAAGGAAGAAAAAAGAAAGAAAAGGAAGTAAGAAAAAGAATGAAATTATGAGCAAGAGCTGAGAGACAGTCACAAAGAAGCAATGCAAGGTGTAAAAAGATTGATAAAGCGTGTGAGAAATTGAAATTCTGAATATGCTGGTATATTCCGACTGAGAAACATTTGGAAATGCTTTCGCAAAACATTGAAAGGGGTCCAGAAACGACAGAAATTTACTAAGTTATTCAAAATAAATATAAAGTAAAATATTCAAATTATAAAACGATTTGCAGCTACAAAACTGTGTGAAAAATAAAAGATTTTAATAGTACCTAAAACTTGATATTTCGATTTGCCTGTGAGAATCTTCTTCAGAAGATAAGCGGCCAACTGTGGGAGCTGACTGCTACAATTGCACTTGTTTACGATTCAAATGTTTTCTAGAAAATCACTAAAGAATCCTTGTTTGTTTGTTTGTTTGGGTTTTTTATGGCGCAAGAGCATCTGGGCTATACTGCGCCAAACATGGTAAAATCAAAGACGGTAGTAAAAGCCAATACTTTTTAAAAATTTAAAAACGTGCGTATGGTCAGAATGTCAGAGAGTGAATCTAGCTTTTGGACAAGAACAACACAGAATATCAGTGAAAACAAAACAGAAAACCAGGAAATGTAAAACAAACAATTGTCGCACATTACAGATTTCTTAATGTGGGTAACCAGGCAAGGAAAATAGTTTTGGTATCAGCTAAATTAAACTTATTCGACTATTTAGAGATTTCTGTTGCTTTTATGTTAAGTTCTTGGCTAAAATTCACATACTTATTAAGAACTTTAGCATGGTCAAACAAACCATTGCGATTGTTCTGTATCGCATGTCCCGCTATTGAAGATTTATAAACTAAGTTTTTTATTTCTTCAGTGGATACCGTTCTCCCGTCTTCGGCATAAAACTGAAAGACTTGTTCGTCCCTATATTAAATTTTTTGCAAGAGAACACAGACTGTCTTAAATTCCCGGTATTTTGAGGGGTTCAGGTCTGCGTTTTTGCCGAAAAATTTACATATAAACTTTTTCGCAATTCAATATAATATCCTCAGTGTCCAATTTAGAATCCCTTTTCATCCTTTACAAAGAAAGGAATACAATACAAAAAAAAAAAACAAACAACCCTGTCCCTGTATCACACTTTTGATACGTGGAAGTGATTTTTATATAAAATAATATTTCAACTAATATTTCTTATATAATTGATAATACATAATTATGATAACTAGTAATTTATTTTTAGATTTTTATTGGACACCCCTCCCCACAGCTTTGCAGACAGAATTAGTAAAGACATTGGCGTAGGCAGGGGGGGGTGTTGATGAAATTTTGTATATTTAACATAGCAATATGTTGATTGATTGATTGTTTGGCTTTTTTATGGCGCAAGAGCATCTGGGCTATACTGCGCCAATAGCAATATGTGTTGAGAGCTACAACTCACATGGCAATATGTGTTGAGGCTACAACTCACATGTGTATGTGAGTTGTAGCTCTGTAATCCCTCACATTGAGCCTATAACCACCCTTACGAATTTTCTGCGTACGCCTATAATTAACGGTGTCAAGTAAAGAGAATTTGAAAGATGATATTATGCAAATTTATATATTCTATTCTATTCACGAAAAATTGATGTTAAAATAGGCATTAAACTGATATTCATTCTATATTTGTGTTATAAATGCTATATCATTTATAACACAAATATATATATTCATTCTATATTTGTGTTATAAATGATATAGCGCAAATATCAAACAATGGTTATTTAACACTACATGCAGGTGACCCAAGTGTGTTTATTCAGGCTAAGGACAAACATGAGTTAATTGGAATTTTTCATGAAGTAATTAGAAAATATGAACTTTGGTTTAAAATGAACAAAATGAAAATAAATGAACTTAAAACGAAAATAGTCATTTTTAATACAAAAAATAAGAAATTAGGCAGAATAGAAGATTTAGAAAAAAATTATTTAAATGAGAAAGAAATCGAAATACTTGGGAAAATTGATTTTTTGGGGTAGTATTGACAAAGGAGCTGAATTGGAATAGGCAGACAGAAAGAGTAGAAAAGGAGGTGAGTTTGGGAATAGGGATTTTGAGAAAAGTGTCGCGAACAGTCCCCGGAGATATATTACTGGGTCTATATTATCCATTTATATACAGTCACTTGACCTATTGTAATAGCATTTGGGAAAATCTAAATAGGAATAATACTAGGGCAATTAAATCGCTACAGATTAAATTTATAAAAATAATTGAAAAAACTAAAAGTTTAAATCAAATTATACTGTTTAGTAAATATGGTATTCTACCAATAGATAAGATATATGATTATAGTATACTGAAAATAATGTTCAAAAGAATAAAATAAACATGTTTGTTTGTTTGAATTTTTAATGGCACAAGGACATCTGGGTTATACTGCTCCAACCAAAAGAATAAAATAAACATGTAGAGAATATTGAAATTGTAGACTATGAAAATAATTGTGCTTCCAAAAGTCAAGATCAATATAGGGCTACTAAAAATTATAACTGAATTTTACAAAAAAGGAATTGAATGTTCGGGCATAATGTGTTGGAATAAAATACCAAACACTCTTAAGGACATAAATAATATTAATCTATTTAGAAAAAAAAATAGAATATTTATTAAAAGGAGATTTTGCGTCATTAAATTGTTAGAGTTCAGGGCCTGTTAAATTGATTGAATAAATGATTTTTACTGGTGACTCGTCACGATGGATTGTGGTTATTTGTAATTTTTGTTTTTGAATCGCGATGTTTTTGTTTATATATATATTAAATGAAATGAAAATTTACTACAACCATTGTGACAAATAAATAAAAATTGATTGATTGATTGATTATTGAAAAACCTTTTCAACATTTTCGAGTTTAGAAAATTGTTACTTTTGATATCTCCTTGCAATTCCTCCCGTTAATAGATGCCGCTCCTTGGCGCATGTCTGGTATACTTACTTAGAAATTTATTACGGAATATTATATATTTAAAGCAAAAAAATATCAATTTTATAAGTAAACCGGTACATTATTAATCATCATAAACTTATAGTCAACAGAACATATAATTTCATATATTTATTACTAATTTCTAGAAAGAGGAAGAAAAAGGAAAGCGAGGCATTTAAGGAAATATTTTCAACCTTTCTGAAAAATTCAATGCTCCGAATTTTATCGCTGACATACGAATTATATAATGCAGTAGTGATAACAATAAACGTGTCACCATATAAGCTGAAAATAATAGAATACTATTCTACTTTCAATATGTCATAGTCCGTTGTCCTTTCCTAGGTCATAACTATGGTACTGTTGGCGTGATTAGGGATATCATTACATTCTTTTCACACAAATTCGACAATGGTAATTGTCAAGTACTTTCCTTAGTGCAATGTAAACGATGTTTTGAATATTTGCACACTAGATCGTTTTGTTAGAATTCGTTCTCTCCCTTGGTAACCATACCGTGACAAATGTCCATGATCATCTTGCACTGCAGAGTTTCTGAAGGGCTATGGACATTGAACCTTTCTCCACTAATGCAATTCACATTGCAGGACATTCCTTTTCTAGTTTTAATGCACATGAAGTTTGCATAATACAAGTCTTCCCAACGGCAGATAGTATCAGACTGCTTGGAAGAGAATGGTCGACCTTTAAGGCTTCGTTTCTGGCGGATTCTGGTGTACGGAATATCGTCGGCTTCAGAGATTTTATCGCCAATTAAGTTTTCTGTTTGCGGATTTTCAGCGCTTCTCTTTTGGAGAACGCTGCTTTGTCGGGCATCAGGGTTCTTGTAACTAATTTTAAGAATTTCATCATCAGCTGAATCTTGTGATAGCTTACCTTCAGCACTTCGTTTCTGAACTATTCTGCTATAACGAACGTCTGGATGTTTGAAACTGATTTTAAAGTTTTCATCATTAGTTGAGTCTTCAGATAGCGGGCCTTCAGCGCTTCGTTTCTGGATGATTCTGCTGTAATGAACATCAGGTTGCTTGAAATTAGTTTCAAGAATTTCATCATCAGCCGAGTCGTGGGATAGCTTACCTTCAGCACTTCGTTTCTGGATGACCCTGTTATATCGAACATCGGGTTGCTTGAAACTAGTTTGAAGAATTTCATCATCAGCCGAGTCTTGTGATAGCTTACCCTCAGCACTTCGTTTCTGAACTATTCTGCTGTAATGAACGTCTGGATGTTTGAAATTAATTTTGAAGTTTTCATCATTAGTTGAGTCTTCAGATAGTGGGCCTTGAACGCTTCGTTTCTGGATGATTCTGCTGTAATGAACATCAGGTTGCTTGAAATTAGTTTCAAGAATTTCATCATCAGCCGAGTCGTGGGATAGCTTACCTTCAGCACTTCGTTTCTGGATGACCCTGTTATATCGAACATCGGGTTGCTTGAAACTAGTTTGAAGAATTTCATCATCAGCCGAGTCTTGTGATAGCTTACCCTCAGCACTTCGTTTCTGAACTATTCTGCTGTAATGAACGTCTGGATGTTTGAAATTAATTTTAAAGTTTTCATCATTAGTTAAGTCTGCAGATAGCGGGCCTTCAGCGCTTCGTTTCTGGATGATTCTGCTGGAATGAACATCAGGTTGCTTGAAATTAGTTTCAAGAATTTCATCATCAGCCGAGTCTTGCGATAGCTTACCTTCAGCACTTCGTTTCTGGATAATTCTGGTGTAATAAACATCAGGTTGCTTGAAATTAGTTTCAAGAATTTCATCATCAGCCGAATCTTGTGATAGCTTACTTTCAGCACTTCGTTTTTGAACCATTTTGTTGTATCGAACGTCTGGATGATTGAAGTTGATTATAGGGTTTTCATCAATAGTTAAATGGTCAGGTAGTGGATCTTCAATGAATCGTTTATGGATTATATTTCGGTTCTGGGTGTCTGGATTTCTGAAGCCTGTTTCAAAGATTTCACCATCATCTAAGTTTCCCAAAGGCATGCCTTCAGCGCTTCTTTTATGGCGCATTCTATGATGACGGACGTACGGCCGTTTGAAGGCGGTTTGAATGACTTCACCATCATCCTCCTCTGAGTCTTGAAATTGCATTCCCCTCAAAATGATTAGAAGTATCACTGAAAGGAATATGAAGCCTCCCAAGAGAAACTGAGACTTTACACGAAACATCATCTCTTTTAGTCAGGTAAGCAGCACGTTTTATACAACCTCTAACGTTGATGATCTCCGACGAAATGGCACCAACTATACTGCGAAAAAAATGAGTTGCACAGAGATAACTGTGACGTCACTATCATATGATTGGCTGAAAATTGCTAATGACGTCACGTATGTGAGGAATGCGGATCTACGTTCGAAGTTGCTTATTTTTCGATGACATCATAGTTCCTAGAGCTTTGGAACGACATCGATGTTCAGGTCATATTTCAGCCAGATAGTTAGCCAACAAATTAATTAATAACAAATGAGAAATGAGTATCATCTGCTACGATATCGAAATAAATACAAAAGATTTCGAGTATTTAAATATTTTTTTTACAGACAGGAGTATTTCTGCCAAAATTTTCTTTACTTGCAATATTTTATATTAATTAATAGCCTTTCCTCTTGCAATTAATCGCAACGATTAATAATCATTGGTGTTTTAAAGATTATGAATAGTTGTAATTATTATTAATTGTTAATGTTGTAATTGGAAACGTTTATGTGTTAGTTATAATAATATCGTAATTAATAAACTCCATTTCAGGCAAACTATACGTTTTTTTTTAATGTAATAAA
>QLNU02014176.1:151709013-151720084 GCA_006491805.2 Dysdera silvatica
AAAAACGAGACTATTTACCACTTTCACTTCACAGTAAAAACAAGACCATTTACACATATGATCACAACAATAAAAACTGGAAATTTTAAGCCACACCGTTTCATGCAGCGTAAGCTACCCAGCCTCCGACCATAATCTCGCCCTGATGTGCAGTAAAACCTCCAGAATGAATACTCTCGAATAGCGAATATCCTCCTAATAGTGAAGAGATTCTCAAGTTCCAAAATGTCCGCTATTCAGAAAGAGATGGAGAGGGAGAGTTGCTATCAATTATTATCATCTAGATATCCGTTATTCAGATGGCTATTATAAACACTTTTGAAACATCACATAAGTTTAAATAAATTAGAAATTTCCAAAACACAAAATTTCTATGAAAACTTTTACAAATAAATTGTCATTATATTACAAACCTTTATTGACGTTGTATATATTTACATATTCACTCCCATATTTGACGTGTATACTTCATGTATATATTGCATGCACTCTAAATAATATGTACATTACATTTTCGGCAATTTTCTATATCGTTTTAATAATTTGACTGTCTTGGTATCTAATATCTCTCAGATATTAAAAAAAAATATTTAAAGAGTATGTAAAATCATTATGTCTCTTCAAGCATAGTCATATAAAACTAAGCTTTCAAGGGTTTTATTATGACGTATTTTATCTATTATATATATATATATAATACGTATTAATGTTTATAAATGATTTTTTATCGCTATTAATATCGAATAATTTTAATGCTTTAAAATAATTGAAATTATTAAATAAAAAGAATGATTTATTAAATTTTATAACTTTTCTTAAGTTCTTATAAAGTCTCGAAACATTTGCAGCTCTTCTCTTTCTTCACAATGGCAGCTTTTCTTAAAATAATTTTACTTTTATAACAAGTTATATAAAATAAAAATTGTATTACTCTGCTATATTCCAATTTTTTTATAATAAATTTTTTGTCCTACTTTACATGTAACGACCCTTAACGTTTTTTCCTTGCTTCCCCAATGAATATATTTTCTTGGTGATTTTGATGTAGTCCAGCGTG
This sequence comes from Dysdera silvatica, assembly GCA_006491805.2. NCBI lineage: Eukaryota > Metazoa > Arthropoda > Arachnida > Araneae > Dysderidae > Dysdera > Dysdera silvatica. The sequence continues at coordinate 151,710,071 of QLNU02014176.1, forward strand.
TTTATTTCTTTTTCAAAGAATAAATTGCCCTCTTTTTAAAAAAAAATCGAAATCTTACTTTTCCGACAACCACTGATTCAAGCTGTGCTAGGTTTCTTGAATGTTGTCTATTGGAGTCATCTAAGCCGATGTCCCAGAAATGCAATTTCTCACATTAATTAGAAAAAGGGGCAATGCCATCTAATCCCCAGAAAATGGGGCCCAAAACGTGAAAAAAAAACTACTGTCCAACATAGTGGACACCTCACGAACAATAGCATCTGCCATGTCGGAGATAGAGATGAGTTCAGGCTTATTTTTCGAGGCCTGAACCCGAAAATTGAAATATAACTTTAACCCCTTGATGTATGATTTAAATTTTAAAAAAAATTTGATGAACCACAACATGTAATTTCCTTCGAATTCTCATATGCACATATTTTTGCAATCCTTGAAAACGAATCGGATAATTACATTCCTTGTAGAATTTCTTTATTGAAAAGTTAGTTTGCGACTTCAGTTATATTTGTCTGATGAGACCGAGCCCATTTCAGGCCCGGCCCCGCTCTCTGGTTGAGCCCATCTCACCTCTTGTAGAAAGTATAGAGAAAAGACAAGGGTTACATTTTATGAAATATTACCAAGTTTGCATTCGAATATATTTCCATACTTCATTTCGTGCTTATAAATTCAAATATGAATTTGCATGAACATATATTTCAATTTTTTTTTTGTAATAAATACAGCTATTTTATTTAGGCCATATCTTTGAAGAGGGGGGAGTGAAAAAACTCTAAACATCCATACTTGAAAAAATTCGTACTTTTCCTCAATGTCTCAGGGCTCTTCTTACGGCAGTGGGATGTAGGGAAAGGGCTAAATAAAATACTAATTAATAGTTAAAAAATAATTTCTTATTCAATAAAGCATTTTTTATTCATAACAATTACCTCTAGTACGTAAAAATATACGTTAAATGCATCTCAATGGAATAAAATTATAAAATTTAGAGGAAGAAAAATTTTTAGTTCTAGTTTTTACAAAATATGGCCAAAATATATTTATAACATATACTCATACATGGAAGCGGCAACACAGTTTATAACCTTGTCCCTTTTACGTTATACGGTAAAACCTCTGAATAGCGGGCACCTCCGGACTGGATTATCAGTCCGCTATTCAGAAATGTTAAAAATGTTAAAACACAACAAAGATCTAGGAGTGTCTGCTAAGTAGAAGTGTCCGTTTTAAGGAGTTTTTTTTACCGTTTTTGTATATGTATAAACCGCATACATGAAGCTACAGTCATGTTGAGTTATACATGTGGATATCAACTATTTGTATATCACTACTCTATATATAACGATTGTAAAAGTATATAATGTATGAATTGCCGTGTATGATGTTATCGCTTATTGTATGCTCGTTTGAATGTATGAATACTATTTATACATGTAACATATTCTGAAAGGGAATTGCTCAAATTTCGTGCACAAACATATATACACAATATGACAATAATAAAATTATACCAAAATTTTTTAGTCTCTTTATTGCTGTCGTTTTAATGATATTCTGATTGTCCACCAGACAGATCGGTATGACATCTCTGTTTTTTCATAAGCCGTTTTGTCTTCTCGGATAGCATGCTATTTTACTTTGTACATGTTAAACCACCAATGTTCCCCACAGAAGTTTCAATAATTGTCTTAACAATGTTTTCATTTGCTTCTGAGCATTATCAGATTCGAGGGGGGGGGACGATGTCCCCCCATTGATCCGGGATTATACAATGAAAAATGGAATTATAGGTACAGAACACTTAGCTGAAAATGGGAATGGATACAAATCGGCCGCCCTTCTGGATCCGCTTTTATTTCTGAAATACCAACTTCTTCAATAAGTCCTTCTAGTGCAGAAAACTCTTTAATTCCAGTTTGAATACCACGTTGGCCCTGCGGTGGCGCAGTGTGGTAACGCGTTCTCCTATTGCGCGGCTAATCCGGGTTCGACTCCCAGCAGTGCAAAAAGAACGCTTACTCAGAGATCTCATAAAGATCTCACTGTAGTCCTGGGTTTGGTTCCCTAGGCCTTAAGAGGTTCGGATTCCTCGGAAAACAGTAGGTCCCGGCGCAGCATGACCATCGTAGTCTTTGAGCCGTAAAACCAAAAAAAACAATACCTCGTTATTTTCATTCTGTTTCATTCAATCCACCCTCTTACTTGTTTTCTGGTAAACTTCTGTCTTTCTAATTTAGAATTTAAGTGCACTTTACATATTACCACTCGAAGATCACTTCCGGTATTAAATCTGTTCAGTACGCTGCAATCTTCAATAATAGATTTCTTATTTGCCAAGGTGTAGTCAATGTCATTGGTTCCTCCATTGGGGTGTTTCCATGTCCATTTTCTCTGTGTGGTTTCTTCTTAAAAAATGAATTCATGATGCTACGATTTTCAGCTTCTGCAAATTCAATGAGTTTATCGCCAAGTCCATTCCTTTCCCCGTAACCGTATTTATCAACCGATGTCTCTCCGTGTTCTTGTTGTCTTATCCCTGCATTAAAACCCCCATGACAATTTTGATATGTTGTTTTCCAATTGGATCGTTTGATTTCTTCCTAAAAAAATATTCAACCTCTTCGTTGGTATGGCTTGATTTTGGTGCATATGCTTACTCAGAAACGTTCCTTTTCTTTTCTTTTTTTCATTCGGTGCATACCTTCATTTCATAACATCAAACAGCTATTTTTTGGCGAAAATTTAAAAAAAAAATGATTTTCTCATGATGGCAGGAGCCATACTGGTTACCGCGTAAAATGACCGGATACAGTTACTCGCTTATTAGCAAAAAGTCTCGGGTTCGATTCTCGAAAGGGTTCAATTTTCACCATATTTTTTTCAAATTTTATCCGTTTGACAAGATGCAAATTGCATAAAATACAGAACAGATTTTTCTGAAACTGAGACATATTTTAATAATTTTTTTACAACGGATATGACGTTTTTAAATCAATTTTTTATAATCAAGCAAAAGTGAATTTTAAACACACTTCCCCCCCCCCTCTATTTTTTTTATCCTTATTGTTAATCATGTGTTATTTTCCGCTGTGCTTTTGTTAAAAAACTTCATTTTTCCGCCTTCATTCGGTTTGTTGCTTCATTTAATAAAATGAAACATCCTTTTGTAAGGAAAATTTTTAAAAAATGGCATTATTTTGCCGGAAAGCGTGATTGCTACTCAGTGAAATGACCAGCTGACGTTACTTGCTTATCATAAGACAGGTTCCGTTTTCAATTCCCCTTCAAGCACAATGGTTACCATTTTTTCATATTTCATTCATCTGATGAACGACGTAAATTGCATAAAATAAAGCACATTTTCTACAGCTTATGCATATTTTAAATATTTTTAAGGGTAGTATGATATTTTTAAATCATTTCTTAAATGTCACCGAAAATTGCGCTTTTAAGCATTCTTTTCCCTTTATTTTTTTTAAATTTAATGTGAATGAAAATAAATATTTCCCAAAGCCCATTCTTAAATATTTTTTACCTTTCATTCTTTGTCTAGTTTCATTTAATAGAATAAAGCTTTCTCTTTTAAGCGAAAAACTTTTTAAAAAAACGGGGTTTCACGTTCCGGGAATCATACCTGCGACCCTATGTTGCGACAGTGACGTCATTGCACTGCAAAGGAAGCATTACTTTACAGATTAGTGTAATGTTAAAGGCTTAAGGATAGCCGAGACCATGCTGCTTAAACTTGCTTTACAAGACTGAGAACTTCTCTTTTATTATTTACTATAATATTCTAGGTGCTATGGCTCTCTTTAATTCAGATTTCTGCATTTCTACAGATTTCTAGATTTCTATAAAAAGCAAGATATCATTTCGAAAATTAGTGGATCTGCCTGTAAGGTAGTCAAAGATGGGGGACTCTAGTGAGAATGCTAAAACGTCATTACTATTATTCTACATGAACCAAGTGCAATAACTATGTGAACAAGCGAAAACAAATACAGTTAAAGCATGGCCAAGGCTGTGCACGAAGAGGTTGGGTTATGACTCCCGTCCCCTATTTTAATGATACCATTAAATATGATATCTATGCTATAATGTCTATACTATAAGTAAAATAAAATTTCTTATGGAAGAACTTTTTTCCCCTGCGAAGCTTGTCCCCGTTTCGGAGACCTTGTGTGCGAGGCTGAATATATTACCATTTAGTATTTCATGGTATACCCTAGCCGCACCCACTTCAGGAATGGTTGTGACGTCATAGTTTAATTTAAAATGACTGTCCAATCAGAAACCATCCGTGTGACTAATGGAAGTTTACCCTTTAAACGAGGTTCCATGATACGTCAAACAAATTTACATTAAATAAACAGAGCCGACCCACCTTCCGGACGATCAAATTTCCTGCCTTGAAGCTAGCGCTAGGACTTCAAAGCACTTGAGGATTGTTGAAGCTAGAACTTGTATTTCTAATATCCTGTAAAATTGTAGCAGATGCAAGTCCCCGTGGACAAAGGGAAAGAACGTGTCTGAGACATTCGATTTGAGTACAAGCAATAATCCAACTTCATCGCAGAGTATTTTCTTCCTGTGCTAATAGGGTAAATCCGGGTTGAATGCGGTATAGATTGCGCACCATACCCCAACCCCTAGTTCTGAAACGGGCTGTGGGATGACACTGCAAAAAATACCAAATGTGCGCCATTTAGTATTTGAAGCGTGTTCGGTAAAAACATCGTGTTCCTGTGCCTTTTTGTTTTTAAATTAACAAATATATAAGGTGAGTTATAGAGTTTATTATGAAATATTTTCGTGTGCTATCGTATTTTGTATATTACAGCTAAGACTTTAACGATGTCAGTGGATTCCCTGTTTGAGCGAAGCATAGTCTTAGTATAGAGAGGTTTCATTGTTATTTCGCCATGTTTGAATTCAAGATCAGGAAGGCGTGGGGTGAGGCATCTATACCTTACAAATTGGTATACATGCCGCAGTTAAAATCAGGGACATATGCCGCGCGTATTCTTTCGGATGTTAATTTTAATTTTTTGAATTTTTTGTTATTTTGCGCCAAATGCCGTTAAATATAATCGCAAATCCTAGTCAAATGTCTCCAATTTAATTATAATTTTCTTTTCTTACAAATCCATAAAAATATCATCAAAGTTTTCAAAAAATCCGCCAAATTCATAAAAAAGCTCTCCAAATTCGTTTTTTGCCACCATTATTGCGACAAAAAATATCGAATAAACATGCACTTGAGCCGAAAGTGCAAGCCTTGTAGATCCACCTCGTTATTTTGTCCATGTTTGTTCCGATTCTGAAAATGAGTTCAAAATAAAAACAGCGAATGTTTTTTAAATTTATTCAATTTTTATGTTTTATAAGATCGCAATTTCAGTTATTCTATTTTTTCATAACATAGTTGTTGAAGAAACGTATTTGATAGGAAGTAAATTCATTTACTATACGAAACGCGGCAAGCCTCATGGTGCGGCGTAACACCCGACATACTCGGCAGAGATGCCGCAACGAAGGGTGTTAAAAAATAAATTATAGCGGCTTATTGAATTTTTTGTAAATTATATTTTACTAATATATATGCTTCTTAAAAGTGTATCGATTATTATGACTAAGTAAATTTCATGTTTGTGCGCCATGGGTCTCAGAATATCGATTTTAAAAAAAGTGAGGCATGTAACCCGGATTTACCCTATATGAAATGACAAAAATGCAGTGGATTTTTAATTATCTGTCTGTGATACGTATCCTTCTGATTATAACCAGCGTTCTCCTTGTAAATTCGCCAGAAGGATGGGAAGGGAATGCATGTATATCCGAATCGTACTATAAATGCGTTTAACAGGTATACGGCCTCTGTACCGAGTAGAAACTTACGTACTAAATAAACAAAAAGTGAAACAAAAACTTAGTAAACTAACGATGTATCAAATCGTTCAAAAACCGAATCGCTGAACAAGTCTGCTCATGTATGCTCAGTTTGGCAAAATCATTCATCGATGCTTTCAATGTCCAATTCAGAACATCCACGTTGCATACCCTCGAATGGAGTCGCTGAACCATCAGCCGCCATTTTGTTATACACTTCCGGTTTCATAACAACGTTTATCATTGGAAAATTAATAATCTATTTTCTTCTCACAGAATCTGTTGCGAATCAACACATTCTATATTTATTCCTCGAGTAATTTGAACAGCGGCACACACCCATTTCACCCTATTTTATTAAAAATAACACACTTGTAAATCACTCAACTTTAACACAGCAGTGAATGGGATGGCATGATACAATGGCATCAAAATGACTGATTCGCCAGCTTTCGTTTCTAGAGGCTTACTTTCGATATAATCCATTGATCAAATCAAAAAAACAAGACGATTTCAATATTTTTAAAACCAAACATTTATGCTGTGTCAAAACACGACCAAATTTATAGATCGATAGATGGCAATCAACTATTGTACACGTGTGTTCACAATATACAATAGGGGCTCTTTAATCCGTCACGTTTGGACCGCGACCATGACGGATTAGCAATTTTTCCGAATTATCGAACGTTAATATGGTTTTAACGGGAATACCAAAGAAAAATTAATACAGTGCAACAATATTAAAAACTAGTTGTCATAAGGTATAGCAAAAAAACCGTTACTGCTTAAAAAATGTCTCAGATATTACATTACCTCCATGTTTCGGATCTTTTCTTCAAAAAAGCGTTATAGATTATACACAAATTTGTGAGTTCTGCAGAGTTATAGCTTTTGTTAGATTTGGTAAATTTTATAAACATATTTAATGCATCAGAAGCTTGTTTCCATGAGGCTTTAGCTTCATCTACCATGTCTCCTTCTTCATCTGACCTGGCTAACGAAGTCAATAAACTCCCGAATGCACTCAAAAAAAAAAAGTTGGTAATTATTCCACTGGTTGTGAATTTCCTTTCCATGATTAAAGGAACAAAAATATTTGTAAGTTTTGTGTCCTACGTCTTAATTTTTTTAACTGATGAACTTATATGATAACGTAATAGTAAAAGGCATCGCTAAGGGGGATGGGGAAGCCCCCCCCCCCCCTCAACAGGAAAATCACATATCCAGTTGACAAAATCGGTTAGCGAGTTGGAATTCCTCACCCCCCCCTAGTCCGATAGGCCACTGCACATCTGGTAATAATTATCCTACAAATTATTACGTATTATTACCTTATCAGCTTTTATAATCAGCCTTGTTTAATGTTGAAAAAATGTAATGGGGAAAAAATATAGATATCATGGAAACGATACTTGAATACCATGGTAAAAGCCTGCAGAATCTTATTCCCACAGTTTCTGCGGCATTTCGCCGTGAATTCCATGTAATCTGAAATTCACCCAATTGTTTGCAACGTAAAAGACACTTCTTGCACGTTCGAATTTTCGAGATTCAAGTCACACAATGTGCTTTTCAAGCATATTGCATCATAGAATCAATCAATCGATGTTGGAATTGTTGTAACATCTACAAAAATGAAATACATTGGATACAAGTTAAAAATAAGACTATTTAAAACACTTGCAACCATGGCACTTTGTTTAATTGATGCTCCAAAATATATTCTTTTAATTTGGTTTTAAATTTACTTTTTGGGTTAATTTCTTTTATTATGAATTATTATTCTTTTATTATAAAATTAAAATTAGGTGCTTGCAACTGATTATATACCAAACTATGAATTTTTATTACTTTGTTTCTGCTTTTTACATCAATATCCAACTCATCTATGGCAACACGATTTGTGATTTTCATAATGTCAGTTGACGAAAAAATAAACGTCTAACGATCAGATTAAAATAGTTGTTCCAACCTTTTACAATTTTGTGTAAGATCTTTGTAAGTATCGGGTTCAATGAAACCTATTCAAGAATTGAGAAGAACACAAGTGGACGGTACCAAAACAGGGTTTAAACAATTTATAACCCATTCCCTCATATTTATTTTACGCGTTTTTTACGACTTTAAACAAGTAAAATATAAATTTATAGGGTGGAATAACCTTTTCTCAACATCTGGTTCAAATTTTGCATTGATTTCTCTCAAGCAAAGGAACATTTTTCCTTTTAATTCACCGATCATTAATGACGGCCATGACCTTAAGAATGTGTAATAGCGTATGTTAAACATACCAGTGCAGAAGTTTGTTTTCCACCTTTTTCAGATAATGTTCTTTCATTAGAAATACAATAATTTAATCCTATTGGATCCGAATTAAAAAAATTTTATGAATTAATATATCGGAATGAGTCTTTAGCTTCTTATTCGAAATATCTAGTATTGCTTTTAATTGTTTATTTATTGTGTCCGATACATTTGTAAATTTTTCTTGAAATAATTTTGAATTTTTTTTAAAAAATAAATATTGAGAAGTTCGAAGCTTTGGAATTTGTCAAACCATTTTCCTTGGATTTTGAAAAAGCCCACCTTTTCAAATCCACATTATAGACGGGCAAGTTGCGTTCTCTTGAGTACAAGAATTTTGATATCATATCCCTCCGGATAATTATTAATTTTTCCAAATTTGAACCACTTTCTGAAATATATTTTCTAAATCTTGATATATTTTTGCTGTTTCTGACTCACTGATATCTGTTTTTGGTTTGGCGATTTTTTTTTTTTAAGCAACATAAAATTCGACAATATTTTTAATCTTATCCAAGGGGATATTACTGACCTAATCTTTTTTAAATGTTACTATAATCCCAGTCGGAATCATCATCGTCCATAGTTTGCCAAACTCAAAACCTATATTTTCAAGAGGGTCCATGTCAGAATCTGGACTAATATAATCTATTTCATTGATATTGAATATCAACTGTCAATATTAGCCAAAATAGCTTTACCTTTTTATAATTCCTCTTCTGTTATTTGGCAAAATTTAGTAGTTACTTCTCAATTATATTTCAAATTAATTTCAGTGATTGTATCAGATAAGAATACCCCCACCCTCTACGCCCTTCCTCTCTTAGTCTATGTTTTCTGACCGTGCGGTAATTGGCAGACAAGCTGCCGGTAAATATCAAACTGGCAACACTAACATCCTCAACATGTGATGTTCTGAAATGATCATAGTCTTTGGTGTTGTTCTAATATGAGTGTGGTGATTCAACTTCAGTAATCGCGCTGGAACCATTGTGTTTTTTCGACCTGCTTTGTCTCTTAACCGTTGTCCCCAAAAATGACGAATAAACTTTTTTTTTTAAAACTGGTTTTTTGCTCTTATCAATCTTACAACAAACGTCATCGTGTGACATTCTTTATTCACAACGGCGTTACTAATGTCGTCATCGAGGGAGTTCTTCCCTCCTCCGACCCCAAAACCCATCTATTTTTCTCGGCTAACCATTTCGGCGTCTGACCAGTGGTGCCAGATTGGGCTATAAGTAGCGAATTTGGCGACACGCTACATTTTGGACTACTTTTAATTATCTTCAAGCTATAAATCCGAAAAATACGCAACTTTTTATTTTCATATATAAAATCGCAAAATATTATTAGCATTACATAATACAATAAAAAATTTGTTCGTTGACGATTTCTATTCGTGAATTATAGTACTGTCATAGTTATATTAAAACATAACGTGCCTATGCTCATTCAATTCATATAAGATCTCTGTGGTTCAATTCTTGCTTTGGTATTTTTAATCGCAGAAGTCTTATACATACCACAGTGGAGATCACATGACTTCGAAATTCGTTTAACATTGCAGTTCTGTGCAAACCTTCGAGCATATATACGCTATATAGGTTCGAAAGTGCAAACCTTGGAGACACATTAGTGAGGTCAATTTTTCTATTTTCCTGTGTTACAGTACGTAATTATAATCAAGCGCAGATACAGGGAGGAGGTCACAGGGGTCATGACCCCCAAATATATTTTTTCACTGTAAAAAATTCCAACTTTCATGATAAATGAAGGGTGTTCTTCCAAGACCATGGCAAATTCTGTCCTTAACCC
>QLNU02014176.1:151736360-151754660 GCA_006491805.2 Dysdera silvatica
TTTTTTTCATTTTTTGCGAAGAAACAAAAGCACAATGATGATTTTAAAAACGATGCACCTAAATACTCGGAGGCAGAGCTTGATAAACCTTTTTTCCAGTTCTATGCCATTCACATCAACAGATAGAAAACCAGCACACGATCTAAAAGACATCGGTTTTGTGTTATGCAGTTCTGTAGACGGACTCCTAAAGGTATGTTATATATAATTTATATATACATGTAACTATAATAATTATTTAAGTTTATCAACCACTGCTTGTGTTTATTGTATTGTGTTTCTGAGCATAAAGCACCAGTAAAATCTAAGGTTTTGCTCTGCGAATTGGAACTATTCAGTTTAAAGTTATTGTATTAGACTTATTATTTTCAGTTATTTATTTTATATACATTTGCTCAATATTTTTGGCAAAAGCGCTCATGTTTATTTTTTAGTACGCCTCAATCTTGAGAAAGAAACCAATACGAATGGTAGATATCGGAAATATAGAAATATACAGTACACATATAGCATAGATATACAGATACAGTATACATATTAGTACAGTACACATATAGTATAGATATACAGATACAGTATACATATTAGTACAGTACACATATAGTACAGATACAGTATACATAGTAAATACACATATATAGTAGCAGATAGTATACAAGGCTGGGGTACAGATACATAATAGTACAATACAGATACAGTATGCATATTATTACAAATACACGTATAGTACAGATACAGTATACATATTAGTACAAATACACATATAGTACAGATACAGTATACATATTAGTACAAATACACATATAGTACAGATACAGTATACATATTATATACTTTGTATATGTGGTATATACAAAGATATCAGATTACTTCCAAAGTAGTGAATATTCTATTGAGCACATGCATATATTTTGTGATGTTTTTGACTATCAATATCGTAGTTAATAATATGCAATTATATATAAACGTGTTTCTGATAAATATTGTATTTCTTTTGCACCTTTATGGGGCCGCTCAAGTATTATGTAAGCACCTTCCTGGCCATTTTATACTCCCCATTCCCAGGGACGTAGCTAGATGCTTGTTACAGGGAGCTCAGAAAGCTACAGAGGGGGCTTAAAATTCGTAAATATTTTAATGTATTTTATTAATATATTTAATAATACTAAATATATAAGTAGACTAATATATTTAAAATTAATAAATAAATTTCTTAAAATAAATTTTGCATTAAAAACTTATAAATTTTAGTATACCTCTCTATAATTTCCCCTGTCCTTATTATAAAGTATATGAAGATTCAAACGTATATAAAAAAACACGTTATATACACAAGATCTACGGTAGAAAGCTATTTCGAATACATTTTTAACGTCAAAGAACAATTTCCATTGTCATGTACAATTTCGTACAAAACAAAAAATTTAAAATAAAATTGTACAATATTTGATTTTTGGAGGAAAATGTTTTTCAGGATGGGGGCCTGACTACATTTTCAGGGGCGATCAACCACTATAGCTCCAGACTGGCTACGGCCCCTGCTAGCTCTCCATTGTAAGAAAATATAAACGCAAATGCTTGACCCCCCTTCATGATTACGCAAGATTTCAGTTCCCTAATTTTTAATGTAAGTTTTGAAATAAGAATGTTGGACTCTGCGGTGGCGCAGTGTGGTAACGCGTTCTCCTATTGCGCGGCTAATCCGGGTTCGACTCCCAGCAGTGCAAAAAGAACGCTTACTCAGAGATCTCATAAAAGATCGCACTGCTCACTGTAGTCCGGGGTTTGGTTCCCTAGGCCTTAAGAGGTTCGGATTCCTCGGAAAACAGTAGGTCCCGGCGCAGCATGACCACTGTAGTCTTTGAGCCGTAAAACCAAAAAACAAAGAATGCAATGTGTAAATAAATTATAATACTTATTTACATTTTTATTGTAATATTGAGCACTTATTAGTAAGTTTGTTATAATATTAAATGCTTATTTATAAATAGAGAGAAATCACACAATAAATTATCACATTTAAAGTAGTTTTAATTTTCTGGGATAATAGCTATTTTGTTGCAGTGTTGTTTCTTTTATTTCTATGCTGTAATTCTTTATTTCTTATATTGTATTTCTTTATGTTGTAAACAAATATGTGAAATATATATAAAAGTTGATTTTAATAAACATCGTTTATTAAAAATAATACGCATTTATAATTTAAAAATATTAGTGGGGCCACGGGAAACCTAGAAAGAAGACCCTGAGCAAAAAGGTTGAGAGCTACTTGTTTAAATAATCAAATATTTTCGTTTGTAATTTCAGGAATAACTTTGTACAATAAACCAATGCGTTAGCATTTATTTTGTCACTACTTCGTCCTTTGTTGTATTTTTTTTTTTTGTATTTTTGTTTATGCATTGTATTTATATATTATTACCATTACTTATTAATATTATAATGCATTTGTACTGTCCATCTTGAATTTGACGACTGGAAATATTCTTTAAATTCGGGCCTTTCCCAAGGGCCTGAGATATCAAAGGTATTTTTATATTATTATCATCATCATTTATTCGCTTCCTGCCTTATAAGACACAATTGTGCAAAAATCTTTATTAAATTACTGAACAGTTTAGGATAGTTTGGATTATTTTATTCTAAAAGTGATAATAATTTAGTAAATTTTGTATGCAAACGTTTTCAATATATATCTATGTGTGTTTGTAAGCGTGTAGTAAAACCTGCCTTCGGTGATTACCCTAAGATCCGTATAAAGTGGTCATTTCGAGATGTGGTTTTATAATGAAGATGGTCTCTTAGGAAGTCTTCGGAGTATGTGTGTATACATAAATTGAAGTGCCAGAAAAACTGGTACAGGCGTGCGTATGCAAATAACGGAGCTTTGCAACCAATCAGCGTAGCGCGATACCGTCGGCAGCGCCTATATAAGACAAGAGATGTCTGGCAAAGCTGTTAGATCGGTTCTTGCCGCTACAATGGCAGGTTATCAAGATTTAAGTGATTTTGAACGTGGCGTTATAGTCGGCACAAGAGAGATGGGACATAGCATCTCCGAGATAGCGACAAAATTTGGATTTTCGCGTACGACCATTTCACGGGTATACCGTGAATATCAGGAATCCGGTAAAACATCAAATCTTCGACAGCTGTGAGGTCGGAAAAAGACCTTGAAAGAACGGGACATTCGACGACTGACGAGAATCGTTAAACGAGATAGACGTGCAACACTTCCTCAAATTGCCGCGGATTTCAATGCTGGGGCATCAACAAGTGTCAGCGTGCGAACTGTTCAACGAACCATCATTGATATGGGCTTTCGGAGACGAAGGTCCACTCGTGTACCATTGTTGACTGCACGGCACAAAGCTTTACGCCTCGTCTGGGTCCGCCAACACCGCCATTGGACTGTTGATGACTGGAAACACGTTGCCTGGTCTGACGAGTCTCGTTTCCAATTGCATCAGGCGGATGGACGTGTACGGGTATGGAGACAACCTCATGAATCCATGGACCCTACATGTCAACAGGGGACTGTTCAAGCTGGTGGAGCTTCTGTGATGGTATGGGGCGTGTGCAGTTGGCGTGATATGGGACCCCTGATACGTCTAGAGACAACTCTGACAGGTGACAGGTACGTAAGCATCATGTCCATTGTGCATTCCGACGGACTTGGACAATTTCAGCATGATAATGCGACACCCCACACATCGAGAGTTGCTACCGAGTGGCTCCAGGAACACTCTTCTGACTTTAGACACTTCCATTGGCCACCTAAATCGCCAGACATGAACATTATCGAGCATATCTGGGATGCCTTGCAACGTGCTGTTCAGAAGAGATCTCCACCACCTCGCACTCCTATGGATTTGTGGACTGCCCTGCAGGATTCCTGGTGTGAATTGTCTCCAGGATACCTTCAGACATTAGTCGAGTCCACACCACGTCGTGTTGCGGCACTTCTGTGTGCACAGGGGGGGAGCTACACGATATTAGACATGTGTACCAGTTTTTCTGGCACTTCAGTGTATATATGCACACACACACACACAATTTTAGCAGTGTAACCCCCCTTATGAATTTTCTGCGTACGCCTATGATAGCATTTATATTCAAAAACATGGCTGGTAAAGATACAATTACAATTTTGTTTTATCATTCAAAACAAGTACTGGCCGAATATCGTATATAAAAATAAATATAAATAGTAGTGGAAATTTTATAAATATTTTGATTTAGGGTTTCGCGATACATCAAGTCAGGTTTAAAAACAATCGAGAGGTTTCGAGATGTTCAAGTACTCGAGACACTCTACTAAAACATCTCGCAATCGGCCATCACTAAGCAAGTTCCACCAATTGGGTTGAAACTAGATTTTCTCAGTTCCTGCTGCCATCTGTATTTTGTAAATAGAACTGAAAGTATTTATTACGCATATTTTTTTTGTTTTGTTTTGTTTTTTTTAAATTTTCGTTAATTTAATATTGAACAATGAATGATAAACACAAGATTCAATTGAATGCATGTATGATTTAAAAAATAATAATAGCAATTTGAAAGAAACTAAATGCAAGATTTTCTTTTCAATTGAGATTGGAATATTACAGTTATACACATACAGCAATGCAGTGTTTACACAAATACTGCAATTAATATTACTGCAAAGTAAAACGAATTCATAATTTTAAATGTTCATAACGGGAAAAATTTGTGTTTAAACATTTGTAATAATTTTAAGAGGAAATGTACAGTTTTTAAAGTTTTATTAGTATGTGGCGCCATCTTCTGCTATGTTGTTAAAATAAAAGCAGTAAACTGAATTTTATTATAAAAAACTCATCAGGGCCTGTGAATGTCTGCTTCTGTGTCTGCTTCTCTAGTGTTCAGGAGTCTGTCCTTCAAGGTTTTAATTTTTCTTATAAAATGTACTTACCAGAAAAGAAAGGAAACAAAATATTTTGTAGCAATGAAATAATTCTTCCATATTTATATAAAAAAGTTCATTCTTTTATTCAGAGGAAAACAAAATTCAAGCATTTTTTCTCAGACATTTAGTCCATTCACAGACAGTTGATAATTTTTGAGGTGGCAGGATTTTACTTCATAGGGTACCTTTCTCCCTCATGGTATCCTTATTCATATCTTTCTTTGAAAAATTGTTGCATATAAAAGATTATTACAATTTACATATGCAGAAATTGCATTGAATGTTAGGGCCAGTGGCGACTCGGATTTGGCCAGGGAGCCATGCCTCCCACTAAATATAACCGGATTTTATTATTCTACCTATGTACATAGGCACCGCTGGCAGCGCTCGTGCACATAGGCAAGAATTTGTGCCCCCCCACCCCATTCCAAATTTGCTTGCCTAGAATCAACACTGATCAGGGCGATTTAAAGTGCAGGATTTTAAAAAAAAAAAAAGGAATATATCATGGAAAATGAAAAGTACCGGACACGCTTGACTAAAAGTAGAAATAGGGAACAAATTCACCCCTCCCTCCCTTCTTGAAAGATTTCTGGATACGTCTTTGGATATGTCCTTGCGTCTCCCACCCTCCTTATACATCACCTTAGAAACCATGATAATCATCTAGACCATGATAATCATGATAATCGTCTAGGTTGGGATGGGAGACTTAAGCCAGCTAGAAAAAATGTATCTTTTCCCAGAAAACCTAAAATTTCAAATAAATGATATGCGCCAAGAATTATTTTGGGGAACCTCCTTCTCCGCCACCTTAGAAATTAAAGCTAGTTACGTATGACCTGTACAAGGTATATTGTCTAGTGTAATATAATTGTAAGACTAGAAGTCTAGCAATTCAAAACTCATGAGAGTGGCTGAATTAGTTTTAAATGCAATTATATGCTGCGGTCTTAGAGAAGGGAATGTGCTTTGACAGCAAATGGAGGGGGGGGATTGAGCCCGAAAGCCCCCCCTTTTCTTACGTGCCTGATAGTTAGATGCTCACGGTTCCCAACCTGGGGGTCGCAAACTGGTTTCTTTTAGGGGGGTCGCAGAATTATTTTTAGTTGCAATTATTTTAATAAGGAATTTTATACCAAATGTTTCCAACGCTTTTATATTTCAACACGGTTGCCTTGCAATATTATACTAATGATCGTTAGCTTTATATTTAATATGCATTTGAATATATTATTGATATAATGCATATAATTTTATTATATTATAATTTTATATTTAATGTGTTTTCTTTACTCTGTTAAAAATGCTTTTGATATGCAAACATGACGGAGGGGGACGGAGGATGTTGTAAACTATTTGGTTACTATAACAGGAGGTCGTGGATTACTTGGCTACTATAAAAGTGGGTCGCGGATTACTTGGCTACTATAAAAGGAAGTGGCGACTTGAAGGTGGTTAGTAAACACTGCTCTAAACGAATCCAATTTAGGGAAATGTCCAACATAGAGAGAATAAGGAAATTTTTTATTTATAAAACATCAAAAAACTCCTTTTATTGCATGAAAAACATAACACTTTGAATTTCAAAATAATTATAAAACTTATATTACGTATTTACAATGCCAACAATGATTAATAGTAATCACTGGCGTACGCATGGAAGGTTAGGCGGGGGGGGCTACATGATATTACGTAGGTGTACCACTTTTTCTGGCACTTCAGTGTGGATAACGAAAGTTAAAGGTGGTAGGATGTGCATAAAACCATAGGCGTACGCAAGAGAGGGGATTCATGGGCGTCAAAAACACATTATGATTGAATTTTATGTATATGTGAAGTAGTGATGTAATCCCGAATCCCCCCCTTTATGAACTTTCTGCGTACACCACTGATAGCTGTTATTGAGTTAAAAAGAAAATCTCACAAATTCCTTTCACACCTCCGTGAAAGAAGCAGGTGACTTCCTCTATGCTTAATATACGAAAACCTATTTCGAATATTAGATGGTAAATTACTCGTAAGGAAAAGAGTGGTATCTCGGCGCCTGGTGGATACCGAACACACAACCCCTTAATAACCAAACAAGTGCTTTTTCCCCCCTGAGCTTCAGGCTTCGATCGAACGCCCCTCCGCGTGTGAATATAAAGCTTCACTAGGAGTCGAGAGATTGTGGATTGGATCCGTATCAGGCGCCGAGAAATTATTCTTTTCTTTGCAAGTGATTTATTGTCCAATATATAACATCGTCACCATTGATGATAATTGTTCACTTTAAAAATATCAGTGCTATTTCTGATATTTGAAGTAACTTCTCCAACACTATATAAAATGCATTCAACTTCCAAGATAGAGAGGTGTCCGTCAAGAGAGGGTCCATTTCCATCAAAATGTATTCAGCTTATGTGCAAGATACGAGGGTGGTTAATTTAACGGGCTGTGATAATCGACTAGCACCTTTTTATTTATGACACGAAAGAGGACTTTTTCTAAAAACACTTCTTAAAACTTGGTGTAAGATTTTAAGGTCCCCCGCATACCCCATAGTCACACAGTGTCGAACTAAGATTTTCGTGGACCTTAAATAAGAAAGGTAGAATGGGCCCCTAAAAAATGTAACCGGGGCTATATTTAGTTAAAAATTATGCTTTTCTTTAAAATTCGCCTGCAATATTTTGGATTATCAATATTGAAAATTTTTCGGATATTTTTGCAAATAAAAAAAAATTAAATAACCCCAGACCCCTACGGGCTTCAAAATTGCGTAGCCTACTTTGCCTATACGTAAATCCAGCACTGCCCCAAACCCAAAATCGTAGCCAGGATTTAATTTCGGGGGATTCAAAAAATTTTCTTCGTGTATCGATGCGACTCACGGCATCTAAAGCCCTAGCTAAGTCCGGTTAAAAATTTAGTTAAGGGGGAACGGTTCCAAAGATCCCCCCTCTGGATACGGGCATATCCACCTTATATGCTTCTTATAATGAAATACTAATAAAGAATCAACTTGCCATTAATAAGAGCCCAGAAGGGTATTACAAAAAGGGGATGTTTATGCAGAAAATGGGAGGACTTATTGATAGAAACGAAATCGTCTCTCATAATGAATTTTATTTCTCAGTTATAATTCAGCTGGAGGGGGGGGATGATGCTTGACCCCAACCCCCTGGTGCACGACCTTTCTAGCACTAATCAAAACTGAGTAGCTAAATACACAGATATACCTGTAGAAGCTGTCAGATATCGAATGAAGTAAAAATGCGATCTGTTTTTGGCATTTGTGAAAATAAGAGAAATGGCAAAGTTGAAGCACCTAAATGCTGAAATCCAAATAGGGGCAAACTTCTTTTAAAAAGGGACCAGTGCCCCCTCTGGAGATTAATACAGTACCAGATAAAGATTTTCATGGGGCCCTAGATCTGAAAAATAGAACGGTCACTTAAAAAATATAGCCCTTGCATTATTCGGTCAACAAATCGTAAATATTTCTTTTAAATTAATTATTGCAATATTCAGATTTATCAGCAATTTTTTGGGACAATTGTAATTAAACAGGATTAAAATAAGGCTTAAACTTGAGTAATATCGGGCCGCAGTTCAAGACGTGTGTAGCCCCGGGCCGTAAATCCGGCACTGCCAACAAGCAACAATGCCTTTTGTATCCTTATAATACTATTGATAAAATGTAAAGTATTTTAAGAAATATTATTCCATCGTAGAGCAGTCCATGGATAGATGTTTGAATGCTGTCACTATATTTAACTACAGCTTTATGTTCTTTTTGTTTACGAACACCTGGCTTACACGAAGCTAGATTCAAGCCCTTTACCACTTCTTTGTCGTTCAAGAAGTAGACTAGCAGAACATGCAAAGAATGTGGACTTATTGCAGAAGTGTTGTCAGGTGGCATGACTGCCCTCGTCACTTCCGAGGAGTAGTCATTGCCTTTGAAACTGTAGCCTAATGGTAGAATCTCTTTATAACGGACCCCTTTATAACTGGTCTCTTTAATACGAAAACACGTGCTTGGCCGTTGAAGGTGGAAGAGGGGGATATTTTGAAACTAAGCAGAAATTCTGTACTGCTACGAACTTTTTCAAACCAATAACTTATATATTACGAAGTTAGATTACAAAGATTCTGAATTACAAATACTCTAGTTTACAAATATTGTAATTTACCAAGACCCTATATTACAAAAACTAGCGGCAGATTTAAGAAATTGTCGCTCCTGAGCACAGGCTTCACTGAAAAACTTTTCTTCTCTTTCAGAAAAAGGGATACTTCTGGAGAGAGAAAAAAAAAACATTTCAAACTTTTAACTTTTATATGTAATCCAATTTTTCGCATAATTGTTCAGATTAATATTTTCACAAGTAAATTTATATAAACTAATATTGTACGAGTATAATAACTATTTGTTTAGTGTCTCTGTTGCCACCTTTCAAGAAAGATTTGCAGACGGAATTATTGGTTAAAATCATCCATTGTTAGTTACGTCACGCGTAAAAAGCGTTTGAAGCCAGAGAGAGAAAGCGAGAGTGTATACGTCAGTGTTCGTAACTTTACATTATCTTATTCATGAACAGTTCGTCAGTGCGGACATCAGACTTACGTTCAAACCTGTAGCCACGATGAAGGGGCAACTGGGTCGAAGCAAAGGTCATATGGGGCACAGAGTAGCCGAGAATTGTTCTATATATATAAATAGCTAGATGGGGCAACTGTGACCCCGCCCGTGTTGGCCCCAGATTGGCTAAAAGCCTGCTTACGTTCATTCTATGTTTGTACTACAGAACGTCTTTTTGAACATTATCGAATTTTAAAAAAAAAATTTGAGTTCACTACTATTGCCCCAAGTCACTTGCCTTGTGTACCTACTCAGAAATAGAGCCCCTGTCAGAAATTCTAGATTGAAAAATTAGATTACAAAAACTCTAGATTTACGAAGTCTCCAAACCGTAACGTTAAATTGCAATGATAGCACGTTGTTCATAATATATTATCATACTAGAGAATTAGATTACGAGGGCAGTTAGTAGACCCCATATTAGAACGTTAAATTATCGATTCTAGATCAATATTTTCTAACTGCCGTAGACTCTGCTATGGTGCAAGGAGAGCGCGTTCGCCTGACGCACCGTTATCCCCGGGTCGACTCCCATCGGTAGAACTTGACGCAGTATAGCCCAAATGCTCTTGCGCCATAAAAAATCCAAACTAAACTAAACCATCGGTAGAAAATAAATTTACGGACTAACTGATCACTGTGGTTTAAGGGTTGATTTCCTAGGATAAAATAGGTTCGGATTCCTAGGTAAACTGCGGATCCTAGAACAGCATGACCTTTGCTGTCCTTGCGCCATAGAATTCACAAACAAATGTCAACCGTGAGATGTTCTTCTGCAGTTTATCACTTAATTTTTATAAATATTTTTTATAAATAAATATTTCATAATTAAATGCAATTGTAAGCCAAACAAATGATAACTGTACACTACATACCAAATATTGGTGATTGTAATTTTATTTTTTCCAACGTGTCACTTCGCATAAAATGGTCAAATACTCTTTATATTTATCCCATAATTAATCGTTAATAATTATCCAATAATTAATTATGTAAGTTAATCGATTTGAATTTGAAAAAAAAATGGAAAAGATACTTTTGAGTAAGCTCGTTTGGATTGGTCTCTCGTCTTATAAAAAATGAATTTACAGGGATACGGTCTCATAAAGGTTAAAAACCACTTCTCTTATTACAAAGTTAAATTGCAGACTAGATTAAATATATTCTTGATTACAAAGTTAAATTATAGACTATATGGAATATACTCTTGATTACAAAGTTAAATTATAGGCTATGTGAAATATACTCTTGATTACAAAGTTAATTTATAGACTATATGAAACATAGTCTTGATTACAAAGTTAAACTGCAGACTAGATTAAATATACTCTTGAGTTCGAAGTTCAATTATAGACTATATGGAATATACTCTTGGTACGGTCGCTTATGAGATTGCGACAATATTACTGTTACAATGTTAAAATTATGGGCTGCCGAAAATGACTTTTGGATTGCAGAGATTTGGCGGGTTTACGGTCCGTGAAGCTGCGGCCACGGCTTTTCAACTCATTATTACCATAGTTCGGGTTTTGTTCCCTGGGCCTTAAGGGACTCCAGTTCCTCGGAAAACTATAGACCCCGGCGCAGAATAATCTTTGCTTCCCTTGGCCCGTAAAAGGCAAAATAAACAAATTTAAACTCACTAATCTTGGTTTGACTGCCAGTTGGCTTGACTGCATCTATAAACATTGGGCATCCGATTGACACATAACTTGTAGATCTCGTCCTAGACAACCTGACCACTGGCGCCCATATGTGGGTCAGAGAGTTGACTCGAGCCTCTCCTTCCCTAGCCGTTCAAAAATTTGATTTGCAAGGTTCTGCTATGCATTTACTTTCAAAAGTTTTACAAGCGCATTTTAAAGTAGGGTACTTTTTAGCTCATTACTAATTGTCAAGCAGTATCAATTATTTTTGTAGCATTTTAGTATCTTGTACATTCACTAAAATGTTTAATAACCGTGAGAAAGTATTTATGCTCATATTGGCGCCCATGAACCTGACAAATGAACATTGTTATTATATAATCATGTTCGCTGATTATGATCATCTAATGTGCGATATGATTGTGACGTGAAATTGTTGTAAACATGTATAGGTGATGAACAGAGATGATATACGAGGGCGAATCAGAAAGTCTTTGCCCCTATTTTTTATTAGTCAAAATAAGGTACATACAGGTAATTACAAATATACATACTATTTTACGTATCTTACACTATTTTTCCACATAATCCCCACACCGGTTCAGACATTTGTCCCATCGCATCACTAAATTTGAGATGCCCCTGTGGTAGAATTCGTCCGGCTGACTGTGGAACCACCGTTGGACTGCTGTCTTGGCTTCATCGTTGCACGTGAATCGCCAGGAACTTCTTCAGCGGACCGAAAACGTGGAAATCACTAGGGGCGAGGTCCGGACTATATGGTGGGTGGTCCAGACTCTCCCAGTGAAATGACCGGAGCTTGTCTGCGGTTCTGATTGCATACCAGTCCGGACCTCGCCCCTAGTGATTTCCACATTTGCGGTTCTCTGAAGAAGTTCCTGGCAGGACAGCGATTCACGTACAATGATGAAGCCAAGATAGCAGTTCGGCGGTGGTTCTACAGTCAGCCGGACGAATTCCACCACAGAGGCATCTCAAATTTAGTGCTGCGATGGGACGTCTGAACCGGTGTGGGGACTATGCGGAAAAATAGTGTAAGGTACGTAGAATAGTACGTATATTTGTAATTACCTGTATGTACTTTAATTTGGCTAATAAAAAATAGGGGCAAAGACTTTCTGATTCGCCCTCATATTAACCCTGATAGGCAGTAATCGTGGAACAAGGGTAATTAATAGAAGCGACAATTTTAGCCGTACACGCATAACATGTTCACACATAACGCACATAGAATCTTTTCCTTTAAAATAGAAAAGAGAAGAAAAATAAAAGACAGAGAGACGAAAGAGGGAATACAAGAGATAAGGCGATATCATCTACGCTTCCCGTTATACTACTATAAAAGACATTCCCGTTGAAGAATTACACTGATAAGGTTCCAACGTGAAAGAAAAATATTTAAACGAAAGGTCTTTGTAAATAAAATTTTTCTATTTTTTAAAAATCTTACAAATTTCTAGGAAATGACGCAAGTTTGAGAGGCGAGGTCCAAGATTTACATCCAAAGGTGGTAAAAGGCTTTTTCGAACGCATCACGAAACGGGCAAAGACACTTAAATAAAATATAAAAAAAAAGGAACGCTTTATTTTCTATCGAAACATCCAAGAGAGTTTTTGCAATGTCCGTGTGTACACTGTGCACTAAAATCTCCACAGCGGACACTCTCGAATAGCGACACTCCCCCCCAGTGACAGATGATCAAGTCGCAGACTGTTCTCTATTCTGAGGTTTGGACATACGTAATCATAAAGCTTCGTAGAATGTGCTGAATGGAGATGAGATGGCCTCGGGGCCGTTTCGTGCCCAGGCTTGGGCTCTATATTTCATATCATTTTCGGGCTCATAAGACGAATGCAATTGAAGCCGAAAACTAGCTTTTCGATATTGAAGTTTTGGGCTCCGGCTGGCTCAAATTACAAGTCTCCAGGCTCGGACGGGCTCAAATTATAAACCTTTGGGCTTAGGTTGGCTCAAATTGCAAGTCTTCGGGCTCGGACGGGTTCAAATTACAAATCTTTGGGCTTAGGCTGGCTCAAATTACAAATCTTTGGGCTTAGGGTGGCTCAAATTACAAATCTTTGGGTTTAGGTTGGCTCAAATTGCAAGTCTTCGAGCTCGGGCTGGCTCAAATTGCAAGTCTTCGGACTCAGACATCGAAAATTGAGCTCTAACTCATCTTTAGTGCTGAAGCCTTGGCTTTAGCTCACTTCTTGACGTTTAATTCCAAACTGTTCTGGCCACCCATTTAAAAAAAATAAAGCTGACACGTACATGTCCTTTCACTCTTGTTTCAAGCCACCACTGGAGCCGCCGCTTGATTGCCAAGCTGCGAATTACGAAATACGTATTCTTTCAAATTGTTCCCATCATCCTTCATTTCCAAAAAGGCAGTGCAGTGGTAAAGCGTCCGCCGAGATGGCAGTCATCCCTGGTTTGACTCCCAACCGTGCCAAAAATAAAACATTTACCGACTAAAGCTCACCGCAGTCCGGAGGTTGGTTCCCTAGTTCTTAAGTGGTTCGGATTTTTCTTAAAGCTGCAAGTCCCGTCCAGCATGGCCCTTGCAGTCCCTTCGCCGTAAAAATCACAAAAAAAACACATATTTCAAAAGGAAAATTGGTCAGCTGTTTTGTTTTTCAAAGGTGTCTAGCTGGTTCATTCACAGACCGCTTCAAGCGTTCCTTTATTTATCATGGACAATCAGAGGTTCTGGGGACCCTCTCCGAAAGAAGGGCGAAAATTTATTAACCGAAACCAAAAAACAATTCTGTTTAATAATAATACGCCTTACTTATGACTATCAGTTACAAGTCCCTAGGTTTTACGAGGTTCGGATTCCTCGGAAAATTGTGAGTCTAGTTGCAACATGACCCTTGCTGTCCATGCGCCGTAAAACTCAATCAGTTGCAAGCTAAATGTTGTTCTGTACATCATAACAAATACAGTCGAACCTCGTTAAGACGAACACCAAGGGGAACAGAAAATATGTTTTCATTAAGAGTAATTCGTTTTCTCAATAAAGGATAGTATTCTATACAATCTGATGGGACTTCAGAAAACGGTTGGTATTAAAAGTAATTCGTCTTAAGCGTGCTCGTCTTAACGAGGTTTGACTGTATTAAAAGCATCCTCTTTTATATCCCCGCATATCAGTGGCGTAGCGTTGCATGGGCCCCTGGGGCCACAGCCCTTCCAATAATTTAAAATAAATTTCAATTTTACATACATTGTAATGCATAAATATATGTAATGTGTACTTTCCCGACCCCCTCGCCAATAATATTGAATTCTCCACGTTGCTGCCAATATAAATTTCCTAAATTACGTCTAGACATCAGCGATCATTCCACTTTTAGAAATTTCGTTGTCGACATCACTGGTGTACACAGGGGGGGTGATAGGGGCTTTAAATCCCCCATTGCCCCCCCCATATATGTATGCAGTAGAACCTATTTAAAGTGACCACATTTGGGACTGGACTATAATGGTCATCATACACGACAGGCTTTGGTATAGGCTTGTGTAAGTTACTACCAGTTTCTCTTATAAAAAAAAATGGTCATCATATTCAGGCGGTCAAGTTACCAAGGTGGACCCTTTACCAGGTTTCACTGTACATATGAATATATGGAATTGTAGCTCAGTAACCCTCCATTGTAAACTTTCTGCGCCCGCCTATGGTCAGCATTGAATTTTTGTTCGTCGCAGAAAAAGACCTTTACACTCCGTGATATCAAATACATTATCTCATTGCTTCTTTTACTTTTGACATTTCCCGAAGAGCTCCACTTGATAAACCACCATGGACTATCACTTGATAAACCACCACGGACTATCACTTGATAAACCACCACGGACTATCACTTGAGAAACCCCCACGGACTATCACTTGAGAAACCCCCACGGACTATCACTTGAGAAACCACCACGGACTATCACTTGAGAAACCACTATCACTATCACTTGATAAACCACCACGGACTATCACTTGAGAAACCACCACGGACTATCACTTGAGAAACCACCACGGACTATCACTTGAGAAACCACCACGGACTATCACTTGAGAAACCACCACGGACTATCACTTGAGAAATCACCACGGACTGTCACTTGAGAAACCACCACGGACTGTCACTTGAGAAACCACCACGGACTATCAATTGATAAACCACCACGGACTATCAATTGATAAACCACCACGGACTATCAATTGATAAACCATCACGGACTATCACTTGAGAAACCACCACGGACTATCACTTGAGAAACCACCACGGACTATCACTTGAGAAACCACCACGGACTATCAATTGATAAACCACCACGGACTATCACTTGATAAACCACCACGGACTATCACTTGGTAAGCCTAATATTAATAATTCCTTCACGATTTCTTGTTATAATAATGCCTCCTCTTCTGCCTTCTTGGGCAGCATGTTTGTGGGAAGATTGGCCACAAGCCACGGCAGTGTTTTACCCCAGTCTTCTTTCTTCTGTGAGACGATTGGAGTCTTCTTGTACTAAGTGATGGGATAAGACGGGTTCAACCCGGGCCCGAAATGGGCTGGGGCTTCATATTTAATATTTATTTAAGGCTCAGGCTCATCAGACGGATACAACTAAAACCTAAAACTGACTTTTCAATATCGAAATTCTCCACACAATACAATTATGTGATTTGTTTTCGAGGATTGTAAAAATCTGCGTGTATATGAAAATTCGAAGGAACTTAAATGGTATAGTTTAATAAATTTTTTTAAATTTAAATCGTACGTTAATGAGTTAAAGTTATATTTCAAGTTGCGAGCTAAAATTTCCACCAAGTATTTCGGGCTCGGACGGGTAAAACTGCAAATTTTCGGGCTCCGGCCTGGAAAAATGAGCTCAAACTTATCTCTACTGAGTGTGGATCTTTTCATTTTCTGCGGAAATTAGCTTGCATCTTAGCTTGTGAAGACTTCTGCTAACTTTGGATTACAAAAGATACGCGCAGGTTGGATTGCAACGTTTCTTCGAATTTTTTTTTAAAGCATCGCCTATAATTCCAAAAATCTAATGTACAAATAATAATCTTATCTAAACCATTGTTGCAACTTGTGTAAGACAGCTTGCTTTTGATTGGATCAGAGTATGCTTAAACTGCGCATGCGCACATTGGGCTTGCGAAAAGCGTTAAAATTAGCGCAATTTGCGCTTATTTTGTCCCTAGGTTGTAATGAACCTTTTAATCTCATGTCACGGAAATTTATTTACGAAGACTGACTAATTATTTCCTGGTACATGGCCCATTTCCAATTTGACTTTGTACTTGCAGTCTCGGAAACACTGAGGGGGTCTTCAACAAATTCCATTATTCATTGACTCAAACTGCAGCTGCTGACAACTCCTAAATATCCACAACCACAGTGCCTAAAGGTACACGTATCTGAAATTGATCTTAAGTATTTTAGTCAAGACTTTAAAGAGCAATAAAGTTTTTAACAACGATCCCCATTGCATACGAACAACGAAAAAGAAAAGGTGAAATGCTTTTACACGTTATGAATTTATGGAAGTTCGAAGTTCAATTTTTAGATGACCCCCGTTTCATCGAATATGGTGGACAGTTTACCTGCGTACCTGAGTAAAGGCAAAGGGTCCCAGAAAGGTGCTCCTTCTCTCCCTTTCCCACCTCCATCCCCAGCTCGTAAATCATATCTACTTACAACGTGTGTGGACCTGGCCCTCCGCGGAGTTCGTCCTGCCACCTACTTTGTTGGGGATTTTTTAGTGCTTCCAGAGGGAAAAATAGGGTGAATGTAGGGAGTTAGGGAAAAAGTGCGCTCCCTATCAATTCCACCGTTTAAAATATATTTTCTTTGACCCACATATTAATTATTTTCGCAGCTTATACAAAATATTTATTTATTTATTTAATTTATTTATTTACTGCAAACGCAGGATTTCACAAAATAAAAACAAAAAGCAAACATCCAATTCTTAACTTCGCGATACGTTTAACGAACTGTTGCCACATTAAACTTACGAAATTATACAACTTTTATAATTAATTATCTGTTGCGCACTTGTGTTGTTCTTTCTAGTAGTTTAATATTATAAATGGTTGTAAGCGTCATTACAATTGTGTATATGAATATCTTTAAGATTACTTTAATCGGGGGATATGCCTTTCTTACCTTAGCAGCGCCCCTGATGATTGCAATCGACATATCGCGTACTGATAGAACATCGATTTGCTAACAGAATTAAAGGGCACGTCAAAATTGTTTCACTAAAGAATTAAATTAAAAATTTCTTCGCCCAGGCTCTAATGGACTTCTCTGTATAACAAGGGGAATCCACAGTGAGTGCCCCGCCGATTTTGATGGAAGTAGAGACAAAATAGGGAAATACGTGTCTCGGCATTCGCGCCAATGCGGCTTATTTTCGGAGATACGAATTTTTAAAGATTTTGCATATTATATATGAGCTTAAAACACAACGCCCTCTGCAAGCCAATCGGTAGCTGGGTCGTTAAGTTGCCGTCATTGCGCTCCTTGTTTTCATGTTCAATGCCCGGGAAAATCGATCATTTTTTTTATGTATCCTTTTTACATATTTATGTATTTTTATTAGTAAAAATACTTTGCTTACAATCGAATTTTGCTCATAAACTTACTTTAATAAAATTCATATTTACATATTTAATTCTGTGATACTATTTTTCGCAGTTATAATTTTTACACGAATTTTAATTTTTAATTGAAGAGTTGTAAAGGTACAAAAAGTTTAGGAGTTAGCTGTAAGTTTTTATGTGAATATAACTTTTATAAAATTTGCGTACTCATTGTCAACCTGTGAAGGGATGAAATTACACCAATAACACAGTTTTGTTTTATTTAAGGATGGAAAGATTTTTTCTGAAAACTTTTAACAATTCCATTAAATAAAAAAGAAAACCGAGTTAATTCGTCTTATTTTGTCATTATTAGCCTTTGCAGTCATCCTCTATTAACATTTATTATGCCTAATATTTTTTTAAATATATTTATCTATTAACAAATGTATTTTTAGTGCGTAATATTTT
>QLNU02014176.1:151754760-151768877 GCA_006491805.2 Dysdera silvatica
TTTCTCCGACTTGGGAAAATCAAACATGGTCCATTTTCCTAAGTGGTTACCAATCGGCAAGGTTGGTATTCTCTTACAAGGCCATTTGGCGTTTCTGTTGACCAAGTGTCCACACCAAGATCCTCCTCCGTCCGATCCGGTGACTCCTCACCGCCAAAGGTTACAACTTCAGAGTCCCTCCATTAGCTTATTTTCAGGTTGAGTTCCAATCTTCCTTTCTCTTGAAAAGATAGTTGAACCTGTGGTAAAATTTACGCATGTTATGTAAACCATATTGCTAAATTAATCTTCCGTCTCAGTATCCATTGACGCTACTTTTTTAAAACTTGGATTTTCTTGTGTTTTTATAATATTATCTTTAATATCTTTTTCTCTTCCTTCCCTCCCACCCATCACATATATTTATGCACACATGCACGCGCGCAAGCACGCACACACACACACATATATATAGCAAAATTGTAGTATGATTGTGACATGTAGTACCTTCTAATGTAATATACATACACTACACATATCTAAATGTATATTAATTTAGACAAAGTTAAAGTAGAAAAGTAATATAACACTAGGTAGTCAAACCAAGTAAATTTAAGTAGTAGAAACATCTCAGAATAAAAATTGAAATTGTAGTAGTAAAAGGTGAAGAGGAGTAAAAGATTAAACAATACCAAGAATTTTGTTCTTCATCAGGGACCGCACAAAATCCCTGTTATTGGTTTGCTTTTTCTGACTACAATAATTGAGATTTGTGATCAATACTGAATAAACCAGCATTGACCAAAAATTAGCTAAAAACAGTATAAACCCAGAATATAATTAGTTTAACAATATTTTAGTAATTTAGAAGGGTCTCTTTATTAATACTGAGAACAATCTCAATTGTTGTAAGTGGCCCAAAAGCAAACTTACAACAAGTAGATAGAGGTATTGAAAGTGATTAAAGTGTAAAGGTTCAATTAACATGAATAGAAATGATGATGAAGTGAGAAAACTCATTACTTATACCAAAAATTGTAAAAAGTTTTACATGAATATGTGAATATATATATATATATATATTCACATTTTAATTTAAAATCTAATAAATATAAATATTAATAAATACTATAATGTAGAAGCAAAAATTATACAAATTTTTATGGTGCAATTATTTTATAACCCTTTCAGACCATTTACGCACAATTTTGTGGGTCCGATTTTCAATTTGTAATTCCTTTATTACTTATACATTGGTGTATAAAGTCCTCACCCACACAATTGTGTGGGTCCCTTTTTTTTTTTTTTTGACAGCTATGGTAGTGGATATTGAAAATTTTTCTTTTATGACATATTTACACCCTAAATGTTGTAATTAATTGAAAAAAAACCCACATTTTTTCTTTGAGGATTGAATTCAAGTCTGAAAGAGACAAAACGTTATACGAGTAATAACGTTTCTTATAGCTATTTCGATAGCAGTAAACGGCTATCGTAGTCAGAGCGAATGGCGGCTTCTGTTTATGTCCGTACTGTTGGTCGGTGTTGCCATCCCGTCGGTTGGGAACTTGGTTGCGTGGAGGAGTTACGCGCATTTGTGGTGTCTCTAGCCGTGAGACACAAAAGATTTTTCCAAATGGGTGAGATAGAGTTACTAAGGAGTTGATCATTAACTGAAATGTTTATGTTTGATAGAATGTGAGATGCCTCAAAGAAACTGAAATCAAGTGTTAAGTCTCCGTTTTTTTAGGCATTTCACATTTTATCACACATCAACGTTACAGGTAATGATCAACTCCCTAGTAACTCTATATCATCCACTTGGAAAAACCTTTTGGGTCTCACGGCTGAAGACGTCTCCACAAATACGCTTTACTCCTCCGCCCAATCAAGTTTCCAACCGACGTGATGGCAACACCGACCAACAGCACGGACATAAACAGAAGCCGCCATTCGCTCTGACGACGATAGCTGGTTAACGCTATCGAAATAGCTATCAGCAACGTTGTTATTATAATGTTTTATAAAATAACTTCACCATAAAATTTTTTTCAATTTTTGCTTCTATCGATTAGTGCAGTGTGTCGCCATCAAAGTGTTTATTATATATTATAAAGTAGTCGATTCAGTGCGAAAAAATAAATAGCAATATATATACATAATTCAATATAGGAAAGAACACAATCCAAAATGTAAATAATTGAAAGTAGCAACCACACAAATCCTCATATTATTTCCCCGTCTGTAGATAAATGGAAAAATTTAAATGGGGCCAGCTAGAGCAAATTAAATAAAGTGGAAAATATTTAAACAAGATTGAAATAAGAGAAAGACACATTGAAGGGGTTTTTCAAGGGAGCATCCCACATGTAGGCATTAGCTTTTGAATTTATTAGATTTTACGTTGTTCTGCTTTGCTTTATCTTCAATAATGTTCGAAGAATTTGACTCCCCTGATTATTCTTGGGGGCTGGGGGGGCCTGGACCCCTTCGAATCGGCGTCTCTGCTCCCAGGTGATCTATCAATGGTCCCTTCATCATCTTCACCATCAAAGGGCTCAGCATATACAAACAAAAATGATTTCATCCTGCTCCATCTTCAATGAGTCGGAATTTGTCACCCGACTTGTAAACATATTAAACACTACCTGGTAGCCCCTTGCTCCTGACACAAGGTATGATGGATTGCCAATTGATTGCGCTTGGATAGTTGCCCTAATCTTGACAGACATCCACTGCTTTAAACACTCTACCTCCTCTGCTGTTGGTGGATGGCTGGTTAGTGGGTGGGCTTTTCTGATAGCCTTAGCTTCCACCAGCAAGTTGAGGAAACACTGTTGCATTATCAGTGATTCGTACTTCATCGGGAAGTATGAAGTACTATCCCGTTATCAGTGCTCCGTACTTCGTCAAGAAGTATGAATCACTGTTCCGTCATCAGTTCTTCGTACTTTCTTTTTGGTTTTACGGCTCAAAGACTACAGTGGTCATGCTGCGCCGGGACCTACTGTTTTCCGAGGAATCCGAACCTCTTAAGGCCTAGGGAACCAAACCCCGGACTACAGTGAGCAGTGCGATCTTTATGAGATCTCTGAGTAAGCGTTCTTTGCACTGCTGGGAGTCGAACCCGGATTAGCGGCGCACTAGGAGAACGCGTTACCACACTGCGCCACCGCAGGGCCGTTCTTCGTACTTTGCCAGGAAATATGAAAAACTGACCTGAGCGCAGCAATTCAAAAATTATGGGGGGGGGGTAATAGATTTAAAAACGATTGTGACTCGTCATTAAAGAGAACATGTGCCCTGATATTCAACAAGAGGGGCTGTAGTTGTCCCTCCTTTTCCTGCGTCATTGCGCAATAATAACAAATTGGCTTTCAAAATTCTACTTCCTCACATTTCAAAAGATAAGACTATGAGGAAAGAAATACCAAATTCTTTTTATTAAGCGTCTAGCTGAAGGGGGGGGCTACGGGGCTCTAGACCACCAAAGAATTTGCAGACTATCATAAAAAGTCTTCAACTCCAGAGCTATGGAAATTAAACAGTAAATCAACCTCAGCCTTCCCCAAGCTGAGATCTCTGGCTACGTCCCTGCTCTCTACGGATTGTGTGTCCCAGCGAACTCTATCATTATCATAAAAGACACTGGAGGTGCGAGAGGATTCTTATTATTGTTAGAACACAGTTTATAGATTGAGATAAGATGAGATACATCCCAATTTAAAAGCTTACAGGACTTCCTATCATTTCCTCCTTGTCCCACCAATTTTAATGCTCTACTAAAAACAACGACGCTTTCACACACGACTAAAAAAATAGCTGGATTGTTTTATTTATAGCTGTAATTAATAATTGGGTTAATAGATAACTTGGCTTGGAAGTTATTACACTAGTTGTTATTAGTGGATATATACTCATTGAGTAAAAAATAAATAGATAAAGCACCCAGATAGAAAAGTGAGATTACTGCGAAACTCGGCATGAAGTTCTATCTCAGGCAGATATATAAATAATTACAATTGTGGTATGATTAGACACAAGATCTTGCCACTATAGTAACAGTGCTACCTCCGTTCTACTATAAAAGATCTTATACTTTCATATAGTGCACCTTTTTCTTACAGTCATTGGTTAAAAGATTATTGATTATTTGTCATATCTCTACGGCGCAATCGAAACCATTTTGATCAGTAAACATGCTTAGAAAGGAGATTACATCATTAGACTAAGAGAAGCTGGATGGGCGTTTCGAAGAAGAGAAGCACGAGCAATTCCAATAGTTTTGTTGTGCACCATCTAGAGGTAAGTGGCATCTTCATTACAGAATCCTTGGCGCAGTATAGCCCAGATGCTCTTGCGCCATAAAAAAGCCAAACAAACAAACAAACAATCGTTATGGAATCCTGTATCTGCGCAAATCATTTCTGGACGTTTGTGAAGAGGATATTTGGTGTTACGAAGACCGTTTCATGTATAGTGAGTACCTAGTGAGCGCTTCAATCCTGCCTTTACTGTAGACAGATACATTGCCCCAACCTCTGCAGTGGTAATGTATGGAGATACCTTGTATGGCAGTCGCCTACCTCTAATAGTGATACGAGGGATACAGATAACTCAGCGATATGTTGCGTTGCCTCTCACAACAGGACTTCCAACAAGTATTTTGCAGCAGAATAATACACGTCCTCGCACAGCAAGCGTTTCCCAGCAATGCCTCTTCCAGGATGTCACAATTCCTTTGCCTGCGTGGTTTCCAAATGTATCGCCAATCGAACATTTATGGAATCAGTTAGGATGCAAGCCTCAGCAACCTACCAGTGTGCGATATCTAGAGGCCCAGCTGTAACATCTAAAGGCCCAGCTGCAACATCTGTGAACAACTGTGTCGCAGGAATCTGTATACCTCCATATACGTATCTCGTCTTGTGTCCAAGCTAGAGATGACATGGCAAGGTATTGGAGCCTCCTTTTTATTGCACAGTTTTCTTCAGTAAACATATCCTTCCGCTATAATTTTTAATCACTTACATATATCAACATTACCTTCACGCATATGAAGCTCCACTCGATTTCAACAGCTCCTTCTTGGTGCATTTTGTTTTTGTTTTTTCCAATTATGCTTTCCTTCTCATAAGCAGAGTCCCTATATGATCAATAGAAACGTTGCCTGTAACATCATTACTTACTTCCAAAAAAGTTTTGCATCATTATTTCTTCATAATTCATCAACCAGACGATTAGTTGATTTATTGAGGATGTGAAGTTAAAAAGTAATGAAGAGCAAGACTATTGTGGAAGCAATGACGTCACATGTAAATTATAACCAAAGACTGAGCTGCGGGTCATCTCAGATGGGACCAACAGCTTACTTGACCCCAGAACCCAACCAAATCTGATAACACTGATCATAACCACCGAGGCATCCACTGATGTTCAGTTGTTTAGTAGCATCGTTAATTATTGATGTAACGACAAATAGCGTGGTTATATTGATGGTTTGGCCATAGACACAGGTAGAAGATCATATGAAATGCCGATTGCCTATGCGTAACCACAAACACTGCATATTACCATGTGCGTGATATACAGGAAAACCTCTGAATAGCGGACACCTTGGAACCTAAGAATCTCTCCTCTATTCAGAAGTGTCCGTTATGGAGGTTTCACTATATTTTGTATATACCCATATGCCCAAAAAATAATGCAGATAAACATCATTAATGCATTGGGTTATTCAATCTAATTATTACAGTAAAACCTCCTTAACGGACAGAACCTAATGGCAGAAACCTCTGTTTATACTTATAATCAATTCGCAGTTCCAATGCATGTGATTTCCTTAACCTCCCGAATAGCAGACACCTCTGAACAGCGAACAGAAATTCCAGCATTTAAAAGTTTTATTGTACATTGGTTTCTTGCGTGCATATCAGAATCTTTTGTTGGTCATAACAGCACTTTTTTGACGCTGAAACATTTTTGCTAGAAGGTGTCAATTGACAAATAATGAACCTATTATAGATCAAGGAAATCTTCGATGATCAGCAGAATAGTGTTATGTACAACAATGTTTACGCATAATAGATTTAGGCCCAGTAACAATGCATCCTTTGAAGCTTGTTTACCGAAGGTCTGATCCTGCTAAGGAATTGCTGTAACAAATTTGTCGCATACAGAATGGATATGGTGCGAAAACTACCCGCCCATCTAACATTGTTATAACTAAGCCGTGTAAGTAACAACCTCCTTTCGGGCACGGACAAAGGGCTTCCACGAAGACCTGTTTTAAGGCTGGTTCAGGGCTCCCAAAAATGATTAATTCAGCACCAAAAATCAGCAGTAGATCTTTGAGCTTTTCAGCCACCAAAGCAGGTGTGATGTGGTTCTTTTCAAGCAAGGGCACGTGCTGTAACGTGAATTACACATCAATATGCTAATAGGAAGATCACAGAGGTTAACATGCAAATATCTTCTTGTTGTTGCAGACGCTGCACCAGCATGGAGTCTTTCACGCGAAAATATTAATGCTTCGGAGAATAAGAATTTTAATTCCGCAACTTCTCATCATTAAATTAGACAGATTAAATGCCAATTTCATACTTATAGTAAAACATAGTGTTTTGTTTTTATTCAGCAACTATTTTTGAAAAATGAATATTGGGAATCTCTGACCTCTGATTGGCTTATAAACAGGAGAAATTGAGGGTGGTATCAATTCACCGCTACATATCATTTTCTTCTTTTAAATTTTAAATTATGTAACCCCCTTTATGTAAATTACATGTAACATAAGGGGGTTGTAACACGCATTGCAATGAAATTTTGTATATTTAAAGCTGTCAAACATTTTAGTAAATATACTAAAATACTACAAAAATATGATACTGTTGACAATTAGTAATGAGCTAAAATGCCTTATTTTAAAATGTGACTGTAAAATTTTTGAAAATAGAATGCGTAGCAGAATCAGGTAAATCAAATTTTTAAACAGCGTCTAGAGGAAGGAGTTCAAGTCCCTTGCTCACCGGCCCTGCGGTGGCGCAGTGTGGTAACGCGTTCGCCTAGTACGCCGTTAATCCGGGTTCGACTCCCAACAGTGTACAAAGAACGCTTACTCAGAGATCTCATAAAAAGATCGCACTGCTCACTGTAGTCCGGGGTTTGGTTCCCTAGGCCATAAGAGGTTCGGATTCCTCGGAAAACAGTAGGTCCCGGCGCAGCATGACCATTGTAGTCTTTGAGCCGTAAAACCACAAAACAAACAAACAAACCTTGCTCACCATCTGGGCATCCATACATTATCCAGTCAGATAATTTTATTAAGATTGAGAATAAGAAAGCGACTTTTTAAAGTGAAGGGCTACTCCTCCATTGCAGCTCTTAAACCACATCCGGCCGGCTAATTTATTTAGTACGGCCCGCCTATTTCTCTTATTTCATTAGATTAACTGTACCATTCGAATCTTATCTCTGCTTGTGTAGATTTCAATATGATCCAACGCACTTTTTTTACCCCAGGAAAATTTTCTTTTCTTTTTTTCACCCATTCAATTTGCTAGAATTCTCCTTCGCCGTGTAAAAACAGTGATATTCAAAGACGCACACACACACGCACACAAAAAAACCTCTGTCTGTATAATTGGGGTGTGGATAAATGGCCACTTACAGTATTGGCTTAGTAACTAAATTTAACTCCATGTTTGCTTCCGTGTACTGTGTCTTATATACTTCTTATTGGGGTATTATAGATTCTGGAGAACCTGGGCCTTCCTTTAACGTCCATCGCCCTCTCCCTTCTGTTAATGGCTTTTTTCCACCTATCTCTTTTACTCTCATCCTTCTAAGGCCATCCTCCAACGATCTATACGCAATTACACTGTCTGTATCTCACGTACTATATTTTCTTCGTAAACTCTCCTTTGTAAATTTTCCTTGTAAAATATTCCTTGAACAATATTCTTTCTAAATCATCCTTTGTAAATTTTCCTTGTAAAATATTCTTTGAACAATATTCTTTCTAAATTATCCTTTGTAAATTTTCCTTGTAAAATATTCTTTGAACAATATTCTTTCTGAATCATCCTTTGTAAATTTTCCTTGTAAAATATTTTTTGAACAATATTCTTTCTAAATCATCCTTTGTAAATTATCCTTTGTAAATTTTCGTTGTAAATTATCCTTTGAGTACCAACAGAGAATCCCAACAATCAAACGCAATTCCGACGATAGTTCAGATCATGTCGCTATCCAAAATCCTGAATTTCGATCCATGTGCCAGATACTGCAACAAGAATTGTTTTTCTTGCCATGCATTACTAATTTCAGGTGTACGATAAATCAGTTTGGAAATGGGCAGTAATTTATGTTCTCCGCGAATAGTAATTAAGCTGCGTGGAAATGCTTGCTGGCCTTTTTAATTTTTCTTCGTTTTGCAGCTGAGCCACGAGGAAAAATATTACAGTCGACTCGTTGCAGATTAGTGATTATTCATGGCTAGGATGTTTCGACGGTTTTTCTTGATTAGGTGCTTGAAGATGTGAAAGCGGGGTGTTGATAGCCACGTGCAATGATGAATTTAAAGTGACAGGACCAGTTGCGAAACTGACAC
This sequence comes from Dysdera silvatica, assembly GCA_006491805.2. Classification (NCBI taxonomy): domain Eukaryota; kingdom Metazoa; phylum Arthropoda; class Arachnida; order Araneae; family Dysderidae; genus Dysdera; species Dysdera silvatica. The sequence continues at coordinate 151,763,351 of QLNU02014176.1, forward strand.
TGTCTTCAGCAAAACCCTCCACAACCAAAACTGTAATTGAAAACTCTAAAGAAATCAATGGCTCTTTACTCATTTGATTGAAAGATTAGTAAAGTTAATTTTCTAGCCGATTGTAAATCAATATTAAAATTAAAAAATACTTATACTCAGTTTAGCTTTTTAAGTTTATTCCAGGGATTTCCATAGGGATAGGGGAGGCCTGCTCAGTGGAATGAAGTTCCTGTTGAACTAAAAAAAATTAAATAGTATGAGTTTAATTTATTTAAAAAAAAATAATGGTCTGGTTGTTAGATGATGTGGATTTATGATCTGGGAGTTAGTGGTTGTAGATTGCAAGTGTAAATAAAATTACAGGGTCTTGAATTAGTTATATACTTATGTATATTTAATAGAGACCTGCTTTGAACATTCACTGCCATAACTTTAAAAGGTTTTCGTACATTGCAATTAATGATGTAAAAAATTGAATTGTTTGAAACCTTGTCATCTTGTTTGAAGCAAATAAACAAAAGTATAAGTATTATGCAAAGTCACAGTCCATTTTGTAATTGGCTGGTGTCATCTATTTCGTTATCAAGTTCTTTCTAACTCCCTTGGATAACTATCTGCGTATGATGTGAGATAGCTGTCCGTATAAGCACGGTTTTTTTTAATTTGGTAGCTGTGCTTATTAGTATTTTCAACGAATTGAGGTGATGCTCTAGATCTTTGGGAACAGCACCGAATGCTCACCCACTACAACCAGAACAACTGTAACAATTCCTTCTCCAAAATCTCTCCACACTGTAAAAAAAAAAAATGATCGTAAATTTTACGGCGAAACAACTAGAAACGGCGCTGCCAACCTTTCACCGTAAAATTCACTGTGAACCGTATTTTCTTGACCGTATTTTTAACAGCAACTTCCCGTAAAATTTACAATGGACCGTATTTCTGTCACTGTATCTTTACCAGCAATTCACCGTAAAAATTACAATGGACTGTATTTCTGTCACCGTATTTTTAACAGCAATTCACCATAAAAATTACAATCGACCGTATTTCTGCAACGGTAATTTTAACAGCAATTCACTGTAAAAATTACAATGGATCGTATTTTTGCAACCGTATTTATAATAGCAATTCACCGTAAAAAATTACGGTGTACCAGATTTTTAATAGCAATTCACCACAAAAAAATTACGGTGTTTGCTGCCAAAAATATAATCATAAATCACAAAAATAAATACAGTCGTCATAAAAAAACACGTGAACCGTATTTTTTATTTTTTTTTGTGATGAAGCGTATTTTTTAAACCATTTTTAACAGAATTTTACTGTATATTTTACTCCGCTTCATATCTGTATAACCGTATTTTTTTCTATTGATTCACTGTACATTTTATTTCTCATCATTTCTGTAACAGACTGAGTAATCATAATCGAGCGATTGTAATTGATTATAATGATCAATTACAATCGCTCTAATTTGTAATTGATTATATGTTTGCATAATATATTGAATTGTAATATATTATGTATTTTATATATTATTAAATATATTATGTATGTTATTTAATGTTAATATTTATTTATTTATTTTTATTATTTATTTATTAATTTATTATTTATTTATTAATTTATTATTTATTTATTAATTTTATTATTTATTTATTAATTTATTTATTATTTATAGTTATTTAATGTTATTTAATGTTATGTTATGTTATTGAATATATTATGTATTTTGAAAAAAAAAGAAATAAGAAACGCGCCAACTCTTCGTGCAACCCTTGCAACCCCCGAGGGGACCAGGCGAACCACCCGGACGAGTGCCGTAGAACTGCCTTTTTCCCCCTACTCTCATTATATGTACGTATCGTGCCTCCAAATAAGGGACACCTCTATTTAAAGGACAATTCGTTTGGTCCCCAGTACATGTACGTGTCGATACATGTAACTCGGAAGAAGGAACACCTCTACTTAAGGGAAGATTCCTTTGATCCCCATTATATGTATATATCGTGCCTCTGAAGAAGGAGCACCTCTATTTAAAGGACGATTTTTCTGTTCCCCAGTATATATATATATATATATATGTGTGTGTGTGTGCATGTAAAAATAACCATAGGAAGTAGGGCGGTTTTGGGGAAAAATTTTGTTTGTTTGGTTTTACGGCTCAAAGACTACAGTGGTCATGCTGCGCCGGGACCTACAGTTTTCCGAGGAATCCGAACCTCTTAAGGCCTGGGGAACCAAACCCCGGACTACAGTGAGCAGTGCGATCTTTTATGAGATCTCTGAGTAAGCGTTCTTTTTGCACTGCTGGGAGTCGAACCCGGATTAGCCGCGCAATAGGAGAACGCGTTACCACACTGCGCCACCGCAGGGCCAGGAAAATTTTGTATATTTAACATAGGAATATATGAGTTGTAGCTCTGTAACCCCCCATTAAGCCTATAACCCCCTTATGAACTTTCTGCCTACGTCTATGGTGTCAACACATGTACCTCCGAAAAAGGGACACCTCTATAATATCTCTATATACACCTATTTAAGGGACAATATATCAGGTTCCGTGCGTGTCCCGTAGTGGGGGGCAACACTGTATATATATATATACAATACATAGGCGCCGACGGCATAAAAATAGTGGTGGGGGGGTACAGTATACCAGTAGAAGGCAGCTTGTTGTTAACCAGGGCCGTAGCCAGCGGGTGGTCTCAAGCATCTCCTCCCCCCCCCCCACTTCCGAACTATTTCTGCTACCAATACATTATATATATATGAACATTAGCGAGGTTGTAAAATTGTTTGCCGTAATTTTAATCTTTACAAATATACGAGAAGTTTCATTGTTAATACATCCTGATACTGAAGATAATGGATTTCAAAAGAAAAATATGATTTATTGATGAAATACCGTGAGGACTACATCCTTTAGGGGTCCAATTCTATGCTTCCAGCCTATGGCCTCTAAAACCTCAGTCCGGCACTGACAAAAGGCAAAATGGTGTGATGAAATGGCAATACCTCACCTACAGTATTTTCAGGAGAATTATATATTGTTACCTCTCAATAAAGGACACCTACGAGACCGAAAATTTTGTCCCTTAAATAGAGGGGTCCCTTGTGGAATGTAACACTGTATTTCCTTTCGACACAAGAATTTAAGTTCTGCTTAAAAAACAATTTCATATTAATTAGCCCACCAAAAAATGCACTCGAACACTATAGAAATGCATTTATTTTTATTGTTTGAGTACAGTACAGAAATTCGCGTTAAAATTTTTAAAGTGAAATTGTCGGATTATGCTAATCCCATCTCAACTCCAGAAATATCCATGGGGGGTAGGGTATTTTTATATTTAACGAATATATATTTGAGTTGTCGCAGTTTGAAGCAAGTCCGTACATAAGATGGACCGTTCTGAAATTGACAATGAAGAGACAGCTCCGCAAGAGGACGTGATTCACAATTTAAGTTTTTACATCAAGGGATTTAAAGGACGGAAGGGAGCTGTGGGGGGAAGCAAATAAACAGGGGCAATTTGCACATATTAATCCGGATCGTTTGTATTTGATAAGAGCGCCGTGTCTCGCGTTGTCCTCATACAACGAGGCGTGTTGTTGTCAGGGGAAGGGATAGGGAGTGGGGGGAAACACAGCTCATCCATCAAAAGCCACTTGATCTCCCACTATCGACCGGACGGTTGCCAGTTGACTCCAGGCGCTCTTCAAATTGAATTGATACCATTAGTAGTATGTAGTGAAAAGCAGGCTATTAGCATTCGTCTGCGAAAAGGTGGTAATCCCTGTTTCGCACCCTCGATGTCAGATTGCGTGCTACAAGGCTTTTATTTTTCGTCTTCTTGCTTTTGGCAACACCAAGTCAAAGTTCATGTACCTTTGGCGGTTCGAATGGCATTTTCAAATCTTGTTTTTCAATGGAAGTTGGTTGCATTTTATTTGAGTTGCCGCTTAAGCGTGATATGCAGTGAATTCTCTTGATGGTGGAGTTATAATAACAACTACAGTGAAACTTGATAAAATGACCACCTTCGTAAACTAACCACCTGTATAAAGCGACCGATTTTTATAATAGAGAATTGGTGAATACTTAGTCATGTATATATCGAAGTTTGTCGTAAGTAGTGACCACATGTCAATGGTGACCATTGCAGCCCAGTCCCAAAGGTGGTCGCTTTGGACAGTTTCTAATGTATTGTCAAATGTGTGATATGTAAAGAAATTTTTAAGATTGTAAAAGTTCGTTAAAGGGATGCAAAACATTCAAAAGTGTTGTTTAAAACTGCAAGAGGTTACATGTGATTATTAGGGGAATTTAAAATATTTTTTATGATTATTCAAAGCCGAAATAGATTATGTAGTTTTTAATTAAAAGAATGTAAAAATTTGTTGAAAGAATTTTTAAAAAAATTGTTGTAAGAATATAAAAAGAATTTTAATAGAAAGTAAAAGGGATTTTACAAAACAAATATTGGCTTGTAAAAGATATTTAAATGTATGTAAAACCTTATAAAGAGTTTCTAAAGGGATATTAAATATAGTGTGTAGGATATGTAGATAGAACAAAAGTACATTATAGAATTATTACTTACATGTTATGTGCAATGTTAAATAAAATTAATCGTCTTCACACCGAATTAATATATACATGATGTTAATCACATTTAAATAGATGTAACTATGCAATGAATAATTGTGGAATATGAACGTAACATATGGTCCGAAACAAATAAACATTATCATTATTATTAAATGTTGAAAATGATTATTAAATGATGCAAAGGATTATTAAGGAAACTTAGCAAATTTTAGAGAAATATACGTTGTTTTAAATTCATGTTTATGTAGTCATATTTCACTTATTAAACTCAAAAATCTTTGCAGTGGCATGTCAGAAATTACCAGACAAGAGATGCTGAAAAAAACTTGTGTTTATCTCGTGTCTGGTAATTTCTGACACGTCAATTAAGTCGTAAAGGGTCATCGGGTTTGTCCTTTTCAAGAGGTCGTGTACCACTTGAAAAAAAATCATTGACCCGTCACTAAGATCAAATTTTTGCGTTATTTGATCTTCATGTCCGTCTTTTGGACACTATAAATCAAAATACAATGAAATTGTTTGAAGGCGTAGAAAATAATTTGCAAAACAAAACCATAATTTTTCACAAAAACTGGACGGAAAGTGATCTGAGTCGACCAATGCTTAAGTACAGAATGGAGTCCTCCCCTCTTGATTGAAAAACAAACGAGTCTTCGGCTCTTCAAACTGAATCTTGTATTTTGGTCGAGGCCAAGTGGAGGAGCCATTTACTTCTACTTCGCGTTTTAGCAAAGGTTTCAAGAGTGTCGGGCTTTTGTGTTTATTTTCAAGGTTATTAAATTGGATTCGTATCCTTTTTTTTTTTGCCTTTCCATAATATTGATTACAAATATCCTATTCGCTCTACTGCCAGACTGATATTCCTTTCGAAAGAACTAATTCTCTGTTCTATAACATTACAATTATTGGCCCTAGATT
>QLNU02014176.1:151772893-151809454 GCA_006491805.2 Dysdera silvatica
GGTCGTATTACTAAGTTATTCTTTTTGCTGGGATTCGAGAAATACCGTTCGTATTAAAGGTAATGCGCGTTGTGTTCGAATTAGCGAGATTCGCCTGTAGTCGTATAAATTGCGAACTGCATCGTGAAATAAATCGCAAAATGGATCATCAGCTGAATCGTAAAATAATATAAATTACAAGGGACCTAAATTTTGGAATGAGCTACCCACTGGAATTAAGATTACTAAATAATCTGAAGTTATTTAAGAAAAATATGAAGAATACAATATTAATAGATATTGATAATGCTATCTGACATGTTTCCTACACATTTATTAAGCATTATGTTGTGAAATAACCGTTATAGATTTACACTGATTACTGATATTGTGATAAGTGATAATGTATGTTTTTTTTTTTATTTGATTGGATAAGTTGATTAATAATCCTAGTGAACTTTCTTAATTATTGTTTGCTATATGTATTATTTTCTCCTAGTTTTTCTTACTCTTAACAGATCTATGACTAGTTATGCCATTTTCATGGTGATTTCTATGAACCTGACACAAAATACTGTAAAAAATATATGTATAAGCAGAAATAAAATATTATTATTATACATTTTGTTGCAAGTATTATATGACACTGTGTATTTCTTATTAGTCTATCTGGGAAACTAAATTTTTGCAATGGTTTAGCAATTTTTGCTTTATTACCAATTTGTTATCAAGTTGTTGGAGTCTCTCATAAAATTCAAAATGTTTTAAGGTATTATGAAACAGATAAATATATGTAATAACTATAGGCGTACGCAGAAATTTCGTAAGGGGGTTATAGGCTCAATGGGGGGTTACAAAGCTACAACTTACATATTCCTATGCTAAATATGCAAAATTTCATTGCAGTGAGTGTTACAACCCCATCAATACCCCTCTGTATACGCCAGTGGTAATAACAAAGAATGGATTTGTTAATTATACCTTAAGTTTGTTTGTTTGTTTGGCTTTTTTATGGCGCAAGAGCATCTGGGCTATACTGCGCCAAACATGGTAAAATCAAAGACTGTTGTAAAAGCCAGTACTTTTTAAAAATTTAAAACCGTGACCTTAAATTGTTGTCAATATGGTTTTAGAATGTGTAACGTATTGGCTTTACTACCGTCGGCGTAACACTCAAATCATTATTTCGCCTAATTGCAGTCGATTCCGATAAACGAATATTTGATTGCTCCAGCAAATATTATTCGATTATCCGTCTAAGACAATTACAGCTTTGTACATATATTTAAATATCTTAATACACTAGTATGCACATAATAAACATGAAATAATATTGAAAGAATAATACTATGCACAGAAAAAATATTATGAGTACATGTGTATTCTTCGATGAAAGCGAAATTGTACAGTTGCGGTTTTACTTGCGCGACAGTTGGAAACATTTTGCAATTTTGGATTGCATTGTTTAATTTTTTATTGCCTATAAAGCTTTTGGTTTGACGCATAAACCCAATGTCTATCTGAATAGACAGCCTTCTTCAACGCGATGTCAAGCAACCGATGATTAAACTCAGTCTAATTGGTCAATTCTAAGAGAAAGAAGGGGACTACGAACGTGACGTCAAACTTTCGTATTCCACTATAACACAAGGCCATACTCACGATAGCGATGTTTCTAACATCCTCCAACTAGGGGCGGGAAATAGCCACAAAGGTAAATTTACCACTGTGCACTTTTTCTACTCTGGTTGAGCATTGATTTTCATTCTAAAATTGTCCTCCTTTAGTCGATTATCCGAGGGACACCTGCAAAGCTTATTCCTTGAAGCGGGGAAATTTGACGTTAGTTCCATGGAAAATTTTTTGCTTTTAAGAGATTTTATTTCTATATAAGGGGGGAGGGAGAGGTACTCGATTATCCGTGGCCCAACTAAATCTAGGCTGACTGTAATTTGGTCTGTAGTAGGTTTAAATGAAAGCCTAATTTTCTTCAATTCCATAAGAGTTCCTTGTTTGACACAAAACTACCCTTGCTCTCCTTGCGCCATGATAATGCATCCAGTCAACCCAAAAGATTTATGGTCACCATATCTTTCTTAAACCGCATTAAGGGGAATAGTATACGCTTGTAACGCAATGCAATTATAGTCTACAAAATTTCAATGCCACTTTTGAATTTCTCCGTTTCTTGCAAATTTGCTTTCGAAAAAGCCAGCATGATTAAATTATTCAGGTAAGCATGGTTAAATTATTTAGATAAGCGTGATTGAGTTATTCAGTTAAGCTCAATTAAATTATTCATATAAGTATGGTTAAATCATTCAGGTAAGCACGATTAAATCATTCAGGTAAGCATAATTAAATTATTCAGGTAAGCACGATTGAATTATTCAGGCAAGCATGCTTAAATTATTCAGGCAAGCGTTAGTTGATTTTGAACGATGCTTAGTTTTAATCTTATTCATTACTAAAAACGGTTGTTCATGTGCGTAGTTTCAGTCAAACCTGACACATGTCAGCGTACCTCTGCCACATGTCTCTGTGCCTATGCCACATGTCTGCGTGTCACTACGGTGCCGGTACGCATTCCACGAAGTGGCACGTCTGCCAAGTATTGGCCACCATGTCTTAGATACCAAAATTATAGTAAACAATTCTAAAACGTAGCCTTTATAGGTCAACCAATAAAAAAAAAAGATACATCATCCCTCTCTTAAAAACACGTTGTCATCTAAAAAAATAAATATCGACGCTCCTGAATGGAAAGTTAAATGATATATAGTCTTTTAATATTAATCTGAAAAATACAAAATACTAGGGAAGAAATTTACATACGAAAGGTTTAAACGCTGTTAAAAATCAACAACAAATGAAATGGATTATCTGAACCATCAGGCGCATCAACAGCAGCTCTTCATCAAGAGTAATGAATTAGAACGGATAAAATAAAGGATTAGTGCATTTACCCTTCATCAGAAGCATTGCTCCTAATAAAGGACCGCCACTGACGCGTCCGAAAGCTCTGTGATTTATTTCATTTGCTATTTTACTAGTGTTTAGCCTTTTATTTATTTGAATTAATCTATAGACGTTTCAAGTAACATCAATTTCATCTATATTTAATTACATTTATATTTAGAAATTTCATCTCAATTACTAAAATCATTTTAAAGTCAATTTCTTAACCAGTTGCTAAATCAATTACTAAGCCAATTTCTAAATCAATTGCTAAGCCAATTTATAAATCAATTTTACTAAGTCAATTTCTAAATCAATATCTACTAAGTCCATTTCTAAATCAATATTACTAAGTGAATTTTAAATCATTTGCTATAAGTGAATTTTAAATCATTTGCTATAAGTGAATTTCAAATTAATTACCGTAAGTGAATTTCTAAATCAATTACTATAAGTGAATTTCTAAATCAATTACTATAAGTAAATTTCTAAATCAATTACTATAAGTAAATTTCTAAATCAATGACTATAAATAAATTCCTAAATCAATTACCGTAAGTGAATTTCTAAATCAATTACTATAAGTAAATTTCTAAATTAATGACTATAAATAAATTTCTAAATCAATTGCTACAAGTAAATTTCTTCATCATCAATCAATTACTGAAAACCAACTTCTAAATCATTTACTAAGTCAATTTCTAAATCACTTACCATAAATCAACTTCTAAATCAATTACTAAGTCAATCTCTAAATCAAATATTAAATTGATTTTCAAATCGAATTACTTCTAATTTTACTTAAATCCCTCTGTCTGGTTTTAAAACAAATTCAAAGAAAAAGACACGAAAGGTTACATTTTAAAATTTGTGTGCAAAAAAAAGTTTCTTTACCTCGAATCACATGCTATACTGCGACACTAATAGTTCCTGAAGCCCAAGAAAGCCATTTCGGACATACTTAGAGTGAGAGAATGACTCTTAGCAATTGTGAAGCAGCACTTCATATGCAAGACTTGTCGTACTTGGTAGCGACTTCATGACGAAGTGGTGATGTCAGGTGGGATGACTGACGGCTTCCACATCAGAAGAAGTTCTCAAATTTACGGCGAAGTTCTGCGTTTTAATGCTACATTAAGAAGGAAGCTAGCTGTCTAAATGATGTCCCCAATGAGGCAGAATCGCCGCGCATACAAGGTACCAGTACTTATGAAAAATATATGGAGAGTTCGATATCAGATCTCTCCTCCAACAGCAGGCCTCTTTCTGCCCGTTGCTCAAAAGTAACATTATTTATGGGATCGTTGAGCTCATTGGGTGTTGAAAAATAAGCTGGATAAGATAGTGCGCATGCGCGCACAAAAGCCATCACTATTTGACGGCACATAATATTCCAATTGATTTTGGATACGTGAAATTCGCTTTTACGACCTGTTTGGTCACTTTTATGATGGTTGTTAAACAAACCGTACGACGGTCGTTAAGTAATCTGTGCTTTAATTTGATTGATGTATCTTTATCAGAAACATTTCTCACTGTTAGGCACATTGAAGCCGGTCGTAGTAACAAATTACCTTTACATGCGGTCGTAAAAGAAGGGATTCCCAAATTTACCTGGTCGTAAATGTAGAGCTTCCTAACTCACACGACCGTAAGTGGAAAGGGGTCATCAAACGAAATTGTAAAATAAGTAGTCATAAAGCAAAAGTATTTTGTAATCATAGCATGTGGACAACAAGTGTTAATTTAGAGATGATTTTAAGTCAGCGGTTCTTCAACTGTTGTCAATATTAAGACAAGAGCATTTACTCTTTAATACTAAGAATAAATTGTTAGGGAGCGAAAAATTCCTTGGTGAAAATCAGTGATTAAACACTAGAAATAAATATGTATGATGCAAATTCCAGGCTTTAAACTTTGATTTAGTTCATGGGAGTCCGCGAACGGGAGAGATCTCTGAAGGGGGTCCGCGGTCTAGGAAAGTCAAAGGACTGCTGATTTAAGTAATCGATCTCTCTGAATATTAGTTCGAATTACTGGGAGGAGATCTCATATCATGGGACGTTTTGAATCCACATGGTTATATAAACGATGAGGTGGATTGTAATGGGATAAGGTCTCTAATGAGACCATAAACCAATATAAAATCTATCAAAGTCTAGTAAAATTAAAGCTAAGGCACTGCTTGTGATTAAATTCACGAATCAATGTGAAATAAAAATGAGCACAAACTGGGCAACCAAACTTTAAAAATATTAATTATGGAATACGCAATATCCTTGCAGAGAAGAGTCCTGTAGCGAGCTCACTCTATGGTTTCTGCTCTCCCCGATTTCGAACTTGACCATCAGACAAACATCTCCAAAATTCAAGTACATTCATGCATCAATCTAAATATTAGGCAATAGTTATATCATCATAAGTTGTACTTGGGTTAAATCAGAGATTTATACACGCCTCAACACTCCCTGAACACCCCTCCAGATTTTTTGATACACCCCCTTAATGAAATCTAAACATACAATGTGTTTAATGAAAATAAATTAATGAAATCTAATCCACAGCCCCTAAAAATCTTAAACACCCCCAGTTTATGAATCCTGGAAAAGCCCCTGGGTTAAATATATTCTCTTTCTCTCTCTCTCTCTCTCTCCCCTCATGTATTCTACATCCCTTGTGCAACTCACACAAAGTGTATAAGCGTAGAGTTATATGGGCCTGAGGCCCCAATAACTTGAAATAAATATAAATTTTACATATATTGTAATGCATAAATTCATGTAACATGTGCTTGGGCCCCCAATAATTTTGTAAACTCTACGTTGATGATGAAGAGTGTGGCTTGAAGCTAAACACTATAAAAATGAGATCATGGTTGTCGGTAAACAACCCATCGATATCACCAATAATAGCAAATGGAGTCCTACTAGGAAAAAAATTAAAAATGTGACATAGCTTGGCTGCCATCTACTGAAAGTTGGGATTTAACAACGCAATTAAGGTTGAAAATCTAGAAAGACGGGCACGGCCCTTTAGAACGGAAAACGTCTTGTGCAACAACAATTTGAGCCTAAAGTTAAAAGTTAGACTAATGAGGCGTAATATATCTGCTGTATGGAGCGAAGAGATAGCCCTTATCAGAAACTCACAAGAGGCATTTAAACTGTGGACATATAGGCGGATGTTGCGCATATGTTGGACCGATGAAGTCAGAAATGACGCGCTGTTGTGTCGCATTGGAAAATCAAGAGGAATTCTTGAAGAAACCAAAAAACGAATGGTTAAATATTTTGCACATCATGCATGCGACGCCTTTAAAAATATAACGTTTTGCACATCATCATACAAGGAAAAGTCGCGAGCAAGCGAAAACTCTGCAGGAAAAGAATGTCACGGTTCAAACATTTACGACTGGTTTGGAAAGACCAACGTAGCACTTTTTCTTGCAGCAAAGAACAAAAGAATAAACTCCAACATGGTTGCTAACGCACGCTAAGCGGATATGGCACAAAAAGATGTGCAAATGTTGCTCTAAATTTAATGATGAATGGTAGAATCAAAGTCAATGGACATTCGATATAGTTTTTGATACTTTTCAAGAATTACATTTTCAATATTCATCTTCGCCAAAGCGATGGACAATTCTTTTAAGAACATCTCAAATTTAACATTAAAATAATCTTCTGATACCCTCTGGTAAAGTGGAATTCAATCAATCCGGCGTCTACGATGTCGGCTGGCAAAAATTTAGGATGCTTTCTATGAAATTGTGGAAGATAAAAATTTCGATAAAGAAGCACAACAAGAAGCAAAAGCTTTTTGCTTTAAAAGAAGGTATTGCACTGTTATTTGTACCCGTGGCACGATGCACTTGATAGGATGTATTCTGTCAGCAAACCACTGCAAGAGAAAAACGTGCCCATTCATTAGCAATTTAAAAACTTTCATATCAAAATATCGAACAGAGTCAAATTGTAAGAATGCTCGTAAAACAGGAAAGAAATTAAGTAAGAGTTGATGTGGACGAAGAAGGAGAATTTAAATCGTCAGCTGAAGCTCACAGAAGGAAAAAAGTACATCAATTCCAATATGTGACCCTAATATATAGCCGCAAACCAGAAAATATAGGTCACCTTTCGATGGACGTTTTGAACAAATGAAAATTTATAGATATAATTTTAGTTTCTTGTATAATTTTTCGAATATTGATAATTCAATACTATGAAACAATTGTTATGGTTTAAAAATTCTTTCATCGTGTAATGACAACGATGATGTAAATGGTTTAGTCCTCTAACGAGAAATCTTGCTTCCAAAGGCATTTTAAGTGAGAGCAATTTAAAACTTGAAAATCCTCTCACGGTTCTTCAATTTATTTTGTCTAATATTTTATCGTTGCCTAATTTAACAATTGCATTTAGAATATTATTGACCATTCCTGTAACTGTCTAGCTAGTAGCATAATCTTTCCTCTTTAAAACTGAAATTAATTAAAACATGTCTAAGACCAAGCATTTGACAAGAATGACTTGTAATCTTGCGTTAGTGTCAATAGAAAACGACGTGTACTGAAACAGATGTAAAATACACATAATTTATAATTTTATAAATATAAAAGCAAGAAGAATTTTGTAAATAACGCTGTAATCTAGTAAGATATCTTACATATTATGATCGTTTTCATATTGCGCTCAAATGCTTGCGTTGACTAAACTTGCAGCATTTTTGGCATAATTTTTGACAGCATTTTTGACATAACTTGCAGCATTTTTGGTTCTTATGGTAGCCAAGAACATCCGCTCATGTCTATCTTACAGTGGTAGGCTGAACAGCTTTACGCTGGCTTTGTCATCAGCAACTATGCATCGGCAACACTTCCGTGTTGTCATGACACAAGGACAACAGAAGTTATGCAGCATAACTTACGCTGCATCAAAGTGCTCATTCTTCCGATTCAACTGAACTCATAGCAGTAGTTCCAAAGGAATCACACGTGTACTCACCTTCCCCACATCACTCCGCATTCGATTCCCTTATAAGAAGTATGCTACTGCAAAGGTCACGTTAGGGCGTTGATCCCATCTTAGATTTCGTAAACGGTCTTAAGACGGAGGGGTTATAATAGTTTTTTTCCCTATCTTTTCTGCTACACCACGCGCGCTTATTCCTAATATATCCAGTTTAATATCCATCCCAGGCCCGTAGCCAAGACGTGGCCCCAGTTCCCCCCATCGAGCTATTTATATATACAGAACAATCCCCAGGGGCCTTGTACCCAATATGCCATTGAGGCATTGATTCAGGATACTGCCGTTGAAATTGACATCATTCTCTAAAGCGGGTGAAATGAACGCTATTTAACCAATTCATATCAATTTTAAAACGGAATGGAATTGACAGCGCTGTAAAAATAAAGAAATAAACAAACTAAAAAACGGGCAAAACTGAAATTTTCTAGAACGAATGAAATTGGTATCAATTTTTAGAATGCGAAAAATGACAATATGCAAAGCTGGGTAAAAATTGTATCACTTTTAAAAACGAGTAAAAATTATATCAATTTTTAGAACAAGTAAATTTGGCATCAGTTTCTAGAATTGATGAAATGACATTAGCATCAAAGTACTAGAATGGATGAAATGACATTAGCATCGAAGTACTAGAATGGATGAAATGACATTAGCATCAAAGTACTAGAATGGGTGAAATGACATTAGCATCAAAGTACTAGAATGGATGAAATGATATTAGCATCAAAGTGGAGTTTTCAAAATTATTGTGGGGTGGGGGGTGGAGAGCAAGTACATATTTTGTACCTTTATACATTACGATATATATACAAAATTATAATTTATTTAAAATTTTTTAGGGGCCCATATATAACTCTACGCCTATAGACATTGGTTAAAAGCTAGGTGGAATTAGCATTATTTGCAAAAACGGATGAAACGTACATCATTTTTAAAATCGACTGATTGACATCATTTTTTAGAGTGACTGAAACTGATATTTCCTAAAGTAGCTGTAAGTGTCATCGTTTTCTAGAATAACTGGTAAGTTGGTATCATTTTCTAGAATAACTGATAAATTGGTATCATTTTCTAGAATCGCTGGAATTGAACCCCTTTTCTAGAATGACTGAAATTACATTTCCTACAAAGGTCAAAAGTGACGCCATTTATATGAAAAAGTGAACTTGAGAACCTTAAATTTTATATTATTTCCTTCCTCGTTTATATCCAAAAGTACTAACGCCCAGGGGCTTAAGTCTCTTTTCCCCTACCAAATTTTTTAGGGGGCCAAAGGCCGAACTTACCCAAAATTTATAGACAATAAATAAATGAATGCAAAATGCAGATGCTTGAGAACAAAGGCCATAACATATAAAGTATATCATTTTTTTTTTTATTCCGCTTCTAGTTGACTTACTTGCTTGCATATGGGGATCTTTCCATTCAGGGTACACTAATATTTTTTCAACTTGGTGCCCCTATATGTATCCGCCGTTCATCGTTCAAATATCAATCTCCCGATGCAACCATAGGCCTTCGACTGAAACGACTTTCACCGTATTTACCACCCAATCGGCCCGATCCATTACTCGTATAATTTCCAGAAAGAACAGAGTAATTTACTGGAAAATTTACTGAAGAACAATTAGCGTAATAGCTCTGATAAGTCTATCGATCTCTATCAAGGCTTGGCTCGTAAACAGGAGCTGAAACTCTGCAATAAAGCCATTTCAATGTCGCGGCCATTGTGCCTCTACTTCACTACCACAAAGAAGTCCCTGATCACAAACACAGAGTGACACTTTCTCTGATCCTTTACCTGAGCAGTTTCCGGAGAAATAACAAACGTAAAAGAAAGCCGAATCAAACACATCAGCCGCTTTGCCTCCAGCTGTAATGACTTCTTAACTAGAGAAATTCAATAGCCATCCATCAACTATAGATGCCCTTTGTCACTGAGGACCTGGAGCATTTGGCTTCCTTTGTCTGCATCAACTACCTTTCTGGTATCACCAAGGGGCGCTTGGATGGGTCGCTGGAAAGATAGGGACAAAAAAGATGCCCTTTTCCCCTCAAATTTTCCCTTTATGTAAAGCCAAACCTTTCAAATATATAAACCAAGGACTCAGAACATAGAACTGCACAAACAGTATATTAAATTAAGAAAAATAAATAAATTCGTGGAGTCGAAAATTGTAAAAATATGTATATACAAGTGTAGACTTGGATATCTTTCCATTATTTGAAAGTGTCCATTATTTAAGAAGATTAGGGGATAACGGGCACTTAGAATTTACACCGCCCATTAGAGTTGTCTTCTATTACGGGTTGCTCGTTAAAGAAGTTTTAGAGTGTTTTTATCCCTTTCAGGACAATGTCCATTTTCTTACTGAAGCGATCTCTTTCGCATTTTGGCACAAATAAATATTTGTAATATGGGACACCCATCGATCACTCTCCAAATTCCAGCACAATGCGGAAAACAATTACATGGGAAAATACATGAAGAAAATGTCGGCGTACAGATGGCAATCTTGTTGGTAAGATCAATAAAAGTACGATGTATGTACTAACTTCTACATGGTGACCCGTTGTAGGTTATTCTAAACCAACTATGTTTGCAAAGGTAAAGTTCAAAGCTGCAAGAATAAATTTGAAATTTACACCAAGGGTCAAAGGACACCAAAACCTGTATTTAGACTCAACCTGTAAATTTAACTAGCTTTC
This sequence comes from Dysdera silvatica, assembly GCA_006491805.2. NCBI lineage: Eukaryota > Metazoa > Arthropoda > Arachnida > Araneae > Dysderidae > Dysdera > Dysdera silvatica. The sequence goes on from QLNU02014176.1 coordinate 151,783,570, forward strand.
AGAATTTGTTTACTGCGCTAAATCTCATACAGCAATAGATTTTTTTGCAAACAGTTTGTATTACTCTCAATAGATTTCTTTTCCTTCTTAAGAAGAGTTCTTACTTTCTGCTTTTTTTTTACTAACAGTATATTTCCTGAAATTGACATCTCGGATGACTTTCATTCCACTTGAGCTTTGGTAACTCGAAAAGTGGATAACTAGCAGTGTAACTCTTTTCCCTTGATTTGCGAGTTATCGATGTTAAACTGTATTTATATTCTTCTTTTTTTTTCTTTCCCTCCTCCTTGCTGTCTTTCTTTTCTAGAATACATTTAACTTTAAGACGTTAACTGTTACAGTTAACGTCTGTACAGGGGTATGAACATGGATGTCCATATGAGTGCTCCTATTGGAGAGGGCGGGGGCTGAGAAAAATTATTACCTCCTTCTCAAAGCTGTCGAGAATTTGAGTGAATGTACAAGATACCAAAACGCTACAAAAATAATTGATATTGCTTGACAATTAGTAATGAGCTAAAAAGTACCTTATTTTAAAATGTGACTGTAAAACTTTTGAAAGTAAATGCATAGCAGGTTCGGGCAAATCAAATTTTTAAACGGCTAGCAGAGTGGCCTCTTCTCCCCATATTGGCGCCCATGTGCACGACCAGAGCTCGGTTTGTAAAATTAAAGAGAATAGGAACTAGGAAAGGTAAGACACTTATTTAAAAAAAAAAGGATCATTTACATTTTTCCGGAATTTTGAACGTGCCAGGACAGCAGAGTCTGCAATAGATCAGGAAATTTAATTTTCTCATTTCACGAAAATATGCTGGAACTTGGTAAAATGACCACCTGAATAAAATGACTTTTTACAAGAGAAAACTGGTAGGGATTACGTCATGCCCATACTAAAATATGTCACATATAGTGGCCATTGCAGCCCAGTCCCAAAGATGGTCGCTTTAGGCAGGTTATATTTTACTACTAATCAGCTTTTCAATTAAAAGCATTTATTTATTTTTTTAACAATTTATTTATATATGTTAACTGGGACCTTTCGCCATTGCTTAAGTCAGAAAGGAAAACGAAGTGTTTCATTTAAGGGGACGAGTAGAACGGGATTTTCGATTTAACGGGAAGACAGGGCGCGGCGCCCTTCGAAAGAAAACGCCCTGGTTGATCTCTGCACTGTATAACCTTTCCATACACGTAGAATTCCTTTTCATAATTTACACCGAATTAATATGATACATTGTTACTTTGGTGGAAGACATAGGCGTGAGCTGAAAGTTCATGAAGGGGAATTACAGACTTGCAATGAGAGTAATAAAGCTACAATCACAGGCGTAGAGTTATATATATCCGTGGGGTCCGGGGCCCCCCCTTCCACCAATACTTTTCAATTTTACGTGTAGTTTAATATATAAACATCCACAATATGTGCTTGAGTCCTCCCAATAATTTTGAAAACTCTACACCCATGATTGCAACTCCATATATATATTATTATGTACATAAACAAAATTTTAGCACAATGGGAGAGTTACAATCCCCCCCGCTGTGTGGGCCAGTAGTGGAAGAGCGGCCGTGCACAAGGGAGGGGTATTTGGGAGTTTAAAAAAAAATTGTGCAATGTTATTAGTTTTTTTATATAAGACAAAAATTTACTTTTCACCACTCTCTCCTTCTTTTATAAAGAACCTACCCTTTTTTGGAATTCCCTTCTTTTATCAAGAACGCACCCCTTTTTGGAATTTTGCGCACGAACTTGAAAGAGAATTATAACATATTTCATTCTTAAAGTTCAAGGTGTGAACATTTATGATATATTTTATGAAGCATTTTGTTATGTAGTTTGTGGTATATTTTTATGTCATCATCATCATATTCAACCATTATCTATCCACTGCTGGATGAAGGTCTCTCCAAATGCTTTCCACACAAGTCTATCCTGGGCCATTCGTTTCCACGTCACCCCAACCTGTTTTCTTATTTCATCCACCCATCTAGTTTGAGGACGTTTTCTAGGTCTTCGGTGGTCTCTTGGAATCCAGTTCAGAATTTCTGTTGTCCATCGTTGATCAGTTCTTCTTGCAATATGCCCAGCCCATCGCCATTTCAGTCCTTTTACTTTAACAATGATGTCCTCTACTCTAGTTTGCTCTCTCACCCAAGTGTTTCTTTTTCAATCTCTCCTGGTTATTCCAAACATTGCTCCAACTGTTAGACTCCATGTCTCTGATCCATAAGAGAGGACTAGCAATACACACTGGTTGAAGACCTTTCTTTTTAGACACAAAGGCAATTTCCCCTTCAGGATAAAACTGTTTCTTCCAAATGCACTCCAGCCAAGTTTAATACGTCTGTTGAGTTCTTTCATAATACAGTTAATTCATTAAAAATTTAGCCACAATGTAATATATGAATTTTACCTCTCTAATGTTGGTCAACTTGCATTTTGTTCTCTTACGAAATTATTGAAGAATATGATTCTAGTTTTGTAGGTTCATTCTGAGTTCAACTCTTCTAGCGTTGTTGAGAGTTCTGTACCATGCCGATTTTTGTTTATGTATTTTACGTAGTTTATTGTATGTTTTTATATAGTTTATGGTATATTTTTATGTATTTTATGGTATATTTTTAAGTATTTTATTTATTTCATTTTCACCATTATAGTTTTAATTTATTTTGATTTTAAAACCCTATGTATGGTCTCAACCACGTGTGATGAAAAATGAGCCTTGTAGTTTTTGCGCCATAAAGATACAACCAACCAACTCCATGTATCTTACAATATATTTTTATGTATCTTATGATATATTTTGTGTATTTTATGATACGTTATGCAATATACTTCATGTAATGTTTTATACTTTTGATAATTCAGTTAATGTTATGGTCTATGATATTTTTGTGATATTTTTTTTATACGTTCTTATGATGCATATTGTAACTCTTTCAATGATGAATTTTTAGTTAAATTATTTATATGCCCAAATGACCTAGCAAACTTCCAGACTTAGTAATATATACGAAGATTCTTATTTTTATATTACATATGTGCACCTGGATATATCCTTGCGCTAGAACCAAACGCAGACACAGGGGTCACAGAATTCACAACCCCCAAAAATATATTTTTTCACTGTTAAAAATTCCAACTTTCATGATAAATGAAGGGTGTTATTCCAAGACCATGGCAAATTCTGTCCTTGACCCCCCAAAATGAAAGTCTGTGTCCGCCCCTGGCTAAAACTCGGTTAATCTTTTAGATTTTGGGGGTAGGTGGTTGACACCTCCTTCGTAAGGTTTATAAAACTCATCTGCTCCACATCTAATATAAAAATTACAATAAGTAGAATGGAGTAAAAAATTTGAGATTTAAAGTAAATTTTATGGGGGGGCGGACCCTCCCAAAAATTAAAGAACCTGTCTATAGTCTATTACAGCGGATACTTCACGTTAATTTAATGATGGAGCTCTACATCCTTCGCTATGAACAACCTTAAATTCTCTTGTAGGGATATTTCCCTAACTCTGCCACAACTCCCTCCAGACTAAGGGGATTTTAAGGGAACTTTTATAAGAGCTAAAGCAATTAGTTCTATCTTTCAGTTTGAAGAGGGGGGCGGAAGCTTCCTTTTTTTCCTAATCGTTCTACAAGTTCTCGAGGGATCGAAGAAAGTACCTACATTGGGCCACAATGAAAAGACGGCGCTCCGGGGGGTACAGAGGAATCGGTAGAACAGGTATTCTTATGTGCCTGTCTCTTCTATTCCTGAAGGCACTGATACACAAGAGAGGGGGAGAAACAGTATTCCCGAAGTCGTTTTCTTATCTCCAAAGCTCTTCCAAATACCCAGAAGTACAAATACAGTTTATTACAAAGTTATAAGCAAATAGTTCAGAAAGTGCTTGAAGATATTATGCCTCTGTGCTGGGTCTTTTACACGAATAAGGCTCATGTCGTAACGTGAATCAGTGCTGCAGGGATAACAGCGCCAATAACAGATACATGGATATAATGGGGATGTAAGACATTTACACATTGTCGATGGCGTATAAAAGTCCTCATAAACGGGCTTCTCTAGATCTACATAAATGTATAATAATAATAATAATAATAATAATAATAATAATAAATGGCAGCGACGTAGACTGAGCTGCCAGCTCCCGGGGCGAGTTAAATATTGCGCCCTCTAAAACCCAGGAAGTACTCCATCCCATCGGTCCCATATTGAAATTTTGTGCCCCCACCCCCACACTACGACATTGATAAATTAGCTTTTTGCCTTTAATTTTCGCGTGAAGATAGCCCATGCCAAGTTACAAACAATATCGCTTCTATTCGTGTACGGTGCAGTTTCTATTGCATGTGTTACAAAATTAACGACTGCCCTACTCTTTTTATGTAGAAAACATTGTAGTTCTATACCTGCGTGTTTGTACTTATGATTTCAAAGCAGGTTTTTTTAGGATAGCTTTACGCTTGTTGTTAGAAAATGTTTTCCTAAAAGTGGAACTTTCGTTTTTATGCATGCTGTCTGTGCACATGTAATCTTATTATTTATCTATTTTAGTTGAAAATCAAGATAAACAGTACGGAAACTCTACCTATAGCGCATGATGGGAGAGATTCTTCTCTTCTCCCCCCTCTCTCTCTCTAACCTATTTCACTTGAATTGTTTATTTTTTCGAACTAAGTATTTAAAATATTCTAAATCTTTTAAATTAGAATATTTTTTGTGTATGTGTGTTCAATAAATTGAGAGTTTAAAGTAAGTGTTGCATAATGGTTCATATATTATGAATATAATATCAAATAGCATTTTAACTCAAACTTAATTTCCGCTGCGTTAATTAGCAGGTTTCAATAGATATTGAACCCGCTATTGCTTTTGGCTTTCCTGTCTGCCTGTCTATACGCAATAAAAAGGGTAAGGTAAAGGTCTTCCGTAAATGCAATAATGGTGGCTGTTGTTAACGTTGAAAACCTACCGAGTTACTTGAGAATTAGAGAGTTGCGGATTAGAGAAATGCGAATTAGAGAGTTGCTGATTAGAGAGGTGTAGATTAGAGTTGTGCGGATTAGAGGGTTACAAATTAGAGAGTTGCGAATTAGGGAGGTGTAGATTAGAGTTGTGCGGATTAGAGGGAAAAAGTAGTAAACATTCCAGTAAATGTCTATTGCTAAACTAAAACACCCCAATTGCTGATCTCCGTCAAATGCTTAATATCTACCATTAACCCAAGACGTTCCGGTAAAAAAGTCGACTGTTAATGCATATGAAACGTTCCGCCAGAAATTTTCTCAAAGGCGTTCCAGTAAGGTTCCGCTTTCAATCTGTGATATTCAGCAGATGTGCGCAATTGAATTTATTCCAGTGTAAGCTTGCAATCAACCTGAAATGATATGATGGGCATAGTTAATAATTTGGGACGTTCGGAGCTGTTCTGTAATTAAAAACGGCATCTGCTACATGCATAGACCTTTTTGGGGAAAATATGTTCAAGCTTTTATCATCAAAAAGTATATAGTATCTATATTTTAATTTATTAGTTAAATTTTGATTTATAAAACTAAATTAATTGATTTAATAAATATGAAAGTTCATTTAATTTCTAAGGACTTTTTGTATTAATGTCCAAAGAAGTTTTAAGTGTAATAATACTTTCATTGAAGGCTTGGGAAAATGAAGTAATTAGCAGTCTGCGCATGCCACATATTGTTGTTTAACTAAAGAATATGGAATGGTAATTGGCAGTGTACACTACTCGAAAAGTAACTATCTATGGATGAACGTGAAAAAATAAACGTGCTACAATAAAACCTTCTTAACGGACACTTACTAATAGCGGACACCTCTATTTAACGGACTTTTTTTTTTCTAATTCCCTGACCCAATGCTTTTTATCCCCTACCCCTTCCGTATAGAGGACACCTCCGAGTCCCGAGATGTCTGCTATTCGAATGTTTTACTTTACAGTGAAACCTTCTTAACGGACACTCCCGAATAGCGGACACCTCTATTTAACGAAATATTGTTTTTCTCCAATACCAAATTCTTGTTATCCCCAACCCTCTCGGATAGCGGGCACCTCCGAATAACAAACAAATACAAAATCTTCATGTGATTTCTTTTCAGAGGTTTTACTGTATTTTTATTCACCGTTTATGAAGTCCCAATTAAATAATTTAAAAGAAAAGTCGTTTTCCAAAGTACAATTTTATCCATTGGCGCAGGTAATTTCGAACCTTAAGGACGGACGGGGAAAAATGACCCTCCACCCATACTGCAAACAAAACATTTGTTTGTAAATTTCATTTTATAGGAAAGTTATTTTTTTACAGGTGCTAAACCACCACTTAACCCAGGGCCATAGCTAGGTGAAAGGCTCGCGCCAGGCGCGCAGGCGACGCAAGGCGTAAAATCGGCTATTATAATTCATAGCGGAGGATGTATCTGTGTGTTTAGGGGCGCAACCAAGACGGTCCTGCCATGGATGTAACCAAGTCGGTCCTGCCAGGGACGTAACCTGGACAGTCCTGTCAGGGACGCAAGATCATTTAGCTTCAATGCTGCTTAGACCCATTAATTACATCAATGATTTTACCTAATAATTATTAATAAATTATTAAATTCTATTTGGGGAAATATTTAACTTCCTAAATGAACACAATTATTTAGAACTCTGTTTGAGTTGACAGAAACTATTTTAAAATAAAATGTCCTGTTAAATATTTCCGCCTTCGATTTTAGAAGAAAAGCGCAATTTCCAAAGATGATGCTGGTTTTGATCTTGCCCAGTAGGTCAGCAATTGAAAAATGATGGAAGGGATTCAAATAAATTTGAAGAAAATCACGTGGTACGGCATCAGAAAATATGTTTTGATGTCCACCTGAAAGCAGGGGCCTCTGAGGCCCTGATCTCTTTCACCATTTAATATATATACGATTTTTGGACGTTTAATGTCTGGAGAAAACAATGTATGGGCACTAAAGATTGAGAACGACTGATATTCACAATAAACTAAATGTGCAATTATGATTTTTACATGTGATATATACCATCTTTATATATAATATAATAGTTATCACCATATTATATAATGATTTAGAGTGATAATCAGCAGCGTCAAATAGCCGAGTTGGAAATGGAAGAGGACAGATAGATTTAAGTACAATCTATCTGTTATGTACAATGTATCTGTTATGTGTAAGTTATCTGTCATATCTGTTATGTACAGGGTATTTGTTATGTAAAAAGTATCTGTTATATAAGATGCATCTGTTATATCTGTTATATAAAATGCATCTGTTATATTTGTTATGTATAATGTATCTGTTATATATGTTATGTAAAATGTATATGTTATATCTGTTATGTAAGATGCATCTGTTATATCTGTTATATAAAATGCATCTGTTATATTTGTTATGTATAATGTATCTGTTATATATGTTATGTAAAATGTATATGTTATATATGTTATGTAAAATGTATATGTTATATCTGTTATATAGAATGTGTCTGTTATGTACAAAGTATCTGTTATATATGTTATGTAAAATGTATCTGTTATATAGAATGTGTCTGTTATGTAAAATGTATCTGTTATATAGAATGTGTCTGTTATGTAAAATGTATCTGTTATATAGAATGTGTCTGTTATATAGAATGTGTCTGTTATGTAAAATGTATCTGTTATATATGTTATGCAAAATGTATCTGTTATATATGTTATGCAAAATGTATCTGTTATGTAAAATGTATCTCTTATGTACAATGTATATGTAATGTACAAGAAATCTGTTACGTACAACGTATCTGTTATGCACAATATCCTTGCAATGCCGGATTAAGAACTTTATGGGCCCTGGGCTAGAAGAGGGGGGGGAGGAATAGGCCCCTAAAGAAAGTGGTATGCGCAATATTCTGCCAATAAAGCATGAGTTATTTCTTTGAAGTTCATTAATATTCAGGTTTATCAGTAACGAAACTCAGACCTTTGTAAACAAACAAGATTGAAATAACTCTTAAACTTAAATAATATTAAGCCCCATCAAGGTCCCTGGAGAGGGCTCCTGAAATCGCGGATCCCTATGCCCGGCCCCACTTGGCATACGTAAATCCGGCACTGGGTCTTTGAAATTACAACCAACTAAAAAAACAACGCCTTATATATATATACTACCGAGCGAAACTATGCAAGCATTTTAAAAAAAAATCTCTAATAATATTTTTTGTTTTTTAATTTTAATGCCGGTGGGAAGTTTGACTTTTCATTTTGTGACTTATTTTTTTTTTATAGAATTGCCCTAAACGATTTTAATAAATCGTAAAAATAGTAGTTCAGCCATTTCCTCGTTCCTCTGCGTGTCTACCGGCAAGAAAACTTTCAAGTATTACGTAAGCACCTTGTGGGGGGGGGATTGAAATGGCCAAAATATTGCTTACGTAATACTTGAACTCTCCCCAAGTTCATATACATATAATAAATATGCTAAATTATGATCCCATACTTTTCACACCGTAAGATACGCCGGAACAGGTCGTAATATTGAGAACATGTCGTAAAGTGGTGGGAGTAATCAATAATCTACCTATAGAAGTAAATTTTATTTTATACCCACTTAAAAACCAGATAGAAAGCTTATATATCTTATAGCGGACTACCTTTGGCATTGGTATTAATAATTGCAATAGCACTATTTTTGGTTTTTATGTTTTTTTTAATAATGAAAAAAAAGTCTAAAAAGCAATATACTTTTTAAAGTATGTTTACTGAAATCGACGAAAAAAACATGAGAGCAACTGACGAGATGATATCCATACAACAAATTTCCTTCTTTGCTCAGTCACCAAAAACGAAAAAAACAAAAGAAACTCAGGAGGTGGTATTCTGGAAAATTGCCTCGGCATACGTATAGTAGTATATATATACTACTCTCTTCACAAACTGCCCCCCCCCCCCCCCCTTCCAATTTTCTACAGCGGTTCATCTATTTCTTGCCTATTCCTACTAACCAGCAGGGGGAGGGACGTATTGGGTGCAAGTCTTTCAAATCAGGTAAGAGAAGGGGGGATGGGAGAGTTGTGGGAAGAGGAAGGGGAAGGAGTCATGGTTGGAAAGGGGGTGGGAGTATATCCCCCCCCCCAAGTAAACCATTCGCCGGTTGGTGTCAATAGTTTCTGAACCAATGGCAAGCTCTATTCGCCTCTATTCTAATTGGAAACCGATTTGTTCGTTTTCGTCTATGGGTAATCATCACTTGAATAGGCTCGTGAAAGCGTGAATCGGCCTCTGCTGCTTACCGAGCATCCCTCACGCATACGCCCGACAATGAGGCGGTCCTGTAAAACCAAATACACCTTATCGGCAATTTTCCACGAGAAGTGAGGCTGCTAGCTACGATTTCGACGATAAATTTATCTGACGCAGCTACAACGGGAACGCACTGCGATGCGAACGCGAGAAAATTCCACGGTCGAGATTGGAGACCATTACATGCAATAAGATTTGGTCCGACGGCAAAAGTGCGCAAACGGTACGGCGTGGACTCCGATGTTGACGCCGTTGAGGAAGTTCTTCGGACGGCCGAACATCCGGACAGTGGCCGTCGTCTTCTGGCTAGCCGTGTTAGTGACACTTACCCAGGGCTGTGGTCCGGGAAGGGGGGGCGGAAGGCGTCGGAGCCCCAGAAAACTCACACCTTTAGTATTCAAACAACATGTACCTAACGTCGCAGAGCATACACTGGGAGCAAGTGGCCTAATTGAAGGAAAATTAACCAGGGACTCCCCGAAATTCAAGGAGTTAGTGCCAAATTACAATGTGGATATCATTTTCAAAGACGAAGAGGGGTCCGGAGCTGATCGACTCATGACCCAAGTGAGTGATTTATATCAAAAATTATATAATTCTTCCTGGTTTATTTACGCCATAATTCTGATTCTTTTCACGATTGTTTTCCTCATTTTGTCATAGGCTGTGATTGTTTTCCTCATTTTGTCATAGGCTGTAATTGTTTTCCCACTTCTTTTGATCGTCTATTTCAGAATCCTTTTCGCAGTCAATTTCAGGATTTTTTTTTCTAGCTTTCTCCATCTTTTTCTTATCAATTTCATAATCTTTTTCATGATCAATTTCATATTTTTTTCCATGATTAATTTCATTTTTCATTGTCAATTTCATAATTTTGCACGGTCAATTTCATAATGTTTTTCACAGTCAATTTCATAATGTTTTTCACAGTCAATTTCATAATGTTTTTCACAGTCAATTTCATAATGTTTTTCACAGTCAAATTCATAATTTTGCACAGTTTTATAATTTTTCACAGTCAATTTCGTAATGTTTTACAGCAAATTTCGTAATTTTTTACAGCAAATTTCATAATTTTTTCATGGTCAATTTTAGAACCTTTTTCACAGGCAATTTTAGGATTTTTTCAAGCTTTTCCTATTTTTTTTCATAATCAATTTCATGTTTTTTACGGTTAATTTCATCGGTTAATTTCATAATGTTTTTCAAAGTCAAGTTCATGTTTTTCAAAGTCAATTTCATGTTTTTCAAAGTCAATTTCATAATCTTTTTCATGATCAATTTTAGAATTTTTTTCACAGGCAATTTTAGGATTTTTTCAAGCTTTTCCTATTTTTTTTCATGATTAATTTCGTAATATTTATCAATTTTGTTGTCAATTTCATAACATTTTTCACAGTCAATCACATAATCTTCATGATCAATCTTGTGACCTTTATAATCTATTTGATGATCAATTTTACGGTTTGTTGTCTACATTTCTGTAGCGACTTCAATAACTATTATTATTATATTTCTAAAACGTCACTTCACGTCGAATTTTGTGGTCTGCTCATTTTTAAAGAATATATTGATATTAAAAATTTTTATATTTTAAGAGTTAAATCCCTTGTTCAGAAACCAAATTTACAGATGGGTTTTATTATCTACTTAATCATTAAAAGTTAAAATTACTAACATAGTAATGACATTATTATATATTATATGGTGATGACATTATAACGTAACCGCCGCCAAGATCAAAAATTTTATTCACTCCATTTTGATGAAAAGTAATAAAATCAATAGTTGATGTAATTTGTAAAAAAACGAATGCTACTTTTTTGAGCAGAAGTCCGACAGCATCCTCTCTGCTTCTTTCTTGCAATCTGATGATACAGATAGATCTCAATTAATACAAGTAATTCATTTTGTAAAAACTACATATTATTGTAATAAGTAATAATACGGTAGAACCTGCTGAAATTGACCACCTTTGGAACTGTTCCACAAAACAGATGATAACAATACACAACGGACTTTGGTATGGGCAAGACTATGTTCATGTCAATTCTTCCTTAATAAAAATTGTCAATTTATCAAGGTGGTCAATTTATAAAGGTTTCACTATATATACATATTAATGCGTAATATTACTATATCGCAAATAATACGGTGATTGATTCTAGACTTCTAAAAATGATTGCAAATTAAAAATTTTAAAATAGAATATTCTGTATGCACAGTGGAGCTGCTCATACGTTTTCAAGCAATCGACTCAAAACGACGTACAATTTAAAAGACGTATAATACAAAAACAATATACAAAAGTGATACAAGTCCTTAACTAAACGACGTATAAATAAAAAACATATACAAAGCATTCCACAGTATTTTACAATTTTTGATGTCCATGATGAAAGGGCTAGAATCGGCGTTTCGGCGATATAATATAATATTTTATGGTTAATATATATACAAATGCATAAACTAATTGATTTGATATAAACAGATTAATAAAGCGTACATAAAAAAATAACGACGGTATTTAAAAAAACAATTGCAGCACACAACTGCACACACGTGTGTCAAAAGTAAAATATTCTAATTAAAGAGCGGAAGAGGGAATCCTTTGTGGAGGATATAGTTGAATGAAGGAAAGGATAATATGTGGAGGAATTCTCTAAACGGAGGAAGGGATAATTTGTGGAGGAATTCGCTGAATGGAGGGATGTTGTGTGGAGGAATTAGCTCTAGCCCTCTTCCCGTTTCGCAGAACAAGATGGAAGCTTTCAAACTCACAAGATTCTGAGAACACGAAGAAATGACAGTTCATAATCAATTCCTTTCTTCTCAAACTCCTATGAGTGGGAAAGATTTCAGTTTGAATTAAGTGACGTAGAAACTCTTAAAAATTAATTTCTAATTCGAAAACCCTCGAACATAGAAATATACCTATATGCACAGCTATGCATGATGATTTATAAACGTAAAGTGAATTACATACAGCGGAACCTGGTAAACACCTCAATAAAGCGACCACCTTTTATAAGAAAGAACTAGTAGGGGCTTAATCATGTCCATGCCAAAGTATGCCGTGTATGATGACCACCTCTCTATAGTGACCATTGTGGTCCAGTCTCAAAGGTGGTTACTTTAGGAAGGTTCTACTTTATATGTTCTTTTTTTTTTATATTTTTGTTAATGTTCAGATTAACAAAACTACATTAAGTATTAATATAGCGTCGTAAACCATGGCCTTTGATTAAACAATAATATTAATCAACGTTTATTGGCGTAGTGATACCAACGCCGATGGTATGGCGTGATTAGATGGTGAAACGTTCGAAAGAAAATAAATATTTCTGCGTTCGGTGGGACCTGAACCCACGACCTTCCACTTCAGGTCCCACCGAACGCAGAAATATTTATTTTCTTTCGAACGTTTCACCATCTAATCACGCCATAACATCGGCGCTGGTATCACTACGCCAATAAACGTTGATTTATATTGTTGTTTAATTTAATCTGCGTAGTGTTCGATTTATATAAATAAATGAATGAATGAATGAATGGCATTTGATGTTGAGTAAAGTGTGTCGACCGTTTCACAAATGCATAAAATGGAAATACTCTATATTTACTTGGAGTTTGCTTCTAATGGGGGAGAGCGCTGTTGGTCTGAAACGCGTCATCTGTCTGAAACGCGTCATCATCCTTTACCCAAGATCAAAAGCTACATCTAACGACGTTAATACCAATATTCAATGTATTTTACGTAGTCCTATGTCGATTCTGCGCTCTACTTATTTTAAAACTTCTAATGTATCTAGCACATTATTCAGTAACGTTCAATACTTCTAATGTATCCAGTACATTATTCAGTAACTTATTCAGCACTTCTAATGTATCCAGTACAGCACTTAATTCCAGTACATTATTCAGTACTTCTATTTCTTCATTATCCAGTACAGTGATGTATGCCAGTAATGCTGTACAGTAATGTAGTCAGTACATTATTCAGCACTTCTAATGTATCCAGTAGATTATTCAGTACTTCTAATGCATCCAGCACATTATTCAGTACTTCTATTTCTTCATTATCCAGTACAGTGATGTATGCCAGTAATGCTGTACAGTAATGTAGTCAGTACATTATTCAGCACTTCTAATGTATCCAGTAGATTATTCAGCACTTTTAATGCATCCAGCACATTATTCAGTACTTCTATTTCTTCATTATCCAGTACAGTGATGTATGCCAGTAATGCTGTACAGTAATGTAGTCAGTACATTATTCAGCACTTCTAATGTATCCAGTAGATTATTCAGTACTTCTAATGCATCCAGCACATTATTCAGTACTTCTATTTCTTCATTATCCAGTACAGTGATGTATGCCAGTAATGCTGTACAGAAATGTAGTCAGTACATTATTCAGTACTTCTAATGTATCCAGTACAGTAGGACCTCGATTATTCAAACTTCGCTTAACCGAAATGGCTTGCTATTTTTTTTTTTTACTTTCTTTCGATTAGACCAGCTTTTTTCAACCTTTTTTTTCGCCTTGTAATATACCAAAACTAATCGCTAAAATTCTGCCACACACCAAAAAATATATTTTTCGCCTATAATACAAAAAAAAATAAAAACAGATAAATAAGAATAAATAAAAAAATACGTTTAATTTCGATTGATCCACAAAACAATAACAAGCAGTATCTGTAAGTGATATACACGAAGCGCATTTCGGACTTCTCAGATGTACTAGTGTACAATCTGTTGGACTGCTGCTAGTTCAGTTACTTTACTAGTGTTCTTCGGTTACTATACTAGTGGTACTATTCTAATACTTCGGTTACTTTACTAGTGTTCACCGGTTCATTATCCACTGTGGTTGTGTTGGCTGTTGTCATGTTTTTACTTGAGAATCTCAAGAAAATGAGATTAATGTCAGTGACTAAATAGTCAGGAATTTTATGGTTTAAAGAATTTCAGACACATCTGTGGATCTCTCGCTACACACCGGTTGAAAATCGGTTTAGACACTCCTCCAATGTTTTCGGGAAAACACTCATGTATTTTTTTTTTTTTTCTAGTGCGGTTTGGGTAAGACCCCAATATACACCGCAAAATACCACAAAAGACCGAAATATACCGCAAAATACAGCCGTAAAATAGAAAAAAATAGAAAATCAAACGTTTTCAAGAGAGATTATTGAAGTTTTGTAATTTAGTTATATAATTAAATGCGTTTTTTAGACAAATGTTGAAGTTGCTTTGCATTTTTAAATTGACAATTAAATTTTCGGATTATTCGAAATTTCGTATAGATCGCGGGTCCGCTCCAGTTATTTCGAATAAACGGGGTTCTATTTCTTGCATTACTTCGTATTATTTGGTAGTCGGTTCCTTTATTTACAGATAAACTGAAATTGTCCTTTGCAATTTTTGCTTAGTTTAAAAAAAAAAATCGAATTTTGAAGAAGTTAAAAAAGAATTCAAAAAGGGTAAATCTTTTGATTTCGAATAAATGTGTGCTACCCTAAATTTTCACTGCATTGGACGCTACCTGGTATCCATTTAGTGAAGTGGTAACACGTTCGCCTAGGATGCCGCAGTGTAGTCTAGGGTTTTGTTCTCTAGGCCCCAAGAGGTACAGGTTCTTCAGCAAACCGTAGGTCCAGACGCAGCATAATCTTTGTTGTCCTTGCACCAGCAAACACAAATAAATTCATAGCTTGTTTTGATGGCTAACTCAAATTCCTATAACTAAACCTAATCCATAACTAACGCTAATTCCGAACTACTATTACTCGCGTCTTTCCTGTGAGCAAAATAAAATGTCGCTTTCGATACTTATCGATATCATCGATATCGGAAAATAAATCGATAATATTATGAAAAAGATGAGAAGAGACAGTTCGTAGCCAAAGTTGAAAAGAATTGATTAATTTCTTGCCAATTCCGAGCAGTAGGAAGTTGCAAACTTGTTTTGAAAATGACAAACAAATTGTAACTGTTTCGGTGACTTTTCGGAAGTCACCAACAGTTACTACAGCCCGAGCCAGTGTCCCCGGTAATTTCGTACACAATGTCGCATGGCTTCGGGGACAATCGAAAGCCATCGGGAAAAGTCGAGCTTTTATCCAACCCTTTATGGTTGGAAGATTTAGGGAGGAGGACGGCTAAATAACTGCAATTATGACACCCTCCCAAAACGATTATTCTATTTGTGTGGGTGGCTACCCCTCCCGTTTAAACTTCCTTTAAAAGGGAGAGCAAACCCCACAAGACTAAGCGGAATTGATAGGACAAACCCCTCCTCTTTGAGGAAATTTTAACGGTGATTTACACTCCCAGAACTACCATTTCTTTGTCCTATTTTGTCTCCTGGGATTTGTTGGCAATCGGGCCACCATTAAGAATACCAAAACACTTGTTTGCTGTACTAAAATCTTGTTGAGGAGTATGGAAATTGGGATGTTTGGAGAGAGAGAGAAGTATAATTATGAAATGTCTGTGTCCATTGTTGAACCACCAGATTTTGAAGAAGGTGTCGCTGGCGTACGCAGGGGGGGGGTTATGGATGGGGTTGTAACCCCCCATTGCAATGAAATTTTGTATATTTAACATAGGAATATGTGAGTTGTAGCTCTGTAACACCCCCTTTATGAACTTTCTGCATACGCCTATGAAGATTGTATTGTAGTATAAGGGGCGAAATTCTTTGTAATATGTTGTATTCTGTATTATGAACTGTTAATATTAGTGCATGGTGAACTTACGCTGTGAACTATTGGTATTACTAAACGGTGAACTGATGATATCAATGCATGGTGAACTTAAGCTCTTAACTCTTATTGTTAATGGACGGTGAATTTATGCTGTGAACTGTTGTTGGCATTAGTGCACGGTGAACTTTTGCCGCGAACTATTTGTGTATTGGTTATAACCATCACAATTATATAATCATTAGGTATATGGTTATATTATTGTAGTGGTTATATAACCATTAGGTATATGGAGAAAGGAAGCAAAGCGGAGAGAGGATAAAAATAAGACTATATTCATAGCAAATAATACTTTGTTACGTTTCCGTTTACAAAGTTTGTACGTTTTTAAATTTTTTCTCAATAACTCGTTTTTTGATTTAGAGAAATAATATCTCAAAAGGATTAGTATATTCCATCATATTTTAGTATTTTTAAGCAAATTAAAAATTTCAAGATTTCTTTTATAAATAATATGTTTTAAAAGTTTTAAAAAATTTAATTTCTCACAAATTTCGAATGTTGGACTTATTTAAACTTTCTAACGCAGTTGTCTTAAAAGTTAGGAAAGGTAATTCCTTTTATAACTTTGGGATAGTTGTTTTAAAATATTATAAAAAAGCAATGTCTTTGAAAACGTTAAGCGTAACTTTATGTTTTGGATCTTTTCAATAATTTTACCTTAAAAATTTTTAAGGACTGCAATGATCTTAAAAACCTAAAAAGCAAAATTATTTTAAATATATCTAAAAGATGCAATTACTTTTAAAAATGAAATATAAATTTGACTATAAATTGTTTCTATTTTCTGGTTCAAGACTATAAAAATATATTTAAAAAAATTCAATGATAATTTAATTTAGATAAATTAAAGACAATTCTGGATTTATGTACATGGTTGAATATGTTTTGTAGCGTATTAGCACTGTTGATGCGTATCTGCTATATGGTGATAGAATAGATGGGGCTATTGACAATTTTGCTGTGCCCTTGACAAAGTGTATCTATAATGATATAGTATAGTATAGTATTGCTAATTGTTGAATAATTTATTCAAAAATATAATTATGAAAAGTTTGTATCAATAATAAAGTAGAGTGTGAGGTATTGCTTTTTCAACAGTTTTTTAATAATGAACTCAATATATATAAGCTTTGGTAAAAAACTTATCACGAATTGCTCTATGTAGTTGTACACACTGGCGTAGGCAGGGGGGGGTGTTGATGAGGGCCGTAAGCTCCCATTACGATGAAATTTTGTACGTTTACGTATGAATATATGGAGTTGTAGCTCTGTAACACCCCGTTTTCAGGATACAATTACCCTTCTCAGGGTTTGCACAATTGCCAAATGGTCAAGACATGAAGCCACTGGGTCATGTATTTTGTATTTTTTTTCCGTGGGGAATAAAAATAGTTAATATTTTCACATCGACGTTTTTTAGCTCAAATTAGAGCCTTTTTTACGTAGTATAGAAAAAAAAAGAGGCATCACCCTAGCCTGGATTCGAACCTGGGACCTTCCGCATGAATAGGATTGTCTTAACCGGTTATGGTATTCCGCTATTACGATGGCGATATTGTGATCCAGGGTGATGCTTTCGGCCCAATGGTCGGTGGTCGTTATATCGGGAAGGTCACTAAAAAGGGGGTCGTTGTACCAAAAAACCATAAGCATAGCAATTTAACACATAAAAGAATGATAAGTATAAATAAAATATATATTGTAAACCCAAGAAACGGAGATACAGTGTGTCACAAATGTAACCTTCTCGCCAATCCACATTTAAATATTAATAATGCTTTGATCATGATTATAGTGCTGTAATTATACAGGACGATAGAGTGGTTGAGAAGTTGTCAAAATTGTACTCCTAGTACCATGTCAATCTTCCAGCCGAAGACACGGTGTCCAGAATACACACCCCAGAAACTTTTCCCACACACAGAAAAACTTCTCACCTTCTTTCAAGTGGTTGGGAGCCTCTGTGATCAGAAAAAAACCCTCGAGGGAAAAATAGGAATAAAAAACGCTTCACCAATGAATGCACGAGCGGTCCACTTGATGTACTCGATGTGTCAAAATGTACATTCTGTTTGACAAAGTTGATATTGGGGAGCGAGTGCGTCGCTACGTTCTGAAGCAGTTCATCTCTCTCTCTCTATATATTCTCCGTTTCCACTCAAACGTTACATTGTTGGACAAGATGAATTGTAAACGAAATTGCGACATTAAGACTCTCAAAAACTTTCGATGACGTCTCTTTAAACTCGCGTAAATTCATGAGAGAAAAAAGGCAGTTTTCAAAGCGCTCTTTCGTGAATTTTGACGAGTCTGTAAACCTTTCAAGTTGCCTGATCTATCCATTATTGTCGTTCAATTGAAGAAAAAAAAATCAACTCATTTCGAAGATGACCTTATGCTGCAACTGATCATTTGATGGATATTACAGACAAGACGAGCCTGGAAGTGCTTGCTCCTACCTTTCCAATCCTCCTGCATTTTTAAATAAAATACGTGCTAATCTATATGATTTTAATCATGAAGAAATGAACAACAAAGCTCAATTTCACTAACAACAGTATTATACCGACGGCAACATAATTAGAGTTGATTGAATTTTATTTAGTGGACTAGGAAAACTGGTAAAGGTCTTCAATTTTTCAATCAAATTAGTCAGAAATGCTCTTGAAGTTAGTGAAATAATATATTATCGATAAAATTATTTATGTATGGTGCTGATGGTAGCACTCAAATAAGCTTTTCAATTTGACAAGGATTATGATAAATAATATTAAAAAAAATAATAAAGAAGTTTACCCTCTCTAAAGTAACGACCCATGATTGGTCCAAAGGTAACCGTAGGTGTCGATAGTGCGCAGATACCTTGAGATTACAATGATGCCTTCGATAGCCACACTCGCCAGTTTCTGCCATGCCCAGCTTTCTTAAGATACTCGCATGTACAACGCCAAGAAATTGACATTTAGCAGTAGACAAATTACAGATAATCAATTACAATTCACTGTAGGTAAAGTCCAAATTCCTATCCTTGCACGTTTGTTCCATGCTGAGCTATTCCACCTTATTCCATGGGCCCCCATAGGGGGGCAGAGGGGGCTCCCCCCCCCTGACCGTTTAAAAATTTTATTTGCCCGATTCTGCCATACATTTACTTTCAAAAGATTTACAGTCACATTTTAAAATAAGGTACTTTTTAGATCATTACTAATTGTCAAGCAGTATCAATTATTTTTGTAGCATTTTAGTATCTTGTACATTCACTAAAATTCTTGATAGCATCGAGGAGGAGGTACTAATTTTTCACAGCTCCTCCCCACCACCTCCAGAAGTACTCATATGGGCGCTTATACCTTATTCTACCTTGTTTTCTCTTTATATTTGTCTGCCTCATTCAAGGTTATTTTCTCAAGCTATGAAAATAATTTAATTTAATGTGCATATATATTTCACGCAAGAACTCATGCCGGAAGAGATAATTAACGTTTTTCGTAAATTAACAAAACAGAATGCCAATTGTCCAGACTAACTGCGATGGAAGGAATGCCGGATAAATGGATGTTCCGATACTAGACTATCCATATAATCGGAAGTTCGGATAATCGAAAAGTTCGATCAATTTGATAATGTAGGTACTTGGAAATAATCGGGCATAACAATGTTACAAAAAGCGGATAAACGCTTACCTTAGTCAACATGAAGTCATGGCCTTGAAGATATCCAGGTTATTCGGAAGATCTGGATAACTGGGATAGCCCAGTTATCCAGATATCATTTGCTAAAATTAGTGTTCTAAAATTCTGATTGCAATTAGAACCATGCTGCATTATTATCAGTATGCAGTGGAATCAAGGCCGTAGTTAATTTCGGGGGTTCAAAAATGTTTGCATCATGTATCGATGCAATCACAGCGTACAAGGCTGTAGCCAATTCCCATCAAAAATTTAGTTTCAGGGGGGACTAACCCCCCAGATTCCCCCCCTCCTCTCGATACGGGCATGAGTAGAATATCCATTATCCTCAATAAGGGGGAAGGTCCCATTTCGGATAAAGAAATTTCGGAAATTCAATTTTCAGTTAAACTGCAATGTTTATCCCTATATATAACTATATATATTTATCCCTATAACATAACTATAAATGTTTATCCCCTTATAACATAACTATAAATATTTATCCCCTAGCTTATAACTATAAATATTTATCCTATAGCATAACTATATATATATATATTTTTCGCCATAACATAGCCTATATATATTTATCCGGTATAACATATATTTATCCCTATAATATAACTATATGGTAGCCCTTTTAACATAACTATATATGGTACATCCTATAACATAACTATACTATGGTATCTTCACAATTACATAACTATATATTTATCCTTATAGCAACTATATATATTTTTATCCCTTATAACTTAACTATATGATACATCCCTATAACATAACTATATATATTTATCCTATAACATTATATATATATTTATCCTATAATGTAATATTTATCCCCTATAACATAACTATATATATTTATTCCCTATAACATTACTATATATATTTATCCCCTAAAATGTAACTTTATATATTTATCCCCCTATAACATAACTATATAAATTTATCTTCTATAACTTAACTATATATATATTTATCCCTTATTACATAACGACATAGATTTATCCCCTATAACAGAAAAAATGCAGTTTAAGCTAAGAAACGTGGATGTCGGAATTATAATATATAATATTTATCAAAAAAACACGTTTAATTACATATTATTAAACTACCATATTCCTAGTGAAAAATGTTGCTAACGCGATAAATATACACATGTGAAGCAAAATATGAATTGCTGCGGGAAATATTCCGATACCTTTGTATGTATCCAATTTATACAAAGTAGCATGCTTGTTTTTCTATTTTCAAAATTTGCTAATTCATATTGATTTCTCTTCAGGCCGGAATACACTAAAAAATAAATAGGAGTGCTTTTGTCCAAAACATTAAACAAATGTTTGCTATGCAGTATTGCCTCTAATAAGGGATACCTCCATTTAGAGGCAATTCCTCAGGTCCCCAGTATATGTACAATATATATCAACACATGTAGCTCCAAAGATGGGACATCCCTGTTTAAAGGACAAAATATCCCGTCCCACGAATGTCCCTTATTAGGAAGTAATGACGTAATAATACAAATAAATGCAGCAAGAGAACTATTTGGGTTAAGAGATGTTCGAATAATGAGGAGTCTACTATAATAGTCAATTTTCGACGATTTAAAACAATTTTATTTTATTTTTATTTATTTTATTTTGTAATTAAAATTGTTGTTTATATAAGCTTGGCGTTTTGTAATGTGCAAATTGACTTCTTTTCGAACCCAATCACATAAGTTCCACATTGAGTCGAATGACTCTTTCCCCGCGTTTAATTTTTTCCCCACCTCCCCATCATTTTCAGAACTAAAAGCAATCACTTTCAATTAAAAAATGTAATTATTTATTCACCCAAACTTTTGGCGACACATTGGCGACGAAACAAATAGCCACTATGTGTCGTTGGATTTTCATAACTGTTCTTGTAATATTCGGTCGAATTTCCGTTATCGCACCCTTGGCGATATTTTGCTTTCAGTAACGGAGAGTTTACCGAGGAATTCCACGAAAATATTTCATCTTCCCGCTGATGTTTAAACTGTTGCTTACCCCGTGTTATCTTAAGGGGTGAAATTTACAGGGGTACTGACCTCAAGATAGGTTCAAGTCGAAGCAAAATAAATACTGTCGAGATTAGTACTACCTACTCGCAACAACATACAGTAGGGGTACAACTGGAATAACTTTGGACAGATTTGTGTCATACTATTGGAAATGTTACGTTATTGGAATAAAAATATCATTCAATAAATGTTACGTTATTGGAATAAAAATGTCGCTTGAAACTGTTGTACTATTTGAAAGGAAAAGTCTCACATTATTGGAATGAAAATTTCATTAAAAGATATATGCCGTGGGAAAATATATATAATCCAATGGGGATAGAAATATAATTAGAAAATATATTTGAAAATATGTTGCAGGATAAAAATATATCATTTGAAAATATGTTGTAGGGTGAAAATATATCATTTAAAAATATATTGTAGGATGGAAAATATATGATTAGAAAATATGTGAAAATATGTTGTAGGATGAAAATATGTGATTAGAAAATGTGTTACAGGATGGAAATATATGATTAGAAAATACGTTGTAGGATGGAAATATCTAATTAGAAAATATGTTGTAGGATGAAAATATATGATTAGAAAATATGTTGTAGGATGAAAATATGTGATTAGAAAATGTGTTACAGGATGGAAATATATGATTAGAAAATACGTTGTAGGATGGAAATATCTAATTAGAAAATATGTTGTAGGATGAAAATATATGATTAGAAAATATGTTGTAGGATGAAAATATGTGATTAGAAAATGTGTTACAGGATGGAAATATATGATTAGAAAATACGTTGTAGGATGGAAATATCTAATTAGAAAATATGTTGTAGGATGAAAATATATGATTAGAAAATATGTTGTAGGATGAAAATATGTGATTATAAAATGTGTTACAGGATGGAAATATATATGTATGTATTTTTACATATGATTATAGAAAATATCCTATTGTGAATCGGAAATAACATTATAAAATGTGATGGGGGATGGGAGTATCAATTGAAAGGAAATCCAGAACATGGATTGCAAAATGTTCTGTTCTGGATTGGAAAAATAATTAGGAAGTATCCTGTTGCAGATCGAAAATATCATTAATAAATATCCTTTTGCAGATTGAAAATATCACTAATAAATATACCGTTGCAAAATGAAAACGTCATATTATTTGGAATAGATATTGGAAAGAAGACTACCTTTAGTTGTCAGAAACTCATAACAATAAAATGAAGAATCCGATAGTAAATTTCCACTTTTTTTTTTAGTTTCTTTGTAGTTGTTGTTTTTCTGTTTTTGCTATCCATTTTAAATTTCATGAATCGATAAAAATATCGTTTTAATTATCGATAAGTTTTAAATTAAAAATAGTTTAACGGAGAGTAACGAATAGGTTTAGAGATGGATAGAAAAAAAATACTCAAATATTTCGAATCCATTATAACGATGGCAAGTTTATATCAATTTATATCAATAAATTGTCTCTATCAATATATTCTTTATTGATAAACTATCTATATCGATAAAGTATTTGATAACACATATATCTTACTGTACATATGTATACATGTTGGAACCGCTCATAATGAGCCGCTTTTAAGGCTACCCGGAAAGCCCTATCTCGCCAATGTTAAATTGACCACATTCAAGTACCTTTTTCTTAGTAACTATGCCATCTACCGCTACAAAATTCGCTGCGCGTATAAAATGCACATTCTTACACATACTATACCTCAATCATAGTGATTAAGGCATAAAAAATATTTTTAAAATTTTTTTAAACAAAACTCACTGAATTTCGCGGGATTTTGACTACTAAAAAAAGTATAAAAATTTATATTTTAATCGTATCAACAAACTTCTGCTACAGTACATGTAGAAAGACATGGTACATAATATGTGCATATTTCAAGAACATACTCACTTCCAGTTTTCTGGAAAAGGATGCCTGAATATGGAAAAATACTGTTTTGAGAAAAAGCAAAAACGTTAAACGTTCTTGCATGCATTTCTTTAGGCGGCTATTAGTGCAAAAATATATTTAATAAACTTCTAATTCTCCCAGATAAATAAATTTGGTATCATTATAAAGAAAAAAGTTCAAATTAAAACATTTTTTTTTCAATTTTGCTTCCGGATAGCCTTAACAATGGACAAATGGATTTTGGATACAGTGCACCACAATTTAATCTATTTTAGTGATCAAACATTTTGCGAACTCCAGCTATTAACGGGGGGGAAATGGCGATTTTTTAAACAAAATATAGCTAATTCTAAATAGCATTCAAGTAAGACACTGATCGCAGGTCCCTTTTTTAACTGATACAAACATGATGAAATGAACTCTCCAGCACCTGAAAACGGAGAATTTCTGAGAACACTCATTCCTTTCTGAAAACATAGTGAGGTATTCAAAATAACAAAATAAACACTTATTTTTAAGGCTATGTCTTGTAGTGGTGACTATGTGTTTAATGCGCTTAATTTTCTCATTAATATTGCAGAACAAACCAAACAACTACAGGCAGCTGTTCAATACCTTCAGATAGTGCATATTTTGGGTATGATACCCCGGCCTATATTACCAAGCCGGGGCTAGCAGGGGAGTAATCCTAGTTGCCCCATGCTTGTGCCCTATCGAGTTATTTATATAGAAAATCTCTGGGTGAACTCTGCCCCATATTCCCTTTGTATTGCCCCAGTTGCCCCTTCATCTTGACAACAGGACTGATAATTCCACTTTATATCATGTTCTCTTTATTATTATTTAAATTTAGCTCATTATAGTAGAATTTAAATGTTGCTATGATACGTTTTCTATTAAATTTTAACCTAAATACTGTTGTATGCACGTTGCATGCACATCTGTTCCCTATACGGACATTTCTTTCCAAAGTTTGTAAGTTAAATTCTAAAACGGGTTTAATGTGTAACAGAATATGATCAGCGTTTTTGTTCCTCGTTAAATACGGGTCCTACTATACATAAATTTATTTCCATAGCTAGTATGTTTAGAGGTCAATAGTCATGTTTTTTATGCGAATATAGCGGCAAAACTTCTTTAAAGAGGCCACCAATTACACCGTTATAAAACGGACACTTTGCCGTGCGGCCACAGCAAAATGGGTGAAGGTGGCGCTTATGGCATTGCTTCGAATTTACGAGAAATAAAGGGGTGATTAAAGGCGGAAATTTCGCTGCAAATCGCTGATTTACAGCAAGATTTACGTCCCTTCCGAACCGAGATCCTTTATTAAATCTACAAATTCTCGAAGAGTAATTAGGATTTACAAACGCATATTGGCTAGAACGTCTCTTAATTTACGCAAAAATCGTTTGGTCTAACATAGTTACAAATTTTTCCAGAAACATTTGGCTCCCTGCGGCCACCTTTCCCACCTCCAATTCCCTGCATACGATAGATAGAAACATTTGGCGAATGAGTGTGTGAGTGCCCCCATGTTGTGCTTTGTGCCATATTCACCGTAGAGGTAATCTGATGATTATGTATAAGATGTACTAATAAATAGCGCCTAATTATTCGATTGCTATGCAGTAGCAAACAACTCTGTGCCAGCTCTCGGAGGGTGTTCTCTTTTAATGATCATGGAAGCAGGCCCATCAAAAAAAAAAAGGCAAAAGTAACCTCAAAAGCGCAAGCTTCTGCACCATTCACAACTCATTCACAACTGGTTGCATTACGCCATTGTAATTTCATACATTCAGTTCCTTTCTTTGATAATTGCGGTGCTCCATCTTACTTCGTTTACGGGGCCATTGTGTTTTATGATAGACCAGCGGTTAAACGTGAAATGACTGGCAAATTAACGCCCACTAACTAACAATAATGAAGTTCTGGGCTATTAAAGCTGAGTTTATAAACGTGTTTCTGCTTATTTTTTCCGAAAAGAAGGAAGTCTTGGATATCAGACCCATTTTTGTCTCTAGCGCCACCTGGTGGAATTATCCGAAACTTTTATTGCTAACAACAAGCATGTAGAATATAGAACACCTCTATTTAATGGACACTTCTCTAATTCATGGCCTCAATGTTCATTAACCCTCCCGAGCA
>QLNU02014176.1:151809554-151823559 GCA_006491805.2 Dysdera silvatica
GTACCCAACACCAATAACATACAGACAACCTACACAACGAAAATCACCAAGTACCAAGATCTCAGACATGAAGTACGAGATATATGGGGTATGGAAAAGATCTTCATCATCCCGTTAGTCATCTCAGCAACAGGGATAGTACCAAAAACGCTTGCGACGAATTTGGAGATACTCAACATTGACCCAAACACCTACATTGAAATACAAAAAGCCACAATCCTAAACACGTGTCACATTGTCAGGAAGTTTCTAGACATGGCACATTAAGAAGTGATGTAAAAAGAGGCTTGGGAACATGGCGCTCTGCCCGTCCCAAAGCCTGTTTCCGCCAAGAATGGGCGAGGAAAACTTTTTTCTTTATATATATATATATATATATATATATATATATATATATATATATATATGAAAAATGGCATCGCAATTACAGGTTACAACACCCGCCAACCAGCCCACCCATTCCCCGCGTACGCCACTTTTTTATAATTACAGATATTCTCCACATTTTAGCTATTTACATTTTGTTCTTCAATTTGTTCTCAGACTTTATGTTCTTTATGTAACTTGGCTCCAATCTCCATAACAGCAATTAATACAATCAGGCCAAGACCATAGCCAGGGTTTAATTGCGGGGGGACCGATCCCTGAGGTCCCCCCCTCTAAAGACGGGAATAAACCAGGCTATAGGCACGAATATCAACGACAATGAAACCAATGCTTAATAAATCAATGCACAGTTAAACGGTAATGGCAACACTGTTTTTCCCATGTCCGTAATGTTGCTGTGAGGGGAATGTACATTTCAACATTCTCCTCAGGGGCGGCCCAAGATATCCGCTTTAATTTAAATTTAGTTCTAAAATAGGCTAATGCGTTGAAAGTTAGTTGTAAAATGGGCTAATGAGTTGCAAGTTAGTTGCAAAATAGGCTAATGAGCTGAAAGTTAGTTGTAAAATAGCCTAATGAGTTGAAATTTGCTTGTAAAAGTAGGCTAATGAGTTTAAAGTTAGTTGTAAAATAAGCTAATGAGATAATTTTGTTGTAAAATGGGCTAATTAGCTGAAAGTTAGTTATAAAATGGGCTAATAAGTTGAAAGTTAGTTGTAAAATATGCCAATTAGCTGAGTTAGTTGTAAAATGGGCTAATGATTCGAAATTTACTTGTAAAAACAGGCTAATGAGTTGAAATTTAGTTGTAAAAATAAGCTAATGAGATAATTTAGTTGTAAAATAGGCTAATAAGTTGGAAGTTAGTTACAAAATAGGCTAATAAGTTGGAAGTTAATTATAAAATAAGCTTACAAGTTAAAATATCTAGTTGTTGTTGTAAAACGCTCATGGTTGTAAAAAATTCTTGTTTTTTTCTCGTCTACTTTACTAAAAAACTATTAATCGATACTAGTTTGTGGATTCTATAGCTGCATGAACAAGGGATTAAACAAGCAGAATTACTCTATAGCTGTATGAGAAGTGATTGGTATTTATCCTCAAAATCCATCACTACGTGAAAGTGATTGGTATTGATCCTCAAAATCCAACACTAAGTGAAAAGTGATTGGTATTGATCCTCAAAATCCATTACTACGTGAAAGGTGATTGGTATTGATCCTCAAAATCCAACACTAAGTGAAAAGTGATTGGTATTGATCCTCAAAATCCAACACTAAGTGAAAGGTGATTGGTATTGATCCTCAAAATCCAACACTAAGTGAAAAGTGATTGTTATTGGTCCTCAAAATCCACCACTACATGAAAAGTGGTTGGTATTGATCTGCTGGATTTATAGCTACATGAGAAATTAATTTATACTGATCTGCGAAATCAATTACTACATGAACGAGTGATTGATACTAATTCATAGAATCCATTGCTATATGAACGAGTGATTGACACTAATTCGTAGAATCCGTTACTACATGAACGAGTGATGGATACTAATTCGTAGAATCCATTACTACATGAACGAGTGATAGATACTAATTCGTAGAATACATTACTAAATGAACTAGCGATTGATACTAATTCATAGAATCCATTACTACCTGAACAAGTGATCGATACTAATTCGTAAAATCCATTACTACATGAACGAGTGATTAATACTAATTTTTAGAAACCATTAGTACATGAACAAGTGATTGATGCTAATTCGTAGAATGTATTACTACATGAACAAGCGATTAATACTAATTTTCAGAAACCATTATACAGTACATAAACAAGTGAGTGATACTTGTACGTAGAATCCATTACTACATGCAGCAATAATTTGTACTAATCTGAAGGATCTATAGTCACATGACATGAACGAATGTATAGGCCGGCAGAAACCTGGTTCTGAGAACTTTTACGGACACGTGATAGGACCATTAGTTAACCCGGGTTCGACTCCCAACGGTGCAAAGAACGCTTACTCAGAGATCTCATAAAGATCACACTGCTCACTGGGTTTGGTTCCCTAGGCCTTAAGAGGTTTGGATTCCTCGGAAAATCATAGGTCCAGATGTTCAAATTCCTCGGAAAACAGTAGGTCCCAGCACAGCATGACCATTGTAGTCTTTTGAGCCGTAAAACCACAAACAAACACGGAGGACCATTAGCATTTCAGAGCCGATACTGAAACCATGGGCAGATACCGGGGGGCGAGGGGGACATAGTGGACCCGCGGCCCCTCGAATAAAAACAAATTAATACTTACTATTACTTAGATACTCGAAGCCGGCAATAAATTTGAAGAAATAAATCTAAATTGATTTTCAAGATTTTCTCACCACTCCTTTCGTCTCCACATCCTCCATCCCCTCCCCCCCCCCCCCCCCACGTAAAAATTCTGAAACCACCCTTGGTCTGATCGTACTGAATCTTAGTAAGAATCTAAGAAAAGCCTAGTTAATAGAATGTGAGAAAACTCACACCAAGTTGGAATTAAATTTTATTTGCCAAATGTGCAGTGAACCCGTCAGTATGTCAAATATTTTAACTCAATGCCCCTATTATAGACTTGCTCACACTCTTACTTTTAACTCTTCATCACTCTCTGACATTTTAAATGACCATTTTAACCACGCAAATGTCTATAACTTTTTACAGAGAACTGCCTTTTACAATAGTCTTTGATTTGACCATGCTTAGAGTAGTATAGCTCAGATGCTCTTGCGCCATAAAAATCCGAACATAAATTTTATTGGAAAATACAGGAAATTGGAGAATCCCAAACAATCTGGGTATAAATACAGGGCATTCACACTTTCTTAATATTAAAATGATAAAAGGAGCAGTAGTTCCCGAAACGTTGAGAACTTATTTGTACCTCTCTTAGTTTCCTTTCATTATTTTTATTTCTTCCCTATATTTTATTTCATTTCGCATCATCTTCTATGCAATATTTCTTTATTTTTACTACTTCATTTTTTCTCGGACATTTTTATCCTAACTTTTTCACTTTCTTACTTTTTCTTATTGCTCTTTAATATCTTCTCTATTTTTTAATCTGCTCTTCTTCTTTTTTTCCCTCTTCTCCCTTTTTTCTCCTTTTTTTTTCTCGACTTTCGCAGAGGTAGAATTTTACTAATTGTGGAAATTCCTAATCAGTCTTTATATCCTTTTGTCAGAGATGTGGTGAAACTTGTTTAATGCGACCACTTGTAGCTGAGTCGGACAGCTATTTCTGAAAGATAGCCTTAACAAATACTACAACCTTGTTCAGTAAACCCTCCTTAACGGACATCCTTCTCGCTGCCAATTCCCGACCTCTATGCTTGTGATCTCCTAACGCTGCCATCCACTAAGGCAGTGGACATTTGTCAAGTCCCGAGGTGTCCGCTATTCACAAGTTTTATTACATTCCAACTGTTATAAAACATGGGGGCAGCTTTCAGTGTTGAAATACAGAATAAGAGAAATTTTTTTTTATGATGCAGGTATTGTTTGTTTGTTTGTTTGTTTGTGGTTTTATGGCTCAAGGACTACAATGGTCATGCTGCGCCGGTCATCATTCATAAATATATATATTAAAAGAAAATTAACAAAACCAATATGCAATAAAATCTCCTTAACGGACACTCCCGAATAACGGACACCTCTATTCAACACATTTTCCAATTCGCACTCCCACTTCCTTTTTATCCTCTAACCCTCCTGAATAGCGGTCACCTCTTAATAACGGACAGATACTCCAATCCCAAGGTGTCTGTTATTCGAAGGTTTTACTGTATATCAATTTTCGATAGCAATCGATTGTGCGAGAAAAATAATGAGAGTTTCATGAAAAAAAGCACGTGTAAAATCGGTCAATTCCGATTTTTACCCGCCATTAGACAGGCAGACGCGGGAAAAGTGGGTGGGTACCATTCTGAACTTACGATTGGTCAGATTTTAGTGGGGGCACCACTCGTGACTCTTTATTAACCAATGAACGCTTAGCAGAACCCCGCCTCTCCTTAAAAAATACGTATACCCAGAATTGGCCTTTCCCTTCCCTTGGTTCCACCCTCCCACTTCTCCCCCTCCCCCCCCTCTGCTTGCGGTTGAACGGATCTCGCTTGAACTGCCGAAGTTAACACGCCCAGCACAAACCTCTATGTTTTTTTTTCATACTTCAAATGGAACAAGGGACCGTATCCAACTTGCCAAAACGTCACCCTGCGTTAAAAAAGTATTTATCAAGCAAACGCTGATACCTTATCGAATAAACTTATCACTGCTGAATTGATAAGTGAGAAAAAAAAAGTCAGAACGTCTATTTTTTATAGTGTCTTGTCTTCAGGGATCGTTTTCTTTGTGAATAGATATTCGATCCATTCACGAAAACCTCTTCGGGAATTTAGCGAAAATTCGAAGTGAATTTCTCGAGGTCAGGATCCGGGTCATATCCGGGGTAGGGGAAGAATCCGTATATGCAGTCAAGTGTGCGAATCAGAAAAGGACACAATACATTTTATTTGCTGTATTTCATCATGTTATTGTCCATCAATTTCGCCTCTTCCAAATATTTGGGGGGGGGGGGCAAAGGACATAGGGCGCCCCTGCTCAAGATAGTATCTTCCCTTCTATAAACATACATAATAATTGATGTACACGAAAAGCAAATACCATATTTTAAAAGATAAAATTAATTAAAATTTAGACTCAAATCTATTAGCAGGATAATGCAAAGATAGTGGTATATTATTTCTGGCTGGGTGACTTGGGGGGGGGGGGGACAGCTTTCAGAAACTATTGAAGGGGCCCTGTGACTGTGGGGGGGACAGTTTGCAGAAACTATTGAAGGGCCCTAAATGGGAGGACCGAGTGTACAGTCAAATGATTCAACCAGAAGCAGGTAAAACGTAAATCACAGCAATATCAAATTTGAAAATAATATAATGAACACAAAAGAAATATTTAAAATATTGAACATGGTCTATGAAAGAATAAAATTAAATAAACATCGAGATAATGCAAATAGAGGAGAAATTAAATGCCAAATGTACAAGAAAAGGAGGAGGAATAAAAATAAAAAATTTAAGGACTAAAATGGCATCGTACAATATAAATTATTATGGGTTAAAGTTATGGAATGAACTGCCGGAGATAATAAAAGAAAGCAAAACATAAAGGGGATTTGAGAAAAAATTAAAAATACAATTATTAAAAGATCAGGATCTGCGATAGAGAGGTTGGCTAATTTTTTCGGTGTCAGAAAACTTTTAATTTTGTATCTGCCCCTTTTATGTCACATGGTAAAAGATAAATATTCCATATAAAACTGTATATGTATATCTGGATAATATATATGAACATGGAAATAAAATTATTTATGTTGTATATTTTTATGTCATGTTTCGCTCTCACCTATGTTTTATATATTTCTTGATTAATTGTCTATCAATTTTCGGAGGGCCAGGCCCCTCAAATGCTCCATGGGGGGCATGAACATACCTGCGCCGCCCCCCCTAGAGTTGTAGCCGTCGCTGAACGAGAATATAACTAGAGAAAAGCAGAAATTATGCCTAGGATATGAATTTTACCATCTCAACATATTTTTTGTCCAAAATGTTCACTAAATTACTACACGGTGGACAAGTTTGGCGATGCAGTCAACGTGAAAGTTCATTCTGTTCCCGCGGCCGTGTTTAGATAATTGGTTGTATTTTTATGGCGCAAGGGTATTAAGGGTCATTCTGCACCAAACGAGGACAGTGTTTCGATTGATATAGTCAATTTCACTTCTTTGTTTGGGAATAATATCATATGAATTACTTAATATGGAAACTGTGTGTCGAAAATAAATTTCCACATCGATCTTTATTAGAGAATCATAATTTCTTAAACAACCTTTCAATTTATTACGTTTTACTAATGAAATGCACCGCTTTGTAATGAACTGAGCTCTTTAATAAATTTTATTTTAGTAAGTACTAAAGTTTCATTATAAATTTTTATTTGTAATTACTCTGCTTACTTAATAAAAGAAGTTTTAGCATAGTATAGGACCATCATAGGGAGGTTTAATAGTGAATAAAGTTCGACGGTGGCTAAGAATGTACAGGGTGTTCCGTAAACCTCGGATAGTAACCACACAATGGTGTTCCGGGAAAATTTTTAAGGTATAAGAGTGGTCGACATTTTGGTGGCAGGTCAATACTTTTTGTGATATTCGCCAAAATAGTCCAACCAATGAGGAAGCTGTCTGCATCTGTTATCACTTTCGCGACGAATTATAGAAGACTTGTTTCTGCGTGGGCGGGGTATAAAGCACTTGGCACTTTAATTGGTAATTAAATTTCAAAAGCGACACGCATGCGCAGACTTTTTTTTTTTTTTTTCAGCCACTAGGATAGCTTTTACGCCGGGGCTGCTGATTTTAGTATTGTCCAGCCCCTCCTTCTGTGTAAAATCTGTCCGATTGGCTAAACCAAGAAACTGCGTGTGGGTTTCGCCTTTGAAATTAAATTACTAATTAAACTGCCCAGTGCTTTACACCACACCCTTGAAGAAACAAGTTTTCTATAATTCGTTTTAAAACTAAAGCAGTAATTCATCCAGTTGAAAATCATATTTATTAATACTTTAAATGTTTAATTTAATTCCTTAATACTTACTAAAAAATAAATTAATTCAATACAACGTCAGGTAAATTTAGTACGCCTTTTTGGTGGAGTCTCCAATGAGACGTGTGCACACTTCGATGGTAAACGGAAGACTGATTTGATTTTAGAATTCGGAAAACAATTATACACGTACTGCTGCCAAATATAGAAAGTAAAAATATAATTATACAAAATATATGTTGCCAGATGCGGAAAGTGGAATTATGTACCTTTGGAAAACACCGTATTAAAGGAAATAATTTGGCATTTTGCCAATTTTAGGAATTAAACTTAAGTTTCCTTTCCTTGCGATTCTAAGTGGCAACAGTTAAGAAAGCCTGCGAAGTGAACTAACATTTCTATTGTAGGAGCCCACTATATACTTCTTCTCTTTTTTAAGAGAAAAAAAAATGTATTTTTTTTTAAAATAAAGTTAATATACAAAATATACAATGTATAAACGGAAAAATAGAAAGTTCGTTTAAGTCTGAACTCTGTCTGCATGCGCATTTGCTTAGATTACACAGCTTTGGATTTTGCTTTTCAGTGCACGTAATGTGTACGAAGATTTGAGTGCGCGTAATATGTACGAGGTTTTGAGTGCGCGTAATATGTACGCGGCTTTGAATGAGCGTATTTGCAGATAGCTCAGTGGGCATATTTACTGTACAACAGAAGAGCAGCCTGGGAGTAAGTTATTTTGATAAAATGCGTAAAGCTCGGAATTACAAAAATCATGTACAATTCAGGTCTGTTTAGAATATCTCTTAGTTAGCGCGAATATCGTGCATACAAAAAACCCAATCGTTAATATTTAAAAAATGAATAAAATTTTAAGTATTTTACTGAGCAGTAGCATAATTCGCAAATTAGTTTTTAATTTGAGAGAGTTTACTTGCAAGATTCTTGGGATGAAAGCTTGTTGAAAAAATGACATAGTTTCAGGGCCAGGGGCAGACATTCATGAAGTGGGGGGGGGGCCATCCCACCTGTACCCACGACAGATTTCTGATTACTATGTTTATTATCATTAAACATACATAAGTGAATGAATTTTATTTACAAGGCCGAGGTAGATATAACACATTAGGTATGCTTTCCTCGTCTCAAGAAAAAGGAGCCAGTAAAGGATTTTTTTTTAAATCCTGAAGTCTCTGGACTGCCCATACAACAAATGACAAAATTTTTACGAATGTGCTGGACTAACTTTAAGATTTAGGGGGCCCCCTCCGAATCGTGGGCCTGGGGCAGCTGCCCCGCGTGCCCCTGCACAAATCAGACACTGCATCAGTTGTGGTAGCCTCATCTTTGGCATCAGAGTTGTTGGCCACAAGCTGAGTTATGTCGATGTTGGCGAAAGAGTTGTTGTCAATGGCAAGAGTGCTATTGTCATTGGCAAAAGCGTTGTTGTCATTGGTAAGTGCGTTGTTGTCATTGGTAAGAGCGTTATTGTCATTGGCGAAAGCGTTTATGTTATTGGCGAAAGCGTTTATGTCATTGGCGAAAGTGTTGTTGTGAATGGCAAGCGTGTTGTTGTCACTGGTAAGAGCGTTGTTGTCATTGGCGAGAACTTTGTTAGAAATAAAATACAGGGTACCAGGGAGGAAATTACATAAAAAGGTTAAACACTGGTAAAATAGCAATGAAAAAGATCACTCAAGCTTTCGGACGCATCAGCAGCAGTCCTTCATCAGGAGTAATGACGATGTTATGTTTCTGTCTCTTTTTTATACTTGAAATTTCTGGAAAACCCTTCATCAGAGTAGTCCCGCAGAATGGGAAAACCCAATGAGAACCAATGGGAGGCCTCCAATAGAATCATGGAAGAACCCCAATAGGGACCAATGAGAAACCCACACTGCGGGTTACCTAATTTGGGGATGTCTCATACATTTCAGAGTAAGAGTTGTTTATAAGTTTCTGGAAGTGGTTGTGATGTATTAATGGCTTTCCCGTGTAGTTTGTAAGTTTCCCAAGATTCTAAGAAGAGTCTACTATTCTTGTTTGTGATGTGACGGTGTAGTATTTTTGTTGAGTCCCAGTCGGGTTCGTGTCCGTGTTGTAAAGCGTGTTCTGCCAGACGTGAGGCTATGTCTCCTTTCGCGAGTGCTTGTTTGTGTTCTTTTTTTCTTGTTTTGATCATTCTTTTTGTTTGTCCTATGTAATGTTTGTTGCAGTCTTTGCATGGTATTTGGTATATGGCGCCTGTGAGATCTTCTGGTGGAACTGGGTCTTTAACTTTTGTAAGTTGTTTGCGAAGTGTTGTGACAGGAGAATAGAATGTTTGATTGAATGAGAACTTTGTTGTCATTGTTGTCGTTGACGAAAATGTTTCTATCGTTAGCGAGAGCGTTGTTGTCGTTTAGCCGTTATTTCTCATTTGTTAGAATTCTAGTTAGTTTATGAATAGGATCTAATCACTTACTGGAGTATTCCGCAGAGGGAAAATTTCTTCACTAATTGCTGATTTTCTTTAGTACTGCCTATGAAGATCGTCAATCTTTGGAATTCAAGTGTTCTAGAACGTCAAGATATCGGGACTTCAGAATCACTTGTCAAGAATGTTTTTTTCTTCCAGTGTTGGAGCGCAGATGCATATCAGAAAATTTTGGTTCTTTCGTAGAAGTCGCCAGTGTGGTCAGGAAGCAGATTAGAAGATTTATCTGAAGGTTTTAATTCGTTAGGCCGAGGTCACCAATTGAAGTTATAAGTGTTGAGAAACGTCCAGGTCACCAATTGAAGAAATACTATTGAAGAAATGCAGTAATTCATCCAGTTAAATTAATGTTTATTAATACTTTAAATGTTTAGAATAATTCATTAATTCGCGCCAAAAAATAAATTCAAATACAACGTTAGATTAATTTAGTACGACCAAGCTTTCTCGATTGAAATGAGGTCCTAATAGAATTCATTCCAGTAGATTCCTGATGAAAAATAGCTTAATTTGTCAGAAATGTGATACTCAAAAAAGTTAATTAACTTAACACTTGATAATGTTATCATGATCTTTATTTTATGTATTTAAACTTTTAGGTATTTGGGTAAACGTTTATATATTTGAGCTTTTACTTCATTTATTTTAACATTTATATTATTTATTTAAACATTTACTTTATGTATTTAAATATTTACTTTATGTATTTAAGCTTTTATTTGATGTATTTATTCTACTTTATGTGTTTAAGCTTTTATTTGATGTATTTATTCTACTTTATATATTTAATTTTTACTTTGTGTGGTATATATTTACTTAACTTTGCATTAGTATATTATGATTTATTCTATGAAAATTTGTATATCTTAATAAATATATACCTTGTTTTCATAATTCGATTATAGTACTCTTAGGAATGGTCAAAGTCTGCTAATGAAAATACGTCAGAATGCATTGATAAAGAAGGCTAGGATGCAGTATCGTTGGAATATACATCGTGGTCCCAATTACCAATGAAGCTTGTTGTATGTAAACATGTTACGATTCAGTCACTTTATATAGTCGGTCTCATCTCGCGCCATTCCGTCTTTGGACGTAAAAATGCAAATAAAGACTCCTTATGTGTGAAATGACCTAAAAGGATTCCCAATCCACGTATATCAGCTTAACATGAGCTTAACATAGCTTCTTCCTAAACAAGTTATTTTTAATATTAAGTACAAGGGATCCTTTCCCTTATGGGTTATAACGATCACACGACATATAACGATCATTTAACCACGGTCGTTAAACGATCCGTCGTTAAAGTGAAACTTCGTTTTAACGTTAGAAATTAGAAATCCGTTCTCGAAGAACCCCGTCGTAAAAATGAGAACGTTTATTACGTAAATGATCAGAAAGCGCGGTTGCCTGCACTTTTAGGTCAGAAAAGAACGCACCCGTGTGTCTTTGGGTTGGCATGGCAACTGAAAAATGAATTGGTAAACCATGTTGCTATGGGAACTACGGAAATATACAGTCCCATTAAGAGAAATTGATGGCAGTCAACTGAAACTTCTTGATATCCGTAAACGTGGATCACAATGCATTCTAAACTACGCCGAAAAGAAGTGTTGTGATGAAGAAATAAATCGTTATAAAATTTTTAATTTTTGATTTTAGAATTACGAAAAAAAAAAAATTTTTGAATCACTGTCAATTTAAATTATTGTAACACACGTCAAAATATAACGCAGATCTTGTCGCGTATTTTGAACAATGGACTTTTAAAATTATTTACTTTTTCTCTTATCAAAGCTTCTATTAATTTCAAAAATTTTAATTTTTCCTAATAATTTAGAATACACTTTCTACCCTCCCTCAAAAAAAAATTTTTTTTTTCAGAAATTTGCGAAGACGTCCGATTCACAAAAATATTTATCGATTGAAAAATCGATTACATAAAATAAATAAGACACATGAAATGGATCACATGCCAACATATACAAGAATAGCAGAGAGAAATCATTTGTCATTTTAAGGTTTCATGTATCATTTTATATCGGTCAGTTTATGTCATGCATCATCAGTTTCTGTCAGTCTAATCTCAGATTAGCTTAATTTGATCTTATGTCAAGGAGGTTCTGTCATTACTACCGCATGGTATCGAGATCGCAAGTGATTATCAAATCTTATGACAAGTGTTATACATGTAATATCGCTGGTAATGTATAACGTTACAATTTTTGTTACGATAACACGTAACGTTATGATCTTATGCCAGTGCTAGCACATAGTGCTGTTATCTTATATAACTGCTAACGCATGATGTTGCGATCTCATGATATTATCAGCATCTAGTAGCAAGAATTATGCCATTATTTTTTTCTTTATGTCTCGTGATGTTACAAATTATGTCATCAATAACGTTTAGTTGCTATCTAATGCCATTATTAGCGTCTATTATTTCGATCTTATGAAACTTCGTGACATAATGCACAATGCTTATATGCGTATTAATGTGTGTATATAGGTTTCGATTTATCAATACAGCATGCAAACTTTCAATTCATACCACTAGTGATATGAATCACTTTGATCTTATGTCAGTTCTCACGTGAATCGTTCTAATATAATGTCACCTCTAATGCAAATGGTTTTAATCTTACGTCAGTGTTAACGAGTATTTTTCTGATCTTATGTCACTGCTGGCATAAATCGTTCTAATCTTAATGTCACTGATGACATAAATCGTTCTCAACCTATATATCAGTGTTAACTGGATCGTTCTAATCTCATGTCATTTCTAATGTAAATTGCTTGATTTCATGTCACTATTAGAATACAATATTACGATCTTATTTTCATCCAAATATATTTCCAATCACATTTGGTTGAATTCATAAAGAATATAGACGTACACAGAAAGTTCATAAAGAGGGAGGAATACATGGGCATCATCAGCATAAGGCAAGGGCGGACACTTGCCCCCCCCCCCCCCGGCACCCGGATTTTAAAAAAAATTTCATGTTTTTCTCGAGAACAAAAATTAAAAATATGCAACTCTCCTCGAAATGTTTTCATTTTTTTACTATGTATATACAGTGAAACCTGTCTAAGGCGGAAACTCACAGAACCAAAAAAAAAAGAAAAAAAAATTCCGTAGTATGTTGGTTTCCGCCTTATGGAGGTTACATGCAAAACAAATACATACATAGTTAAATTCAGTGGTAAGAGATGACTGCATATGCTAATTGTTTTTATTTGTCTTATCTTGCGAACTTTAAGACTATATTTTCCTTTTGATAAAAATATTTATTTTATCACTGCATTTTATTTTTATTAATTTTAATTTTTGCACTATTTTGTGGGTTTAGTAGTTACGATCAATATGGTGCAAAATTTCATGCAAACTATACATGCTTATTCTATACAAAAAGTCTATTATGTAAGCTTAAATTGTAACGATAAAGTACCCCCCTTGTATAAAGATACTCTCCCTTGTATAAAGATACTCTTCCTTGCGGTGGGTTTATCCATGAATTGATAAAGTCGATATGAGTGACCTTTCACTTTAGTTAATAATGAACGTTTTTATTTAAGAAGTGGGTGGCGTTGGCATACGCAAGGGGGGGGTGGTCGCGATTATGGTTGTAACCCCCATTGCGATGAAATTGTGCATAGTATACATGTAAATACAATGGAGTTGTAGCTCTGTAACCCCCCATTGTAAGCCTGTAACCCTCTCCTTATGAACTTTCTGGGTATGCTATGGTGGGTGGGTGGTGTGCAAAATGAACATAGGTGTACACAGAAAGGTCATAAGAGGGGTTAATGAGAGGGATTACAGAGCTATAACTCATAAATATACAAAATTTCATTGCGATGGGGGTTACAACCCCCAAAATCGTCCCCTGGCTACGCCTATGCGGACAAGGGCATTCTATATCTGTAAAATGTCTTTTATTCGTCATCCCCCACTTTGCTATTTGCATTGTATTACAACCCTCTTTCCTTTTTCTGCTGAGAAAATTTTCTTCCTACTAACGATTTTCCGCTTTATGCAGGTTTTTCTCTTTAACGGGACTAAATAGTGCTTTCCGCTTCCGCGTTAGACAGTTTCTGTGTTAGCTAATGTTAACTACCATTGACTTTTGAAGGGACCGTAAAAAAATTCCGTGTTGAGCAAGTTTCCGTCTTAGACAGTTTTCACTGTATATATATATAATTTTTTCCCTCTAACCTCTTAACGATTTTATTTTTTAATTTTAAATGGAAATGCACTGACTGAAAATAATGCAAATATTTCTGAATAAGCCATTCCCCCCCCCCATCTCCCATTTTCTTCGAACATAAAAGGAGAATGAACGGGACATATATAAAAGGCAGCGTTTCCTTTAATAAAATTATGCAACGTTATAATAACAGATAACAATCCATATGATACTGTAGTGACGTTACACAAGATTACGGCAACTGATAACGTTGTATATTATCGTATAACAACGGAAAACGTTTT
>QLNU02014176.1:151825966-151839808 GCA_006491805.2 Dysdera silvatica
TTGTGTTTTTGTTTCTTAAGGGGACACAGGACCTTTAAATCTTTAAAAAATCGATATTTTATTTATTAGTTTAAAAAATAATATCGATTTTTGGCAGTGTTTTAAAACAAACCGCATCAAAATTCTTCAATTACTTCTTGCACTATTGTATAAAATAAAAATAACTATTACATGTTACCTTGTTACCAAGTTCCAACTTGAACGCTCTTTTTCTATATTGCGCGCAGATTATCTTCAGACCTATGCTCGCTGCATTTTTTCATCATTCTGCCGAACGAACTCACGTGGTCGATACAGTCGTCGGAAAACGAATTCCTACTTCTGTTATTACGCGATGGACATCAAACTCTAAAATGTTGAGTGTTATAAATAAAGAATGGGATTCTTTAAAAGAAGTATTTACTGAGATTATGAACGATCCAACCTCCGATCAAGCTCCGCTTAGGCAGAGCGTTGGCTATTTAAATATATTTAACGACTTTGAATTTTGGTTACAATATACTAAGATATGCATGAACTTAGTATATATCGGATATGTATACAGATATTGGATTATTTTAATACCAACTATTATCTTAATTTATACATGCGTACATTTTATGACGTTTACTCGCATCATTACAGAAATTTAGTAATGTGTAATTAAACGTGCTTTGAATAAACGTTGTAGTTTCTTTCCGCATGTATACGGAAAAATAAATTTCCTGAAAAATGAATTTCTTGAAAATTGGATTTCTTGAAAAATAAATTTCTCGATTATACAAAATTTTCTAATCTGTAATCGGGCCCTTCCTCTTTATTTCGGATGTTACAAAAAAGTAAGTTTTTTTATGAAAACGCGTGAAAAATATTTGGTAAACTAAAATTGTATTATATATATATAGGAGACCCACACGCTGAACGTATGTGACGATGTGTGGAACCGGCCAGGCCAGTAACCTAGTGTCCTACCCCGCCTTCAAGTGGTGCAGGCTGAGCTTTCTATTTATGTGGCAAATTAATATTTGCTACACGGATAGAAAGGCGGAAGGGGAGGGCTAATTCACCAACCCGTCTAGCCAGCGTGGTGAAATTATGGCTAATTCCTCCATTATGTTGACACACCAGAAACCATGGCCCCTAGTCTCCAGGTGCTGGAGTGCTCCTGATCAAGGCAGCGGTCAGTGTGGCATGAAAGCAGGGGGTGCTAAGAATCACTG
The DNA here is from genome assembly GCA_006491805.2 of Dysdera silvatica. Taxonomy (NCBI): domain Eukaryota; kingdom Metazoa; phylum Arthropoda; class Arachnida; order Araneae; family Dysderidae; genus Dysdera; species Dysdera silvatica. The sequence goes on from QLNU02014176.1 coordinate 151,827,166, forward strand.
GAATGGCCCAGGCTGCCGTTTGTTATTGACCTTGGCTACGTTTAATGGACGATCCCTTGCTTCTGAAGCAAAACTTCAGGAATTGGAAGAAGAACTTGACAAGATCAAATGGGACATTGTAGGACTCAGTGAAGTTAGAAGAAAAGGTGAAGAGTTGGTGGAACTTAAAAGTGGACATTTGTTTTATTATAGAGGAACGGAAACTGGAAGAACAAGTGGTGTTGGCTTCTTAATCAACAAAAGAATTAAAGACTACCTTCTTGAAGTCGAAAGCACGTCAGATCGAGCAGCGAGGCTCGTTGTTCAACTAACCCAGCGATACCAACTTCAGATAGTACAGGTATATGCACCAACATCAAGCCATACCGACGAAGAGGTTGAAGAATTTTATGAAGAAATCAAAGAGTTACACACCAAAGGGAAACAACATATCAAGCTCATCATGGGGGATTTCAATGCAAGAATTGGACAACAGGAACAAGGAGAGACATCGGTTGGTAAATACGGATATGGGGAAAGGAATGAACGTGGCGATCAACTCATCGAATTTGCAGAAGCTGAAAATCTTAGCATCATGAATTCATTTTTTAAGAAGAAACCGCAAAGAAAATGGACATGGAAACACCCAAATGGGGGAACTAGTGAAATTGACTATATCCTGGCAAACAAGAAATCAATTATTGAAGATTGCAGTGTACTGAACAGATTTAATACTGGAAGTGATCATCGAATGGTGAGATGTAAAGTGCACTTAAATACTAAATTAGAACGACAGAAGCTCATTAGGAAACAAGTAAGTAAGAGGGTGGATTTAAAGAAATTAAAAGAAAATACCGAGGCATTCAAGTTGGAATTAAAAAATCGCTTTTCTGCACTGGAAGGACTTATTGATGAAAGTGATATCTCAGAAGCAAATGAAAACATTGTTAAGACAATAGTTGAAACTGCTGGGGAAATTGGTGGTGTAACCTGTAAAAAGCACAATAGCAAATTATCTGAGAAGACGAAACAGCTCATGAAAAGGCGAAGAGATATGAAGGTGGACAATCAAAATACCAGTTCCAGGATTGAGTACATAGAACTTTGTAAAACTCTGCGCAAAAGCATGAAAGAAGACATAAGAAAATTCAACTGTGAGCTAGTAAGGAAGGCCATTGAAAATAACAAGAGCCTTAGGGTTGTTAAAGGAAGTTTATCTGTTGGGAAGAAACACATCATTGCATTAAAAGGAGAGGATGGCACCGTAACAAGAAATAGGGAAGAAATACTTAGAAGAGTTGAAGAATTCTACAAAAATCTATACGAAAGTAACAGTGGATTAAACGAAGACATTGAAATAGTCGAAGGAACAGCTCCTAAAATCTTAAAAGAAGAAGTTTCATTTGCAATAAAAAGTATGAAGAAAGGAAGAGCCCCTGGTGATGATGGTATTACATTAGATATCCTAAAAGAAGCTGGAGAATATGTAGAAGACATACTTGCAAAATTCTTTACCAAATGTCTTAACAGCGGTAACATACCAAACCAATGGGATTCTGCAACAGTAATTCTTTTGCATAAAAAAGGTGATAAAGAGGATTTGAAAAATTACCGACCAATTAGCTTGTTACCTGCTATTTATAAAATCTTCACAAAAGTGCTAACACATCGCCTGCAGAAAAAATTAGATGCAGCTCAACCAAGAGAACAAGCTGGATTTCGAAGTGGATTCAGTACAGTGGACCATATTCAAGTATTAAGAGAATTAATTGAAAGAACACATGAATATGAACTTCCATTGTGTGTTGCATTTATTGACTATGAGAAGGCCTTTGACTCTATTAAAACATCAGCAGTCATCAACTCTTTAAGATCAACAGACATTGAGGATGTGTACATTGACATGGTGAAACGTGTGTATAAAAATGCAAGTGCAAAATTTCGGTTACATAAAGATACCAAAACTATCAAACTTGGCAAAGGGGTGAGGCAGGGAGATACCATTTCTCCAAAACTTTTTACTTCAGCTTTACAGATGATTTTTCAGCAGATAAATTGGAATAACAAGGGAATAAAAATAAATGGTGAATATTTAAATCATTTGCGGTTTGCTGATGACATTGTTATTTTTTCAACGAACCCATTAGAACTCCAAGACATGGTACAGGAGCTCTCAACTAGAAGTAAAGAAGTTGGACTCAAGATGAACCTACAAAAAACTAAGATCATGTTCAATAATTTCGTAGAGGAAACAAAAATACAAGTTGACAACATTGAGCTAGAAATTGCTGATTCATATATTTACCTTGGCCAGCTGATTTCAATGGATGGCAACATTATGAAAGAACTCAACAGACGTATTAAACTTGGCTGGAGTGCATTTGGAAGAAACAGTTTTATCCTGAAGGGGAAATTGCCTTTGTGTCTAAAAAGAAAGGTCTTCAACCAGTGTGTATTGCCAGTCCTCTCTTATGGATCAGAGACATGGAGTCTAACAGTTGGAGCAATACGAAAGTTACAGACAACGCAAAGGAGCATGGAGAGGTGCATGCTTGGAATAACTAGGAGAGATCGAAAAAGAAACACTTGGGTGAGAGAGCAAACTAGAGTAGAGGACATCATTGTTAAAGTAAAAGGGCTGAAATGGCGATGGGCTGGGCATATTGCAAGAAGAACTGATCAACGATGGACAACAGAAATTCTGAACTGGATTCCAAGAGACCACCGAAGACCTAGAAAACGTCCTCAAACTAGATGGGTGGATGAAATAAGAAAACAGGTTGGGGTGACGTGGAAGCGAATTGCTCAGGATAGACTTGTGTGGAAAGCATTTGGAGAGACCTTCATCCAGCAGTGGATAGATAATGGTTGAATATGATGATGATGATATAAAGGCTCAAACTCTTATTATAAAACTTATTGGAGGGGGCATCAATGCAGAGTTTATAAAATTATTGGAAGGCGCCAAACACGTATTATATATATTTGTACATTGCGATATATGTAAAATTGCAATTTATTTTAAACTATTGCCGGAGGGGGGGGGCTCTGGTCCCATGGGCCCATAACTCCACGCCCATGGTCCTCGTCACCCACAATAGCAGATAGCACAAAATAAAGAATATAAACTTTCATTAATCTCTAAAAAATTGGTTGTTGTAAAGCTTAGTTTTTGGTTTCATAATCATTGTTCATTATAAGAAATTTTAGTATCTGATTTTGCACACATGTTACAAATTATTTTGATTATTTTTAATAACATTTTTATTTTAAATTTACGAAATTTTTGCCAGAATCCGTTTAATGGACCGTCTAAAACAAAAGTTGGAAAAAATAGATTAGAACTTCATAAAATAATTTTTTGGGAAACTTTGGAAGCCCACAGCTAAGCAAATATGCAATAGAACTTAAAAAAAAAATTAATATTATAACGAGATGTTAATTGAAAATATCACTTGTAACTGATAATTACAAATTATCATTTATTGTGGGTCTATTCTGAACGCGCCCTCATAACATTTCTAAAATGATTTATGCTAATAATAACAATAATTGTATCATATTAACCTATTTGCTCTTTGAACCCTATGCGCCTAAAATAATGAATTAATAATAAATGAGCGTAAAATAACGAATTAATAATAAATGAACGTAAGGTAACGAATTAATAATAAATGAACGTAAAATAATGAGTTAATAATAAATGAACGTAAAATAACGAATTAATAATAAATAAACGTAAAATAACGAATTAATAATAAATGAACGTAGAATAACAAATTAATAATAAATGAACGTAAAATAACGAATTAATAATAAATGAACGCAAAATAATGAATTAATAATAAATAAACGTAAAATAATGAATTAATAATAAATAAACGTAAAATAATGAATTAATAATAAATGAACGTAAAATATAAATAATATATAAAATAACAGTAAGAAATACGCGCGTGAAATGCTCCGTGTGTTATTTTTTTCCTATGTAGTTTTAAGGGTAAACCTGAATTTACGTAGAAAAGAAAGAATTGGCGAACACCCAAACGTACAAATGTTCCCACAGATTCGAAGTCCCTTCGCCTAGTTTACGGAATTCTTAATGCATGTCCGTTCGTTCTGACCCCGCAGGTGACCTCCTATCACGTGAGATTCCCTTTGGAAGAACTGACGACGAGTTATACAGAGGGGGTACTTCCCCCCCCCTTGTCCCGAACATGTCCCTGAGGGCTTCTCCCACGCATGGAGGCTATCTTCACCTCCAACGGGTCCCTCCTCCTCCTCCTTAAAGGACCTTCGCTTCAGTATCAGAGCTTCTTACAACCACCTAGTGGTCATAAAACCATAATGAGGGATTTTTCTCCGACCTGTTAGCAGCGAATTTTTCAAGAAGTTTTCAACCGACTTAATTTATTTCCGTATGATAGCCTGTGTCCCTGGTTTAAGACCCTTTTTATTAGTTTGTCTCAATTGCTTTCCTTTATGTTGTTCTGCAACATCTTCTCTTGTACTCGTAACTCGAATTTAAGTGTTTTTGCAACCGTACCCTTCAGATAAGGTACAGTGTGTCCCAAAATTCAGAATATATCGGCAGTGGAAGCGACCAAAGGAATTTTTAATTTGTGTTTTATAGCACAAAGACAACTGGGGTAGTGTTCCGCCGGGACCTACAGTTTTATGTGGAATCCGAACCTCTTGATGAAGATTGGACATTAAATTAATATGAAGGGTGGCCACCTAAAGGACAACACTGTATTCCCAGATCCAAACCTCTCAAAACGGGGAAACCAATTACAAGACCACTTGGGAATCAAAGGGAAGATATACAAATCTAGAAAAGGGCAAACTATTGAAATGGGGCTACTTGATGTAGTATCACTTTAGGAAGCAGTGATGTAGGAAAGGGGGTTCCCAGGGTCAAGCCCCCCCCCCATTGGATGTCAAAACATATTATATTCTCTAAAGCCGCATCGCATGACCGTTTATAAAGCTACTTGCCCCCCCATAATTTTTTAATGGCTACGCTACTGTTATGAAGGGATAAAGGGCTTGTGCCAATTTTTTTAAGGGGGGAGAGAGAGAGAGAGAGAGAGAGAAAGAGAAAGTTGTCCTCCCTGTCCTGCCATCCATGGACCCCCCACCCCACCCAGAGGAACCAAAAATATAATCTTCGCAGGAACGTGAAATGTATCGACCATTGGCGTACGAAGAGGGGGGGGGGTTAGTGGGGGGGATTGTGACCCCCGTTGCGATGGAAGTTTGTATATATACACATGAATATATGGAATTGTATGTCTGCAACCCCCATTGAGCCTACAACCTCACATGAACTTTCAGTGTACGACTATGCTATCGACCAATAAAAATAATAAATTAATAATACTGTATTATAATAAAATTCCATTTAACGAAAACCCCTCGGATACGATCACCCGTTTTTACTGTCAAATAAAAATTCCCTAGCAAGAAGCCCCTTCGCAGTAAAATCCCTATTGTAGGGACAAATTTTTCTGTCCAATGAATGTCAATGTATGAGGGGTTTTACTGTATACTAATTTTATTCGATTTACAAATTTTGTAGACAAATCCGCTTGCCTGAAGTATATACATAGACAATCACTCCCAGCCCGTTAACAATAAACGAACCGCTATGTCCACATTTCGCATTTTGTAAAGGGGCCCCTTTCATGCTTGAGACCCCCCCTCTCAAGAACCTTGTTTACGCCACTATTTGACTAAAGTATTAATAGCACTTTCATGCGCAAATCTCGCCCTTTATTTGCAACGAGTTGAAAATTTCTGTTAAAGATGTTGAGGTAAATACGATTCCTGCTTTCTGGAATAATCGGTGGCGTACGCAGGGGGTGTTGATGGGGGTTGTAACCCCCCATTGCAATGAAATTTTGTATATTTAACATAGGAATATGCGAGTTGTAGCTCTGTAACCCCCCATTGAGTCTATAACCCCCTTACGAACTTTATGCGTACGCCTATGTGAATCATATAATACTTTTAGTGACCCCCCCTTCTACGATGTCGGCCGGCGCCAAGCTCAAATCATGAAAGGAACAAATAACTGATTTTCATACACTTTCTCACCGTAAATTTCAAACATACTTTTCGATATTCATGTGATTTTATTCTCCAGCGCCCTCCCAGTTGCCCCCTTCTTTCATGCCCATATCTAAAGGGGATCTTAGGTACCGGTCTCCCCTCCCCCCCCCGAAACTAAATTTTTAATGGGACTTGGCTACGGCCTTGCATGCTTTGATTGTATCGATACATGCTGAAAAAAAATTTGAACCACTCCCCCCACCCCGAAATTAAATTCCAGATACGATCTTGTCTCCCTTCAACCAATTATACTCAGTGAGGTGATTAATTTTTCTTGATCCCTTTCCATTTATTAAAATTTATATTTTTAATTATGTAACTTTACATTTACAACACTGACGTATGTAGGGGGCGGATTTTTTGATGGTGGTTATAATTTCCATTGTGTGTGATAAAATTGTGTGTGTATATGCACCACCACACACACACAATATATATATATATATATATATATTACAGAAAAAGTCAAAGAGACGATATTAAAAGAATGTACTAAACTCCATATTCTGATGTTATGAACAATTTATATTCTCCAAGAACGTATGTCATTTATATCCCCAGGGGAGAGTTCAAATATTACGTAAGAATATTTTGGCCATTTCAAACTCCACCCCTTGTAAGAAAATATTAACATTGGCTAACATAGGAAAATAAGACCAACCGAACCCCCTAACTCAATGTTCTTACGTAATACTCGAACTCTCTCTCTCCTCAGGTGGCATCAGCCTTTTATGTCCTCAGAAGGCGTAAGTCATTTATATCCTCAGGGGGCATCAACCATTTATATCCTCAGAAGGCATAATTCATTTATATCCTCAGATGGCCTAAACCATAGAAGATATAAGCTACTTACATCCTCTGGAGTATAAGCCACTGGTATCCTTAGGAGCATAAGATATATGAATTCATGTATTATGTTCATGTATTATTCATGTATTATGTATGTAACTCATATGCGAATCCCTCCTCAAAAAAAGGCGGCATAAAATCGAAAGTTTATACACGAGAATTCGCATTTCTTTCATGGAATACTTTTTCGGTAGCAACATAAAAGTTCTCAAAAACGGGTAGTTAGCAAAAAGTGTAGTGCGTAAAAACGTGTAGTTTGCAAAATCTTGTAGTTCGCAAAAACATATAGTTTATAAAAACGTGTAGTTCGTAAATTTGTGGTCGGTAAGATAGAGAATCTAATGTGTAAAATATGAGGGACAAAACATAGCTTTGCTTCCAACGTCATGAACCTGCTCCAGAAATCATCTAAGATGCGATAGCCGGCTTACCAAAGCTTATCTCCAAAGTTTAAAAATACAGTAGAAACCCCGATGATCCGAAACAAAGGGGTTGGATTCAAATTCGGATAAGCGAAATCTCGACTAATTCAAAAATTCAATTTTCGATGTACATGTGCAAAGAGCAACTACAATATGTATGCAAAGGCACCTTTAATTCAATATTACTAAAAAACTATGTTGATAGTGAAAATCGGCACAAACTATATGTTAATTAAGGCAATTTCAGTTAACCCATGATTACAGTTAAGCGAAGTTCGGATAATTGGAGTTTTACCACACCTGCCGACGCCCATCTGACTGGAGCAGAAACCCACTTCAGTTAACCGAAAAAAAGCCACAAATTTTGCCAGACACTGAATCATGGAGCCAAGCAATTGTCCAAGAAGCATTGAAGGCTACCTTGAATCGTTTGTCGCCTTAAAGAGGCATTATTTGTGGCACGCAGATACGGGGGCGTCCCCGACACACCTGAAGCTCGCCCCCTTTAAAAGATAGGAAGGCGACTTCCTAAAACCTTAAAAGGGGTGTTCACGGAAGTGAAAACTTCTGAGCCCCCGACTACGCATTTTCCCACGGGTGACTGAAACAAAGGGTACCTGGTTCCGTGTGAAAACTGAGGAGCTTCATCCCCACACACGTAGAGCATGCATTGTACTCTACATTGTACAGTTTAAATGGTTTACCATGAAAATAAAATACCCTGTCAATAGTACAGAAAGCAACACTGATGTGGAGTATGAAAAACAATGCCAAATTGCCCTCTTTAAGACAACCACCCCCGCTATTCGAAAGCGTGAGAAAGGAATAGTATATAATAATGGATTATAAATTTCGTAGCATTTCATTCAAGCACTCTCCCGAAAATTTAACCATGGTTAATGGCGGTCGCGCTATAAACTTCAATGTGATAAAACTTCATTGCACAGAAGATGTAAAGCAATGTGAGATTTTAACCACAAGGGAATAATAACTTGTATATTGCAACGATATATTGTAATTTATATTTTTAAAAATGTAAGACATTGGTAGTTTATTTGATAAAATGGACCACACAATGCCTCAGAAAATTTCTCAGTCCGAGCATCTTTATTCTGCGAGCACGCTTAGAAACAGATATATTCCTCAACGAATATGTTTCAAGATGATGACAGCGATATGATTTTATTCCTTATTACATTACCATCCCTGAAGCGACTTATCTTGTTGAACCCTGTTGGTAATCTAAAAAGAAAATATTCACTGTATTCAGCCAATATTTGGAAAAATAGTCTTTAATGCTCAACGTCAGTATTGGATACAAAATGCATATCTGTACATCCTGAAAACGTCTTTAATCTCACTAGCTGTCAATTTCTTTAAAAGATTGTCTGTAAAAATTATCTTTAAAGCTTTCAAAACCCCTTCTCTTCCTGCTACGCTGTTGACAAACATTGGAACAAATATACAATAAATCCCACACCATGAAACATGCAATTCAATAACTTCTTCTAAATAAACAACATTTTTGTACTTTCCATTTCTGTCGAACATTCATTCAGTGGGGGATATGAAAATAACAATTTCTGTGGGAATGTCTTCTTGAGAGCAACTTCTGTCGGCTGCCTTTTCGTTTGCGGACGATGGCAAATTTCTGGAGGATTAAAAACCGCAGCCACCATCCGTTAAATTTCGTGGACAATCCTCTTCAGAAAATAACCTGGCAGCTCCACTGTGTATCTATGGCAGCTAAGGAGCTTACCCAATTTTCAATAACCCTCCACAAACTTGATTTAACGACAAATCGGGATTTTTCTGCTCCAGCAACTGCTGGTAAATGTGGGCAAATGGCCGTAAAACGAGGATTTGTCGCTTAGTTGAAGGGATGGACTCCCTCAGCAGATTCTTCTATTGATAGTTGGGAAGGAGGAATCAATGAATTCGGTATGTCCTCTGAATGGACATCCATTCACTTGTAAAATAGGTTAGTTTAGCAGCAGAAATTTTTTGAATTGCCGGTAAATGGTCAACGATTATGTGCATGATTTGCAATTTCACCGGCTGTCACTCTTTACTTGATGCACTTTTGCATGAGTCTCTCCAAGTAAACCTGGAAGAATTTCTGATTCGCTTGGACATCATGCATTGGTATAACTGCCCTGAGTTTATGACATGGTGCCTTCTGAGCCTACGTGCATGGAAAATCTAACATGGTGCTTCGATGACTAGAGATATCTTCTAATTCAATTTTAAAGGAACGTAACGAATGGGTTCATTTTGGATAACCATTGAAAATGTATGCGAACATTGTAAAGCGTATCTCTTTATCATAATCATTATTATAACATTAGCGTACGCCCGAGCAGGAACAAGCTCTTGAGGGTATGAAGATTTCATCAAGTACAGGAGGGCGTTTCCTCAAAGTTATTAATATTTCATGATAATCATCGACTCGTCTACGTGTGACTTTTATCAACTTTCATCTAACCACACGGTAAGTCCGCATCTAAAGTATCAATGCATTTATATGAGCCATTAATTATCAGTTAATGGGATGGCGGTCATGCATGACGTACCAGGTGTGATGATTGAGCGATGGGCTTGGACATGCTCGTGTTTGTCCACAACAAAAAAATCCCGCATTCATCCATTTATAATAGGAAGATCGACATTTACAAAGTTCGTTAAATCTAAGGATAAATGTTCGGTGATGGTTCTGTGAGACATCGCATTGATGGTCCTATGATCAGCTTTGCAAATGATGGAACCAGACTTTCAGTAATCATGCATATGTATTGGATAATAAATCCTCTCGTTTCGGCCAACCCTCATAACGGCCAATATTTCTTAAAACAGTCGGAAGTCACAACAATTGAATTTTTATTGCTTATCTGTATTCTGAAACCATGTCTCAAAACAACGAATTTCTGCCAGAGATGAATAAAATCATGCCCATGTGCAGAATTTCGGGAATGCTTTTGACGAAAGAAGACGCGGGGCTTGATAGAAACATAATTATCTCTATAAAGAATTTTTTTAAAGTTAATAATATTGTTCATTTGTGGACCTAACCCCTCAAAACTTCCTACTCGTATGCGATCTTGAGCAAAACCATTCACTGGATGATTCTACATATCACTCTCAGTGACCGAAATATCTCAACTTAAGTTTCTAAAACAGTCCTCACTAGCTGACATAAAGGATTACTCTACGTTATTTTAGACTTTTCAACATCTCTGTTCTACAATTTAATAGCCGTTTTATGGCATACCAATTGCCATTTCAGTCCATGGAAAACGCCTTCCATCCTGAATTCATTGTCTTCGTTTTGTCGTCCATTTGATTATATAATCAGGTTATAAGTCATTTGTTAAAAAAAAAAGAAAAAAAGATACGAGTACACTAGAGAATTTGTCCTACTATCAATTAAACACATCTAGCCCATTCATGGAGACAGCCACTCCATCTTGGTTTATTTCTCGTGGGAGCAGATTTGCTTCGACAAGTGATGGAACTACTGGGGCAGGGACAGAGAGGATGAAGCCAGTTCGTGCTGAATGTCTTTCACACAGAACTATTGTCAATGGACGGTCTTGCCCCAGCTATCACAACACAGTCACAGTGCATGATGCTTGGTTGATTCTTTTGGTAGTGATACCATGGACCTCCCAAGGAGGAATCCTTGCTACCGAAACCGCTGCATCTCAGTCCTGTGTCAAACCACCCGGACTTTGTAAATGAGAAGTAGTGGACAGCAGCTGACTTCGCCTTTGAAACTCGGAGACACTATCTCTGTAAGCAGAGATTTCTTGTCCAATCTTTGACAGACTAGACTCTGTAACTTGTCAGCAAAAGAGACGTAACTTCCCTTTAAACATGCAAAAGCATGCGGATCTGTTTAAATAATCTTGTGCTCCTGAATTTCCGTGGCGATTTGTTTTTCAAGTAGTTTTACTCATTTAATTTGCATTGTTTCCCATTTGCGTGCTTTAACAAGATCAAAATTTAATTCTTCATTATATAGATATAGAGTAAAACCTCTAAATAGCGGACACCTTCAGACCTGAGTAACTATCCTCTATTCGAAGGTGTCCGCTATTCGTGTAACAAGTGTTTTATATGGGAATATGGCCGTCAAAGGGTGTCCGTTAAAAATATTTTGCTGTATACTGCAAGACCTCTATATAAAGCGGGCAACTAGGAATTCGTTAGTGTCCGTCCGTTATTTAGAATGGTAGAAGATATCAAGTATTGGAGCTGGAAATTGGAATGTGTCCGTTATTCGAGAGTGTCCGTCAAGGAAATTTTGCTGTATTATATAAAAAAAATTGCTTTTAGGTTTAATTTAAAATATATGTCCCCCTTTATATTAATGTGATCCAGATGATAATGAATTCATACTCATTCAGCACAAAATTTCGAATTCCGGACATGTAAGACTGGACAAATCTTTCCTCAGCGAAAACTTCATGTGCAATTTTATAGAATTTATTTAATAACTGTTTAAATGTGCAGTAAAACCTCTCTAAACGATTACCTCTATTCAACGACCATCTTCCTCAACAACCATTTTTTTTAAACGCGTTTCTCCCTTCCGCAGAGACCCAATGCTAAATTTACCTCCATTCAGAGGCCATCTCCCTCAGCGACCGCTTTCCACGGAACGGACAGTGGTCGACTAAGGGAGGTTTTCTGTATTAAAAAAAAACGTAAAACGAATACTTCCCCACCCCTCATTACGTTAAAATATTTGAAGAAACCATACGCAATATAAATGAGCGACAAAAAAAATTTATTATTTCATCATCATCATCATTGTCAACCATTCACTGCTAAGTGAAAATCTCTCCCCGCATCTAACCTCAGAACATTTCCACTATATTTATTTTTATTTATATTCATTTTCATTTACGAACTTTCAAGTTCGCGAACTTTTTTATGATCTCTACGAGTTCGTAAGAAGGAATGTCTTTTGTACTGTTCGCCATTGTACCATGCTATGAAGCGTTTCAATTTAACATGCTATTAATAATCTGTTACTAATCTGTAATAATAATTATTAACCCTCTAACTGCTTATCCCGCTATTTCCACGGGCAACATGAATGTAACAAAATTTGCTCATCCCGCGATTTTCGCGGGTATGCAATTTTTCCATCTATTTAAAAGCGCATCCCGCTTCTCCACCGTTTAACTGTCGGTAATGCATTTTCTACAATATTTAGACTTCTAGTCGTAGTTTGGTCAACAAATGGCGTTATTGTCGCCTAAATTTTCGTATTT
>QLNU02014176.1:151839908-151851482 GCA_006491805.2 Dysdera silvatica
GATTTTGAAAGCGCTCCAGCTGTTTTCGTTTTTTATATTCAGAATATGGTTTGCAGGAAACGTGCAGCGAGTGATTTTCATTAGTATACATACGTATATTGTATACAATATGCATACGTATATGGTATTCTATGAAGTAAATCGTAATTTAATCAAGATTTATTTTCAGAATTTTTGTCTTTATATGATTACTCTTAAAATTGATTTTTATGAAAGCCTGTTCTTATGCACGAAATCTACACATTAAATACTGTTTACAAAATTTGCTACATGTTTCTAATTTCGCTAAATACATGCATATTTGAAATGTGGAATAAAAATATACAATTTTTGGAACCGATTTTATAAAAATTGAGCAGTCAAAGGGTTAATCTCCAATTATTGAAAAGTTCCAATTATTGAAAGTCCAATTATTGAAACTTCCACCATTGAAAGTATTCAAATTAATAATACTTAAAGGGACTTTATCATTTGATAAAGGAACATGAGTACTCCATAAATAAAATAAAAATTAAACTTTTATATCAATTTTAAGAAAGAAAACAAACTTGGTATTAAGTTTAATACTGTGAAAAATCTTATATATGTGTGTGTGTAAGATTCTGCATGCGTGCACACACACGCGCACGCACACATACATAACTTAATACAACTTCTTTCGATGAAATTTATGAAAAATATACCATTATATTCTCAATACTTCTAAAAATGTTGTTTTGAAAGTTTTATCAAAAGAAAAAGGCAACGATGCACAGATACGATTTTTTTTTTCATATATATATATATAAAGCATATGTGTTTGTATATCCCTTTATCATTATTGCTGTATTTTAGAAAAGCAAATTTTTATATGTTTATAATGTTTTATCAAACAGTTGGATGCTGTCTTTTCGAATCATCTAAAAACCTGATTCAAACAACTTCCAGGCGCTAGAAATACTTTTGGTATATTGGCTAAGAGATAACCCTTCTTGAAAGGACACCTCACAGTTATGGCCACCACCTTTGAAACTACTAGGTTCAATTATTAGTAGGCTTGGTTGCATGCAAACCATATGAGTACGCAGAAAGTTCATAGCGGGGAGGGGAGGGGTATATAGGCTCTCTCACAATGGGGATTACAGAGCTACAACTCACATATTCCTATGTTAAATATACAAAATTTCATTGCAATGGTGGGTTACAACCCCCTGCGTACGCCACTGATGCAAACATATCGTGTAATTAGGAGGTAACGTACAGCCATCTGTATCATTCCAGATGAACTGACTTATAGGCTTAAGTAGCAACGTAGAGTTTCCAAAAATATTAGGGGCCCAAGCACATTTATGGGTTAAAATATACGCACAGGGGGCCAAGTGCATTTATGCCTTAAAATATACGTAAAGTTGGAATTAATTTTAAATTATTTAGGGGGTGGTCGGGTTCCACAAGTCCACATAACACTACGCCTATGATCATACATACCCCTTGCCTTAAATTTCGAGTTATTTTGGTTCCACTGTAATATGCATTGATTCACGATTAAGGTGACAAGATACACAAATCATAACAGTATGTATATTCGTAAATAATGGCAAGGTACACATATTATAACACAGTAAATCTTCTTTAACGGACACCTCTATTTCACGGATACCTTTTCCAATCCCAACTACTTTTTATACCGTAACACTCCCAAATAGCGGACAGGTTCTCCTATTCCGAAGTGCCCGCTATTCAGAAGTTTTACTGTATAGTAGTAGACTCTTGATAGAATTTTTTTCCTTATTTAAAAAACACTGTATATGCCATCGAGTGTTGCCACATATCCGAGACTGTACTTTCTCTTTTTTTTCCCCTCAGCAGACGTATTTCTTCATACTTCAGGAAATGGTGGGACGTTCACCACGCGATGATAGAGTATTACACTCGTAACATCCGGGCCTAGTTTGAAACGGCTGCCGAGGACCAACAGAGCCACTATTGTTCTCCAAGTGCGCAGCACCCAACCTCATTACAAGAACCAATGTCTTATCACCAGGCAGGGGACCAGGAATTTCTTTCACTCAATGAATCGGCGATAAAGTATTTAGCAGAAGATCCATTCGCATCGAGATACCCGCCGCCCCTACCCACAAATAAATCTGTCCAAAATGACATCTGCGCAGCAATTAGCGCATTCCTGGTGAAACGGGCCATCCAATTAGGCGAAATCCCATCCAGTTTGACAGTTAGCCTCAGGCCAATCACGTTCCAATGCCGTTGTTTTCCTTTATCAACTTTTAGGCGTGTTACTGTGTGTCGCACCATCACCCACCTACTCACCTTCAGGCTTCCTCCCCTCCATACATGGAATACAGAGTTCCTAACTGCAGCCGCACTTCTCCACTTCCGATCTAAGCAATTATGATTACACGTGCCCACCTATTATCGTAGGACCATAACGGGGGGGTGGTCTCGTTTTAAAAACTCGCCTTCTCTACAAAGGGGTCCAAATACATAAGAAATGTCACAGGGCTCCATACAATTTCTAAACGGTAAAAAAACAATATCGGCCATACACTTTCTTGAAAAAATCAATAGTGCCGTTTTATGGGAGCGGGAGACGTGAATTTGAAGTCGAGTTTAGAAAATGAACTTAATTTTAATAAATTAAAAAATGTTTTTGTTCCATTTTTTTTTTTCTCTCTCTCTCTCTCTCTTTGGTTCTCTTTGAACAGACGATCTTGGCGCAATATAGCCCAGATGCTCTTGCGCCATAAAAATCCAAACAAACGAACATTGGACAGACGATAGGTGCCTAACAATTAATGATACCAAATTTCACATACAAAATTTTTAAGTGTCACCTTCAATATCAAAGGCATTTGTAAGCTAGTACAATAAAAGAACGGGGATGCCCAGGGGCCCGGCGTGAAACTTTAATAATATAACATATAATTTGCCAGTAACCATAATTGGTTGTGGGGTGGGGGGCGATCTGCTAAACTGCCTAGAGACCCGTAAATCCGGCTCTGATATGGGCCGGGTTTACGAATCTATGAAGCTGCCACTTTCTCATTGTGTTGCCATTTTAATAAAACAAAATACGAGATATTATTAGTTTAATGCGAGTTAAAAAGTAATTGTTAATTTGTTGCCACCACATCTCTGTTAAATAAGACAAACAGAAGCCTCTAACATGTTGTATTTTTGCAACTCGAAAACACCGGGACCACTGGCCCAGGCAAAAAGTCCGTAAGGGGAGGGTGGTTACAGAGCCACATTCGTATGCAAAATTTCATAGCAATAGGGAGTTAGAACCCCTATCAACACCCGCTCCTGCATATGCCAGCGATTGGGACCTACAATTTTGGGAGGAATCCGAACCTCTTAAGGCCTAAGAAACCAACTTCTGGACAACAGTGACCAACTAATCGCTGAGCTGTTTTTCTCCTCCAATATTGGGATTCGAACCCGGACAAACACCATGTTAAACCAACGCGTTACTACTAAGCGTTAGCACCACCGCAGCGACAACATGCTATACGTTAACGTATCTTCAATCTATCCATGAAATGATTGAATATTCCCGTGGAATAAATTGAGCATTATGCATAAAATGTGATTGAATATTACACATAAGATTACTGGATCTTGTCCATGGAAATGTTAAATAATTCCCATAAAATGAATGGGCAAACATTGTCTATGAAATGATTGAATAATTCCCATAAAATGAATGGGTGAACATTTTTTATGAAATCATCAGAAAATGTCTCTAAAATGAATGGATAAATATTGTCTATGAAATGTATGCATGCGTAAATGTTGACGGAGTGTTATGAATGGGTGAGTAAAGTCTATGAACTGAATGAATGGGTGAATATTGTCCATGAAATGACTGAACTCTGTCCGGGGAATGATCGAACATTGTCCATGAAATGATTTTCCGAGTGAGTGACATCAACCATGAAAAAACGTATAACAAAAAAGGTGAAGGAGAGAGTCGACCGTGGAAAAAACTAAAAGAGGGCAAAACGGGGAAAAGTGCGAAAGAAAAAAGCAATAAGAGGAGAAGAAAAATATATTTTCTTTTATGTTTGAAGACTGGAAAACTAGGCATCGTTGCATCAGTGGTATAGGAAGCAGGCTCAAGCCCTTATTAGATATCAAAGCACATTATTTATTTTTTTTACATTTCATCACATAATCTTTATTCATGCCACTTGCCCCCTCTTCTTGTAATTTTTTAATTGCTACGCTATTGAGTGATGGATCCAAATATTTCTAATGGAGGTAGTAAACTGCATTTAACTCTATTTCAAATCGTTATTTTATTTCGAATAAACTATGATAGTTGAGGGGGGAGGGTGATTTGAAAATCTATCTCCCTGAATCCTCCAATGAGTGCTATGGAACCTCATAAGGCGACCACTTCTAATCTCTGACCAAGTGGTTCTCACCAGACCTTTTCACCAGAGAGAGAGAGAGAGAAAAAAATGGGGTGCCATGCCCCCCCCCTTTACTACATGTTTTTTAGCTAGTAACATCAGTATTTTGCAATCTGAATACATTCATTTCAGTCAGTAACTATCTCCCCCCTCGCAATTGAAGCTCTTATTCTCAAAATAACCGGATTTTACTGAAAAATTTTCGCCAAGAGCACCCATTTCTGCAAGAAAAATGCGGTAATAATACAGAAAAATTATATTCCAGAGCCATATTGTGAAGCATTAATGTAGTTCATAAATATATATCGTATTATATATATATAAGTATATTACAATATATGGTATAGAAGAAACATGTAGGAATAATATAAACACATATAGGAAACATATATAATATAGGAAGAAACAGTTTTATCCTGAAGGGAAAATTGCTTTTGTGTCTAAAAAGAAAGGTCTTCAACCAGTGTGTATTGCCAGTCCTCTCTTATGGATCAGAGACATGGAGTCTAACAGTTGGAGCAATACGAAAGTTACAGACAACGCAAAGGAGCATGGAGAGGTGCATGCTTGGAATAACTAGGAGAGATCGAAAAAGAAACACTTGGGTGAGAGAGCAAACTAGAGTAGAGGACATCATTGTTAAAGTAAAAGGGCTGAAATGGCGATGGGCTGGGCATATTGCAAGAAGAACTGATCAACGTTGGACAACAGAAATTCTGAACTGGATTCCAA
Source organism: Dysdera silvatica (assembly GCA_006491805.2). NCBI lineage: Eukaryota > Metazoa > Arthropoda > Arachnida > Araneae > Dysderidae > Dysdera > Dysdera silvatica. The sequence goes on from QLNU02014176.1 coordinate 151,845,056, forward strand.
GAGACCACCGAAGACCTAGAAAACGTCCTCAAACTAGATGGGTGGATGAAATAAGAAAACAGGTTGGGGTGACGTGGAAGCGAATTGCTCAGGATAGACTTGTGTGGAAAGCATTTGGAGAGACCTTCATCCAGCAGTGGATAGATAATGGTTGAATATGATGATGATGATGATGATTACAATATATGTAAAATTTCGATTTATTATGGAGTGAGGCCTACGCGTCTGCGGCAATGTTGTAAAGTAAATTTCATGTAAACAATAAACGAAATATTTTGCTTGAATACACGTTCCACATGCCTTACTTCGGATAAGCGGAAGGAAGATCGACTGTTTGCTGTTACACAACAGGAAATTACGGATAAAGATAACGCCTCGTTCTTCTCGGACGCCTCCGGTAACCACCTACATCAGCAGTGGGGGTCGAGCGGCGTCTTCGACTTTGTGGCAGATAACTCAGACGATTTAAGGCCTGTGTACACACACATAAAGTTGTCGTAGTGCCGCATGGTTGGTGTCATTGTTCGAAAGATACCGCTGTAGTTCCATCTAACTGTCCCTTCACCTGGGGTCCAGGGTCGCGAAACCAACGTGGGAATTTCCCCAGGGCAACTTCCAAGAATCCAAAGTGGTAAATCTAGGAAGAGGAATTTGAAACAAAAAATGAAATTTTCAGCCGTTCCGAGTAGAAGGGAGTTGATTTTAAATGTGTTGACGTTGCCGTAAAATGCTATAAAGCGTCTAAAGTACGAATTTATTATATTGTATCGCTTATCAGTTTTTTTTTTGTTTTTTTTTAATTTATATTTTATCAGTTACGGTTGCAGACAGGCAAAAAGATTTTTCTGCTGTCTCAAATTAAGATTACTGAGTCTCAAATTAAATTACTAAAATTTAATTAATTAAATTTAATTTAATTTAAACCTTGATGGCTCTGCAGAGTACTGGAAATCTCGATGTCTAGTGATACAGGGTTCCGTTCCCGGGATGAAATTGGTTGTTTGGGGATCGGATTCGTTGTAAAACTGTAAATCTCTGTCCTCAAAAAGTATCAGATTGGGTTCCTAAAATTTGGGGATTGAAATCAGCTTCTCTGGAGCGTAAAATAATAATATAATAATAATAATAACAAAATATTAACCGTCAACCGTTGCTTTCAAAGAAGGAGTGTCTCAATAAACTGATTCGGAACTCTTTGAGACGTGACACGATATATCGTACCTTATATATCACGTTATACACGACCTATCGCACGTCAAGGATATGAAAATAATCTTTGAGTTTTTGCTAATAAGTTTATTTTCATAATTTTATGATTGCATTTAGGTTTTGTCTACGTAGTTTCTTTAAAAGTTGTTTCGTCTCCACTCAACGAAATGCTGAAAACTTGCTTTTATCGCGTGCTGGATGGGTTTTGAAATTTACCAGTTGTTCCTTGAAGTTTGGATGGCTTTTGTAATTTGAGTTTGTTCACATTATTTTGTCAAGTGTAAATTGAATTTGAAATATTTGAAACTTTTGATGAAATACGAAGATAAATTTTGATATTACATACTAATTCAGCGATTTGCAAAGTACGAGTGTAATATAGAAATGAATATTGACGACTAATTTAGTGATTGAAATATACGAAAGAGATATTAACAACGAATTGGATAATTTGAAAGTACGAAAACTAAATGTCTTCTTTCAAATACCATTTGAAGAAGTTCAGTTCGTGTACTGGATGTGTTTTAACTTGAGACGACTGGAAACTTAGTGATTAAAGAGACTGGTGAATTCATTGTGAACTTCAGTTATAACTTGATTGTTGTAGTTGAGATTTTATTTAAATCTTATGAATTGGTTTGAACGAAAAGACTGACGAATGATGATGAGTAATCGATTTCGGTAAAAATGGTAGACAATTATGAAATAATGAATTGAAAAAAATGGTAGACAATTATGACATAAAATGAAGTGGGAAAAATGGTAGACAATTATGAAATAGTGAATTGGGAAAAAATAGTAGAATAATTTTAAAATAATGAATTGGAAAAAAATGGTAGGTAATTATGAAATAATTAATTGACAAAATGGTAGACAGTTATTAAATAATAAACTGTACGAAATTTAAACAATTGAAGGATAACGGATTGTGAAAAATTTAAACGATTACTAAATAACAAACTGCGAATAAGGATAGACGATTGTGAAATGGTGAATTGTGTAAAAACTTACGAATTTCGTAATAACGATGGGCGATTGTGAAATAGCGAATTGTTTATAATGGTAAATGATCGATCCTCTGTCGATATTCTAAAATTATATTCCGCAAACAAGAAAAACAATTATAGATTAATGCAAATTTGGTTTTCGGTATATCTAATTAATGTCATGGGATAATTAGATTTTACTCGATGGTGAGCGCATACTTTATAATTTTTTCATTAATTCCGCCAACGCTAATATGAATGACGTGTTTGCGCAAGCACTTGTGTAGGTGAGATTGCATTTACCATTAGCAAAGCCCATCTAAGCAAAAAGCAAATAAACTGCTCTTCGGCCTACGTATATTACTCACATGGAAATCCTATCACGTGTCCCCCCATTTGTCAAAACTTAAGACATTATCGTAATCCCGTTTTGGTACTTCAGAAATATCGTCATATCATATTTTCTAAACTTCAGAAATAAACAGCATACCCCGCTAAGAACTTCAAAATACTGGCATATACCTTTTTGAAACTTCAGAAACACATGTGTTGCCCTTTCACAACTTCAGAAATATCGGCAACCACTTTCGAAACTTCAAAAATATCAGCATACCCCTTTGGGAACTTCAAAATACCGGCACATACCTTTTTGAAACTTCAGAAACACATGTGTTGCCCTTTCAAAACTTCAGAAATATCGTCATACCCCCACTTTCCAGACTTCAGGAATAATGGCATACCCCCTTTTGGAACTTCAAAATACCGGCACGTACCTTTTTGAAACTTCAGAAAGACATATATTCCCCTTTCAAAACTTCAGAAATATCATTAACCCCTTTCGAAACTTCAAAAATATCGGCATACCCCATTTTAAAAACTTTAGTATAATATGCATACCCACCCACCCATTCTGAATTTCAGGAATATCGATATATTTCCCTTTAAAACGTTCATTAGATGGGGACGGGGTAAAATGGAATCGAACCTATTTTGAAGGAAGAAGTTTGTGGAGGACTTCATTATATAAATCAAGTTTGCTATTTATTCCCAACCACTCGGCAAAACGGCCATTTCTCTCGACGGAAGCGTGTGTAATTCCAGAAAGGAATACCACCGTGTCTTTATTTGAATACCATCAAATTACTGCTCATATTTAGTAGCTTTTAAATACAAAAACTTGACGCCTAATCTTCAGTGGGATTCGGCTATGGCATTTTTTAGAAGTAAAAACTCGATGTCTAATCTTTAATGGGGTTATGCTATGGCGCTTTTAGACATAAATATGTCCATCCCCATATCTGTAAGTGGTTTCACACTTTTTTTTTTTTTTCCTAACTGGATGCTGCTTTCTTACTTTGGTTAATTTCGTGCTTCATCCTGTCCCCTCCTGAGACGCCGAAATATTTTCGCCCCTCAAAGATAGCCGACTTTTCTTCCGTTCCCGTTCACTGCTTGCCAACATTCCAACTATCTCTGCTGGCCCCAGGGTTGCATCTGCCCTAATAACAGCTCTTGAACTTCCTGAACAGACGCATTGATCTCACCGTATGTTAGCCAACAAAATTTCCCAGCCCTTACGCAATGAGAAGTAAGCCTAGGATTGCCCCTGCTTTGAATTTTATGGAATTTTCCTATGCATACATATTTATTGCGGATTCAAGAAATTTCCCTACGAATTTTACGGGCCTTTTAAGAGTTTCTTTAAGTAGAGTTTTCACATTGTGATAATAAGACGGTGTAGTATATTGATTAAATCAGTTGATCTTTTTGAAGAATAGTTATTTTGAGAAGTTGCTTTGGAATACGGCAATAAATTACATTAATTTTCAGCTGTTTTTAAATCTTTAACTCTTGAATTTTTTTTTTTTTTTCTGAAGCTCTGGCTATTTTATAAAGATTTGGGCCTTTAAATATGATTACTTTTAAGTTTAGAGTTCAAAAAGCTGAGTATTTTTAAAGTTTTGGGCCTTGAAATCTGGCTTTATTTAAAACTTTGGCTCTTGAATTCTAACCATTTTCGAGCACAATTGGGAAGTTCCGATGTATTCTAAGTTTGAATTTTGGCTCTACAAAGTTTTTTAACACACTAATGGATTTCCTACACCATTAACGAAGAAGAGTTGAGCAATCTTTTCCATTGTTAAAAATGTAATGTAATACTGAAGGAATACTGTGTCGCGCCTATATTCCAAGCAATCCTCCTCTAATCCAATTACAATCCAGTTTGATTATGGTGTATGGTTTCTAGACACACCCTAAGAATAATTTACTTTAACGCTTTTTTAGCTTCACCATCCTCGCTTCCAGGTTTTCAGCCGACCGGACCCTATAACTGACGTCATCGTGGTGGGCGCAGAATACCGTGCTTTTGAGTTTCAGATTAGCACCATCTACGTTCAGAGTGCCTCAAGTACTAACACGCCTTAATTTTTTTCTGAAATAAACAAAGCAAAGGCTACGTACTACAAGTAATTTGTACCAAAGACTACGTACTACAAGTAATTTGTAGCAAAGACTACGTACTACAAGTAATTTGTAGCAAAGACTACGTACAAGTAATTTGTAACAAAGAGTACGTACTACAAATAACTTGCAGAAAAGGCTACGTACTACAAGTAATTTGCAGAAAAGACTACGTACTACAAGTAATTTGTAGCAAAAACTACGTACAAGTAATTTGTAACAAAGAGTACGCACTACAAATAACTTGCAGAAAAGACTACGTACTACAAGTAATTTGTAGCAAAAACTACGTACTACAAGTAATTTGTAGCAAAAACTACGTACAAGTAATTTGTAACAAAGAGTACGTACTACAAATTTACAAAAAAGACTACGTACTACAAGTAATTTGCAGAAAAGACTATGTACTACAAGTAATTTGTAGCAAAGACTACGTACTACAAGTAATTTGTAACAAAGACTACGCACTCTACAAGTGATTTGGTGCAAATAATGCACATTACCAGGAATTTTGAGAAAAGTATATATATATATTATAAGCAAGTTGGAGCAAAGACTTCATACTATAAGTAATTTGGAATTAAGACCTCATGCTACAAATAATTTGGAATCAAGTTTACACAATACAGGTAATACGTAGCAAAGTATATATATTACGAGTAATTTGAAGCAAGGACTACTATATACTACAAGTAGTAAAGTAATTTGGCGCAAAGGCTACATACAACAAATAATTTAGCGCAAAGTATATCCACTGCGAGTAATTTGAAGCAAAGATTGCATACTATAAGTTTAAGTAAGTAAAGTGAATTTGCAGCAAGTCTAACCATGATCACTACATGGCAAAACTTAATGGTTGTCAGAAGTATACCATAACAAGCAATACCACAAGAAGTTTGTATTATGTACTCCGTGGTGTATTGATTTTCAGAAAACAGAGGAAGAAGCATTGTTTACCATGTGACCATCAGTAGAACCGTTGTCTGTATTCAAAAAAAAAAATTAAGACAGAAGTTTTGTTGAAACTTGCGAAATCTCTAGACTAATAGTGATATAATGCTGTACGGAAAAATATCTGTCAATGAGTAAACGGTTAAGTAAAGCCCACCTAAGTGGATGATTGTTGATGATGATGATGATCCTCCCAGGGCCAGCGACCAGAGAGCTCTCAAAATTATTAATGGGGAAGGGCAAGCATATACTATATGCATATATATATACATATATATTATACTATACGCATTTATGCATTACAATATATATGTAATGTTGCAATTTATTTTAGGTTATTGGGGGGCTTGGAACCCACGAGCTCATATAAATTTACGCTTCTGATCGGGGCCGTCTTCCAGGCCACAAATACGTTACTGAATCATCTGTCACTGATTACGTCAGCTTGAATTGTATCAGCCACGTATTTCCTTACACCAAGAATGATGACAGGGATGATGCAATGCCTCGTGTTTCTACATCGAAATAAGGAAGCTACATTATAAAACAATCAATTTTTTATAAATAAATTGATACTTCGTAATATAACGGGCAACAGCTTAAGATTCCAATGGTTAGAATTTCAAAACCATACTTTTTCTAATACTACTCTATTTGCAATTTATATTCCCTCGTGTGGAGCTTTTGCCTCCAAGTGGTTTTGCTCCAAGAACGTCTGCAATTTTCCCCAGCAAGTCTTAGATTTGCACAACCCGGTCTCCAAGTAACTTGTTGTGGAAGACCCGATCTACAGCTCAGGGTTTGGAATCTCTAGAGAC
>QLNU02014176.1:151851582-151892063 GCA_006491805.2 Dysdera silvatica
TGAAATATTTGAAACTTTTGATGAAATACGAAGATAAATTTAATATTGCATACTAATTCAGTGGCTTGCAAAGTACGAATGTAATATAGAAATGAATATTAACGATTGATTTAGTGATCGAAATATACGAAGGAGACATTGACAATGAATTGGATAATTTGAAAGTACGAAAACTAAATGGCTTCTTTCAAATACCATTTGAAGAAGTTCAGTTCTTGTACTGGACGTGTTTTAACTTGAGACGACTGGAAACTTAGTGATTAAAGAGACTGGTGAATTTATCGTGAACTTCAGTTATAACTTGATTGTTGTAGTTGAAATTTTATTTAAATCCTATAAATTGGTTTGAACGAAAAGACTGACGAATGATGATGATGGGTAATCGATTTCGGAAAAATGGTGAACAATTATGAAATAATAATGAATTGGAAAAAATGGTAAACAATTATGAAATAATAATTGAAAAAAATGGTAGACAATTATGACATAATATGAATTGAAAAATGGTAGACAATTATGACATAATGAATTGAAAAATGAGTGAACAATTATGAAATAATGAATTGAAAAAAGTATTGAACAATTATGAAATAATAGGAGTGAAAAAAAAAAAATGGTAGACAATTGTAAAATAATGAATTGAAAAATGGTGAACAATTATGAAATAATGAATTGAAAAAATGGTAGACAATTATGACATATATTAATGAAGTGAAAGAATGGTGAACAATTATGGGGAAATAGTGAATTGGGGAAAAATAGTGAAATAATTTTAAAATAATGGTGGAAAAATGGAAGTGAACAATTATGACATAAAATGAAGTGGAAAGAATGGTAGACAATTATGAAATAATTAATTGACAAAATGGTAGACAGTTATTAAATAATAAACTGTGCGAAATTTAAACAATTGAAGGATAACGGATTGTGAAAAATTTAAACGATTACTAAATAATGAACTGAGAATAAGGATAGACGATTGTGAAATGGTGAATTATGTAAAAACTTACGAATTTCGTAATAACGATGGGCGATTGTGAAATAACGAATTGTTTATAATGGTAAATGATCGATCCTCTGTCGATATTCTAAAATTATATTCCGCAAACAAGAAAAACAATTATAGATTAATGCAAATTTGGTTTTCGGTATATCTAATTAATGTCATGGGATAATTAGATTTTACTCGATGGTGAGCGCATACTTTATAATTTTTTCATTAATTCCGCCAACGCTAATATGAATGACGTGTTTGCGCAAGCACTTGTGTAGGTGAGATTGCATTTACCATTAGCAAAGCCCATCTAAGCAAAAAGCAAATAAACTGCTCTTCGGCCTACGTATATTACTCACATGGAAATCCTATCACGTGTCCCCCCATTTGTCAAAACTTAAGACATTATCGTAATCCCGTTTTGGTACTTCAGAAATATCGTCATATCATATTTTCTAAACTTCAGAAATAAACAGCATACCCCGCTAAGAACTTCAAAATACTGGCATATACCTTTTTGAAACTTCAGAAACACATGTGTTGCCCTTTCACAACTTCAGAAATATCGGCAACCACTTTCGAAACTTCAAAAATATCAGCATACCCCTTTGGGAACTTCAAAATACCGGCACATACCTTTTAGAAACTTCAGAAACACATGTGTTGCCCTTTCAAAACTTCAGAAATATCGTCATACCCCCACTTTCCAGACTTCAGGAATAATGGCATACCCCCTTTTGGAACTTCAAAATACCGGCACGTACCTTTTTGAAACTTCAGAAAGACATATATTCCCCTTTCAAAACTTCAGAAATATCATTAACCCCTTTCGAAACTTCAAAAATATCGGCATACCCCATTTTAAAAACTTTAGTATAATATGCATACCCACCCACCCATTCTGAATTTCAGGAATATCGATATATTTCCCTTTAAAACGTTCATTAGATGGGGACGGGGTAAAATGGAATTAAACCTATTTTGAAGGAAGAAGTTTGTGGAGGACTTCATTATGGAAATCAAGTTTGCTATTTATTCCCAACCACTCGGCAAAACGGCCATTTCTCTCGACGGAAGCGTGTGTAATTCCAGAAAGGAATACCACCGTGTCTTTATTTGAATACCATCAAATTACTGCTCATATTTAGTAGCTTTTAAATACAAAAACTTGACGCCTAATCTTCAGTGGGATTCGGCTATGGCATTTTTTAGAAGTAAAAACTCGATGTCTAATCTTTAATGGGGTTATGCTATGGCGCTTTTAGACATAAATATGTCCATCCCCATATCTGTAAGTGGTTTCACACTTTTTTTTTTTTTTTTCCTAACTGGATGCTGCTTTCTTACTTTTGGTTAATTTGGTGCCTCATCTCGTCCCCCCTCCTGAGACGCCGAAATATTTTTCGCCCCTCAAAGATAGCCGACTTTTCTTCCGTTCCCCAGTTCACTGCTTGCCAACATTCCAACCATCTCTGCTGGCCCCAGGGTTGTATCTGCCCTAATAACAGCTCTTGAACTTCCTGAACAGACGCATTGATCTCACCGTATGGTAGCCGACAAAATTTCCCAGCTCTTACGCAATGAGAAGTAAGCCTAGGATTGCCCCCGCTTTTGAATTTTATGGAATTTTCCTATGCATACATATTTATTGCGGGATTCAAGAAATTTCCCTACGAATTTTACGGGCTTTTTAAGAGTTTCTTTAAGTAGAGTTTTCACATTGTGATAATAAGACGGTGTAGTATATTGATTAAATCAGTTGATCTTTTTGAAGAATAGTTATTTTGAGAAGTTGCTTTGAAATACTGCAATAAATTACATTAATTTTCAGCTGTTTTTAAGTCTTTAACTCTTGAATTTTTTTTTTTTTTTCTGAAGCTCTGGCTATTTTATAAAGATTTGGGCCTTTAAATATGATTACTTTTAAGTTTAGAGTTCAAAAAGCTGAGTATTTTTAAAGTTTTGGGCCTTGAAATCTGGCTTTATTTAAAACTTTGGCTCTTGAATTCTAACCATTTCGAGGACAGTCCACCAGTTCTGATGTTTGAATTTTGGCCTCCTACAAAGTTTTTAACACACTAATGGATTTCCTAGACCATTAACAACGAAGAAGAGTTTTAGGTAATCTTTCCACATTAAAATGCAATGCAAATACTCAGCGAAATACTGCGTCGCGCCTATATCTGTACAATCCTCCCCTAATCCAACAATTACAATCCAGCTCTGGATTTCATGGGTGTATGGTTTCTAGACACACCCTAAGAATAATTTATATTTTAACGCTTTTTAGCCTCACTATCCTCACGTTTTCCTTGTGGTTTCAGCTGACCGGACCCTATGGGCAATCACGCCACCGGTGGGCGCAGAATACCGTGTTTCTTTGAGTTTCAGATTAGTACCATTTGATGTCTAGAGGCCTGGAGTACTAACACGCCTTTTATTTTTTTCTGAATAAATGAAGTAAAGCACATGTACTAAGGCGTAATCGAAAACAAAGATTACGTATCGCCATAAAGTAATCGGTAGCAAAGGCTACGCACAAGTAATTTAGAGTAACAAAGAGTACGTAAAATACTACAAGTAATTTGCAGCAAAGGCTATGTAATTACAAGTAATTTGCAGCGTAAAGGCTACGTACTCATGGCACCTAGCAAAGGTTGCCATGCATAAGTAATTTGGTAACGAAGAGTACGTACTACAAATAACTTGCAGAAAAAGGCTACGCACTACAAATAACTTGCAGAAAAGACTACGTACTACAAGTAATTTGTAGCAAAAACTACGTACTACAAGTAATTTGTAGCAAAAACTACGTACAAGTAATTTGTAACAAAGAGTACGTACTACAAATTTACAAAAAAGACTACGTACTACAAGTAATTTGCAGAAAAGACTATGTACTACAAGTAATTTGTAGCAAAGACTACGTACTACAAGTAATTTGTAACAAAGACTACGCACTCTACAAGTGATTTGGTGCAAATAATGCACATTACCAGGAATTTTGAGAAAAGTATATATATATATTATAAGCAAGTTGGAGCAAAGACTTCATACTATAAGTAATTTGGAATTAAGACCTCATGCTACAAATAATTTGGAATCAAGTTTACACAATACAGGTAATACGTAGCAAAGTATATATATTACGAGTAATTTGAAGCAAGGACTACTATATACTACAAGTAGTAAAGTAATTTGGCGCAAAGGCTACATACAACAAGTAATTTAGCGCAAAATATATCCACTGCGAGTAATTTGAAGCAAAGATTGCATACTATAAGTTTAAGTAAGTAAAGTGAATTTGCAGCAAGTCTAACCATGATCACTACATGGCGAAACTTAATGGTTGTCAGAAGTATACCATAACAAGCAATACCACAAGAAGTTTGTATTATGTACTCCGTGGTGTACTGATTTTCAGAAAACAGAGGAAGAAGCATTGTTTACCATGTGACCATCAGTAGAACCGTTGTCTGTATTCAAAAAAAAAAAAATTAAGACAGAAGTTTTGTTGAAACTTGCGAAATCTCTGGACTAATAGTGATATAATGCTGTACGGAAAAATATCCGTCAGTGAGTAAACGGTTAAGTAAAGCCCACCTAAGTGGATGATTGTTGATGATGATGATGATCCTCCCAGGGCCAGCGACCAGAGAGCTCTCAAAATTATTAATGGGGAAGGGCAAGCATATACTATATGCATATATATATATATACATATATATTATACTATACGCATTTATGCATTACAATATATATGTAATGTTGCAATTTATTTTAGGTTATTGGGGGGCTTGGAACCCACGAGCTCATATAAATTTACGCTTCTGATCGGGGCCGTCTTCCAGGCCACAAATACGTTACTGAATCATCTGTCACTGATTACGTCAGCTTGAATTGTATCAGCCACGTATTTCCTTACACCAAGAATGATGACAGGGATGATGCAATGCCTCGTGTTTCTACATCGAAATAAGGAAGCTACATTATAAAACAATCAATTTTTTATAAATAAATTGATACTTCGTAATATAACGGGCAACAGCTTAAGATTCCAATGGTTAGAATTTCAAAACCATACTTTTTCTAATACTACTCTATTTGCAATTTATATTCCCTCGTGTGGAGCTTTTGCCTCCAAGTGGTTTTGCTCCAAGAACGTCTGCAATTTTCCCCAGCAAGTCTTAGATTTGCACAACCCGGTCTCCAAGTAACTTGTTGTGGAAGACCCGATCTACAGCTCAGGGTTTGGAATCTCTAGAGACGACCCCTGGCCCGTTGACTGCGGGCCAAATTGGTCGGTGTCTATCAAGACCGCGAAAAACGCTCCAGCGATGGGTATAATTAGTTTTTGTTGTAACCTTGGCCTTTCGTCATCTTTGTGTTTGGTTCGTCTCACCCTCATCTTCACAAAGGTGTGGTAGGGATTCCCTTGGCCACTTCGTTCTTTCTCGGTTGTACGCACGGGCGCTGTTAGCGGGGGTCCTGTCCCCCCAATGTTGGCATTAGTGTTACATATCCTCCTTCAATTTCAAACAAAATGCCTTTTAATGGTATATTGACACCCCCAATATTTTCATGACATCGGCGCTGATGGTGGTACGTGTGGCTTTCTAGCCACATTTATCTTCCGAGATGGTCATTCGGTATTTGGCCCAATGGTTCTCGCATACGCCCTCTGCAAAATTCAACATGGCGGCCTACTAATCTTTCCATTTGGGCAACTTAGCCATGAGGGAGTGCATCTCTTTTTCCAGCCCATGGGCCATTTTTGTAACCTCGTGTCAACACTAATTCTTATTGATTACACGACATATCATATATTATTATTATTATTAGTTATAATGTATCATATATGTTATTACTTATAATGTTGCTCACAAATATAAAGGGACGTGGTTGTGAAGGCAACTTCTCGGAGATTACACGACCTTTTTGGAAACTTATGCTTCCTTGTGCGTATGTTTGATATTCCCTAATGTCGCTTTACCGAACTCTGATCTAACTCAACTGGACCTCTGCAAAAACCTTGGCAGAATTTCTTAAACACACTTACCATTTTTAAACGATCCGTGTGATAAAAACAACGATGCGTGCGTTTCCAGAAGGGAAAAGTATTTATTCAACATGCATTATTAAATATTGCATGTTTTGCTGTTCTCTTTTTAAAATATGTATGGTAGCCATTAAAAAATGTGTAATATGTTTACACAACCACTTTTTTTTTTCCTTCGTTCTTTGGAAACATCTACTCTCTTTCTTCACAATTCCCAAACTTTCCATTCTTTTCATCCAACGATTTTCTCATCTATGGAAGGAGTCTCGAGAAAAAAACTTAGAACAGATAATAATAAGGGCCGGAGACAAGCGAACGTTCAAGTATTACGTAAGCAATATTTTGGCCATTTCAACCCCCCCCTAGTAAGCAAAAATTAACATTGGCTAACATAGGAAAATAAGTACAACTGAACCACCCCCCACCCCAAGATGCCTACGTAATACTTGAACGCTTCCCAGGACATGGGCCCCCATACGAGTACTTCTAGGGGGAGTGGGAAAAATTAACGGGTACTTACTTCGAGGGGGGGCCTGAGAAAAATTACTACCTCCTTCTCAAAGCTGTCGAGAATTTTAGTGAATGTACAAGATACCAAAACGCTACAAAAATAATTGATACTGCTTGACAATTAGTAATGAGCTAAAATGTGAATATAAAACTTTTGGAAGTAAATACATAGCAGGTTCGGGCAAATCAAATTTAATAACTAGAGGGGGCTCAAGCCCCCTCTTCCCCCATATGGGCGCCTATGAGACATGGGAGAATATCGACGAGCCCGTTATGTTCGTTTGGATTTTTTATGGCGCAATAGCATCTGGACTATACTACGCAAGACGAGCCCGTTGTGAAATTCCAATAACTTACAAATAAAATTTGTTATTAAAGGTAATTGGGCGGTGGCCTGATCCACTAAACTGCACGGGGCCCATAAATTTTGCCCTCGTCCCTGATGATAATAACAGTGTCCCTACGAAATTATTAATAATAATAATTATTATTATTTTTCTTTTTTAGAGGTGTAAAGAAAAGCTGAACACCCTCGCCATCAGTGTGATGAACCAGTGGCCTGGCATTAGGCTTCGAGTCACCGAAGGCTGGGACGAAGAAGGTTTTCATGCGTTGGACTCCCTGCATTATGAGGGCCGTGCGGTGGACATCACTACAAGCGACAGAGATCGCTCCAAGTACGGCATGCTAGCACGGTTAGCCGTCGAGGCCGGCTTCGATTGGGTTTATTACGAATCTCGATCGCACATCCACTGTTCCGTAAAATCAGGTATTTACACTCTCTTTCGCTCTCCCTAACCCGCCTCGGCGGTTGGCTGCGCTGTTTGAGCGTCCTGTCTGGAATTACAGCGCCGCCTCCGGCGGCCACCCTTTCCAATTCACTGCCCAACTACTCACACTATCTTTCATGATCTGTGTTTAACTCTGTGTTTACTAAACTTAAGAAGTTCGCATGCCCCCATTTCGTGACTACAATGTTTTTGCGAATAATAAGTCCTTTTGCTTAATGCTTAACGTGCCCACATTAAAAATTTCTATGTCAACACTGCCATAAATGTTTTGTCCTCCACATGATTGGCATACCCCCATTAGAACGTTAAAAAATTTGGCATACCCCCATTTAAAATCTCTTTGTTAGTGGAGAGAGAGAGAGAGACTTTTTCTTTTATAGCCTCCACATTGTTCCATATCTCATTTTCATACTTCGATGTATCATCTTCTTTTCCTCCTTTTACCCTGAATAAACCCTGGAATGGTTCTTTTTACCAGACGTAACATGTGATATTCTATATAATCAAAGACTCCCAGACCTACGAGCAATTAATGACATTGTTAATGTGCAGGTGACATACTAAAAAGTATTGTTTTAAATTATTTTCAAACAGTTAATCCCACGTTATAAAACATTGCGAACCTTCTGGAATAAAAAAAAGGGAAAAAAAAGACGCCTCAGTACTCTAAAATACTAGAGGCCACAGCTCAATGGTTTTTTTTATATATAGTTTAAGTAGGCCAGGCCTTTAAAGAACCTAGTTTTATTTAAGCTTAAGCATTATTTCAATGTTAATTTAGACTCGAAATTTTCACATGTTTCTATACTTGCATAATAATTAGATTATCATTCTTCACACCATCTGAAGGTCCTCTGCGCTACAGAAGAGGACCTTCAGATTATATGAAGGTCCTCCGCGATGCAGAAGAAGACCTTCGGATGATATAAAGGTTATTGCTAATAAATTTACATTATAAAATTAACAGATATAAAGGTTCTCTGCGCTATAGAAGAGAACCTTCAGATGATATGAAGGTCCTCTGCGCTATAAAAGTGGACCTTCAGATGATATGAAGGTCCTTTGAGCTATAAAAATTAAAATTTCAATGTTCGGGAAGCTACTTGCTTATTTAGTACACTTTATACAGTATACTTTATACAGTCGTACACTTTGGAAACCTATGAGCCGCTACAATCATAACATCTATAAAGCTTTTTATTTTTTGCCTGATTTTGCCCTTGAAATTGCTGAAAATTTACAACATCAGATGGTTTCACTCAAGATTTGGAACTAGAAGGACAAAACCCCGTCTTTTCGCCAGAATTCCTGTGGTTAGATGAGACTGGTAGGAAGTTTGTTTGTTTGTTTGGCTTTTTTATGGCGCAAGAGCATCTGGGCTATACTGCGCCAAGTGGTAGGATGTTGACTGCTGATTAGGTTAGAAATGGTGGAGAGCAGACAACTATAGCTTGTTACATGGTTCTCCTCTAAAGTAAATTCGAAGAGTGGAACAATGAAAAATCGGTAAAATTCTGCAAAGATGTACACATATAAATAAGCGACACGGAAAAATTTGACAATCGAGAATACTTACAGTATAACTTTGAGGAGTTAAAAGACTTCGTAATGTTTTATACAAAAAAAAAAAAGGTTATGTCTCCTCACAGTATTTTAAACCATTTTTGTGAAAATTTTTATAAACTAATTGAATATTTTATTAATATTTATTTATTTTAAAAATATTAGTTGTTGTTTCCAATATGTTTCCAAATACTGTCATTGCATTACGTATTTATTTACCTTATCCATTATGTATCTATAGCTTCTGGGAAAAAGAATTTTGAAAACTAAAATTAATGTAAAATTTTTGGGATGAAAAGTATCGGAAGAATGTTTTACAGATTAACAATAATATTAACAAAAATGTGCATATAAAAATCTAAGACATTTGTGGTGGTTAAGGCTGGACGAGTAAGTATAGTAGAACCTGCTTAAAGTGGCCACTTTTAAGATTAGACTGAACCAAAGATAGGTAGCCACTATAAACGACAGACTTTGGTATAGATATGACTAAGTCCTTACCAGTTTATTCTTATAAAAAATGGCCATCCTATTCAGGTAGTCACTGTGACGTGACGTCATGCCCCGTCCTAATCTAACGTAACACAGACCCCTTTAGGAATTCCTGAAGGAGGGAGGATGTGTTAGCAAAGGGATATCTAGAGAGTTGAGGAAGAGACGCGGGAGAGCGGCTGTGAGAACACACGCTCATTGCTGTCCATCCGGTGTCTGTCCATCCAGTCTGCCACACGCCCGTTGCTGTCCATCCAGTCTATCACACTCCCGTTGCTGTCTATCCAGTCTGACCACACTCCCGTTGCTGTCCATCCAGTGTCTGTCCATCCAGTGTCTGTCCATCCAGTGTCTGTCCATCCAGTCTGCCACACGCCCGTTGCTGTCCATCCAGTGTCTGTCCATCCAGTCTGCCACACGCCCGTTGCTGTCCATCCAGTCTACCACACACCCGTTGCTGTCCATCCAGTGTCTGTCCCTGAGCATTCTTTCCACCATTATTGTTGTTACCGGCCATTATTGTTTCCACCGAACGTGAGTATCTTCACGATACAATCTCCTAATGATTTTGCTCCAATCAGGAAGGTACAACGTTTCTTATACTGTTTGCATCACGTAGATTTTAGAATGAATAAAGTAGATTATTAGCCACAGTAGTGTCCGCGTCCTTGCTTCAGCAAAGTTCACAAGCTGTCTCACACATTGGATTACAAAGGGAGAAACCCAGAACAAACGCCTCGTCGACGAGAGGTTATACTTATAGGCACATGGTGGCAGCGAATATTAACGCTACCTCCCAGCTATAGTCACTTTACCAAGGTGGTCATTTTAGCAGGTTCCACTTTGTGTAATAAATGACCTATGAGGTCTAAAATTCATTATTACGTTGTGATTATTTTATAGGGTTGAATTTTTTTTAGATGTTATATTTTCACGCATACATGTATAGGCACATATTATATTTGTATATTGAAGAAATAGAAATTTGTAAAATGAAAGGAATGTTGTATAAAACTGTGATGAAACCTACAATGTTGTACGGGGCCGAAACCTGGCCAATTGCAACAGATGAAAGGAAAACAGAAGTGACTGGAATGAGAATGCTAAGTTTAAATACTAACTAACTATATACTAAGTTTAAGAGTGATGTTACAAGGAGAGATAAAATAAAGAATAACTTAATCAGAAGTACAGCCGAGGTGTGACCCATGGGAAGTAAAATACAGGAACGTAGGTTAAGGTGGTTTAGGCATACAGAGAGAAGAAATGAGGAATATGTGAAAGAGAGATGTGAAAGAAAGCTGATATTGTAAGTAATGGGAAAGAGAAATAGAGAGTGGAAGATTACGGCTGAGATGGAAGAATAAAATGGCGAAAGATCTGGAAGGGTATGGATGGAATAGAGGAGAAGTCTTGGATGGAGGATCGTAGAAAGGAAGTATAAAAGACTACAACGCCGTCCCCATATGAACATGGAAAAATGGCAAAGTAAGAAAAGAGGAAGAAAGAAAATTTTCTTGAAATTAATTTCATGTCAACCTCCAAATTCCATCGTATGGGGCCGCTAGAATCCAACTTTACACAAAGGCCCCTCTTATCCACGCTGCGGCTCTGAGCGTAGCAATTTAAAAATTATTGGATAGTGGGTCCATCAAATAGCTTCAAAAAGTCAAATGCACGTGTCCAGAGAATAATACGCCTGATTATACAATGGAATGGACTTGACTGTACCTACCCCTCATAAACTTTCTACACACGCCAATACCATTCTGGAGACTCAACGAAAGCAGGGAATGCCTGTAGTAAGTACACTCCTGGAAATACAGTGCCGCTCGCTCGGCCAACTTTTCCAACAATTTCCACATGCACACAAACACACATACACGCCTGTAGTCAGCACGATGCTGGACTTACAAAAGTGCGGGCTAATTTGACAGACGAGAATGGCCTATATTCGGTTTAGAAAATCTTTTCTGCCAAAACGTTAGGTTAATCGATATATTGATATTCGCTTCCACACTGCAAATAAAGCGTATTAAGCTAGTCCTTGATAGGCAGCTTGTTGTATATGAAGGGCTTGTTGTATATAGATGGAACAGAAAACCAAGGATTTTACTTTTGTACCCCCCCAATTGATAGATCCAGGGGCGTAGCGATTCATAACTTGTGATGGGTTGTGGTAGCTCTGAAAACAAGGTTATGCGATTCGTAGTTGAAGAGAAAAATATCCCTTTTCCTTCAATGGGAGGAACTTAAGCCCCTACACTACACCACTAGGTGAACCAACGGCAATTTTAGCAAGTTCACAATGTGAACCATCGTGCCTCAACGCGCCCAACGTCTGTTTAACTCTTGGCGAACTGACAAATGCTAAAACCAGAGTTCACCTCACCCTTCCTTCTAGAAATCGACTCCACCCCGCCTCAAAAGTTTCCGACAAAATTACGGGCACAGATTCCCCTTTCCCCCCTCCCAATTAAATAGTGGTTCGGTCCAGTCATAAAATCGTGATGTGTGTTTAAAAAATGAAAAGGTGGAAGAACTGGGAAAGGAAAATTGAATAGGGGGAGCTGTTATAACTTACGTTATATTCAGTTCATAGAGGCCTAACAATTTTTATTGCGTCGACATTTCAACTTCTACCTTTCTTTTATCAGTTGGGTATGCTTTCTGCCATAATGAGCTCAATCCATAGTAAGCAAGCTCATCTATCTGTAATATGCAGGCTCATCTATCCATAATAATCGAGCTCATCTCTCCATAACAAGCAAACTCATCTATCCATAATAAGCAAGCTCATCTACACATACTAAGAAAGCCCATCTGTACATAATAAGCAAACTAATCTCTCTATAATAAGCAAGCCCATCTATCCATAACCATCAAACTCCTCTATCCATAATAATCAAGTTCATCTACCCACAATAAGCAAGCTCATCCGTACATAATAAGCAAGCTCATCCGTACATAATAAGCAAGCTCATCTATTCATAATAAGCAAGCTCATCTATTCATAATAAGCAAGCTCAACTCTCCATAATAAGCAAGCTCAACTCTCCATAATAAGCAAGCTCAACTCTCCATAATAATCAAGCTCATCTATCCATAATAATCAAGCTCATCTATCCATAATTAGCAAGCTCATCTATGCATAATAATCAAGCTCATCTACCCATAATGAGTGAGAGCTCATTATGGTTAAACAGGAACTAACTACAATATTTAACAACTAGAGGAACGAGAAAAGATTCTTCTTAAATTGTTCGGCGTTATTCCCTGTATGCATAAAGGGATAAGTTTTTCAACTAAGCGGCAATGTTTCCCATTTCGTGGATTCCATAATATTTACGATTAAAACATAAAATGATACAAGATGAAATAAATATAGAAATGCGGTAATTATGGGAAAAAGTAGGAAGAATAGGATTAAATGTTTTTAAAGATGCTCCGATCTTCCATGATTACGAAAAAAAATTTTTTTTTTAAGTTTAGCTATTCTCGGTGAGGTTTGTTCTTTTAATAATTAACAGCCTTGGTAACGTTTTTCAGACATTACTCATTATTTTTATCACGATTACTTTTTAACTAATTAATTACATGAGCTGGGCAGTAATCAAAACTTACTACTTTGAATTTATTAAATAAAACAAACTTATATATATATTACTTACTCTAGACTTACAAGAGACTAGTAATTATACTCAATGTTTTTAGAAAAAAATGTCTCTTAGAAATTTATTATTTATAATTTGTTAAAGAAAAAATAATAAGGGGAAAGAAAGTGAGTAAGGAATATTGTGGAGAGGCCAAAAGGTGAAACTATATATAGTTTATAAGAAAAAAAAACTAAGAAGAATTTTTATTTCTAAGATGTGATATCCCCGTTACAACTACGGTGTTGAAAAGGGATTTTTCCAAGAGGGAAAAAGACTGATGGGAAAAGACCGATGGGGACAACATGTGGGGTACGAAAATTAAGGGTAATAAGTTGGGCGATTACAACCGCAAACCTCCTTCGCGTTTATTGGGTTATGATAGTTATCACCGTCTACCCGTGACAGCACACCGGTAGGTCTGCTCACTCCAACTGGAGTTTTGCTGCCAAAAAATCCCTAAGGACATACTTTTTCATATGGGAGGTGGCGCCATCTATAAGTTAAAAATAACACTATGTTCCATTTATTCTGCCTAAAATACACTCGTGTCCAAAACTGGGGTTTACACTAAATGCTATTTCGATGGGAAAGGCACATATTTTTCTCTTTCACTCCCGATGTGCTTTATTTATAAAAAAAAATGATTTTACAAAAAATTAAAGAGCTAAAAAAAATTAAAAAAAATTACAACAAATCAAATTTTTTTAGGCACCCTATGAAGGAAAATCCACGATCAAAAATGATACAAAAATTGTAGGTGGAAAAACAGAAATTCGTAAAAAAAAACCAGATTTAGGAAAACAAATTTGTTTACATCAACAATCATATTCTAATAATTCTTTATGTTTATGTGAGAAAATCTGTCATTATGAATAATTTTTTTACGAATTCCTTTTCGATTTTCCATGTTTGCATCAATTTTAATCGTGGATTATCAAGCACATTTTATGTACATTTATACATTACAGTATATGTAAAATCGCAATTTATTTCAGATTATTGGGGGCTCGGGCCCCACGGGCCCATATAACTCTACGCCTATGGTAGCAGTAATCCATACTCAATGATTGGCGAGGAAAACTTCAAATTATTTCGATCGCAGCTATATAATTACTTCACTAGAATCTGACGTGGTTTGATGGATGATATGGTTGGGATAAATCGCCAAATGCTCCATAATTACAAATGTTAAACTGGCTCGCTCCGACTGTCCCACAAGTGAACTATATTTATATCAAACCTTCGACAGTTCTAGCAATCTTCATGGATGCCCAGATACAGGCCCGTGCATGGGATTTCTAAAAGAAGGGAGGAGATTGGTAGAATTTTTTTCGCTCATAAAGAACTTTTAATAATATTCTTTAAATGGCGGAGTTGGGGTAACTATGCAGTGCCTTACCCGGAAATACTATTGAAAGAGAACAAAATCCGATAAGTTCGTGTGTTTTAGATGCACCTCTGTGTTTAACCTAAGGGATATAACAAATCAAGAATTGACACAAGAACATTGCCAATTCGCGATATGAAAACAATAAATATATCGGTTTACATTATTTTCAATATGATAAAACCTCCTTAGTGGTGACAGATGAAAAATTCACACATTATTTTGAATATTAATAAAACTTTGCTGTACAAAATAGAAATTGTGGAAGAACAGAACTGAATATAGTAAAACTCCCTAACTGCCACTTCAGCAATTCCTGGTCCCAATGCTTGTTATCCTCTAATCCTTTTGAATAGAGCCCATCTCTAGAAAATGTACAGATACTCGACTCCTGATGTGTCCGCTATTCGGAGGTTTTATTGTAGTTTGAACCAATAAATTGTTTTTCTAACTTTCGACCGGTTTTGGTAACCTTCGGCCCGATTCCCTGTTTGCCCTAAGATGAAGGAACCAAAAAACCTTAGTTACGATTTCATCAAAACACAATATAAACTAACGCCCAGTTTCGTGAACACGCCACGTATAGAGATGATATCGGAATCACGTTTTAACTCGCCGATTTTTAATCTCAGCGATCGTCTATTGGATGAGAAATAACTTCGACGTTGCATTATGTTTATGGATTATCCAATATTTTACGAAACGCGATGTTTAAGTAACGATCATCCAATAGTCTTCCTACTTACCTGCTCCCACGTAGCAGCCTATTTGGTGCAAACTGCTTTGCCTCCCGGATCCATCTTGCTTGGAAGACCATCTCATCATCTTGCAGAGGGCCTTTATCTCCCACACCGACTTTTCTTGACTCTGCGCCTTTTCTTCTCCATTTCTTGGTGCTTTGTTTAAAGCTTCCCTGCCATCGTCTCTCACATATCTTCTTTGTGTTCCTCATTTCCATCATATTTTCTATCGCTCTAGTTTCAGTTGGAACGATTGTCTTGTATCGTCTGTCCCCCATTCACTCACGTCCTGTTTCCGTGTCTTCAAAAACTAATTTTAATTTGCTTTCACCTTGCACGGACGCCGCTTTGGATTCTCTCTCCTCCAGAAATATTGTACTATCTTCTACAACAAATCCCATTCTTTCTATTTATTTCTACAACAAAGCGATCTCTATTCATTCTTTACTTCATTTTGAACTTAATCAAAACCTACTCTGGGAACACACACTGGCGTACGCAGGGGGGTGTTGATGGGGTTGTATCCCCCATTGTAATGCAACTTCATATGTTTAACAAAAGAATATGTGCCTTGTAGCTTTGTATCACCTATAAAAGTTAAAATTTCAATGTTCGAAGAGCTACTTTCTCATTTAGTAAGGATGCCAAAATACAGTCATACTCTTTGGAAACAAATGAGCCTCTACAGTCATAACATCTATATTCTAAAGCTTTTTATTTTTCGGTTTTGAAAAATCTTTTCTGCCAAAACGTTAGATTAATCGATATATTGATATTCACTTCCACACTGCAAATAAAGCGTATTAAACTAGTCCTTGATAGGCAGCTTGTTGTATATGAAGGGCTTGTTGTATATAGATGGAACAGAAAATCAAGGATTTTACTTTTTTGCGCCCCCCCCCCTCAGCTGATGGATCCAGGGGCGTAGTCTACTTGGCCAAGCTCCAGAGGGGCCCCAAGCCCGGGTCTACTTGGCCTATACGTAAATCCAAACCTGCCCCCCCGTCCAATTTGAACACTACTATTTTTTGCGAAAGAATATTCCCGGCAAGATATTTTTTTTACTTTTATCAACCTCCTTATTTTAAAATTACCCCCCGTATGAACTTTCTGCGTACGCTTATGGGAATACAGAACCGTTTTTGCGACCATCTGTTCCATTTTTCTACTTTTCAAGTACCAAAAACAATCAAACAATTCTTTGTGAACGTAAAAATACCCTTAGATATAATACATTAGAGTTACTCACAACTTTGTGAAAATAAATATGTTGGCAGATACGTTCTACTTACCGTCCAAAACCACGTTTCAGAATATTCCAACTAACTGAAATAATTTTGTGTAATTTTGGAGACATCCCCATGGTGCACAATTATAAAACAATGCGAAAATGTACGCGATGGCTTAGTTGGCCCTCTTTTTGGCTGCGAAGTTGTAAAATGATTATTTTTCACATATGCGAATATATGCGTTTAACGTAAACGACATTTAACAAGCAAATGCGAAAACAAGTGTCCAAATAAATAAGCTGGTGTATCTCTTAAATTAAAAGCAAGTTTCACATTAATTTAATTACCTTACAACCAATTTTTGCTGTTTTAAAGTTAACTTTAAACTGTAAGCTACATTATTTATTTAATCTCCTAGCGAAGACGATGTACACTTTTAAGGCCTAATGCTTTCAAATTATAAACAAACTGGCTGGGTTAAAGCTTCTTAAAGAACTAAGAGGAAATCTTAAAATAATGGGATGTATATATCTTATATCTAATATTTGGAGTCTGATCATAATTCGCACAGTGTAACGATGTGGTTTTAAATTTTGTATTGATGGTTTTCATTTATTGTTTTTAGAATCTGCTGATGCTGCAAGATCTGGTGGATGCTTTCATAGTTTGAGCCAAGTGCAAACACCAAGCGGAATTATCAAAATGTCCGAACTTAAAGTTGGTGATCGCGTGCTTGCCGTGAATTCTAAAGGTGTCTTAATATTCAGTGAAGTTCTCATGTTCTTGGACAGAGATGAATCCCAAACGAGACTCTACTACACCCTCGAAACAGCCCAGGGATCAAAAATCACTTTGACACCAAGTCATCTCATTTTTGCTTCGAGCAACAAAAGGACAAAAGGCCTTGTAGAAGGCTCTGTGATGTTTGCCCGAAACGTTGAAGTCGGAAACTATATTTATACGAGTACAAGTGATGTTCGCGAAAATCAACTTGTTGACTCTGGTTCCACGAGGACCAACCTCGAACAAGTAATCAAAATAACTGTCACCAAAGAAACAGGAGTTTATGCTCCGCTGACGAGTGAAGGCAACATCGTTGTGAATAGAGTTGTTGCTTCATGTTACGCCATAATTCATCAGCAGACAATTGCGCACTTTGCTTTTCTACCAGTGAGGCTTGTCGAAAACTTTAAGCAAGCTTCGATGCACTTTCTACAAGAGCTGCATATTGTCTCCAACAAAACCTCTACCATTTCCAGAACACAGAATGGTATCCATTGGTATCCTAACATGTTGTACAAAATATCCCATTATATTGTGCCTCAAAGGTTCCTGTACGACAAATAGAGAAAATGTAAAATTTTACCTAGATTTTAACTTAGTTTGGTTCCTTTCGTTCAAAGATATCTGTTAAAAAAATGAAGATGGTTTGGTAACTTTACTATCCAAAATGAATTTGAAAACATGCGATGCAAACTTGCACCAGGTTGAAAACGAAAATGTGTTTTAAATTTCAAAAATTAATGAAAATAAACTGTTAAGAAAACTGAGATGAAAAAGAACGAATTATTTCCATCGCAAACTCGTTAACTTTGCTCTAAAAACAAACATTTCAAAGTTTGTATCTTTATCAGAATGTACCGTCTTCTTTCCAAGTCATATTTATTAACAATGCTGTGTCTGGTACAAGATTTAGTAGTTCATTACTTTTCAGTACTTTTGTTTCCGGTAGATGGACAGAACCATTCACTTTACTGAATGCACTCGTTCACACATTGTCGGTCTTTTCGAAGAATATATTCTTTGAAACCATACTTTTTCTTCTTCTGCAAACTTTCCTGAACGGCAACCATCATTTCTACTCACAGAATAAGAATGAAGAAATATCCACGTGAATGAATAAATAATCACTCGTAAATGAATGGATCATCATTCTCATAAATGAACGAGGAATGATTAGTGTCATTCAGCGTTCAATCCTAGTTTACTGTCTAATTTATCATTGCGGTTTGCTACAATTCCAGCTAAAAAATCATATAGCAGCACAAGTTTTAAGAAATATTTACATATGTTGAAAAATGATTATTCAGGTTTATTTTTCAATAAAAACATGGAAAAATCTACACGTTTTAGCTTAAATAAAAATTAATACGTTTTTACCTTAATAGAAATTAATACGTTCTCGCCTTAATTGAGTTATTTTTTCTCTATCCAGCCCCTGTAAATATCTAATCTACGGCATATGTTTGTATACGTATTTTCGTCCTACTTTGTTAAATACCCCCTCCCCCCAGCGCCAGATTATTTTGTAGGCCTTAGGCTGGAAGGATGGAACGGGCCCCTGAAGAATGCGGCCATCGTGATATTCGTGGGTTTTTTTCATTTTTTAAGTTCATTATTTTTAATTTTCTGATCTATCAATAAGGAAAATTTTTCGTGGATTGGCAAATGAACATTAAAATAACATTTTAATTTAAATAACACCAAGCTCCAAAGGGGCCCCAAACTTCCAGGGCCCCAAGCCCGGGTCTACTTGGCCTATACGTAAATTCAGACCTGTCCCCGCCCTATTTGAACACTACTATTTTCTGCAAAATAATATTCCGTGAAAGGTAATTTTTTTGCTTTATCAACCTCCTCATTTCAAAATCATATATGTGAGCTTAAATGTGATCTTGTTTAATTTCTCTAGGAAAATATTTTAGGAGATTTAAAAAAATATATATATGCTTAAAAAATGCAATAAAAAATTTTCACAGAATGCGATAAATGAAAAAATTCTAATTCATAAAATGCAAAAAACTAAATTATTCTGATTGGTTCTGTCTTGATGTGCCACATAGGTCGCTTTGTTATCTCTGGTGTATATGTATTTTTTGTGTATATTTTACCATATCCGTAATTTCAATGTTACTTGAAG
This sequence comes from Dysdera silvatica, assembly GCA_006491805.2. Lineage (NCBI taxonomy): Eukaryota > Metazoa > Arthropoda > Arachnida > Araneae > Dysderidae > Dysdera > Dysdera silvatica. The sequence continues at coordinate 151,870,924 of QLNU02014176.1, forward strand.
ATTTGTTTAGTTATTCTGATTTTTATGTACAGATATTGAAACTGTGATGCAACGAGAGGAAGTATACGATTTGTATTGTTCCGCAATTCCTTTTTTTTTTTCTTTTTAGCAAAATAAAATGTATATTTTTGTTATAATGATGAACGGATTCTCTTTGAACTGTGTGAACTTTTTATTTTACAAAATCAAAAAAAAAAGTGTGCCATTTGTGAATAAATGGGGAGGGTGAGAAATATACCAAAACCGCGAACAATTATAAAAAGCTTAAGGTGTATAGATGTTTATACCCAGGGAAGAAATTGACAGTTTATTCACATTTATTCGGAAAAGGGATCGACAATGTAAGGACATATATTAAGGAAAGAAACTGCCGATATCTCGACAATTATTTATGAAAGAAATCGAGAATGCATGAAGACGTTTATTCGTAGTCGTAGCCATGGTGGATGAAGAGGGGACTGAGCCCCTGAAAACTTTTTTTTTTCGAAATAAATTATTTTAGAACGTTATTTCAAAACTTTTGCTTTGTATATAATATACATGACAGTGGAAATTGTTCTTTGACGTTAAAAATATATTCAAAATAAGTTTCGAAGGTAAATCTTGTATACATCATATTTTTTTACAGAGATTAAGCCTTCATTTAAATTACGATAAAGATAATTGAAATTATAAAGTTTGATATACCTTTAAAAGTTTTCAATGCAAAATTAACGATAAGAAATGTGTTCATTACTGTTAAATATATTAGTTTACATAGATATTTTAATATTATTAAATACAGTAAAACCTCCCTACAACGATGTCCGATATAACGATAAATCCCTCTACAACGATAATTTTTCTCGGTCCGTATAATAGTGTTGTAGAGAGGTTTTACTGTATAATGAACCCTCCCTATAACAATAACTCCCTCTACAAAGATAATATTTCTCGGTCCGTATAATATTGTTGTTGAGAGGTTTTGCTGCATATTAATAAAATACACCAAAACATTAATAAATTTTGAGCCCCTTGTAGCTTTAAGAGGCCCCTCCCCGTAAGCGTCTGACTACGTGTCTGCGTTTATTCAGGACGAGGACTACAGGTGCATAGACATTTATTTAACAGAAACTGATGGATTTAGCAGAAATGGTTTAGCAGCATGATTTAGCAGAAACTGATTTAGAAGAAACTGATTTAGAAGAAACTGATTTAGAAGAAACTGATGACAAATAGACGCTTATTTAGAAAAGAAATAGGCAATGACCGGAGATTTGATTTAGAAAATCAATAGACAATGGATAGACATTTAATTTAGAAAATAAATAGACAATGGATAAACATTTAATTTAGAAAAGAAATTGGCAAGGAATAGACATTTAATTGAAAGGAATAGGAAATGAATTGGACAATTATTTTGGATAAGAAAAAAAAAGCCCAACGGTTTATGAACATATGTGTAGTTAAAAAATTGCGATGTAAGTGCCCTTATTTAGAAAAAAAAAATTGTGATGTATAGATAGTTAAGAAATCGACGACATAAAGCCATTTACAAAATTTTAAATACTATAAAAGTATATTATATTTATATTTATAGTAACACTGGACATTTCACTTCACGAATTCAATAGTATAACTTTTAATAACGTCATTATCGTGTGCATGGTAGTTTTATTACAGAATGTTTTTGTTTTAAAATTTATTCATTGTACGATGAAGTTATTTAAAATGTAGCTCTTCAATTGTAACTGTTAAAGAATTAAATACATACTCACCTGTGTCGTTTGTCGTATTAATGTTAATATATAATTATATGTAACCTGAAGTCACCACTAAATTGGCGAACTTGGACCTATCTTTAAAATATCCGTAAGTACCTAGCTTTTGAATTCCAACATGGCGTCTGATCCTCTTCGCCATTTGGCGACAACAAGCCGCAGCTTAATGCAATCTGTAGATGGGATTTGCGTAGAAGTTTCACTCTTCTGGACTGACTCTACAACTTTAAAGTTTCCGCATCTGGAAGCACAGTTTATGAATGTTAATATATCCAGCGAGACAACCAAATACAACATTGTGGTTGCAGCGTTGGATCAAAGGATGTTAAATGTTGTTAGTAATATAATTTTACCCTTACCAGGAACGGAGCAATATGAAACGCAAAATTTTCCAGCACTTCAATTACTAAATGTTTAGTGTAATATAATATTTATTAAATAACATTTGTTTTATATTCTATATCACTACACAAACTATGATCCGCACCCTATACTTACCCCCTCAGAAAGAAATACTGGTCCACAGAAAATTTTGGAATAATAATATTGTTTAACGAATTTAACCAATAATAATATTGGTTAACGAGTTTAACCAATAATAATGTTGGTTAAACTCGTTATTGTTACTTCTTATAGTAACTGTTACTAAAATTAAATGGCGACGAAAGGGATGCAGAATTTAATTAACTTACTTATTCAGAGTAGTTTCCTATAGTGCTGCCATCTTGTGAAAAATTCATAAATTAAAACTTGAACATATATACTGGGTTTAAATATCTGTTATATACCTTGCCAGCAACAAGTTAGCATAACATATAATGCATTCTTCATACCAACTTAATGAGTGAAATTGTGGTAATTAAATTTATTTAACCTACTTCTACCATTTTCAATCATTTACATTTATTTCTATAGTGCTGCCATCTCGTGATAAAAGCCACAAATAAAAACTACGTCATATCGCGAACGTACTTATACATCAGGTGTTGGCACGCATGAGGTCAATGAGAGTCGCATTCCAATTTATCATATATTATAAAGAGCCATGCCATAGTTACATAGTATTAAATACACAAATTTAATTAATATGGTTACATATTGTACCAAAGTCTTAAGTGCTGTATAAAATATACATGTAAGAAAATATAATTAAGAGAAAGAAAATACAAAGTAATTATTTCAAAGTTTAATAATAACCCCTAGAAGGATCTGTCGACGCAACCAAAGACCTATTTTCGAAGCGATTACGTACGACTTCTAAACTTCACTTTCTTAGCGAGTCAATTTAACAAGATTCATAAAAAAACTTCTGGAAAAAAAAAGGATTTAAATTTTCGACGGGTGCGACACTTAACTCCATTAAGAGCCGCATTTTCCCACCTCTGTTATATATTGTTACGGTAAATTGATATTTATAAAAATTTCTATTGAGAATTGATGGGAAATCAATTTTGAATGAATTTCGATAATTACCGATAGACGTTCCATTTCAGCACAGGCGCCGTTAGTGAGGGGGGATAAGGGGACCCGTACCCCTAATGTTGGTGTTAGGGTTCCATATCTCCCTTCAATTTCAAACAAAATGCCTTCTACTGGCATATTGTCCTCCCCACTCCTAATATTTTTATGCCGTTGGTGCCAATGTATTTCAGCGATATTACACTTTTACGTTCAAGGTTTTCGAATGGTGAGCAGGGCCGGATTCAGGTTATGATGCGCCGTGGGCACAATGACTTTTGGCACCCCCCCTCCATTGGCGGACCTAGGGGGTTAGCCCCTTAGAAAATTTCTTCTAAGCGTGGAAGTATACAGTTAAAAGAATTTTAATTATAATATTTAATAATAATTAATAAATAGATCATCCCTTTAAATTTCGAAGCTAGTTACATGCCCACCCCCCTTCCGCTGTACTACAGAAACAAATAAAACTCTGTCCTTCCGCCCCCTCAAATTCGACGAAAAATCGCAGACGATAGGGAAGGAGCGACATTTATGGTTAGCCTACCTTATATGCATTATTATAAGATATAATAACGATATTTTTATAAATAAATTTAGTTTATTTGACAAAGATTTTTTTTTTGGATATTTGGGAGGGGGGAAAGGGCGAATGCAGAATAAGATTTAAGTGAGGGTGCAAAGTTTGAAAATTTCACTTGTAAGTTTATTTTTAATTGTTTTTTACTTGAAAATAATAATTTTTAATGTAAATTTATTCTCCGGGGGGCGCATGCCTCCTGCCCGGATCCAGCTTTGTGGGGAGCAGGGGTTGTTTCACGCACTTTTCATAACTTCCGATTTAGGAAAAAAGGATGGTGAGCGCGTTCTTAGGGAGAGCTGATCGACAGAATTCTACGGTAAATAATTTGCAATTTAAAAAAAAAATCCGCAGCCTCTTGCGCCCTGGGCAAGTGCCCAACTTGCCCATTTATAAATCCGGCACTGATGGTGAGACTGGTCGGTCTTTATTCATTCATTCCTTCCCACCCCCTCCCCCTACGAAACGCGATACAGTTCTGCAGTTTTTATGGATGAGCGACCAGTGGTATTTCTGTTCTACAACTACAGGAATTAGTTGTTAAAAATGCGCATAGATGGCGCTGCAATGTATAGTTAAATTCCACAAAAAAATACAAGCTCTTAAACTATGATGCAATTCATTAAAATAGATTAGAAAGCCAGTTTAATAAACAACGTATGCTTAAATATAAACGTTATTTTAATAATTAAAGACAAAAGAATTTCATGATATAAATTTAGCCACCAGTGCATCGATTTTAAAAAAATTCTATATATACTAAAAATTACATTGGTTATGTAGGACAGCTAAGATCATGCGAATGATTAAATATTCTTGTGTCGGTGTCCTGATCAAGAATACGTCTGGGATTACAGCGCCGCCCCCGGCGGCCACCCTTCCCAATGAAACCCTTGCACAAAGAAGACCAAGAACACGTATTAAAGAAATAAAGATGAAATAGGAATTTTGTATCGAAGTAAATATAAGAAATTGTGGCCAGCTTAGGGATTTTGGTACTAAATTTGGACACTGATTCGTACAGTGAGTTCTCCCGCACGAGTGTAATTAGTTATAACTTTTAACAAACTTTTTTCAAACCCGATCGGTCGCATGAATTTGCGCTCTCTGAGTTTCCTACTCTAAAAGGTACTATGGGCGCGCCGTGATTCGTTTTTAATGAATAATGTTTTTCTTTTGATTTTACTTGATTTATATGTAAACCTGTGCTATAACGAATAATCGTGGGAGTGCGAGACACTGACTTCTTCGCCTTGCTGTTGCTGTGACTATGAATACCAGGAAAAAACATCAAACGTCCACCAGTTCTTCACCTGGTCACCTATCGAACAGGGAGCTGGACCAACAGGTGCGTAATGTCTCTGATGAGCTATCGAAATTTCGTAAACTGTGGTCCCAGGACTTAGAGAAGTTGAAAGGCTCCATTAATGAAAAAATAGATTTGAATTTGTGTTCTGGGACTGACGGAGATTCCGATCGCGCTGCCAAATTGGCCTCTGTTAAAAATGAAATACGGAAAGATCTTGATATTAAAATCACTGAAATAAATAATGAATGGGTATCGCGATTTGTCGTCTTGGAGAGCAAGGTTCAACATCTAGAAAGAACTACTGCTGATCTTGAATGCGCCCTAGAAGAACACCAGCATGACATTCGTCAGCCCTGTCTCATAATGTATGGTTTACCGGAAACTGAGAACGAAAACCCAATTACCGTTGCAGTGGATACTTTAAATGAAAAGATAAAAACTACCATGTTATCAAAGGATTTGGAAAACGCGCATCGTCTAGGAAGCGTAAGTCGCAATACCACTCACGGACAATCACCGAGACCAATGGTCATTAAATTTATAAGAATGGCTCAAAGAGACTATGTCTTCAAGAACAAAAGACTTCTGAAGGATACTGGCCTGGTCATAGCCGAAAGCCCACATTAGAAAACAGGCCTACAACAAAATTCGTGCCAAGGGCATACAATGCTGGACACAGCAGGGAAAAATTTTCTTGCTAACTGAGCGTGGTGAGAGGGTAATTCTCAAGTCACTGACTGACATCCGCAATTACAGAGAAAGAAATTAACATTATTCATTTGGATATGCATGATTTACTATTTCTTTTGTCGCTGTTGCAATTCCAATACTGTCCTTGCACCATAAAGACAAACTTTTTACTGAGCGTGATGATGTGGTTGTGCTCAGGTCGCTGATGGACAAACGCAGCTACAGAGAAAGAACTTAGGATTACTAAATTGGATGTACGTAGTCTACTATTTCTCTTGTTGCTGTTGCTTCACCGATATTGCTCTTGCGACATAAAAAGGTAAATGAAATTAACAGGCTAACCTTTTATATGATCATGATCCTGGCGTGTTTTGAGTATGTTCTTCATGTCATAATAGCCTACTTATCATAAATCGCATTAAATAACTTATAATTTTTCTAGGCTGTTCTGACCCTTTTTTCTTTTGTCCTTGCGCCATAATGGATCATGATTGCATCTGAGCTGTAAACGTGTTCTTGTCAAACTAACCTACTCATTATAAGCATGTTTCATAACTTGTAATTTATCATTTCTACGCCTAAACTGGTCAATCGAATGAATCTAGTGTTTTCAGTCAATTTTTTCATATTATATTCGATGTTAACTTACTTTATATTTATCAATGCAATGTCTATATTTCATATCAGATGCTTCTATATATTTCGTAAGACACCACACTGAATACAAGTATTATTTTATCCTTCAAGTGAACAGCGTTCAGCTTGTATATTACATGAAAATTGTTTATCTAATTAAATAATCTGTAAAACTTATATAGACGAATAACACGAGGACTCAGTTTAGATCTAAATTTCTAATCTGCTCTAACCTTCTTCCTTTTTGTCCTTGCGCCATAAATGATCATGATTTCATCTGTTTTAAACATTCCCTTGTTTTCCAACTAGCCTACTAATCACAAAACGTATTACGTAACTTATAATTTTTTTAAAAATTTTTACGTCTAAACTAAACAAATGAATCTATAGATTTCAGTCAGTTTTCTCATATTGCATTTGCTGTTGATAACTTTGTCTATCAATACAGTGTTTATATATCATATCAGATGCTTCTGGTTTTTTTTTTCACATGATACTACAAAGATATACTAACTACAATTTTTATTTTATCCTTCAAGTGAATGACGTTCAGTTTGTATAAAATTATATAGTTATATTGTAAATTTTGCGAGCAGTTCCCTATTGTAGGATGCATAATGACCATTACTGTCCTTACGCCTTAAATATTTAAATTTGTTTGCATAATAATTTAGCCTATTATCCAGATATATAATTTGATGGTCTTACACATGAATCAATTATAAATTCAGGTTTTGCCTTATCTAATGGGAATTTCGATGCACCGTGTTGGTTCAGTTGGATGTTTTAAATGTAAATTTTAATATTAAAATATTGGTATTTGATAACAGGCTATTACTCTTCGAAATGATTTTTTGTGTCGTATTCGCTAATTAACTAAACGACTATTATTGTGATATGGTGCGCCCAGATGGCTTTTGACCATATACGAATTGATATATCTTTATATCAAAGTATATTTATATTGAATTATTGTATTTTTACATTATTTATTTATTTTATTATTCTTTTATTTTTATTTTTATATATTTATTTATTTTAATTTTATTTTAATATTCTTTTACTATATTTTATAAATGTCATTCCTGAATAGCGGACATATAACCGATTGTGGCTTTGCGGCCCTTGGGGATTCATTCACTGAGCCGGATAATGAATTAACTCTTGATATTAATAACCAATATTACTATCCCTCACAGATTACTTCTCATAATCAAGTTAATAACACATTATTAACCGCTCATATTAATGCATGCAGTATTACTAACAAAGTGGAATTAATTGAAGACTTCATCCTTGGTATAAATCCATCCCCTGACATATTATGTATAACTGAGACCTAGCTCTGCCCAAATTAGGCTCCATCTCTTTTTGATTATGAATCGGTCTCGATTGCACGTGAATTGGGTAGAGGAGGTGGTGTTGTAATGTATGTTAAAAGAAAACATGAGTTTAATTTGATACCTCAATGGACGGGAATCTTCCCGGGGATTGAGATGCTGACATTACAGATTTATGGTATTTTTGTCACTACCATATATCGACCACCTTCTGGTGAATTGGGAGATTTTTTATGTCGTCTTCAGGACCTACTTGCCTTTATTACTTCCTCGAGAAAGAGGTTAATCATCATGGGAGACTTAAATATTGATTTATATACTTCCAATGAAAAATTTGTAAACCATACGCAAGCACAGAGACTATTGGATCAGATCTTCTCATTTGGATTTAATAACTATATTCATAACCCAACTAGAATTACATCACATTCTTGTACAGTTATTGATCACTGTATTACAAACGTTTTAAATCCACAATGTGGCATACTTCTTTATCAGATTAGCGATCATCTTCCCATATTTTCAATTTTTGGTATTTCACAGGGAATATCTAGAAGACATGGTAATCCATCTTTTATTAATTTGCAAATTATGTTCGATCAAAAACGATGTAAATAAACATTCAGCATTTATCACGGAGGTATCGTTAAATGCAAAAAATGAAGGCTTGATACTACAATTAGACTACAGACGTATATGAAATATCCCCTCCACCCAACTTTTCCAGATTTGACCAAAAACTTTTTTTCCCCAGAATTTTAGGAACGATTTAAAATTCCCTGAAAAATCCAGGTTTCATGGAAACTGCGGCACAAGTTTCAAAAACCGATTGCTAGATTTTTGATCGGCTTATATTTGTGCTTACATGAAATTTCAATAAAATCCTTTATTCACAAGCTTATAATTATTTTATTCAAATAACCAACCAAAACATTGGGTGCCGAATAAGAAAACTCAATCTCTGAATTTAAATAAAAGCACCTTTATTGTAACTAATTCATACAAATTGCAAGGCAAATTGAAATGAAAAATGATTCACCGTCAAAATTATTCAAACAAAGCAACTAACAAAAATACGAAAACACACATATGGTAGAAACCGAAGCAATCTAAGTTTCCTACTGCATGTATATATTTTTGGAATTAAACATCCGCTCTGTGTTTTTAATAAAAACGTTCACATTTGTGTCGGCTTGTTATGATCTGCGTACTCTACAATAGAAATGCTATTCAAAAACAAAGTGTAAAATTAGAAAATTGGGTGGCGTTAAATTTGTTTTGTAATATGTCGGCTATGACCATGTAACCTCTTGGTGTTAAAGTGAAATTTTTAGGCTCAGAAGGATTTTACTGGAGAATTTTGATAAAAATATTGCATCTGAATATAGTTTTGACAAGATTGCGTTGTATATGGATTTTTTGTAATTCTCCCCTAACCAAAATTTCTCCTTAATGGCAAGTGATAGAAGCGTTAATAGCTATTATGAAATAGTCAAACCTAGTGGAATTGGCATTGATGGGGGAGGGAGGGGAAGGGAGAGTAAATCATCGCGGAAAGGAAAAATTGTAATGTCTTAACCACAGCATGTTTTTGGATAATTATTGGAGTGTCTCTGCACCTTCGAACAGAAAAATGAATTTCGGAGATTTTTTTTTTTAAAGATATTACCCTTCTCAGGACCGACGCAATTGTTAAATAAATGAACATACCGAGGAGGGTGCAATGGGCGCACTTTCACTCCCTTGGCTTATAAAAAAGACAATCCACAAGAAACTATAGTCCAACAACATTATTCAATTGGAATTTTTCCTGGGTGCACCGCCCCCCGCACCTTCCATACAATTCTTGGGGTGCCAATGGTTAAATAGTCAACACACAAAGCCACCTTGGCGGGTCTTCTGTAATTTCTTGTGGGAGGGGGAGAGGATTTTATAATTTTTGACACCCATGCTTGAACTCAAACTGGAGCATGTGTATGGAAAAAAAAGACCCTGCCCTGAAGTCGAACCGGGGAAACACTACATGAACTGGAGTAGATTAATCTGCTTGTCGATCAAGGTACAGGAATGACGATCTTCTGGGTATATAAATGCCTTGGTGCCACTTCACTACCTTTGCCTACTTAAGGAAGAGCATGTAACTAGAGCTGGTTCACATATTACACGATATACTAGAGGATGCGAGATTATTACCTTTCTCAGGGATAACAATTGCCAAATAATGGTCAACACACAAAGCCACCGGGGCAAGTTTGTGGGGAAATTTATTGTACAATAATTTTCAGCACCCATTTATATGTAGCTGGAGTTGTTTTAAGGAGAAAGATGCCATCCCAATCCTGGATACAAACCAGAGGCCTTCCATTGAGCCTGGAGTTGTTTTGATCACCAGATGAACGAGGACAGGAACAAAATTCTATAAAGATGCAAGGTATTATTACACCTCTGGAGCATAAAAAAATTGCCAAATAATGGTTAAAAACAGCTCTAGCTTGAGCTAATTAATACGTGGGTGGCAGAAATTATTGTATAATAAATTCCCCCACGAAAACTCAAAACTCACCCTGGTGGCTTTGTGTGTTGACCATTATTTGGCAACTGGGCTATCCCTAAAAAGTGTAATAATATATCTTATATACGGGGATGGAGTATTTTCTGTCCTTGTTTGTCCAGCGGTCAAGGTACTCTGGTTCAACGGAGGGACCCTGGTTCGAATCCAGGATGGGGAAAGTGTCTCTTTTTTTTTTCTCCTTATAAAAAACTAGCTTGAGCTACTTATACGTGGGTGCCAAAAATTATTCTACAATACTAGGGGATGTTCACATATTGCATGATGCAGTAGGAGCTAGTCATATGGTATGATATACCGGGAATTATTCATATTGAATTATGTACTTGGGATTGTGCTATGTAATATGGAACCCTTAGTATACTCGGGACTATTCACATATTGCATACTGTAGGGGACTGTTTACATACTGCATAGCGTACTAGAAGTTCACATATTGAATAAAGGACTAGGTATAAACCAATCAGAATTTCAGGAGGTTCCACAGCAAACAGTTATTTTGACACTGGCGTAAGGTTTAAAAACATTGTTCCATGAATCTACTGCTCCATTTGTCAAATGGAGGTAGAATGACAAAGCCACAAATAACCTTCATTTGACAAAAGGGAGTAGTTGGTCCCTAAAAAACGTCATGTTTCTAAACCTAGATATTGATCATATACTGCATTATTCAACTGGGGTTATTTTCATAATGCATAGTGGCGCAGTATAGCCCAGATGCTCTTGCGCCATAAAAAAGCCAAACAATCAATCAACGCACAGTGTACTAGGACTATTTACATATTGCATAGTCTACTCAAGGGTGTTTGCATATTGTATAGTGTATTTGAAGCTGTTCATATATTGAATAGTGGACTAGATATTAACATATTGCATTATTCACATTACATATTGTAACGAGGCTCTTTTTCTTTCCCCTTTGTCAAAATTTTAAAAAAGGCTTTGAGAAAAATTCAAGGACTTTTCAAGGACCAACCACATTTTTGGCAGTTTTCAATTACTTTTCAAGGGCCCTGACTTGGCAAAAAAATTCAAGGACCGTGGGAACCATGTAATTTTATATTTTTTCATTAAATCAATTAAGTAAATCACATCTATGGTGGATGGAACTACCGGGATAAGCCAGGTGAATGTGACGATGGAAACTGTTATATGTGGTGTAAATTGTGTCAACTCCGATGGAGTGAACTGTGCAGAGGTACGAAAGGTGTGTTTCTTGTCGTGGGTGTACATACTCGTGCAGGTACTCTACTTTGAAATGGAACCGACACAATTTGCTCCTCCAATGGAAGTGACCTATGCCCTAACAAAGCGGGTGAATTTTGATGGGCATAGTGTCTCCCATGTTGCAAGACAGGTGTTTGTGATGATCCAATAGGAATCCATGGTGATGGAGCAGACTGATTTGGTATTGACAATGGTGAGGTAGGAGGCAATCACAACAAATTACGATGCAATCCTGAAGTCGTGGCACCAGCATAATCCTGGGGGAAAATGCTTGTTATTGTATATGAAACAATTTTAAATTACGATATGATTAAAATATGGCTAGATGATAAATTATATATATTATCATCCTTTTCAGGGTTATCAAAATTGCCTAATGGTCGGCTGTGAAGGACAGTGGTGGTTCTAGGCTAGGGGCAGGGGCGCGCAAGGGGAACTAATTAACTCGTGCACCTGATGGCACATTTGACTGCACAATTTCAGTTGACTGGGATTTTATGAATTATGACTGGTGCTGATGTCACAGTAGCAGTTGATACTGGAACAGAACATGAACGTGCATCAACAGCAGAAGTGGATTCTCCCAACATATTTATTGAAGTATGGCTAAGGGGATCACTGGGACATGGCCGACTTGAAAAATGGTTTTGAGCAAATGGCGAAGCAAGATAAAATCCTTACAAGAAAAACGAAGTTAGCATGACGTTGCTTTCAAATGGATACCAAATATCAAATTCTGATAATTAAACCACAGAATTGGATACAAATCGTTACGCACTTTGGAGTGGTATCAGTAACATCCTTTAGTGGTACTTCAAAACTGTGTGGCGGCATTCTACCCAAATCATTGACCAACTGTTGCAAAGGGTTCAAGATATTGGTAGGCGCAGCTAACGTCTGACTGCCCAACCTTCGTGAACACCACGGATTGAGGTACCGGTAGCCATGGTTCTGGATATGGTGAAGATATTGCAACAGCAGTTAACTTTAGACTATCAGAAACACATTCTATCACAATGTTGATTAAATCATCAGAATAAATGTTACAATCAATATATATCCGACTCGAAAAACCGGTTTGAGTTATTCTAGAGGGAGCATAAAATGAGGGAAAGAGAATTTTATCTTCAGACTAAAACCAAAACTACAAATTTTGATAATCAAAAATCTAACAACAAAACACTGCTTACCCCGAGTAACCACCATGATTCGCAGCTTCACTCGGTATTCCATTGTAAAAACTGAGCTGTGACGTGGCGTAAGAATCATTGTGGTTAACTCCACTTTGCAAAACAGTGGAAGGATCAGCAGGATAATCCTGCCCTCTAGAACTTGCGGCAGATTGTAATGCACTCGTTGATTCCTGTGGCTGCTGCTGTGTTGGTGCCATTATAGAAGTCCTATCGAATTCTACATATACCAAATGCCTGGAAATTAACGTACAATATTAAACTGCTCATTGTAAGGTTTAGCAAGACTTCTTTAACGTAACATATAAAACCCATTTACTTGCATTGAAAATCATAATGTTGTCTTGGATAGACCCCCCACCTAATACAGTGGCGTAGCTGCATAATTTGGGCCCAAGTGCAATCGCTGGTAAAGGGCGGCCCCACCCCATACCAGGATCCCACAATTATGCTATCTAAGGAGCCTCGACTTCCAAAAGGGTCCCCCCCACCAAGGGCCTCAATGCAACTGCATTGGTGTCACTACGCCACTGCCCAATAACATTTTTATTCTCCACTGAAGTCAGTATAAGGATCAGTAACAATTACAGGCAGGGCCGTAGTTAGATGCTTGTTATAGGGGGAGGGCTCTGAAAGTTACAGTGGGCTTAAAACCAAACATTTCGTTGTAATTAATATATATTATTTAAAACAAATTACACACAAACGCAGTTTAATTTGAGCAGGAGAAACATTTTACAATTGTTTCGGTGGAAAATCAAGCGTCCACCATCGTCAGAAAATTCGTCCAAGTTTGGACGAATTTTCTGACGAAATTTGTTTTAAATATTTTTGCGCGGTGTATCTCATATTTCTCTCGTATATAACATTGATGAATACGATTATTAACGTAAATTCTGGATTGAAAGCAGCTCATAAATTTTAGTATACTTTATAATTTCCCTTATCCTTATTATAAAGTTGATGAAGACCCAAACCTCTTTTAAGAAACATCTAAAATCTACCATAGAAATCTATTTTGAATGCACTTTTATCAGACTAATTTCCGTTGTCACGTACAATTTACAATTTCATACCAAAAAAAATTACAAAATTTATTGGGAAAACACATTTTCCAAGCGGCTAAGTTTCCAAACTGGGATTTTTTTTAAAATATTAATGTTACACAGCAACGTAAATTTTTGAAAATTATTGGGAGGGGGTCATCCAAGCACATACTACAAACATTAAAACCTAAGCAAAATTCCAATTTTTTCAAATAATTAGGGGCGAGGCCGGGCCCCCATATAACCCTAATATGATGTTACACTTCATCCGTAATTTTTTTTTTTAAATTTCTGCAACATTCGAGATTTTCCCCATGCCGGTCTTGCGAATTTCATTTTTTCCCCTTGAAAAAAAATTACGGTCCTAATAGTCACCTTCGTTGCCCTTGAGTCATAAAACTCAATGCAACACTCACAGCTTATCAAGAAACGATTTGTATTGCACTTGGGGCGGACCGAGTCCTCTCAAAGGGGGCCATACCTTGGATAACAGGAGGGTGCGAGTCCTATAGCCCATGAGGGTGCGTCCCATCGCCCTTGTGTTCCCACCGCCCCCTATTGCCACAGGAAACGCCAGTGTAGCGCGTGGTACGGCCTACCCTCCATACACGTGGTGTAACTTCTGATTGTAGGAGCGTGAATTGTCAAGACAAAGGGTTCTTACAAACCGTATTTCGGGAGGTTGGCACGAGCACGGTTTATTCACGCAGCTAATTCATGCTAACATGCTAAACTGTTTTCGTTTGTAAGTCTTACGGCGCAAGGACATCAAGGGTCATGATGCGCGAGTCCTACAGTTTTCCGAATCGCATGACCTTTTAACCTTGCTTGAGCTCCCCCAATTGTTTAGTTGGTACGACTCAGCCCCAAATAACTACCTGTGCGGGAACTACCCTATATAGCTGAATAATCCAATGCTTTATTGACAGACGATTTTCTAATTCCAAATTTCGGAACATATAGACAACCAAAATGAGCGTGAAAACTTAGTAGGTATATTGAGAATATAAAAAACACCAACTGCACTGATTTCAAAAGTAATATTTAGCGGTGGAGAATCAAATTTTGACTTTGTCCAAAGTATATCCATAGGTCCATATAACATGCCGCCTCCGCTGCAATGAATTTATAACGGTCGTTAATACATACATGTTATATTGATATAAGCCCATGTTACGAGGTACATGGGTTTCACTAGTCGGAGAAAGTGTACATACCGTTGCAGGTACTCTCCTTTGAAATGGAACAGGCAAACTTTGCTCCTGCAATGGAAGTGACCTATGCCCCAACAAAGCGAGTGAAATTTGATGGGCATGGTGTCTCCCATGTTGCAAGCCAGGTGTTTGTGATGATCCAATAGGAATCCACGGTGATGTGCCAAACTGAGTTGATATTGACAATGGTGAGGTAGGAGGCAATCGTAACAAATTACAATACAATCCCGAAGTCATGGCACCAGCATAATTCTAGGAGGGGAAGAAACACTTGTTATTACATATGAAACTGAAACAATTTTTAAATTCTATGATTAAAGTATGGCTAGATGATAAGTTGTTTTTATATGAGATATTATACTTCATAGTTAGCATACAAATACGACGAAATCTCCATTTTTGATATCAAATACCTGAATATGAGTTTTTGATATGAAATACCTAGAACTATGCATTTTCGATACAAAATACGAATTTATCAAAAATATGCATTACAAGCCCGCATTTTTGACAAAATACGAATTCACCAAAAATATGTATTTCAAATACGTGTATTTTCGATACCATCCAGCTCTGAATCAGAACCAAGATCCGGAATAGAATGAACAACTTACAGGTAAGCAATGGCGGACACAGAAGTCTGTCAAAGGAGATGGGGCTATTTGTTTCCAATTCCTAGCTTTAGAAAACTGTTCCGTAGTTTTTATTACATTTTCCATAATAAACATCGCTCATCGGCAAAAAAAAAAAAAAAATTCAAGGACTTTAAGGCACGTGGGACCATGTTGCGAAAAAATTCATAACTATGGATTCATGGGCGGAATTTTAACCAAAATATCTAAATAAAAGACGACATTTTTCTTTTTCTCCACACACATTTTTTCTCCTTCCCAACTTCGACGCTAGAGAGCGAAGTGGGGCGTTATTTGAGACTTACGCGTAGTTCAATTGAACGAGCGATCTGATTAAAAGAACGTTTCTCTTGAATGACAGATCTACTGACCCAAATAACCAAAGTGAACGGCTCTGCACATTATCCAGCGCACGTGCGTTCGGCATGTGAACTTTGAGTAAGGACGTGACACGTCACAAAGGAATTATAGGAAACCAAAGAGTTAATTTCTCAGGATTTTTCCAGAACATGAAAGTTTCCCGATTCTGTCCAAGGTCGTAGCTAGACGATTTTTACAGGGCAGTGCCGGATTAAGGCCAACTGGAAGGTTAGAAAACGCCCTTTAAGAAGGACCATGAGACAATTTACCATGACCTTTTCTTTGTTCATCTTCAACGTTCAACTATAAACACTAATCCCACTTACTAACCACATAAGCTAAGGTACCTTAACAGGACTCGAAAGATTCAGAAAGCCTCAACATCTGGCAAATAAGACCAAAATGAAATTAAAATTGCTATCGCTGACGTTACGCGTTAACCAAACGCGGTATTCTGCAAGTCATAATACCTCTGTCTCTCAGTAGTCAACTATAAACAAGATTAAACAAAACGCCTAAACTTTAACAACCCCTCCCCACCCCTAAATTCTCAGGGACACCCATTCATAGGAATTCGTTGATGTGTTTATACAGTTTATTATCACATTTATTAATATTAAATTCTAAAACGGACCAAACAATGAATAAATTTTTTTAACAAATCTTGCATTAAAAACCAAAACTCACAATTTCCCCCTTATTTTTACAGTATAGTGCAGCCGAAGACTAAACCCCCGTTAAGAAACATGTATATAAAGTCCAACGCGAATACCTATTTTCAACTCATTTTAACGTGAAAATAAATCCATGATCGGGTACAATTTTTACAAAACAATTTTAAATAAAATTCTGCAATGATATATTTTATGAAAATATTTTGCTGTTGGACGGGCTCAGCTACTTCCCTGGCCATAGCCCCGATTCTGTCGCCACACAGTTAATTTAACGACAATAAGAACACTTACTTTCAATCTTTAAAATGATAGATTCTGTTTGCTCCCAATTTATAATAAGTCTCCGTATCGATCTTTAAACGTAATTTCAATCACTGTTATTCGGTTTCCCGCACGACCAAAAACAAACATATATATGGCTACCTACGCTTCGTTGTATGCAAATAATAGTATCCCTTCTTTTCGGAAGTCTATGACTATGAGCTGCGGAAAGTTGTTTACATCCAAGGAAAATTATGTATATGTACTCAAAGACGAAAAAAGTTTGATTTTTCTTAAATATTTCAAATTATTAAGTATTCAGCATAAATGCACGGTATTTCGATATACATAATTCAACTCTATAAATTAATTTTGCAATTAAACACAATTTTGATAAAGGTGGGGAGGGTCTCATGGGAACCAGTTGAATCCCTTGCCTGGACCTTAAATGCATCAAAACTTCTGATATTTCTCTAAACCTATATTTTGGAAATGGCAAAAAATAAACATAAGTTAGAGAGAAATTAGATTAGAGATTAAATAAATTTTTTAGAAGAAATCACTGGGAAAACAAAATAAAATATATTTTCATTATATGTTGCCTTTACGATAATTGTTGGAGATAAATTACGAAATAAAATTGGCAAATCAAAAGAATAAGGTAAATTAAGAAATAAAACAAGAATAAGAAGTAAATTTATTCAACCTGTACACAGTATATTGTTGATGCATCTGTTTCAAAAAATTATTCTAACGCTTTAAGTGAAATTCTAGAGAGTCAGATATTGTTGATATGATTAGGTTAGAAATGAAGGAGGCAGAAAGCAATAGCTTGTTTCGAAGCTCTCAACCAGTTTGATGCGTACGACCTAAATTAATAATTTCCTCGTCTCAGATTACATCAATATGCATTGCTTTCATAACATTAAAGAATAAGAAAAGTAAATTTTTATTATCAGTATATATAATCATCATATTCAACCATAACCTATCCATGGCTGGATGAAGGTCTCTCCAAATGCTTTCCACACAAGTCTATCCTGAGCAATTCGCTTCCACGTCACCCCAACCTGTTTTCTTATTTCATCCACCCATCTAGTTTGAGGACGTTTTCTAGGTCTTCGGTGGTCTCTTGGAATCCAGTTCAGAATTTCTGTTGTCCATCGTTGATCAGTTCTTCTTGCAATATGCCCAGCCCATCGCCATTTCAGTCCTTTTACTTTAACAATGATGTCCTCTACTCTAGTTTGCTCTCTCACCCAAGTGTTTCTTTTTCGATCTCTCCTAGTTATTCCAAGCATGCACCTCTCCATGCTCCTTTGCGTTGTCTGTAACTTTCGTATTGCTCCAACTGTTAGACTCCATGTCTCTGATCCATAAGAGAGGACTGGCAATACACACTGGTTGAAGACTTTTCTTTTTAGACATAAAGGCAATTTCCCCTTCAGGATAAAACTGTTTCTTCCAATATATATATATATATATATATGGCCTGCAAAAGGGTTGCTGGTATCTAACTGGAAGGAGACCCACACGCTGAACGTATGTGACGATGTGTGGAACCGGCCAGGCCAGTAACCTAGTGTCCTACCCCGCCTTCAAGTGGTGCAGGCTGAGCTTTCTATTTGCGAAGCAAATTAATTATACTATAATTTTTGCCACCCACGTATTAATTAGCTCAAACTAGAGCTTATTTGTTTTGGAGAAAAAGAGGCGCCGTCCTCATCCTGGATTCGAACCAGGGTCCCCGCGTTTAGCCTGGAGTGTCTTGACCTACTAGACGAATGAGGAGTGTGTTGACCATTATTTGGCAATTGTGTTATCCCTGTGAAGGGTAATAATATCTTACAAGCAAATTAATATTTGCTGCACGGATAGAAAGGCGGAAGGGGAGGGCTAATTCACCAACCCGTCTAGCCAGCGTGGTGAAATTATGGCTAATTCCTCCATTATGTTGACACACCAGAAACCATGGCCCCTAGTCTCCAGGTGCTGGAGTGCTCCTGATCAAGGCAGCGGTCAGTGTGGCATGAAAGCAGGGGGTGCTAAGAATCACTGGAATGGCCCAGGCTGCCGTTTGTTATTGACCTTGGCTACGTTTAATGGACGATCCCTTGCTTCTGAAGCAAAACTTCAGGAATTGGAAGAAGAACTTGACAAGATCAAATGGGACATTGTAGGACTCAGTGAAGTTAGAAGAAAAGGTGAAGAGTTGGTGGAACTTAAAAGTGGACATTTGTTTTATTATAGAGGAACGGAAACTGGAAGAACAAGTGGTGTTGGCTTCTTAATCAACAAAAGAATTAAAGACTACCTTCTTGAAGTCGAAAGCACGTCAGATCGAGCAGCGAGGCTCGTTGTTCAACTACGGGTTACTTTACTTTAGATAGTACTAACATCGATAATTTCTAGAATGCCATTGGCTAGGTATGAATTACAAATTATGGATGACTTATTTGATGGATAGCGCAATTTATGAACAATCTATATTGCCAACACGTACATATTTTCATGGATGATTAATGTGGAAGAAGAGTCAGTGCACGAAACAATACTTCTCTCTTACTGACGATATCAGAAAACCTATTGGCATGTAATGCTAAAATAAATAATTCAGCGATTACTTTGCTTCTGGCGTATATAATGCAATTGATGGATTTCTTGTCTGGCGTAATTCATAATTGATACACCTGTTTTTCAAGAGTACTTCAATCATAATTATGTATGATACCAGCAGTTTAAATCCCAAACTATTATATACTGAATTACATTATGTATATTTGCATGGCATTTTAGAGGGAAAAGTTACAGATCTTTCTCCATTACTGTGGCTACTGAAGTCCCGCTACGCCACTGTAAAAGAGAAAGATCTGTAAGATCTGTGTTACTTGAATCAGCTATCGACAAACTCATGTCTGTAAATCAAAATGTTTGAATAATAGAAAATATATTAATTCAGAGGCCCAGCAAAATTTATATATAGTACATTGTTTAGTAGTCATAGTGCAAAAATTCTGTTTATAAAATATTATATGATCCGTGTATCTGAAGTTAGAAACAAAAGTTAGCTATTGCAATATCCTGCATTATTTTTTTATGATAATAAATTGACACCCACGTTTCGAAGCTCATACTAGAGCTGTTTTAGGTATATGAGAAAAAGAGACATCATCCCCCGTCTTGGAGTTTCTTTTTCTCCTATAACTAAAACAGTAGTATACGATGTATAAAAGTATTTACATTTAACTACCCAATATTTTTTAAATACTACATTATTATTTAATAGTTTAAAACCATAGTTTACGAAATTAGTAAGAAAAGCTATTTTTTAATTTAGATTAATAAACTTTAGAACATTTGACACCATTTTAATTTTGGCATGGGCAATAAATACATGCATTGCAGTTGCAGTAGAAAATTTCGATTTGAAAAGTCCCAATTCTGTTGTGATAAAAGGTGCCAACCTCACATTAGAGAGGATAGCCCTCTTTCAAAGAAGCGATGGCATTTCTTGATTGTTCCACGACTCTTTGCAAACATAACCTTAGAACAGTGCTAAGATTTTCATTTCTGTTCGGTTGTAGCTTTTACTTTGGGTCCCGCGGCAAAGTGAGAGGGCTTGTGTTCTTGGTTCATGATTTAGCTGCTCGGTCTTGGGTTTAAAGAAACAGAAGGCTGCTTCTTTGTTTTCGTTTGAAACTATTTGTTAATAGTTTACAATACGTGGCTAAACACTATGCACTGATAAGTGTCTTATAGAATAACATATAAGAAAAACAGAGCTACGAAAATTAGTTAAAAATAAGCATAAAACTAGTTGATTAATCTGAGATTACGCAGAGGCCCCTGGAATGTACGCCATTGTCTATAATCACCGAAATGTCTTGTTAGAGAAATTAGCATAAGCGCTGAAGAGCCCAAAAGCGACAGCATAAATGAGAAAAAACATTTAGTTGCAGATATTTAGTTCCAGTTTTACGAGTTTTCGGCTTACGAATTTTCAATTTGATGAGTTACTCTTTTTTCCAGATATCAACGAAATCAAAGTTTTGAACGTGAATTTCGATGAAAACAAATTTTTCAGATTCATAAATGCGGCATCTGAAACCACGTACATTGCATTATAATAAGGTGCTACTGTATTTGCGTTTGCTTGCTCGGGGAAAAATATATTTCTAGTTTGCGATTTTGATT
>QLNU02014176.1:151897690-151911900 GCA_006491805.2 Dysdera silvatica
GTTAGGCAGTGAAGTATTGGAAAGATGTCGGAACATTTCAATATGGATTTTTTTCTTCAATTGCGGTTGAAAGGGAAGAGGAATGTTGTTGGATTGGTTCGTGGGAGAAGATTTGTTTGGTTTGGAGTAGAAGGGCCCGGTTTGCAAGGTGCGCTAGGCCTAACGTGGATGACTGTGTAGTTAAAGAGGTGAAGTTATCAGACGGATAAAAGTTATTATGCCACTTTTATTTTATTCGTTGCACCAAGGAAAAAGAGCAGGGGAAGGGATGGAGGGAAAAGAGAAAGGTTAAGAGGTGAAGGGGGTGGAGGTTGGGAGTGGAAAAGGGACAGGAGAAAGAAATTAGAGGGGTAGTGGGGAGTAGGAAGAGACTGCCAAAAAAACTGGTTGGGAGGTGGAGAGGAGAAAAAACATGAGGAAGAGGTTAGAGGGATAGGAGTGAAGGAGAGAAAGAGGTTAGAGGGGTAGGAGTAAAGGAGAGAGAGGTTAGAAGGGGAGAGGGTAGAGGTGAAGGCTGGGTGTAGGATGGAGGAAGGAAAGGGGCGGAGCCTGTATTGAGACGTAAGCAACATGGCGGCAAGCCAAGACAAAGTTGCCAAGTGTATTGGAAACACTTCTCACTAAAAACGAAATGGAACAGTATCTGTACTAGCACCTAGTACTCTTCCACCGTAAAAAGTAATGGTAGCTAGTCACTGTGTAGAAATTCCCAGGTTCGGAATTCTTGGAAACGCTCCACTAGATCTAGGAAGGTAACGAACCGTGTATTAGCGCCAAAAGTGTTTTCAATGTAACGCATGTTTGGGCAAACACATGTTGTTTTGTATGCATCCGTAAACAGTCTGAATGAAAAAAAAAAAAAATCTATGGAGAAAAATGAGCCCAAAGGGCAGATGGACAAAACGAAACTAATTACGTCGAAATAACGAAACGAAACTAAGTCGTACGAAAACGCACGTCAAATGTTAATACTTAGCACTGCATATACAAAAACGTAAACAATCTTGTACAATTAAACGAAGATACTTAAACAATATTGAACGCAATACTAAAAATTATTTACGGTATAATTGAGAAAAATCATCTTACCCCCAAATTAAGATACAGTCTACATAAACAGGCGTAAAGTGAACAGTGGCGGTTAAAATAAATAGACCTTTCTGGACTTGACTTGTGCAAGAATATGTGGTCAAGTTTCAGAGAGGGGATGTTTTAATTTGCAGCATTAACAAAAGGATTTCTATTCTGACTGAAATAACCGACCACCCTTACCAATAGGGCTTTTCAGCATTTCTTTTAATTCGTTATTGTATTTAGTGAGCCGAAAAATGAATAAATTTAAAATATTTCTAATATTCGTGCAGTATTTAACTTTTAAATTTTTTTAAAGTTTGACGTATAAAAGAAGGGACGCGAAAACGACCTCAACCTCTCAAAGGCAGCTGTGACGTCATACACGCGACTAACGAGAACGGGAATGTGGCTTCTCGTTAGCCACGAAAGGGCAGAAGTGACGTCACTAGCAATACAGTGCGGCTAGCGTTAGCCGCGCAATACGTCGGTGAAGTGTGACGTTTCAATATGGCGCTGGGCACAAACAAACTGCCATTTGCTATGTTATGCTTATGAGATAGATTTAAAATGTTCTCATTTTATGAAATTTCCGTGTTTTTTTCGGATCAGCCGAAACTGATCGAACGTGCAGAAAACGCTATACGTTCTTCACATGTTCGATCTTTTTTTTATGACCCTGATAATGAAGAAATGCGAGAACAAATTCATGCTTCCATGAAGAGTAAAGTATATAGTATTCAGATACTGTACCCAGTCTGCGTTTATGTATGCATATATATACACATGTACTGAAAGAGCAATTTATTATATACACGTATATTATTTTTCTGGAAGCGATACATATTTTGCTGTGTAACTCTCAGTGCGCTTATAAAAAAATTTTTGCAGGAAATTAAAGGGCCATAAAAACACTTGACAGATTCGTAACAAATTAAATTTTTTTCAATAATTTCATGAACGAAGAAGATAAATTGTTCTTTCAGTGTGTATATATACAAGATCCGTTTTTTTTCAGGGGGGCTTGGTCGTACCCCACTTCAAGGAAATAAAAAATAAATAAATTATAAAAATTTATTTTAAGGGGCCAGCCTTAACAAAAACCTGACTACGTCGTTGATGGGGGTTATAATTATGGTTCAAGTTATTAGATATTCTGCCATATCCCCTACAGACAAAAAATAAATGGAAAATTAAAGATCTATAAAATCAAAACTGTAAATTTAAGGAGAAAAGAATTGATTTTCATAAAAGATCAAAACATTTTTTAAAGAAAATGATTGCGGCATCAAGACTTATTAATAGAACAAGAATTCTGAACAAAACTACCCAAAGTATATGGACATGTTTTGAATATATATACATATATTAACCCTCCACCAAAAAAAAAAAACCCAAATGAAATACAACAAATTAAATGCTTTTGTAACATACATGAACACAAAAGTTTGAATAAAAACCAAATATAAAAATTTATTAAACAAACCACTAAATTTAAAATTCATCTTTCTAATTCTCTTATGTTAATATCAGAAATTTGGTCCAACGTACAGGCGAATACAGAAAAAAATTCTTGGGGCGAAGAGAGAGGCACGGTACTATATAACTAACTTCACATTCCTTCAATGTGTGACTTACTCTAAAATATAATTGGAAGAGTTAATGGCTAATGACTATTTTGTGAACTATTTGAAAATACAGGCAGAATTTTTTTATTTTTTTTAAAAATTCTAATGCAGTTGGGAAGATTTTTTTTAAAACATTGATCTCATTATTGTCCCATCCCCTGAATTCGTGCAAAAGTACTCAAATGAAGTTTTCCTTTAATATATATATATATATATATATAATTTTTTTTTTTTATTTCAAAAATGCTGTTTTGAGTTTTTATATATATATATATTTTAAAAACGATAAAAAAATCTTCTCAGTACATATGTATATCACAGAGAAAGCGCATATAGAGGGCTTTAAAATGAGCTCAAGATGAACTTTCTAGCTAAAACAGGTGCTTAGATATTTACATGAATGTGACTCAAGATCAATGAAAAAGTTATTTTATTTTTTAATTTCCAAAAATTAATTCCAGGAAAACGGAACCTCCGAAAACTATGAAAATTTGCAATTTGCTCCATAGGTAAATATAAATCAAAAATCATTGGAATCTGAAAATTAAAGGTCAATGCCCCGGTTGATGTGATTTGAATGACCTTTGATAGAAATTATAGATACCTGGACATTTTTGCCCAAAGTGCATGTTTGCGTTTGTCTTTTGGGAATCTATAAAAAGAACATTTATTCCCGACAGTCCGGTGGTTGCAACAAGCTACAAAATATAAACCCATTTTTATTTGCAAGCTTAAGAAATGCTAATTACTACGATCGTCAATGTTAAGTCAATGGGCCCAATCTGCTGCTTGTGCCCAGCAGCCATGTTGTGACGTCACGACTTCACCGACGTATACGGTAGATAATGAAGCGTTTTCGGTCACGTGATTTTTTGAGCTGTTTTCATGCACTTTCTATTCTTAATATAAATGCAATCAATTTTTTTTTCAAAATTTCGCTTCGATATTAGTAATCAGCGACATTTTATTGTTCAAAGATGATATTTTTTTTATTTGTGTTTAAGAATACTGAACAATCCTATTATCTGTCTTACGAAAATAACCCCGTACTTTTTATTTGCCCAAAGTACAGCAAGGAGATCAAAGTTTTGTTACAGCAACCTCATATTAAAATGAACGTTTTAATATAAAACTTTAAGTGTATTTAAGGAGTTACTGGAGCTTAAAAAAACCGTTATCTTCGAAGAAATCGACAGTAAGAAGCTAGTTTTTTAAGAGGGAGCTATAAATCGCAAAAAAAAAAAACCTGTGGAAAGAAATAGATTACCCTTGTTAAGGAGGCTAGAATACGTAGTGTGCTGTTCCCTATTGTTCTTTGGCGAAAAACCCATGCTCCAACTTGGCGAAAAGGATAGGTTGCGCTCGTATTCTTGCCGTCCCTACCCTAGCAGACGACGGCTAATTCTTTTTCTGCTCGTTCCTTATTTTGACAGATAGTTTCGCTTTATTTCAGTGTTTGTTTTGCAGTTAAATTTTGGAAATTATATATTTTCTTGTTCTGTTTTTACTTTTAATATTTCAGCTTGTTTCTCAAACTGGAAAGTGATGGTACGGTTGGTATCAGCAAACGAAAAAAATGTGACAGAAAATGTTTCGTTCCTGGCTGAAAGAGTGGCTATAAGAGCGATGAAAGTAATAATATTTTATTTTCAACGCCAAAAGATCCAGCGGCTTTACAAAAATCGAATAATTAAATTTCTCGCGCGGACAAAGATCTTGAGATCTATAATGTTGACTGCAGTTTCCATATCGATGAACGTTTTATGGAAACACATTATAAATATGTTGTTAAAGCGAAGAAGTGCTTTTGCCATGCACCAAACCAAAACTAACCCATGACGACATACCTACGATTTTTCCAAATCTTCCTAGCTATTTGGCAAAGCAATTACACCCCCCCCCAAAAAAGAAGAAGAAGAAGAAGTTTGAAGATGCCACAAATTAATTTTAGCAAAAAAAAGCAAAAGCAAGCTAATTACCAGCTGCAAATGAGATGATGACAGAGGAATTTGCAAACACTCAAATAAATATGAATGATGTTCCTTTACCATCAACACAATGGAATAAAATAATTTTCCCTCGAGTCTCCAACCATCTCTGTGTTTGCATGGTGGAGTGCATTTACCATCTGTGATACTCGTGAAATAAGTGTTAAGGTATTATTACCCTAAATAATATACTTGAAATAAGGTTAATGGGACCAGCCAACATGGTAATTGTTGAAAATAATGAGCAAATTTTATGTGTCTGTAACATTTTGTGGATGTGTAATGAAACATAAAACTCTGTTACTCTGTTCTGAAAAAAGTTAAAAACCATTTTATATGAAGTCGACAAATCATTAATATATCAAAGAGCTGGTATTGTCCAGGAATTTCAGAGTGTGATTACAGAGGCTAGAAAAAGCTTCTGTAATATGATGCTACCTGTTCATGGTTTTAAATTATAGGACGAAATAATTCATAACAAACTTTGCACTAGTAACAGAGTTACTCCATCCAGAAATCGTTGTTTACCATGTTTATTTCTCGAAAACAGTTATTAGACAATAGAATAAAGGCAAAAAGAAAGAAACTTATAAAAGTAAACACTAAACTAAAATATCAAAATGCTGTACATCAACAGAAAGCATTAAAGGGTAAGATTTCATCGTTGAAATTTAAATCATTGCGGCAAAACACAATTGTAAATAATCCAACAGTTTCAAAACATCCACGTTTTGTTAATCTGCCTTATAAACAATAATTGGCTATCAAAGAATGCCTGAAGGTAGCACGTAGAAAATCTTCACGTGGAATGAACTATGAAAAAGAATGGCTTCTTGAATGTATTATTATGCGAATGAAAAGTCCTCGTCTTTATAAACATCTTCCCATAAATAAGATCATTTCATTACCTGGTCGAACTTGCCTAAAAACGTCCTTGAAAGCGCATGGTGGTGGATACGACTTTAATTTGAAGTTATTTGACATTTTGAAAAACAACATTAGTGACTCGGAAGATTTCTTAAAGCATGGTAATCTTTTATTTGATGATTTAAAGCTATCTGAAAATCTGCAACTTCAGCCTGATGGTATCGTACAAGAATATACTGATTATGGGGGGAAAAAACACCATCTGATTTGCAAAACAAGCGGTATGACCACGGCCTTGTATTATTATTTCAACCGTTTGGGGGTGACTGGGTGCAAATAGTGGGCGTGTTTGCTATACATAAAAATGTTAAAGGTGAGTCATTAGCAAAAATACTTGTAGAAGCGATTATTTATGTAGAAAATGCTGGCCTATTTGTTAATGCAGTAACAGGAGATGGAGCAACATAGAATAGACCAATGTAGCGTCAATTTGTTTTTGGGGTAAATAAATCCAATGAAGTACAATACAAAGTGTCACATCTATGCGATAACAATAGAAGTTTGTACTTCATTTCAGATTTCCCACATCTGATCAAATGTCTTTGCAATTCATTTTTGAAATCTGGGTTTATTACCCCTGTTGGTGAAATTCAATCTGAATTTATCAAAGCATCTTGGAAGGAACAGGGGGATAAACCAAATCAGTTGATGCCAAAGTTGTCACATATTTATCTTTATCCAAATAGTTTTGAAAAGATGCGTGTGAACTACACATTTCAACTATTCAGTGATGAGGTTTTGAAAGGAATGCATATGTATAAACAGGTGATTTCGCAATATGGAGATCCACAACCAACTTTTCACTTTGTCAATAAATTGCGAAATTTAAGTTGTGAATCTTTCTGAATTAAACGAAATTTTAATTTCCTTAGAAAAAGCACAATTGAAAGTTTTAAAATTACACTAAGTAGCACTTTATCTTACTTTCATACCTATCTCAATACTTTAATTTTAAATATTTGTTAACATCGAGGTTAAGTCAGGACAAGATAGAGAATTTATTCAGCATTGTTCGTCAGACAAAGGGGTGCAACAACCATCCAACACCAAGTTAATTTCTAATTATCATCAATTGTTTGAGTTTTTACAACCTGGTCCGTCCCTCAAGAGGTAGTAACGCATTAGCATGTTTTCGATGCTTTAATTTCTACTTCAAGTCAGCGATTTTCTAAAGCATCAAAAGAATCATCACTTCAACTAGTTATCGATGGCTTAATAGAGATGATTAACTCATGGGTGCAAATAACATTTAAGATAAATATCAACAAATTCCTACTCATCTTGATAGGTTTGTTCAACGGCGTGATTTCAGAATAATTTATTATACGGCTGGTTATATTGTTCGAAAATTTCTAAGTAAATTAAAGTGTTCTGATTGCAATGAGAAACTTATACCGAATAGTAATGAGGAGAATTTTGAATTAGCGATTTTTTTCAAAGAAATCGACCGTGGTGGCTTAATGTATCCTTCAATAACCTTGATGCATTTAATTAAGGAAATGTTTGTTTGGATTTTTTTATGGCGCAAGAGCATCTGGGCTATACTGCGCCAAGTTAAGGAAATGGAAAACAGTTTTAGTAAGCATGTCAGTTCAAATGAACTGCATAGTGAAACAATATTAGACATTATTTTGGAGTTAAATCCATCAAATTTCACGTTTGTGGGATGTGATGTATACAAGTATATATTGACAAAAAAGATCATTCAATTTTATATTATAACCCAGATGCATTTTTCATTTAAAGAGTAGGAACAATGTAAATGATGCAAAACAAATAATATATTACAATAATGAGAAACGTTTTATATCATAATTTGATGTTAGACAATATCAGATCATGTTTTTGTTATTTGCTGGTATTTCTGAAACGAACACCCAATTAGTAGTCCCAGTTATGGTGATGATGTATTTGCCTTTTCAGCACATAAACTGTATACTGTTTCTGACGACAAACTTTTATATATTTATGCCACAGTGGCAACTTTGCAAGAATGTGCTGCGGACATTCTGTGAATGCGTCCTGTTAAATGTTCAGAGTTAGGATGGTGGACGTATTATATTTTAATTGGTTTTCCACCCCAACTTGGAGGCATGTAAAATTTCTCTGTATATTTTTGTTAATACGAATTCTTGGTTTGCGCTTCTCAAGAGAATATCCTGGAGAAAAGCATCTTATCTAGCTTCTAGAGCCAGATAGCCTGTGTGTATATATTTCCCAATTTAGGATAGTGTTTTCTGGTGATTCCATCTTACTTGGAGGTGTAAATAGACTCTTGCTTAAAGAACAATCTTCATTCGCAGGAAGAATTAAAGGCGTCTGGGAATGCCCACGGCGTGCCCTGCGAGGCAAGAAAAACAGGAAGATGTCTGGGAATACCCATGGCATGCCGTGCTTGATGTTACGCATTAGAAGGAAAACGCATCACAAGATAGCATCGAAATGTGACGTCTAGGAATGGCCATGGCGTGCCCTGCGAGGCAAAACGACGAAGTACTGAGTCTGACTGTACATATCATAAATAGAAGCATTGTATCATATTATAATCGGTGTACCATGCGTACTATCAATGAATATGCTTCATTCTCTTCTTGCAAGTAATCTTGTTTTACATACCTAGATGCCTGTAGAAGATGTGGGAAGGCGGGCGAATAAAAGCTTTGATTTTGGGGCTGGATTCCTCGATTATAAGCACAGAGGATAAGAACAAAAAATTAAGAATTTTGGTTAAAGTATCTGTACGAAAGCTTGGGCCGGCATATCTGGTATGCTAGGAAGTTTTTTTGTTTTTTTGTTTTTTGCGAAATGTTGAATTCGCTCAATATCATTGAAAACCAATTGTTTTTGGATGTGTTCTTAAGAAGAAAATTCTCCAATTATGATGCAAAAGTCTTGCAATTTTCTGAATGGGATTGGGCCCCAAGTTACAGTCCCATGATTTGAGTATCTCCTCGCCTAACGAAATGTATCTCCCACCACTATGGTTCATCTGGAGACGTCGAACGCCACGATGCCATGTGTATTTTACTGATCAACGTTATTAATGAGAAGATTTTCATCTTTTTGTGTTTCTGGTTTGTCATCTTGTCCTTCCTCTTACGCTTCACGTTGCTGTTTCATGGAACCATGTTCCTGTCTGGTAAAGCTAGGCTGTTTATCCTACGATCGAAGGCTAGTTTGTCCCGCTATGATCATATGATCATCTCCGTGTTCTTCGCCAGTGTAGTTATTCTGATTGGTTCATGCTTGAGCTACTGTGCAAGAACTTGGATGCCATCTACTTTAAAGATCTTATCACCGATCTCGCTATAAAGTTAGAACCAAAAGATGATTATAATATTGTCAAAACTCTATTGACTAGTTTTTAACCTGTTGTTCAAAGCAAGTTATAATAGGCAACAGCAACCCCCAATAACGTCGCGAACAAAATTTAAGGCCACGGAGAAAGTATTTTGAGAAGGAGGAGCGTTTTAGTAGAAGAAATGTTTGTGAAGATTGTAAGCACTCGAGGTGTCTTGGAGTTGTTGGTTAATAAAAACCCTAACCAAAAATCAACAAATATACCCATCACTACAATTTAGTCATCTCATAAATAAAGTAATTAATATTAATCAATTACAACTTGACAGTTTGTATTTTATTTACGCTGTCAAAACCGCTATAAATATGTTTAAACATAAACACCCTCTGTTTGTGTGTGTGTTTTCCCCAGAGGAAAAAGTATTTATTCAACATGCACCATAAAATATGACATGTATCGATGTTCTCATTTTGCAGCTTGTATAATACATTTACAAAAATATAGAAATATATATATATATTTACAAGATAGATAACGTAATTGATATAAACCGCTGTTAACACTCATTAAGTTCATTTATAAAGTCCAGTTGATTTGTGTAATTTGCACTAGAATGAAGAGAACTACAAAAAGTCCATCAGAAAAGAAAAATCCATGAAATCACCGAAAAACCGTTTAGAAACCATTTCTTTAAGTGCAAGAGGCCATTGTTCGCTATAGATTGACGCTTTCCTAAGCATGCTAATTGTAGCAGGTTCCAGCGTTTGACAGTGTAAAATAACATGCTCCGCTATTTGCTCAACAGTTTCGTTAAAAAAGTAGGAAGAAGATTCTCGCAGACTGAATCTTTGAAAATATTGGCCAAACCTCCAATGACCAGTTAGCGACTGGGTTAACTTGTAAGAGAGTTCTAGATGGTTTGCATTCAGCCAGTCCAGATGGTTGGGAAAATTTTATTTGTTACGCTGCCGTTCCGTGAATGCTTCCATAGTTCCTCCCATTTCTGAAATATGGTATCTTGAACAATTTTTTTGATTTCAGTCATAGGAGCTATATGGTATATTATTGGAAGGTCATCTGATGTGGTGGCAAACTTAGAAAGTGCATCGAAGTTTTCATTTCCCCGATTTCCGTTGTGGGCTTTACTCCAATTCAGTTTTATCACCCAATGATTTAAGTGGAGATTTGACATAACTTGCCGAATGCCCGCTGAGATGGGATAATGGTCGTTGAATGTTGTCGTTTTGAATTTAATCAATTGTGATCTGGCTATCAGTGTAAATGATGGACTTTTTTGTTGATATACGCTATGCTTTGCCATTCAAGTG
The DNA here is from genome assembly GCA_006491805.2 of Dysdera silvatica. Classification (NCBI taxonomy): domain Eukaryota; kingdom Metazoa; phylum Arthropoda; class Arachnida; order Araneae; family Dysderidae; genus Dysdera; species Dysdera silvatica. Next base: position 151,907,934 of record QLNU02014176.1, read on the forward strand.
TTCAAGAACCAATGAAATCGCTATTGCTTCTGCTTGGTAATTTGAATACAATGGATGCAGTCTGTATTTTCCCGCTTTGACAACAATGCCCTCCTTGTAAACGATGAAAGCATATCAGACCTGTTCATTAATTTTACTACCATCTGTATATATTTGAAATTCAAACTGGGAGTCGAACGTATGGCCAACGTTGTTAATTTTCCCAGGATGAATCCATTTAGAGGGCGGAATAGACAGATCATGGCTCTGGATATCTATTGCCTTCGTTTTGGATCGAAAAATTCCAACTATTTCCTGTACTTTTAAACATATTGGAGTAATTCCTTCCAGAAGACACGCAGCTTCATATGAAATGGTTCTAAATCCCTTAATAATACGCAAGGTTATGCTTCTCCGTATAGAATTAAGCTTACGTTGACTATAATTTTTATTTAAAGCAGAAATCCAGGCGGGGGCTGCATATATTAATAGGGGACCAATAGCTCCTTAATAAAGAATTTTTAAGACAGGGGATCCTATTCCCCAGGTCACCTTCGCCATTTTAGATAAAGCATTAATAATATTAAAAGATTTTTTGCGGATGTAATTGATGTGAGTATTCCAATTCAGTTTATCATCAAAAAATACATCAAGGTACTTTATTAAGTCTTTAACAATTTCGAGTCTCTTTCGGTTCAAAAAAATTAATATTAGGTGTTTTACTCTCTTGCGAGTAAAGTGCATTGCCATTGATTTATTGTCGTTAAAAACGACTTTATTGCTATAGGACCATTTTAATACTTGTTTTAAACACACGTTTGTGTGTGTGTGTATATATATATATACAGGGTGGTTAGTAAAGTCCTTATACTATATAAAGCCCCAGATAACTGTCGAAAGGAGAGAGCTACATTTATGAACGTGATATATATGCATAGTAAAATAACTATGGGCTACAAGATGAGGCTGCGTGCAACGCCCCTTGCTGAAAAATTCAGAACTCAGAGTTGCTATCTCGAAAACTGTTCAAGATACGGTAAAAAAGTCAATTACAAAGTTGTTAAACACCAGCTAGTTAGTACGAAACGATTTTTTTCCATCACGTTAAAGAGGAAAAAATCGTGATTTAGGAAGTTTAAGTGCTACAGGATGCCCCTGCGTGACAGCTTTCCCTTCGTACAGTTATACATAGAGGAGAAGCTTCGGGTAGGGGCGATATTTTCATTGCACACACGATCTCGTCATAAAGCGCATGATATGAAAACGTGTACCCTGCGTCATACGTTATCCGTAAACATAAAATAGTGACCAGGCAAGGAGTGTAAGACAGTGTGAGAAGTGAAACCGTGAGTTAAACGTCTGTAGTTATACAGTAGACGGCGAATTATTCCAACAACGTGTATTGCGAGATGGTGCTGTTATATGGGGAATGTGGTCGTAATGCAAGAGAAAGTGCACAACAATATGTCGTACGTTACCCTGCGGGACCCCATCGGACTACAATGACCATCACTAATGTGGTTCGATGGTTGAAAGAGATGGGTAGCGTTACACCTCGTCTCCGTTCAGGTCGCCCCGCAGGTGTAAGTTAGGGTGTGCAACCAGAAGACGTTTTAGCTTATGTTCTGGCCCACCCACAGTGCAGTTCAAGGGAAGTTCGTATGATGTGTGGCGGCAAATCTTGCAGCAAGTGGGAGCTCACCCCTACTATGGAATACTGCTGCAGTCACTAGTTCCAGGGGATGCTGAGCGACGTTTTGATTGGTGAAACTTCGTTACGAACACCTTAGATATGCAGCCGAATTTTTTAGCGAACGTAGTTTTGGACGAACGTGTCAAAATTCACCCGTGCTGGGTTGTTAAATAGACACAACGGACATTATTGGGCTCTCGAAAATCCTTTATGGAGACGACCAGTCCGACATCAGGTGCAGTAGTCTGTTAATGTGTGTGTGGTGCGGTATTTTGAACAATAGACTCATTGGACCTGTGTTCTACGAGGGCACGCTAACGGGACGTCGGTATTTGCAGCTTTCGTACTATCGGACTTTTTGGATGATGTTCCATTGAGTGAGCGGAGAACCATGTAGTTCCAATATGACGGCGCTCCTCCTCCTCACCATCCAACAGAAGTACAATTATTATTATCCCAAACCTTCCGCCAACAGGTCATTGGCTAGGGTGGTAGTGTGAGCTGACCTGCACGGTCACCGGACCTTACCACATGGGGCTTCTTCCTTTGAGGCATCTCAAAAGACAGGTCTATCACACCTAACCGACGACTGTGGACAATGTCGGCAGTCGCATTACCAATGCCTGTACAAGCGTCACGTCTGCAATGCTACTGAATGTGCGAGAATAAATGCTCTATAGGATACAAACGCGTATTGTGGCCGACGGTGGCCACACGTAATGAGCACACATAATGACACACAGTAATACGCTGTTCACATTTTTCGAACCAAATACCCACATATTAGCGTTTGACGTGTTCTATTCCCGCAATTCATGTATCATTTCGTACTGCATCAGTGATGCTGGACAACTTTGGAATTAACTTTTTTTTTTCCGTTTCTTGAATAGTTTTCGAGATAGCAGATCTACGTTCTGAATTTTTCCGCTAGGTATGTAATTTCAACTGATGATGTTAGAATGGCAAATGTAAATGTAAAAATGGCATGAAAATAAAATTTGTATTTGTACGCTGCACACAGTCTTATCTTGTAGCGCATAGTCACTTCACTACGTATACAGCACGTACATACATATCATATTCATACATCTAGCGCCCTCCGTTTTGCAGTTATCAGCGTGTATAATGACTTTACTAAATCACCCTAAAAATTGTGAGTACAACGAAAGTTATCACTCATAGCTGAAGCTTCCACTCTATGCATAGCTGTATGAAGGGAAAGCTGTCATGCAGGGGCGTTCTGTACCTCTTAAACTTCCTAAATCGCGATTTTTTCCCTGTTAAAGTAGTGAAAAGAAAATGTTTCGTACTAACTAGCTGGTGCTTAGCAACTTTGTAATTAACATTTTTCCCCGTATCTTGAATAGTTTTCGAGATAGAAGCTCTAAGTTCTGAATTTTTCCGCTAGAGGCGCTGCACGCAGTCTCATCTTGTAGTACATAGTTACTTTACTATACCTACACATCACGTTCATACATATAACTCTTTGTTCAACAGTTATCTGCGTGCATAAGGACTTTACTAACCATCCTGGCCCTGTATATGCATGCACAGTTCTATTATAATGGGGGTTATAAATCTCTATCAACCGCTTCTCCCTCCCTCCCCAATTATGAAGATAATAATCAATGAAGCTTTGGCCAATTTCATGCCTGTAATCATCTGTTGCCATGGGGGTTGTATTTAAATAATTAATTTTAGTATTAGGATTAGTTGTAAGTATTTAAATAGTTTTAGCTACTAAAAGACGAAGTATTTCATTTGATACTCATTAATATGAATGTATCGGTGTGTAAATGATGCTACAATAGCAAAAGTAGTTTTAAAAATATTTTAATATGATAATCATACAAAATTTTCGTATTTCAACATCGTAAAATATTTTTTAGTATATTCTGAAAGCTTTGACGTAGTTCATACAGCTTTAAACTTTGATAATTCGTGGCTCTGGAAGCACAAAACTTTCTGCTGCAAATACAGTTTCCTCCATGATGGTAGAAGGCACTGCGTGGTGAGAAGATAGAGACAAGATGGCGGCCGCTTGACCAACTTGAACACAATCTTTTTGATTAAAACCACGAATTAGAGCTGCGATCATGCCAGATGCAAAGCTAAAAATACATAAGACACATTTTTAAGTATTTAAACAAGGAATCTTGACAGATTCATGCACGTTATCAAATTCACCAATTACTCGTTCCTTACTAGATGAAGCTTACGATGTTGCAAGTGCCCTGTGGAGCAATACTTTTTCATGTTACGCTAACCTATATTCCTATTTTAGCTATTTATCTA
>QLNU02014176.1:151912000-151923460 GCA_006491805.2 Dysdera silvatica
CACTTCAGTTTATCTCCCAATGATTTGAGTGCAGATTTGACATACCTTGCCGAATGCCCGCTGAGATGGGATAATGGTTGTTGACTGTTGTCGTTTTGAATGGAATCAATTGTGATCTGGCTATCAGTGTAAACGATGGACTTTTTTGTTGATATACGCTATGCTTTACCATTCAAGTGTTCAAGAACCAATGCAATCGCTATTGCTTCTGCTTGGTAATTTGAATACAATGGATGCAGTCTGTATTTTCCCGCTTTGACAAGAATGCCCTCCTTGTAAACGATGAAAGCATATCAGACCTGTTCATTAATTTTACTACCATCTCTATATATTTGAAATTCAAACTGGGAGTCGAACATATGGCCAACGTTGTTAATTTTCCCAGGATGAATCCATTTAGAGGGCGGAATAGACAGATCATGGCTCTGGATATCTATTGCCTTCGTCTTGGATCGAAAAATTCCAACTATTTCCTGTACTTTTAAACATATTGGAGTAATTCCTTCCAGAAGACACGCAGCTTCATATGAAATGGTTCTAAATCCCTTAATAATACGCAAGGTTATGCTTCTCCGTATAGAATTAAGCTTACGTTGACTATAATTTTTATTTAAAGCAGAAATCCAGGCGGGGGCTGCATATATTAATAGGGGACCAATAGCTCCTTAATAAAGAATTTTTAAGACAGGGGATCCTATTCCCCAGGTCACCTTCGCCATTTTAGATAAAGCATTAATAATATTAAAAGATTTTTTGCGGATGTAATTGATGTGAGTATTCCAATTCAGTTTATCATCAAAAAATACATCAAGGTACTTTATTAAGTCTTTAACAATTTCGAGTCTCTTTCGGTTCAAAAAAATTAATATTAGGTGTTTTACTCTCTTGCGAGTAAAGTGCATTGCCATTGATTTATTGTCGTTAAAAACGACTTTATTGCTATAGGACCATTTTAATACTTGTTTTAAACACACGTTTGTGTGTGTGCGTATATATATATATCATCATCATCATCATATTCAACCATTATCTATCCACTGCTGGATGAAGGTCTCTCCAAATGCTTTCCACACAAGTCTATCCTGGGCCATTCGTTTCCACGTCACCCCAACCTCTTTTCTTATTTCATCCACCCATCTAGTTTGAGGACGTTTTCTAGGTCTTCGGTGGTCTCTTGGAATCCAGTTCAGAATTTCTGTTGTCCATCGTTGATCAGTTCTTCTTGCAATATGCCCAGCCCATCGCCATTTCAGCCCTTTTACTTTAACAATGATGTCCTCTACTCTAGTTTGCTCTCTCACCCAAGTGTTTCTTTTTCGATCTCTCCTAGTTATTCCAAGCATGCACCTCTCCATGCTCCTTTGCGTTGTCTGTAACTTTCGTATTGCTCCAACTGTTAGACTCCATGTCTCTGATCCATAAGAGAGGACTGGCAATACACACTGGTTGAAGACCTTTCTTTTTAGACACAAAGGCAATTTCCCCTTCAGGATAAAACTGTTTCTTCCAAATGCACTCCAGCCAAGTTTAATACGTCTGTTGAGTTCTTTCATAATGTTGCCATCCATTGAAATCCAAATATATATATATATATACAGAGTGGTTGGTAAAGCCCTTATACACGCAAATAATTGTCGAACGGAGGGAGCTATATGTACGAACGTGATGTATAGGTATAGTAAAGTAACTATGCGATACGAGACTGCGTGCAGCGACCCTAGCGGAAAATTCAGAACTTAGAACTGCTATCTCGAAAACTATTCAAGATACGGGGAAAAGTCAATTGCAAAGTTGTTAAGCACCAGCTAGTTAGTACGAAACGATTGTTTTTGTTTTTTTTTCACCACCTTAAAAAGGCAAAAATTGTGATTTGTGAAGTTTAAGGGGTGCAGGACGCCCCTGCGCGACAGCTTTCCCTTCGTACAGCTCTGCGTGGAGGAGAAGCTTCGGATAGGGGCGATACTTTCATCGCACGCATAATCTCGTCACAAAGCGGATGATATGCAAATGTGTACGCTACGTCATACGTTATCGGTAAGCATAAAATAGTGGCCAGGCAAGTAGTATAAGACAGTGTGAGAAGTGAAACGGTGCGTTAAATGTCTGTACTTATATATTATATGGCGAATTATTCCAACGAGTATTCGAGATGGTGCTGTTATATGGGGAATATGGTCGTAATACAAGAGAAAGTGCATGACAATATGCCGTCCGTTTTCCTTCGGGACTCCATCCGACTGCAATGACCATCACTAATGTGGTTCGATGGTTGAAAGAGATGGGTAGCGTTACACCTCGTCCCCGTTCAGGTCGCCACGCAGGTGTAAGTCAGGGTGTGCAACCAGAGGACGTTTTAGCTTATGTTCTGATCCACACATGGGGCAGTTCAAGAGAAGTTGTTATGATGTGTGGCCTAACAGGCTGCCGTGTGCGGCAAATCTTGCAGCAAGTGGGAGCTCACCCCTACCGTGGAGTGCTGCTGCAGTCACTAGTTCCAGGGGCTGCTGAGCGACGTTTTTGTTGATGCAACTTTGTTATGAACACCTTAGATATGCAGCCGAATTTTTTAGCGAACGTAGTTTTGGACGAACGTGTCAAAATTCACCCGTGCTGGGTTGTTAAATAGACATAACGACCATTATTGGGTGCTCGAAAATTCTTCATGGGGGGACGACCAGGCCGACATCAGGTGTGGTGGTGGTCTGTTAATGTGTGGTGCGGTATTTTGAACAACAGACTCATTGGACCTATGTACTACGAGGGCACATTAACGGGACGTCGATATTTGCAGCTGCTACATGGCGTACTATCGGATATTTTGCATGATGTTCCATTGAGTGAGCGGAGAACCATGTGGTTCCAACATAACGGCGTTCCTCCTCCTCCTCACCATTCAACAGAAGTACAACTATTCTTGTCCCACACGTTCCGCTAGCAGGTCATTGGCTCTGATGGTAGTGTGAGCTGGCCTGACTGGTCACCGGACCTTATCACATGGGGCTTCTTCCTTTGGGGCTATCTCAAAAGACACGTCTATCACACCCAACCGGACGATGTCCGCAGTCGCATTACCGATTTCTGTACAAGCGTCATACCTGCAATGCTGCTGAATGTGCAAGAAGAAACGCTCCACCGTATACAAACGTGTATTGCAGCCGACGGTGGCCACATCGAGCACACATAATAATATACAGTAGTACGCTGTTCACATTTGCTGAACCAAATACCCACATATTAGCATTTGACGTGTTCTATTACCGCAATTCATGTATCATTTCGTACTGCATCAGTGATGCTGGACAACTTTGTAATTAACATTTTTTCTGTTTCTTAAATAGTTTTTGAGATAGAAGCTCTGCGTTCTGAATTTTCCGCTAGGTGTGTAATGTCAACTGATGATGTGAAAATGGCAAATGTGAATGTAAAAATGGTATGAAAATAAAATTTACATTTGTACGCTGCACGCAGTCTCACCTTGTAGCGCATAGTTACTTCATTACGTATACAGTGCGTACATACATATCACGTTCATACATCTAGCGCCCTCCGTTTTGCAGTTATTAGCGTGTATAATGACTTTACTAAATCACCCTAAAAATTGTGAGTACAACGAAAGTTATCACTCATAGCTGAAGCTTCCACTCTATGCATAGCTGTATGAAGGGAAAGCTGTCATGCAGGGGCGTTCTGTACCTCTTAAACTTCCTAAATCGCGATTTTTTCCCTGTTAAAGTAGTGAAAAGAAAATGTTTCGTACTAATTAGCTGGTGCTTAACAACTTTGTAATTAACATTTTTCCCCGTATCTTGAATAGTTTTCGAGATAGAAGCTCTAAGTTCTGGATTTTTCCGCTAGGGGCGCTGCACGCAGTCTCGTCTTATAACGCATAGTCACTTTACTATACCTATACCTCACGTTCGTACATATAGCTCTCTCCGTTCGACAGTTATCTGCGTGTATACGGACTTCACTAACCATCCTGGCCCTGTATATGCATGCACAGTTCTATTATAATGGGGGTTATAAATCTCTATCAACCGCTTCTCCCTCCCTCCCCAATTATGAAGATAATAATCAATGAAGCTTTGGCCAATTTCATGCCTGTAATCATCTGTTGCCATGGGGGTTGTATTTAAATAATTAATTTTAGTATTAGGATTAGTTGTAAGTATTTAAATAGTTTTAGCTACTAAAAGACGAAGTATTTCATTTGATACTCATTAATATGAATGTATCGGTGTGTAAATGATGCTACAATAGCAAAAGTAGTTTTAAAAATATTTTAATATGATAATCATACAAAATTTTCGTATTTCAACATCGTAAAATATTTTTTAGTATATTCTGAAAGCTTTGACGTAGTTCATACAGCTTTAAACTTTGATAATTCGTGGCTCTGGAAGCACAAAACTTTCTGCTGCAAATACAGTTTCCTCCATGATGGTAGAAGGCACTGCGTGGTGAGAAGATAGAGACAAGATGGCGGCCGCTTGACCAACTTGAACACAATCTTTTTGATTAAAACCACGAATTAGAGCTGCGATCATGCCAGATGCAAAGCTAAAAATACATAAGACACATTTTTAAGTATTTAAACAAGGAATCTTGACAGATTCATGCACGTTATCAAATTCACCAATTACTCGTTCCTTACTAGATGAAGCTTACGATGTTGCAAGTGCCCTGTGGAGCAATACTTTTTCATGTTACGCTAACCTATATTCCTATTTTAGCTATTTATCTACCTTATCACTATTTATTTGCTGTTATTTATTTGTTTAAAGACATTTTCGCTATTTTTGATAGACTTTAGGAATCTAGTTGCGAATTTCGGCTGTCCAAAGTCAGGGTTGGGAAAAAGACAAAGAGCCTTTAGACAGTTTAGCAGATAGCCTCCCCCACAAACCAATTATGTTTGTTCGCTTTCGCTTTCTTTACGGCTCAAAGACTACAGTGGTCATGCTGCGCCGGGACCTACTGTTTTCCGAGGAATCCGAACCTCTTAAGGCCTAGGGAACCAAACCCCGGACTACAGTGAGCAGTGCGATCTTTATGAGATCTCTGAGTAAGCGTTCTTTTTGCACTGCAATTATGTTTGTTATATTGTCTAAGTTTCGTGTTGGGGCCCTCTAAGGATCCCGAACCCCTGGGCATTTTTCCCCCTGCCAAGCCCTGTCCAACGTTAGATAATTCTTGCGACCGAAGTCAGTCTTATGTCCATCCCATTGTTATTTAGACTTTTAATTTTTTACTTTAATAGTGATGTCCACAACCCCTGTTTGCTCACTTAGCTTAGCTTTTCCAAACATTCATATCTTCATGCTTCCGTAAGTCGCGTTTTCTTAGCTGCGCATTGCTGTTTGTTCATTGCTAATGGCCTTATGGCATGTTACGCTGGTGCACAACGTAATGTGCACTTTACGAACACGCTTCCATCAGTTTTTTATTTTTTGGATAGGTAAACTATTGCGCTGAAACATTTTAATGTTATTGTGGCGCAAAATGGGCGCAGTAAGGGAAACAAACTTTAAGACTTCCAATTCCTGAAGTCTTCCTATAGACGCAAACAAGCAAGCAAGCACCCATTATGCCCAGGCAAAATGATTCATTTGCTAACGCCTATTCGTGGTCTATTTCGTGGTCCAATTGAAATGAATTGAAGAAATCTTGTTTTAAAAAGCCGTGGAGTAAATGTTTTTGAGCGTTTATTCGGTAATTTTACTTTGAAAGCCAACGCACATGCGATATTTTTTTCCCCAGCCAATACGAGGAATTTTACCTCATACAACCCGTGATTTTAGTTTGGTAACCATTGAAATTTCCTTTTTCGCCAAGTACCAGTAAGTGATACTAAAAGTGAATGCATAAAAATAATTAGCAAAAATAAAAGTATTTTACTTATCAAACATATACAATTATGAGGCGTTAATATTTTAAAGAAACTGAAATGTAACAAACTAAAACAAGCGTTAATTTACGATTTGTATTAATATTTTACTTTAAAATTTAAGTTGTCATTAAGTGTATTTGTAAAACTATTAGAATCGGCAATATAGTAGGATATTCATAAGGCATAGATATGTAACTTTTTGAAAGTAAAATATTTTTTTTTTTTGATCTAATGTATGCACGCACCTCAATAATCTAGTAGTGATTCTAGTCTTCGGGTTCGCCGAGCTGGGTTCGACATCTAATAAGTTTGATTGGATGGAATTTTTTTATTTTTTCTAAGTGATGCTAAGTCATTGGTTACACCGCAGCTTACACCTGGGTGTGGTTCCCAACGGTGAGGTTCGAATTCCTTGGGAACTATAGATCAAAGCTAACCATGGCCTTAATTGTCCTTGCACCATAAAGCACGAAACAACCCCTAAATAAACTGCTAAATGTGTTTATAGTTTATATTCTATCAATATGTGTGTGTTTCTATTTCTTTACGTATACTTATTATCGTTCTTATTCGTAACAATATCCAAGGACTTAAGTTGATTGTAAGAAGAAAGCAAGTTCCAAAGAAATTTAATTAATTTAGTACCAACGAAACTTTAATAGAAATAAAAAAAATATCTCTTAATACTTATAATAGCAGAGTATATACTATAAAAGTAACCCATATAGTAAGAAAAATTACCAATTGAATCAGCAGAATTAACTTTACGTCACAATACGAAATACACCTTACGTCAACCTTCCAGTTTTCAGAGGAAAAGTGGGTTGTGCTTGAGAAAGGGAATTTATTTTTATCTCCAATGAGTTGGTCGCTTTATATTTCAAAGGGAGAGGTTTAGTAATTCTTCTCGTAAGTGGGTTTTCGCCAAGAAAAGGGTGGTCAAAATTTTCTTTGATTGAATGAGCTTGAGACCTTAATAACTAGAGAAATATAGATTTCTCAGCATTTTCGCATTAATATTTTTTGTTTAGAATTTTACAAGGAATCTTGCTATATACTTTAATTCCGGCCGTTAACAGACACCCTGTGTGTGTGTGTGTGTGTGTGCGCGCGTGTATGTATGCATGTATGTATGTATATACAGTGAAACCTGTCTAAGGCGGAAACTCACGGGACCGGAAAAAAATTCCGTAGTATGCAGGTTTCCGCCTTATGGAGGTTACATGCAAAATAACTACATACATAGTTAAATTCAGTGGTAAGAGATCACTGCATATTTTATTTTCATTGTCTTATCGTGCGAACATTAAAACTATATTTAATTTCTTTTTGATAAAAATATTTTATCACTGCATTTTATATTTATTAATTTTAATTTTTGCCTTATTTTGTTAGTAATTACGATCAATATGGTGTAAATTTCATGCTAACTATGCATGCCAATTCCATACAAAAAGGTTTTTATTACGTAAGCTTAAATTGTAACGATAAAGTACCTCCCTTGTAAAGATAATGATTCCCTTGTATAAAGATACTCTCCCTTGCGGTGGGTTTATCCATGAATTGATAAAGTCGATATGAGTGACTTTTCGTTCTGGTTAATAATGAACGTTTTTATTTAAGAAGTGGGTGGCACTGGCATACGTAAGAGGGGTCGATTATGATTGTAACCCCATTGCGATGAAATTGTATATAGTATACATGTAAATACAATGGGAGTTGTCGCTCTGTAAACCCTCCCCCCCCCAATAGTAAGCTTATAATCCTTTCCTTGTGAATACCTATGGTATGATATTCCTATGGTGGGCGGATGGTGTGAAAAATGGTAGTCGGACAATCATAGGCGTAGGCAGAAAGTTCATAAGGGGATTATAGGCTTAATGGGATGGGTTACAGAGCTATAACTCATATATTCCTATGTTAAATATACAAAATTTCATTGCAATGGGAGGTGTTACACAGTAGCGGTTTTAGTGGGTGGGCTGGGTGGGACTTGGCTCACCCAAATATTTGCGAAAAGTAAAAAGTTTGAAAGTTTGTCAACGTGTGAATAGGAGGATGTTTTTCTCAAGTACAATTGCAACAGAGTTGTTTTTAGACGCAATTTTTATACGGGGATAAGTATGTATTCATTGTATATAAGGGTCAGAATATACAATATGTATACTCCTTCGCAAGCATATTTCAAAAGTGTGGGAATAATTAAAAAGGGTTATATAGATTGAAACGCTATAAGATTTCATCTTAACGTGAATACAAACCGGACTAACCTGAAACCCTTTCGCTGTTCACTGCACTTTGATATCAGACCTATGGAAGATGATAGTGCTTGACTTTCTGATCACGAATATGTAATCATTTGTCTGCTAAAATGATATGACAATTTTTTATGAATATTTGAAGTCCAAAAATGACACTTTTTTCGCCAGGTTTGATATTTTTTAATCGCACTGTATGTGAGCAAAAACAGGTTTGAAGTCTCTAAAATTATGAAGGATCATCGTATTTAACGGATAAAAATAAAAAAATTATGTCTCAGCTAATTTAAACTAAAATCTGTCATTCTTAAAATGTGCCCACTGTTATCAATTGCTTTGCTTCACTCTTTTCTTTTTTTGTACTGTAACACTTTTACGACATTCCTGAGATGTACACAGTTTAATTTTTCTCATTTTTAAATAAAGAGCATAATTCAACAATTAATCCACAATTTATGGTTACATAACTTCATGAAATTTTGTTCACATTTTTTCTAATTACAATAAATGCATTTTCAAATAGCCTACTATTAAGTTTTGTTCACATTTTTTTTTAAATTCCATGGTTGCAACAGCATGTGATATGCAATGACCACATCCAGGTTGTGTAAATATAGCAACTTTTCATTATTCATACACGTCATTTATTCATACATCTCATATATGGATACTCATATATTCACACATTTCATTTATTCATGCATATCAAATATTCATACTCACATATTAATACATCTCATATATGGATACTCATATATTCACACACTTCATTTATTCATGCATATCAAATATTCATATTCACATATTAATACATCTCATATATGGATACTCATATATTCATACATTTCATTTATTCTTACTCACATATTCACACATCTTGTATATGAATACTCATATATTCATTCATACATTTCATTTATTTATACTCATGTATGCATGCTTATATGTATTCATGTGCTTCTTTTCCTCATGAGATAATATTTTGGAAAAAGAAATGTAAAAGAAACTTGATATGGGCTGCGGTAATACGAAATAACTACCTCGAACGAAAACCTGGAGTAGCCTTCAAAATTGTCCTCAATTTCGCCAAGTATCTATTCTAAAAGTTCAGTTTTCATATTATTTTTTTTACATGGTTTGAATTAGCTGATACATAATTTTTTATTTTTATCTGTTAAATATGATGATCCTTTATAATTTTAAGATTTTAGGAGCTGTTCCTTCGACTATTTCAATGTCTTCGTTTAATCCACTGTTACTTTCGTATAGATTTTTGTAGAATTCTTCAACTCTTCTAAGTATTTCTTCCCTATTTCTTGTTACGGTGCCATCCTCTCCTTTTAATGCAATGATGTGTTTCTTCCCAACAGATAAACTTCCTTTAACAACCCTTCAACTAACTTTATATAATATATATATATATATATATATATATATATATATATATATATATATAATAATGTAGAACTTACCAGTCGCCTGCTCCGGATACACTAACAATTTTCGAAGACTCTGGTGCTGGATAATGGACAGCGTATACTTCATCCTAACAGATGTTAAAAAAAAAAAAAATTAGAAAAAAAAAGAAAAAAAGATTAAAAATATTATTTTTGACTTACGCACTAAAGCGGAGCAGGGGCGGACTGAGTCCTCTCAAAGGGCGCATTGGGTTATCGGAGGACGTGAGTTACATAGCCCAGGAGGGGGTCCCGTCCCGGGGGACGATTGGCCGGCGACCCAGTCCGCCCCTGAAGCGGAGTTTCATGTGATAATTACTTAAAATAAAATTCGTATGCTCATGTTATTCGACTTACATTATAATTCTAACTTTAGAGAGTGAAAAAAAAAAATCGCCTCTCAAGTTAGTCTCCATCCAGTAACTTCCAGATTCGGAGGAGGAAAAGGCAAATAGTCTGACGTGTGGCCAAACAGACAGACAATCAGATGAGGGATAAAAGAAAAATAGTTGGATCCTTTGGATCTCCCTTTCGGTTTCTTAAAATAATATACCATGCAATTATAACATGCAGCAAAACTAAAATTATCTCAGATCTTTATTCAGAGCCCTCATGGGCGATAGGACTTGCGCCCTCATGGGCTATAGGACTCGCGCCCTCGATAATCCAAGGTATGCGCCCTTTGAGAAGACCCAGTCCGCCCATGGAAACAGTGACGTAGAAATGAGGACAGAAGCCCCCACTGGATATCAAAACATAGTATTTTTTCTAACTAAGGCCGCATTATATAATCTTCCTTGAAGCCACTTCATGAAGTCCCCATGAGTTTTGAATTCCTACACCACCGATAGGCATACTGACAGAGTCAAATGGCGGGACAGACAAGTAGACAGGAAAACAGATGGGAAGACGGACAAATAGACAGCCAGATGGGTCTTTGGGGTATGTGAGTATGTTCTTCAAATCAGAATAAAGAAAATATCTACTTATTACACAAATAAAACATGACTTCATTAACTTTAGACAATAATTCTTGACACTCACGTTTAGACTCAAACTAATTTTCACTTAAGCTTTACTAACTTCAGATAATAATTTTTGACGCCCACGCTTAAGCTCAAGTTAACTTTCGCTTAAATTTCGTTAACCTTAAAAATCGTAAAGCAAAAATGTTCACATCATAATTGTCATATTAAAAATACAACGAGGTACTGCTAGCGGTCCGTGTATACAGTACGAGAGATAGTTCCCTACTGACCGCTCAATCAATATTTGGAAAATGTTCTAAAACAAATATTGATACTGTTGCCAAATATAGAAATTAAAACAATATATAATACCATAAAACTAAATTACCTTTCCCGTTTCCATTTGCAATTAAAAATGGCAATATAAGAACGAAAGCAGTAATCATAAAAGTTGTACAATTCCGCCATTTTAATGGCACTCAGAAAGTGAAAGGTTTCACTGCACTTCGTCTTTATCTTTCTCTTTGCTTTCCATTTCTTAAATTTTTAATGTACTTGTAATTATAAATCATAACTACATAAGTTGAATATCGTAACTTGTGCTATACAACAAAATTCATAAAACGCTGGCATTTTGACGCTTTTGAATAAATATATAAACGTTTAACAGATTATTATTTTATCGGCGTATCCATAGAAATACCGTTCCATGTGAAACTCTTAAATTTGAAAACGTTAAAACCCAATATTAAACTCAGTGGCTTACGATAGAGGTCTCAAACTTCCCCGTTGGATATCAAAATACATTGTTTTCTCCAAGATCGTATCACGATTTTCTTTAAAGCCGCTTGAGCCCACCCCCCATGAGTCTTGAATTGCTACGCTAC
>QLNU02014176.1:151939244-151951735 GCA_006491805.2 Dysdera silvatica
GGGCCCCAAACCCACAGTCTTTTGATAACCAGCCAACTACCTTTACTCATTGGGCTACAGATGTCGATTAAATTAGCCCCTACGAGCGCGAAAAATTAAATTCGATTAATCAGCGAGGACTAATAATCGATAAATGTTTACTTAATGTATCATTCATGTAAGTATATAAACGGTACTGTGCCACCTAGACATAATAGAATATGAAACCTAGGCCATTTTAAATAGGTTAAAGCGTCTCTGAGCCTATGAACTAGAACAGTGGTTCTCAAACTTTGTTTCACCTACTTGGCAGCCCATCTCCAAAATTGCGCCATTAACTTTAGAAAAACGTTGGCTAGAATTAACAATATAATTCAGAGTTACTTTTCCCTTTACTTTCCTTTCCTTTCTCGTATCACTGAACGTCCCGGTGTCAGGGGAGTAGCAATTAAAAATGATAAGGGGGGTTTAAGCAGTTTAAAAAGGATCGTGTCGTTGGATGCTAAGGAGAAAATGTCTTTTGATATCCCATGAGAGGAGTTTGGATCCACCGAAGCTCCCCCGTCCCCTACACTACTATCTAATACGTACTACTACTCTCAATCACGCACCACTCACTCTAATACTCACTCTCTAATACGCACCATCACTCTAATTACCTCTAACACGTACCACCATCAATACTCACACGCACCACCACTTCAATACCACTTCATCACGCAGCACCATCACTTCTAATACTACTTTCTAAATACGTACCACTACTCTAACACTACTCTCTACCACTTCTAACACGTACCATCACTCTAATACTACTCTCTATCACGCACTACTACCTAACACTACTTCAATACCGTACCACTACTCTAATAATTACTCTACTACTACCATCACTTCTAACACGTACTACTACTTCTAATACGTACTTCTAATGCTTACCAATATCACTCTTCTAATACGTACTACTACTCTAATACGTACCACTACTCTAATACTACTTTCTAATACGTACTACTACTTCTAATACTACTTTCTAATACGTACTACTACTTCTAATACTACTTTCTAATACGACTACTACTATCTAATACATACCCCCAAAGTGGGAACGAGCTGAGAGAAAGAACTATAGTCTTTCCTTAGATGTAACCCCCCCCCTTTTTCCTTTGTTAGTATAGGGGGCGATTAAGAGCAATTAGCGTGCACCTGCATTACAATATTCCAAATGCAGTTTAATTTACAAGTTTGGCGCAGTATAGCCCAGATGCTCTTGCGCCATAAAAAAGCCAAACAAACAAACAAACATAATTTACAAGTATTTTACTAAGAGGGAGTATAACGTTCCAACTCCTTTTTTTGTCCCTTGACAACGCGATTCCCTTAAAAGAAAATTGCTGCGTTCAGAGCCGTAGCAAGCCTAGGGCTAGAAGTGGCTGATCCCCCCCTGGAAACTTGGTCCCCACCCTCCTGGAAAATAGTTTTTCAAAATAAATTATTTAAAATTTCATTTAAAATTTCTTTTGCATAAAATTGTACATGACAGTGGAAAGTGTTCTTTCATGATAAAAGTATATTCAAAATAGATTTTTGCAGTAGATCTTGTGTACATTATGCATTTTACAAAGATTTGAGTCTTTATGTACTCTATAATAAAGATAAGGGAAATTCTAAATATTAGTATACCTCTCTAAGTTTTCAATGCAAAATTTAGGTTAAGAAATTTATTCATTAACGTTAAATATATTAGTCTATTTATTTAGATATTTAGTATTATTAAATATAATAAATAATAATAAATTTTTATTCAACCCGATATACAATATTTCGTGATACATAGCTTGAGCAGTATAAAAATTATAGAAATGTAAGAGAAGATCTATATTAAATTATTTTAAGTTTTGAGGTTAGAAATGGAAGAGAATATAAAGCCGAAGCTTGTTACGAGATTCTCCTCCAGAATGCGGTGATGTTGACAAGAGAGAGGGTAAATTTTCATATTTCTGAATTATGCTTATTTTAAAGAGTTCAGTTGTTGTATATCTTTGGTAGAAGGACGTAAAATACATCAAAACATTAACGAAGTTTTAAGCCCCCCTGTAACCTCCTTCCCCCTGCAACAAGTATCTAGCTACGGGCCTGGTTGTGTATGTACCTACTTTAATAAACTTGCCCGTTAACCATTGTGATTGGAAAATAGCGTTTGGAAACATTCTCAACTTATGAGTTTTGGATACGTGCTGAGTTCTCAGAATTCCTGTCGTTGCGTCTAATCTCGTATAAACCGCATTACGGATAATCAGTGCCCATTACTGTTTCCTGGCAGAGGTAACACCTTAAGAATAATGTCGGAGAATATATATGCAAAGGGTTGGCGAGAATGAAGGTCACTCGCGACGGGCATGGGGAAGGCATGGCACAATTTGCAGTTCAAAATGGCTGGAGCTACACCGTCGTCTGTAGGAGCTTGCGCAAGAAAGGAATGGCGCAAGCACGTGCCACTGGACAACAAAGGTACAACGGGTTTCCTGTGAAATTCTTCTAAACGATTATTATCATGGACTCCGCACTATAACAATATAAGTGGGGAGGGTGAACGGAAGTTAAATATGCAACATTTGGCATGACGCAATTGGCAACACTCACCGCCGAAACCTTCTTAGACCCGCTTTTACATTTCCCGCGCTTCAAGTGCGATACGGTCACGGTTTTGATGTGCTACGTTTAATAATAATAGCTGGATGGTATCCAAAAATTAGTGTGAGCTCTTCTAACGAATATAGAAAGATTAACGATATAGTTACGCATGCGTAGAATGTCCCGGAAATTGTAACGACTCATCTTCCACCAGAATACATAGGTAAGTTGCTTTATAATTTAAGTAAGTTTGTTTATAATATCCCTTTTTTTTTCATTTAATTAATTTTTCGTGAATTTGTATGTACAATGCGAGTATTATTTTCAAAATTATAACAAAAATCTTCTACGATTAAGATAAAATAATTTCTGTAATTTTTATTTGGTGTTAAAGAGCATATGGATTTATCCCATGAACATTTCTTACATATAAACGTAGAAATGGACTTTACACATAGTAGAATTATCCGCATATCCGCATTCCAATTATTCGAATGGTCCGATTAAGTGGATCTCATTCATCGATGAAATCGATATTTAGGCATGTTTTATTATCATTTCAATAAGAAGAAGTGCAGGTACACAGTATCGATTATAAGAAATACTCGAAATCAAGCCTTTTTCCAGTGATCGATTATTCATATAATCGAAAAAGAAACAATAAGATATTATATTTGTTTCGAATTAAAATTACACAGTCTTAACACGTTCGGGGCCATAGGTATAAATTATATTTTGAGGCCGTTTTCAACACTAACTTTTAAATTTTTGCAATATGAAATATACGACATATAATAAACAAACTGCTGATTTGGGGCCTTTGATTGGGTCGGGGCCCCACCCGTTAAGACGCTACTGTATATAGTTAATTGAATCGATTGAAGTTCTTTAAAATATCGATTTATTATTGTAATAATTATCATTTTCTTGCTGTCATATCGATAAGGTATTTTATTAAATTGGATTCTCGATTCGTCCTACGATTCAAACCAACGGTGTTAAACATTAATTTAAGGTTAAGGTATTTAACATTAATTTAAAGTTAAGGTATTTAACACTAATTTAAAGTTAAGGTATTTAACATTAATTTAAAGTTATTAACTTTTAGAGTTGTTACCATACGCGTAGTTATATGGGCCCGAGCCCCCAATAATCCGAAACAAATTGCTGTTTTACATATACCGTAATATATAAACATACATAAAATGCGCTTGCTCCCCTCCCCCCCAATAATTTGGAAAGCTCTACGTTGATGGTTATTAGTAAATAAATTAGTTTTTTACAGAATGGTTTCGATAATTGACGTTTCCGATAATAGGTGCTCTACTACAAGGGTCATATATAAGGACGCTGGCATACGCAGGGCGGGGGGTGTTGATAGGGGTTGTAACCTCCCCATTGCAATGAAATTTTGTATATTTTAGGAATATGCGAGATGTAGCTCTATAACCCTGGATTGAGTCTATAGCCCCCCCCCCTTCATGAACTTTCTGCTTACGCCTACGCATAAGGGGGGGGGCGGGTAAACTTTCCGTTTGGAAAACAATTCAAATTAAAATCCAAAATAAAACAAAAGCCGTCTGAAGAAATGTCCCAAAATAAAAAAATAAAATAAAAAATGTTTAATATTTTTTGCTTTTTATAACTCCCCCACCCCCACTGTTGAAATCATGAGCTTGTTCTATGTACACTTGCTGTGCTACATTGGGATTTATAGACTAACTTTTTTGCTTTTTTTATGACTTTGGGTCGCCAAACGAACATGATTAGGACTTTTGGGTCGCAATCAAGAAAAATTTGGAACCAGTGTTCGAAAGGGTAATGATCTGCACAACACAGTAAAATAAATTTTTAAATTTATTATCATATAATAATTTATTGATATTATTATATAAAATTTCAATTTCAGTTACTGTAGAAAATATTGGTCGTTTTGGAGAGGTGGCCTGGATGAAAAGGTTTTTGTTATTCCATTTTGTGGATATGTTATTTATTAAGAACATATCAGGTGTAAAAAATAGCAGGTTGGATATTGCAAATTACCCGAAATTTCATAAAATCCGTCGTTAATTGTTTGACATTAGAACCCCGGTGATCCGAAATAAAGCAGGCGGACCTGATTTCGGATAACCAAAAATTGAGATAACCCGGAAATTCCATTTTTTAGTGCAAAAAAAATAACATTTACCCAAAAACCAGTTTAATTACATATTACACTCTTTGACAATTGCTAAGGAGCAGAAATATTTTTCGTCATAACTAATTATCGACACCGTTGTGTCAGTGGCGGATCCATGGGGGGGGGGACTAAGGAAATTTCCCCCCAAATCTATAAAAATGCGGTGAAAATCGGTTATAACGACTACGTGCATTTACCGGCAGAATTTTTACAAAAAGTTTGATTGCTTATTTTATTTTTTAAATTGCTCGTTAATTTCGGGGTCCAAAAAAAGACTTATTCGTTAAAAGCGGTTAAAATGTATTGCGTTTATTACGTAATACCTTGAGGAAAACAGTCAATGGCCCTGTCTGCACGCATTTTACCATGTGCACAACCCCAATACCTTACACATTATACCAAAAGAAATTCATATTTTCCTCACCATATCCGGAAATTCGCTAAATGCGGGCTCGTAGTAAGTGGGTCCTGATGCGTTTTGCATCCCCCTCCAAAAAACCTCTCTGGATCCGTCTCTGGCTGTATGAAATAGAACTTGCCAAATATTTAGTGGAGGTACTGGAACATCTTTATTAAGAAAAATGGCACAGATATTGCACCACGGGAAGTACAAGATAACAAACACAAATAACTGTTTCTCAAAGCACCTTCGAATAATCGCGGAAGATGCTCCCTCCCACGTGACTGACGACAGATTTGGGTGCCTCAGTAGGGAGTATGCCTCTCTCGGACATCAATACGTGTACTGCGTCTCTTTGGCATAATTTCTGCCAAGGTGTTGAGGAGAGCTGTGGGAGTATGATCCAATTTTTCATTCAATGTGGTTTCCAGGTCCTGTGGAGTTCAGGGAGAAAGTTTTCTTTGCGATATACAGGGTGGGCATAAAGTATTTCCCTGACTACAAAAATTTATTGCGCGAAAACTAATATATGTAGACATACATGGTTTTTCGGAAATGGTAACTGAAGTGATGGAGTTTTTTCTGAGCACCACTTACCTAAGTAAACTTCAATATGCGCCACCTTTGTGGCTCGGAGAATGTCAAGTCGGTATTCCAGTTCTCGCAGCAGCACGTCTGGGAAAATCATCAGCCTCCAAAGCCTGGAGAATTTGAACTTTACAAACTTTTTATACCAATACCGTATGGCTGTGCTCTTAACATCCGGCAGATCGCGTACATAAAATTCTATTAACCGCCGTTAAACACATATGGGCGATTTTATTTCATGATACCACAACACACAATTAGCTTTTTCAGTCATCGACGCCATTTCGTTCTTACTTCTTTCTTACTTAACAATGCTGCCACCCTGGCGCCATCCATTACACAAGAAAAAACTCTAAGAATAGGACTATGCAATGATAAAGATTTTACATTTCTCTCTTAAGCGGTTACTTCGCTACACAATTTTGTAATTAGGGAAAGACTTTATGCTCACCCTGTACATCTACTGACAGCATCTGAAACATGCTCTATGAGGTAAAGGAAAGGATGGGCTCAGGGAATCAAGCTCCCCCCTTGTATATCACAACACATTGTTTTCTCTAAGGCTGTATCATATATAATCTTCCTTAAAGCCATTTGAGGGGCCCCCCATAACCACTTGAACCCCCCCCATGAGTTTGAACTACTACGTTACTGGCTCTATGACACTCAAGTTTGGAGAGTAAGCAGGTCACAGCATGCTTTCAATATTTTCAATTTCTAGTATATCAAATACCTGATCTATCCTGTGTGGGCGAGCATTGTTGTCCATGAAAAAAAATTCTAGACACATTTCTCTGCGGGAAAGACGTAAACTGCAATCAATATTTGTTGCGAACTGATTATTAAGTGAAAATTTACAGCACAATCTTCCAAAATTTACAATGGGATTTTAACTCCAAGCTTCACTGCTTCTGATTTTTCATGAACAACAACTCATGAGGCATCATCTTTTATACAGCTAAGAGAACTTGTACAATAGCACTCTCTTGTTTTTGTTAATAGGCCCTTCTGAGGGGCACTGCATGGCAATAATCACTTGTTCCTCAGCAATTATCAGTTAATGCATTTGACTATTATACTATATCAGCATGGGCACCCATCGATATGAATACTTTTAATGGGGGCTAAAAAAAATCAATAAAATAGCGGCACATGGCACTTCCCTCTCCCGCTTCTAAAACATTATTGATTCATCCGTTCGTAATAAGATATATTGAAACTGTCACCTAAAATTCATTGTTTTACTTTTGAAAGTAAACGCATAGCAAGATCGGGCAAACTAAATTTTTAAACAACGGCTAGAGAAGGCTCAAGCCCCTTATCCCCCTTATGGGGGTCCATGGTCGATAGGGAAAAACATTACAAAGTATAAATACGAGATATAAATAAGATATTAACTGCTCAAAAATTGTCAAATATCCTAGTATATATATATATATCCTGTACCATGTCTTGGAGTTCTAATGGGTTCGTTGAAAAAATAACAATGTCATCAGCAAACCGCAAATGATTTAAATATTCACCATTTATTTTTATTCCCTTGTTATTCCAATTTATCTGCTGAAAAATCATCTGTAAAGCTGAAGTAAAAAGTTTTGGAGAAATGGTATCTCCCTGCCTCACACCTTTACCAATTTTGATAGTTTTGGTATCTTTATGTAACCGAAATTTTGCACTTGCATTTTTATACACACGTTTCACCATGTCAATGTACACATCCTCAATGTCTGTTGATCTTAAAGAGTTGATGACTGCTGATGTTTTAATAGAGTCAAAGGCCTTCTCATAGTCAATATGAGAAGGCTTTGGACGCCTTTGCGGTGGTCAGGCCCTGTAACACAGTAACGCATTTTCACATTAAAGCTTACCAAGCTCACTGTGGTCCAGAGCTACGAAATTCGGTTTCCTGGAGAAAATGCAAGCGCTGCTGTCCCACAACAGCGTAACACATTCGCCTATCCTGCCAATGGTAACATGTGCCATTTTTGTGCCCACCATAGGCGGGAGTTCGGTCTCCTCGTAGGCAGAAGTTTGGGTTCATGAGAAAGCCGTAGGTCGAAGCATAAGCTTTGCTGTTCTTGGGCCTTAAAAGCGCGAACAAATTTTCTGTCATCTTGTGGGTAGCCTTTCATTCAGTGACGTAGACAGAAAGTTCACATGGGGGAGGGTTATAGACTTGATGGGAGGGGTTACACAGCTACAACACATATATCCCTATGTTAAATATACAAAATTTCATTGCAATGAGGGGATTGCAACCCCCTAAAACCTTCCCTTATCTACGCCTCTGCTTTCAGTTGAACTCCAGCAATATCTTGCCTGTCCGTACGAAGCTGCACCAAGGCAATATTTTCAGAATAAGGCAACGGAAGTGCACTTCAAACCAAACTCTACCTTCTGTTCTGCTAATGAGATACGCCAGATTATTTGGAAGATGATTCAAAAGGGCAGACCCGAATCAAGAATCGGCAATATCGTTCACCAAATGATTCGCTGAATAATTCTGATTCACCATATGCTGATGAGCCAAATCATTCGATGATCCATTCAATGAATAAGTTTACTCATCCACAACATACTGTAACACAAAGCACATCACTTTTTGCACCACATGATAGTAAGCTTTCATGACTTTGAGTGACACATCAATCATTGAACTGCATTGCCTCCAATTAATCTGATTATATACGAATATAATTCGCTTTTACAGTGCAATCTGTCCACAGCGACACCCTGGGAACTGAGAAAGTATATCGTTATAGTCAAGGTTGAATTTGGCACACTCTCTACGTGTCCGGACCAAGGAAAATACCATTATAGCTAGTATTGTTATGTAGAGAGTTCACAACGTATTTAATAGTATTGAAAAAATACAACACAGGGCTTTCCAGTAGTTGGTTGAGAAATAGAGGCTGAGGAATTAAAAATTACGGAAGTAACTTGAAATAGATCACGAGTCGGCATTAAAACGATCACTTGTTAACAAATGGATGGGGTCAGCCTCCCAGACCCCCGTTTTCTACGCCGCTGTTAAGAAATCAGACCGAATCTAAATCAGGGAACCAGAATTTAATAGGCGGCACAACGCAGGTATACGTATATTATATGTCGTGGTTAAGTTCTGAATAACACCAGAATTTAATTTGGTTTACCAGAATAAAATGTTGTAATCCTTTTGTAATTTCATTGTCATGGGAATTGAAGGCATGTCTATTATATACATTGTTTGTTTATTTATTTCATTTGTAGAAACGTTGGCAACCAGAAATTTCCACAATGCCGAATACCGGAGCTTTGGTGGGTGCCAGATTTTGTCTGTTACTCTCTGCAATTTTGGTGGGAATAGCATTCGGTACGCCATATTGGCTCCAATCTGACAATCTACTGCCCTATCAGAGGTTCCACAGGGTCGGACTCTGGGAACTTTGCTATACAACCTTCAAAGAATCCACTTTCTTGAGGTATAACAACAACTTCAAGATCTGCCGATGGATATTCGACAGGGATTATTACTATCTTATTGATCTGTTTGAGCAAGGTAAGAGTTTGTGTATTTTATTATAATGACATGTATAAAGTGGAGGTCCATTTGTCCGAACTCTAAATATTTGGATCGTCCGATTACTTAGGTTCCGAATATTTGGATTGTCCAATTAATCGGACTCCAAATGTTTGGGTTATTCAGTTATCCAAGCTTCGAATATTTAGATCAATTATCCGGATATTCATTATATATTTTGCATTATGGCTATTTATTATAAAATTATCCGGCTTATTATTCAATTATCGGGACTAACTGAGCTTGGTCTTTCATCTGTAAGGATTATATTGATCTTAATATAATCTTCATCCTTCATCTATAAGGTTATGACCTATTAAGTAACTTATTGCCTAATTGTATTTAATATAATCTTGATCATTCATCTATAAGATAATTATCCATTAATTAACCTCTTCCCAAATTATATTTAGTATAATCTTGATCCTTCATCTATAAGGCTATACCCATTAAGCAACCTATTACCTAATTATATTTAATATAATTTTGATACTTTATCTATAAGATTACGATCTATTAATTAACCTCTGGCCAAATTAAATTTATTATAATCATGATCTTTCATCTATAAGTTTATAACCTATTAAGTAACCACCATTGCCTAATTGTATTTAATATAATCTTGATCCTTCATCTATAAGGTTACGGCCTATTAATTAACTTATTACCAAATTATATTTAGTATAATCTTGATCCTTCATCTATAAGATTATGACTCATCAAATAACCACTATTATTTTTATATTTAATATAATCTTGATCCTTCAATTATAAAGGTAGACTTCCATTGTTACCAAGATGACGGCCTATTCTCCTTTTTGTTATATCACACAAATCATTGGAATAAGAAAGGGGGCAAGGACTTAAGCCCTCCCTTTGAATATCAAAAGAAAATTTTCCCTTTAACAACGAATTACAAGATCATTTTATAGTTACTTGAGTACAGGTCCGCTGTTCCACCGGCCCCTAGGTGCGCCTCATGGTCGCTAGTCTGGAATTTTTAGTAGTCTACAGACTAATGGATCCACGCCAGCTTACCCAGGATTAATAAACTGTGGGAGGTGTTCAAGATTTTATGGGAGGTGTAGACTATATTTCATTGCTTTATTTTCATTGAACACATCGTGTGTTTTAAGATTTTAGGTGTATCAAAAATCTTTCTGCAGTGGGGGTGTATAAATCCCTGACTCACGCCCTCCGAAAATCCAAGGTATACGCCCTGTTAGAGAACCCAGTCCGCCCCTGCTTAAGTACACCCCCATACTTTTTAAATTGCTACGCCCATGCGCCGGATAAGCCGAATTTACTTCGGTTTTCATTGGCCTGGATAACTGGATATTCCACCGTATATATCGTCTTGTATAATTATATTGTTTGTATGTATATCGTTTGTCTTAGTGAGCGTAAAATATCAACTTTCGAAAACCACTGATCCGGATAGTCTTGTATTTATTACTTTGTACCTGGATGTCATCTTGTACCTATAATTACCTGGGCTTGTATGTCGGTCTCAACCCGAGCAGCAGCTCCCTTAAAACAATATGTAGTGTCAGGTATATACCTGTATACCTGCCACATTTTATTGCGTTTCGTAAATACTGCGTGGTTTTTTTTACAAGTTGAAGAATAGTAGAAACCTGCGTTGAGCAAGTCTATAAGTATTATTTTTTCAACCGCATGTGTTCACTTTGTATCCTCATGACACATTTTGATAATTAATTAATTAATTAATTAATAATGCCATTATATATTTAACGGACTTCAGAAGAATAAGATAAAGGTAACTTTTTCACGCTGTGGAAGAATGACTCGCTTTAGTGTTAGAGTTTAAAATTGAATCTGCTGTATTTTGAATGTCCAAGATTTTTTTTTTTTTTAAGTAAATCGATCTTGGAGACGAAATTACTAGTTATATCTTAAAACTTTAAAAGCACAAATAGCGTGTGTAAAACGGTTGTAAGTGTAAGTTCTGTTTACGCAGTTGTAAGAATCACTATTAATATTATGGGCGGATTTACCATTTTGCCGGTCCTAGTCTACTTTTTTTGCCGCCCTTTTCTACTCGTTCGCCCCCAATCAGTGGTAGAAACAAATAACTTCTTGCATTCAATATACGCCAAAAAATTTTGTATTGACAGTAAATGTTTTTAAAAACAAATTCATAAATATAAACCTTAAACAATATTAACGTGTTATTCCTTTTTGGTATATAATAAATCAAATTCAATTTTATTGAAATAAATTTTAATTTTGGCAAAAATAAAAGCCTATCGAACACTGGTATTTAAATGGAAAGTATGACGTCTAGCTTTCTTCTCGGTAAAACATCTGATTATATCATCATACAGGTATCCATTTTGTTATATTATACTCAATACACAAAATTTTGCCGTCCTAGTCTATCGCCTAATACAACCTATTGGCAAATACGGCACTGATTAATACTCTGCCTATAGGGCGGAATGGACGGCATCGAGTACAGTAATATCTACTTAACGGACACTCCCGAATAAAGGACACCTTAATTTAACGGACACTTCCAATTTCTAGCTTCCATTCTTATCATACCTTAATTCTCCCGAATAGTGAATACCTCTGAATAGTCAATAGATATAATGCTGAAGTCTTGAGGTATCAGCTATTCAGAGGTTTTACTGTATTTTTTCTGGGAATATATGCAGTTTAGTCAGGACCGTACCCAGGGGCATATCTTAAGGATCACGCCCCCCCCCTTCTCACCGAAACTAAATTTGTAATAGGACTGAAAAAATAAACATAGGCTACGTATTTACTTGTTAAACTTGTAAAAAAGGAAAAACAAAAAAACATCAAACTTTAAATATTTGTCAAAAGTATGATCACAAGATCTCGTTTTGTGGACCATTAATTTTAGAATATTTTAAAGAAAAAAAAAATAGAAATCATTTCCTTTAAAAGCCGGACATTATAAAAAATTAAATTTTGATGGCAAAACTACAAACAAAAATGTATGATAATGTCTGAAGGCAAAATTGTCAATTTCTCATTTATTTTTGTATGATGCGTTTATATTTCTTCTGTACGACAAAGGTGACACATCTTTATTCAAAGTTATTTTGCAAAAACTTTTGAATCCCCAAAATTAAATCTTGGCTATGGCCTTGAGTTTAGGG
>QLNU02014176.1:151963371-151984840 GCA_006491805.2 Dysdera silvatica
TGCCCACCCCTGTAAAAAAATACTGCTGTCGCCCATGCATTCTTCCTTGCTAAGTTTAGATATTGGATTATAGAAACGGGTCCATGGTGTGAGTCACCACATAGAGGGCTTACCTGGTTTACATGGCAAGCATGACATTACTGAAGTCTCTGATGGGCCTCAATGCACGGCCATAGAAGTATTTCAAGCTACATCCATCCTGGTTTTTTGTTTTTACAAAATGTTTAATTTTTTTAATAAAATACATTATTGGGATTATCTTAATAGTGTATTAGTAGTATGACCAACTATAGTTCAACAATACTCAAGTGTTTCATGGTAAATTGACCTTTTCAAATTTGTAATTATTCAGAAATTAATGTTTAATTATAAACAGTGTATAAATTAATTCTTAGTATTATTTTCTAGCATTTTTCATTGCTGTTCAAGTTTTCTTCACCTTTGGATTTACAGCTCTGTTGGTCAGCTGCATTCTCGTTCTCGCTGTTCACCTTTGCCTAAGTCCTGAAAAAGACTACACGTTTGTGCGGGTCATTGCCATATTAATGTTGTTTTCAGGTTTGTAAACTATTTAAAATTTGGTGTTAGTTGCATTTTGTATGGCACGGGGCAGGGATGGACTGGGTCCTCTGAAAGGGTGCATACTTTGGATTTTTGGAGGGTGCCGGTCTTATTGCCCATGAGGACACACCGGAGGCCCAGTCTGCCCTTGGCATAGGAACAGCCAAGGTAAAGCTGTTCCAGAACCTACAGTTTTCCATAGAAAATGGATTTCTGTTGCTTACAGAATTGAAATTCAGATCTGAATTTCGATCCCCACAAATCTGTGGAGAGAAAGCATGGGGATTACTGGTTATTTTCTTGCGATGAAAACCCAGGTCATTTACATGATAACCAAATGCATTATTACAATATTGCTGCATGGTGTATAAATTGTTTAATCAATGCTGGATTTACATATAGGCCTAGGGCTCAGGCCTTCTTAATTTTGGGACTTAGTGTTATTTTAATCTTGTTTACAAATGGCTGAAAAATTGGAGAGAAAATTAGAAAAAGAAAAATTGCGAATCGAATTCAGAATAACCACGTGCTAGGTGAACATGTTACCAGTACACTACCGTGGGAGCCAGACTATATATATATATATCCATAGATTGAAAAATCCTATGAAATGTTAGTAGCCAGAAAAAACAGCGCAATCTAATTTTATGAAAGAAAATTTAGCACTAATAAGATCATACTACATACGAAAATATTAAATTTCAACACGCTGTATGCATTGCGCTTATGTGCTTCGTCATGCCTCAAAGCTTTTGTTTTAAAATACCAATGGTCAACAGCTTTATTAGGATTAAAGTTCTTCAATTTCAAAGTTATTCAAATTTATCAATAAATTTTGCAAACTGTCTACTTCCAATCTGTTTCTTAATTTACTTTTTATCAGGTTCATGTGAGAAAATCCTCTCTCACATGATGCTGTGGAAACTGGAAATAACATCTACTATAAGCCAGAGAACTTAAATTTGGAAATCTTTCATGTCTTCAGTTTTTCCCAACAATTGTTCAATGTTAAAAAAATTTCCAAATGTTTTTAGATCAAACTACTATTAAAAGGTCATCAAGAAATTCTTCTTCAGTCTCATCTTTACTACTTAGAAACTTTCTATAATCTAAGCCTAACGTTTTTATTTTACTTTCTCCAGAATTAAATAAATCTGTACCATCCGGCCATTGAAGTGTATTAAATATTGCAACAGTAATCGTTGAAATTTCTAAGAATCTCTCATTTAAAAATCGGATACCAGCATATTTTGCTTGTCATTTTCAAGAGCATTTATATCAATTTTTGTAAGAAGTATCACTTTGAATTTCCCATCTAAAGTTGTGTTAAATACAACTAATTATTAATAAACTATTGATTTTATATAAACTATTAATTTTAATTAATTAAGGTGGATTGCTTGCCCATATTTCAAGTCAAGTGGTCTTTAAAAAAGCTAGATCTAGCTTGAAATGAGCTAAATTGGCAATAACGAATAGAAGCATCTAGAGACAGGACGGGAGCCACCGGGCTCTGCATTTTCTGCACATGCGTGTTCTTCATAAATGAAGGAACATTGTTGCTAAGTTAGTAAGATATATACGCCGAAACACGCTATAAATTAACTAGGTCTACTAGTGTCTTGTGAGAGGAGGAGCCTTTTCCTGTCGCGTTTCTGCACATGTGCGTGGACAGCAGTCAAGCGAAAACATAGTAATAGCGGTAAATTCTAGCAAGGACTTCTATACATAATATCGATATAAGCTGTCAAGATCACTATACTCTTTAATTACCATTATATCATTATGTTTGTTTTTTCGCAATTTAATTTTACCATTCATTCACAGTCCATAAATACCGGCATCCCTTTTTTTTCATTTCCATGCTTGATTAAACGATCCTTTCTTAAAAGGGCATATCTGTCCCTACTTTAAAGCCCCTTTACCTACCAATTACGACTACATAGGCCTTGATTATATTTACAAAAAACTTTACCTTATCCTTTTCGTCAACGAACAGACATCAGTCCACGCACATGCACAGAAGGCAGAGATCGGCGACCCGTCCTGTCTCCAGACGCTTGTATAGTGAATGACCTTGAGTAGCCACTTTGGCTTTTAGAAAACAGGCAACCCCTGCCAAAAACAAGGCAAACAAAACATTTCCCATGAGTCTCAGAAAGAAACGAATTCTCTTGTTCTCCTTCCTTTCCTCACCTTTTTTTTTTTTTCTTCCTCATTTTACAGAAGGGGAAAGAAAACATCACTCAGAGAGAGAAAAAAATAATGTAAAGAATAATCAGGGTCACCAGATGCAACTTTTTAGTTGCCACAGCATTTTTCAAACCCTGTATATATTCCCATGGTCAGTTCTATTCTAAAGCTGGTTTCTATTTGATAACCAAAGTTGGGTGGCTAAGTAGGAACATGGTTAGTTGGTCATGACATTCAAATTCCTTGTTAAACTGCAGGCCTAGCACATCACTGTACTGACCGACATAAGACATGGTTTGCACCGAACCTGGAATTGTTAGGGAATTTGAAATCATCCCTTAAAGTCAGGGAAAATGAAACATTTTGGTCAAACCTGGAAAAGTCAGTTGAGTAATTACTGTAATGGCTTCTGCTTTTGAGAAGTTCGAAGTGTTCTTTAAAATTTTTTTTTTTGGGGGGGGCGGGAGATATTTTTTATACATACAGTGGAACCTGGTAAAGTGATCACCTTTATAAATTGACCACTTTGTATAAGAAAGAACTGGTAGAGCCTTAGTTATGTGTGTATACCAAAGTTTGTTGTCTATAGTGAACACTTGTCTGTGGCAACCATTACGGTCCAGTCCCAAAGGTGGTCACTTCAGGCAAGTTTTGTAATTACAAAATACTCCATTCCAAGGACCATGCCTGACCATTTCTATCCTTGTGCCCTAAAATAAAACCAATATCCAAGAACATCTCCATCATTAACACATTAATCACGATAAATCAGGGTTGTCCAACATACGGCGTGCCAACAGTGTTAATCCAGTCCGCTGCCGACTGTTTGAAGTAAAACAAATTTCGAAACAGGAATTTTGGAATTTTTTTTTTTTTTTCAGAAATAAGGAAAGCCCATGGGGACATGATGTGTGACCCCTTTCTATATCGCAAATGAACAAATAACCATAAGAAACTAAGCACAGGCTTTTAATATGTTTTTATTTATTTTCTTATGAAACCGCTGGCCCATGAGACTCATGAAAAATTTGTAAGTGGCTCACTGTTTAAAAGGATTGGTCAATCCTGCTATAAATCATATGTGATTCACACTAGTTTTACTTGCTATGTTGTGTGAATGGCTTTTGTTTTACACATTGGTTGTTAATAAAGGTTGTGTAACTTGCCCATACTTTATATCAGAACGAAATGCTTATTGGTGATGAAAAAGTGTTACCAGACACTCAGGATTCATACTTCAAAGATATATTTACAAAAACAAGATTGACTGAACATCATCTGTGATAATTTTGTGTATACTTTCAAAGGGAAAGAAAAGTAGCCCCAAAACAGTGTTGTAACAATTAAAAAATTATGGGAAGTTCCAGCAGCTTTAAAAGAAGTCGTGTGATATTACGTTAGAGACAGTACTATGTTTTAATATTCAATGGCGGTGAGACGGAGGCTTGAGCCCACGGCTTTCCTATGCTAATGGCCCAAGAGTCATAAAAAGTTTTCGTTTGCAGTTTTACGGCTCAAAGACTACAGTGGTCATGCTGCGCCGGGACCTACAGTTTTCCGAGGAATCCGAACCTCTTAAGACCTAGGGAACCAAACCTACAGTGAGCAGTGTGATCTTTGTGATCTCTGAGTAAGTACTCTTTACACCGTTGGGAGTCAAACCAAAGTTAATGGCGCACTAGGTGACCGCTTTACCACACTGCATCACCACAGGGCTTTTCATAATGTGATGATACATGTTTTAAAGAGTGTTTGAACATATTTGGACAGCCATAATTACAACAATTATTCTACTGAGAATATGGTTTAATAATTTTAAAATGAGCTTAAGGGAACTGGACTCAGAATACGTTTTTTATATTTGAAAGATATTTTAATTACATACATATTTTTTTCATTTTGCAGCTGTTTGCTGTACGCTTTCTGTCATTATTTTTGGAATTAAAGGAGATAGTCGAGAATGGATGCCAGATCCAGACCACAACTATCTCTCTTGGTCTTTTGGATGGCTGTCGTGGGACCTTTTTCATCTACATCGCCTCAATTCTGTTCTTCATCGAAGCCAGCCAAAGCAAAGAAACGGGATACTGAGATCCAAAATCAAGTGGCTGCCTATCATCTCGAGCAAACACACACAAAGGTTTAATGAACGTGTCAACGTGTGTTCTGACATCATCATGACATGCAGAAGTGTCCTTTTTGACACAAATTAAACTGAGATTATGTCATGTTGTGTTATGGACTCGTAAATGTGACAAACATTTGCATGACAATTGCTCTGCATTAGGACTTGTAAATGCGACAAGCAGTTGTATGATAATTGCTTTCTAACCCTGCATTAGAACTCACAAGACAAGCAATTATATTTGTAATTCTGCGTTAAACCCTTTGGAATATTATTAGATGCATAAGACGTAACTAAGCTATTGATTTTCTATAGCAGAAGACGTAGACCTCTGTTTATGAACTTTGTACCAATAAGTAGTTCAGGTTTATAAACTTCACCAATAAGATGTTTTAGGTTCACAAACTTTACATTAGTGTAAGTTTGTGAATCTGAACCAATTATTAATAAGTGGTTCGGGTTCACATGTGAACTTTACACTAATAAATAGCTCAGAGTCATGAGCTGTATGCGTGCTATAGCCTTTCATGTAGCTCATGGTGTGATTAGAATACTGGTGTGAAGTTAAAAAAAAGCCTGTCAGAATGTTTAAATATTTTAATGTAAATAATAAGCATTGGATGTGTATAGTTTAGCTTGGCTTTTAATTGATTTTTTTTAATTCATTTTTAATGATTGCAATACTCAAATAATTCTTAGGCCTATATAGTTTGGTAATTGCTTGAGAATTTCTGATTTAGTAGTTTGTCTGCCGAAATTGATCTAACGAAACAATACAGAGTTTCACCAGGAGATTCCATAACAAACAGTTATTTCGACACTGGCGTAAGGTTTAAAAACACGACGTTTCGGGAGCCAACTGCTCCCTTTGTCAAGTGAAGGCAGAATGAAGAGTTCGTGAAAGTCCTAAGCTTATATACCCGCATGTTGGGAATCCCCATCTGACGCCATTTGGTGCGGAGCATTTCCAGCTGGGGAAACCCTCGCCGGGAAAGCCCCCGCACCCGACGACGTCAGATGAACACCCCCAACTCGAGGTTTTGCAAAAATCCTGTAAGGTTCTGGTAGAGGTTTTGCGATGATTTTCCCAATTGGTGTTTCCCCAGCTGGAACTGCTCCGCACCAGATGATGTCAGATGGGGATTCCCAACATACGGGTATATAAACTTACAGGACTTTCATGAACTCTTCATTCTGCCTTCACTAGAGAAAGAGAGCAGTTGGCTCCCGAAACGTCGTGTTTTTAAACCTTACGCCAGTGTCAAAATAACTGTTTGTTATGAAATTGATCTAATTGTGTTTCATGGTAAATCTCATTATCCTGCTTTGATATGAAATTATAAATCTGTAGCAAACGATATGAGCATTTACCAAAACTTGCTAACATATCACAGATATATATATACATTTTCCTTCACTAATTGTGTAATGTGTGTGTTATGGAATTTCAGTGTATGAGTTGTCACCTTAACAAATGATTTCTGGCACCTGTTCTAGTATCCGAACGATTCTGATAAAAAAGTGCAGAGGCTGAATTCTAACACAAGTTGAACGCATGTGTTTGTCTTATCAGTTCATGTGTGATGTTAAATTACATTTAGGTTTTGGGACTGTTCTTTGTTTGTACACTATATGTGCGATCATTTTTTATACTTCTACTTGATACTATATTTGAGAAGTTTTTATTATATTTCAGTCAATCCCCATAATGCCATGCATTGAAGGAGAAAGAGACAGGTACTTAACTAAGCACAGTCAAAAAATACTTCATGCGTTATTTGTCTGGCACGAGTGTGGCTTGCCAAAAAAGCTTTTTCACACAACGAGCCACACCTGTGCCATTGTCCGGTCCCTTGCATGTATGGCTTACCTAACAAGGATGAAAGCGATATGAAATTATTTCATTTACTGTCTAACTATTGAATATGTTCAATGTTTAACTCAGCAAGATTTGACATAGCGCATAACATCATCATATATATACCAATATCACTAATTTTTCAAACTTTAAATTCATCAACCAACCACTAGTGCTGCTAAAATTTATTCAACAACTTTTTTTCATTGACAATGAGTCATATGCTGAAAAACTATTGCTAATGGATCAGAAAAACTGACAAATTGACAGTTCTAGCTTTGGAGATTTTCTCAGGCTGCTGTCTTCGCTTATTCTGACACCATTTGCACAGTTTTAACAACCGTCCATATTTGCCAGAAAGATCTGTCCGTTCCTAAATTGGCAATTTTGTGCCGTATTTTACACATGTGATTCCTTCTGTAATTTTAAAATTGCATTCCGTCCAGAATTACATTGTCGGTTTATTTTTTAAATACATATAAGCATTCCAGTATTTTAAAATATTTGTTTCATAAATGAAGCATTTAGAATGGTGTGCCCAAATATACGCATTTTTATCTATAAGAGAATCTCTATTGGTTTTTTTTAATAGCTGTGAAAACTTGCTACACTGCTGTGAGCAAGCAGTTTGCTATTGCCTTGAACAAAGATTTTTCAACTTGTTATTGTCTTGAACACAAAAATTTGCAACTTTTGTTGTGTTTCGAATGGAAGTTAAAAATAAATAAAAAGGATCTCAGATACATATGGTAAAAATTCACTCTGTATAGGGGAATATTTCATTATAGCGTCAGCGAGAGAACATTAATTTAATAGCATTCCGATATACAGTAAACCTTGTCTGTAATGATATGCTAGGGATAAAAGGAAAAATATCATTATAGACAAAATGGAACCAAATGCATTTTAAAATGGAAGTTATTTAATTTGGATGTAACTTTATTAATAAATTTATGTTAAATCATTAAGGTTCAAGTATGAAGATGACAAAAAAAAAAAGTAAACTCTAGAAGTCTCATCATTGTATTCTTTCAGTTCGAAGACAAAAAATGAAAAATTTTAAGTCATTCTACGGTGACGAAAACCTGTTTTATTCCCTACCTAGAAAAACCGTTTTCTCTATTCCAGAACCATCTGCATTTGTATATAATGTCAAACCTCAGGGGACCAAACTTTTAGTTTGCTATAGCAGGGTTTGAATGTACAATATTCTTCAGCGTTAATGAGTTTTTTTTTATTTTGATAAGGTAGTATCACCCTTCTCAGGGTTAACAAAGTTGCCAAATGGTCAACACACAAATCTACCGGGGTATGTTCCTTGTATTTTTTCCCCTTCCATTTTTTTTCTTCTGTCCATTAATGAGCTTCATTACTTTAAAAATTTTGGACATGACCATACTTTGAGAAGTGCAAAATTATGTTTATATATAGAGGTTCGTTTGACACAAATTATCGTTATAGACAAGTTTGATGAACATTAGTGCAATAAGTAATCTGTCGGGACCACGGTGAATATCGCTGTAGGCAGTATATCGTTATATACAGAGTTTACTGTATATACATAGCAGACGTGTATTTTTATATTACCTTTATTTGCCTCATTTCTCTCTCTCTCTCTATATATATATATGTGTGTGTTGCCTGTAGACATTACTAGGGGTCTTAGCTCCCCTAGAAAAATGAAAATTAGAAAGAAAAATACAAATGAATGCTATACATGAATCACCAGGGGTGGGGTGGTAACCTCCCCACATCCCTCTATTTCTCTTCCCCCCTCTCTAAGCACTACCATATGTGTCAAATTACAGTTTTGCTTTTACCGTTTAGTAAATAAAACATCTTCAGAGGGGGAGGAGGTTAATAAAAAACAAGGGAGATTGTGGAGAAATTAATTTCTGATACTCAACATAATGCTCAATTCAAACTAGAACCCTTCTATACCTATGGGGATCGAAGAAGAAAATAGAAAAGTATTGCTTAATAGCCAAGGCATGGGGCTTAAATTAAAAGATCGTAGGTTGGACAAATTATTGCATGAATGCATGGCTAGTTCTTTTCATTGCAGATTCTTATAAATCTAGTTTGAATAATAAAAGAGTGTCAGGCATTGATTTCTGAAAGAAACTTTGTGTTTAGTAGAACACATTTTTGTCTATTTCTGAAGTTTTGTATTTGATGAAATTGGATATTAAAAGTTACACTTGGTGTTTTGCCTTGCTCACTTCCCACCGAAATAAACGTGAAAGATCTTATATTTTGATTTTATTTACAATCTGAATTTACTTCCATTTATATATACAAGCTATCACGTATATTGCATTCCGTCCATGAGATTATGAGCATGTCTATAGTAGTAAGTTATTTGAATATCTTATACAGGTGGTGGTTTATCAGATAGTTGTCATTTATTTTCTTGTATTATTTTTGTGTCTTGTCAAAACTATTGTTTGTTGCTGAAAATAAACTTGTACTTTTTTATATTTATTTGGTAATTTTGTTCAGAGTTTGCTGTTTTATTGACCTTATAAAATAAAAGGAGTTTCGGAACTTAATAACTAAAGAAGAGATCCTAATGACTATGCCATGTCAGAAAACAAATATACCCCTTCTTGTCAATTCACCAAAGATGAAGGATGGAGCATTAAGCACACTAATGGTGCAATGGTTATGCCCATGATCTTTGAACCCTCAGGGCTGGGTTTGAATCATAACGAATTTAGCTGAATCTTATTGGAAGTTCCAGGCCCAAAATTGCTATTAAAATAAAAACATAAATAACAAGGAGGCTTCAAAATCAAGGAGCTTTGGATTTACATGGTCTATACTTAAATCCGGCACTGTGGTCACACTGTCAGGTTTGATTGCGACTAGCGTGTACAGAACACTAAATTCACAACTTCGAAAGAAAAGTATTTAAAAAAAAAAAAAATACATGCTATAAGGCTGCATAAGAATTTGGTAGCAGATATATTTGTACATATTTGTTTACGTTTAATACAAGATGTATAAATCAAATCGAAATTATCGTGGGGAGGAACCCTGAGTTTTCAGATGACCCTTTGTTGTCAAAAACCTCTGTCATCTATGGAATAAAACCTGGGAATATGGGGTAGTAAAAACTAAACTGCGCTCTCTGTAGATTGTCAAAAATCACACACATATATATATATAAATCATTATAATGAACACACAATTAGTTATTTTATTTTTTTAGAAAATAGAAATTTATAGGCCACTTTTGTCGCTTTTTGGGGAGGGGCAGGGCCTTACTTCACCCGTTCCTAAAGTCACGATTCACAACTGCTGTCCGTATGTACTGCAGGAAGAGGGTCCGCGCTTGCAAAGATCCACGCTATGGGTGGGGGGGCCTGAAAAAATATCTATGCCACTGCCCAGAGAAGGAGTCACGGGGGGCCCGCGTTAGCTCCCAGCGCCCATGACTTCAGGTTGATTCCACTTCCAAGTTTATGGCAAGGTGCATTATCGACAAAGAGGAGGATATTTCTTTTCTGTTTCGCGAGTTCGTCACCTAATTGAAATAATATTTTACTCCAAAGGCTTTGTTATCCAAGACTTAGTGTTTGCGTAGTATGGCATAAGCACTTTTCTTTTACGAAAATAGAGCGGGGTTTTAGAACGTCCTATACAAAAAATATGTTTTTCGGTTCCACCCGTATTGCAAATAAAAAGCAATGTTAAACGATCTTTTTGCGTTTTTCCTCCTTCAGTTTTGTCGCTTTTAGGCGATAATGTTCCATTTGGGAGAGCTTTACAAAAGAAACCCGATTCATCAGCATTATAAATGTCTGTTTTTGCATAATTTTTCATTAAATTGGCAGCACGTTTTTTATCCAGTCACTTGCACCTTTGTGGTCATCAGCTAATTTTTCTCCTTGCAGCCAATGGAGTTCAGCATTTTCTTTATTTTTCCATTTTCTTAATCATCCATTACTTAGTTCGAAACATCCAATTCCAAGCAGTTTCGGAAACTCCTTTACTTGCTCCAAAGTCGTTGGGCTACTAATGACTGCGCCCGTAGCTCTCATCTGTTTGAACCACACAGAAACAGCTTGATCGATCTCATCACAATTTGCTTTACTGATTTGTTTCCTTGAAGTATTCCCATTTTTTTATGGCAATTTCTCTTAAGTTTTGCTTCCTGTTGTACTATGCGGAATAGAGTGGAAAAATTAGAATAATATTCTTTTGCTATTTTTATCTTCATTTTACTATTTAATTTCAAAGAATTTAAAATCGACAACTTTTGATCAATATTTAAGCAGATATGTCGGTGTCTTTTTATCTGCCATGTTCACAATAAATATAAACCGAAAAGTGCAAAAGAAGAAAGCAAAAAACTTGCAAATAAACTAGGAATTTTGTAGACCAATAAAACACATATACACAGTAACATATACCTGTAACATTACACACAGTATACACAGTTAACATACACACAGTATATACACAGTTAACATATAGTAACATAGTAATATATACCTAGTTCGTTTTGTTTTTATAGGTAACATCACTTAGTAACTTTATAAACATAATTTTTAAACAATGTTTCGGCATGATCACCTTTATTTTTCTCATTTAAAAACTTCATAATTTCCAAAACTTCGGCAAAAATAACTTATTTTCCATATACAGTGTGTCCCGATTATCGAAGTTTCAATTACTTCGGTGTTTCCGTTGGCACATTTAACCACAATAATTGGGATTTTTGTGTATGCAATTTCCGCATATATATATATATATATGCGAGTTTCACATACGCGGTTTCGACTGTATTTATTTTCAAACCCTCTCGCACACATTTCAATCCAATGGGAAAAACTGTCAAG
Source organism: Dysdera silvatica (assembly GCA_006491805.2). Lineage (NCBI taxonomy): Eukaryota > Metazoa > Arthropoda > Arachnida > Araneae > Dysderidae > Dysdera > Dysdera silvatica. The sequence goes on from QLNU02014176.1 coordinate 151,974,956, forward strand.
GAAGACAGTTTAATGTTTACATTCAACTCACCGTTTCCACCCCTTTGCGGAGTCAAACAGACCAATAGAAATAAATACAAACTATTACGTCAGCATTGGATTATCCAATCATGGTCCATTAAAATCAAAAATCATTTCAAAAAAACTTTCGAACTAGCCCCGGACTCCCGTCATGACGTTCGTTCTCTTCGATGAACTATCACTATACTTATAATTTGTCGCCTTCTTCATATTGGAACTTTTTTTTCTCAAGACAACACCCGGGAAGTTGGGGGTTTGGCCTTTCGGGGGACATCACTTCGTTTTTGGCTAAACCCCTTCCATAATTTTTGGACTTCCAGAAATTTCAAACGTGTTCCGCTGTCGGTGAAGATCAGACAATGCTTCACACTGGACCTGGTTCACCAAACCCAACTTGGGTTCTTCTAACACATCTCGTTAAGAGCTCTGATTCCCAAATGGAGATTCCATCTCTTCTTTATTTCCTCATCTCTTGGGCCGTATACCCTACCGTGTGTCGGACGATGCACCGACAAATTTAGCAGGAGGAGTCAAGTTAGTACGATGGGTGGGCCTTATGCTGCATAAAAGGCGGTACCTCCGATTGCACACGCCTACGAGAAAAACTACTCGTTTTCCCCTCTAATCGATGATGGAAGCAGTCAGAGTTGTCAATTATTTCTTTATGCGATTGCTCCGAATAAATGGATTCGTTTTTAATAGGGAAAAATATGTAAACTGAAGTAGATCCTAGTTACGAAAATCTGAGAACAGCTGAGTTTTAGACTTAATACCTTATTCGTATGGCAAATATAAGCCATTTTTAAGTTAGAGGAGTTTCTTTAAAAGGCATCCCTACTTTAATCTTTATCAAATTTATTTATATTAACTTTATTCAAAGATTATAATCAAAAATCATCCATATAAGAACATATTTGTTAATAAATATAAAACTGACTGTGTTTATTAAAAATCTAACATAATTTTGGTGACTCATTTTTTTATTAGTCTCTTTGAAAAACTAATTCAAATAGTACGAGTGACTGAAAAAAAACCTATTATTCAGGAAATGCAACCGGTTTTTAAAATAGCTAGGAACGTTAATTATACTCATGTTCCTTTTCATTACTTGAGTTTTTTCAATTCATCGTGTTTTATTGCTGGGGGAGACGAATAAGTTTTTATATTAGCAGCCAAAATCAATAACATTGAAATATTGGGGACCCTATGCAGAGCTGCCGCTAACAATAACGGGCCCCCGGTACCGATTTTCTCATCGGACCCTCTGAAAAAAAAAAAGTATTCAGAATTGTAGGCCCTTCAAGCTCCAAGGTCGGTTAAAAAAAGAAGAAAAAATAGCATCGCGGGTCTCGGTACCTGTATTCCCCCAAATGGTGGTCTTGACCCCATGGAATTAGGACTTATGCCCATGCGCATTGCAATTTAGTTTGCCAGGACAGTTCATGCTTTTTTAAATACTCGGTACATCATCATGAAATAAAGTTCGAATGAAAGTTTTAGATGGGTAGTATAACAAATACAAGCATGCACAGACAGACAGACAGAAGCGGCAGTGTGTGTTGCGCAAGGCCCTATACAAGAAGATATGTATATAAAGAAGAGGTGCTTGGTTACTTACACGTAGCTTAATAACGGCATGAGATATATTTATTTGTTGTAACTGGGTTTTTTTTCTGTATTCACTGCAGTTATTTCAAAAGTAACTAAATTAATCCATACGTGTTACAACTGCGAATACTTACTTTAGAGACGGTATGGAAACCATTCCATAAAAAATTGTTTCCATTTTCAACCACGTGTTCACCCTATTTAAATTTTTTTCTCCTTTTTTTACGATAACTGTCAGACTCCTTATTCAAAGACCATAAACTAAACTTCGTTTTTTGCTGCAGACAGGGACGGATTTAGGAAATTGCATCCCCTAGACACAGAGTGTATAGCCACCCATTCTTTCCTTACAAAGAAAGCAATGTACAATAAATTCTCCCATTAACGACTTTCAAGGGACAAAGAAAATCGTTATTGATCAGAAGACGACGCTAATCGGAACGTGCGTAATCATACGAAGGATTTGATGAGAGCGCAAAATAATCATCGTTAATTGAAACGACGTCATTGAGATAGTTAACTGCATTAGCCTAGTTTAAAATTAACGTTCTAATTAACAATGGTATTATACCGGGTGATCCAAATTAAACAGGAGGTGTTTAGACCTCTCTGTAGAGAAAACTACTCTGTCAATTTCACCCAAATTTCATACACATGCTCCCCTGAGTATGCGGTTTCGATTTCTGAAAGAAAAAATTGAGTTCATATTTCGGCCGCTAGGGGAGGAAATGGCGCTGCGGAGCAGGCAATTTATATATTACTTAACATGCGCAACATCCTCTGCCTATATAAGGAGTCGTGAAGCATTTTTCCACCATACGAGGACTCCGTCATGAAACTTACTTTACCAGATCGCGCGTTGCCCATTAGCGTTGCCCATTTTCAGCTTCCTCAGCTTTAGACTGGCAACTCTGCTGACCTCCTCTCCGCTCTCTTCTTATTAAGCCTTAATTTTGTTCCTATCCTGTTTGCTGTGTCGTAAGTCCGTCTCTATCCCAACGTAAGTCTTTTTATTTTTCTCATTTTTTGAAAAGAAAATTTTTCTTTTCATTGCTACCCTTTCTTCGCTGCTTGGAATGTCGGGGGGCATGGACATTTTTTAAGCTTGAACTAATTTCCATACAGAAACATTCCATTCCTTTCCTTAGGGCCCACGTATTTGGAGCCTCCCTTGAAAACGTTCCTACACGTGTCCTTTTTCCATTTATTGTACTATTTTCTTCAAATTTACTCATATCCTTATCTGAAATTGTTAATTTTAATTATTTGCTGTATTTTTGTGTATCCTGTTATTTGTTGAGTTCATTGTTGTGACTTTTATGCTAATTTACTGCTGTTATGTTTATTTTTTATTTTTAATGGGTTTCTATTATCTCTTCTGTCAGCTGAATTCTACGTAATTTTCCTTACATTTTAAAAAGTACTTATTTTCATTACAAAAAATGCCCTTGCAGCTTTTGCGCAGTCATCTTTTATAAATTTAGCTTTTTTTTTAATTGCTTATTCTTCTTCCCATCTACTTTTTTAATTTAGATTTATCTTTAACTTGTTTTACTTCCTATTTTCCTTATTATAATGTTACACAGGTATAGGCCTGTATATATATCGTCAATGCATTTACTTGCAGCTGGTGCGCAGTATTCGTTGGCGTAAATAGCTTAGTTGTAATTTTTGTTTCAATTCAACTTTATATATATATATTTCATTCTCTCTCTAACATTAAGCTTCGCTACGTTTATTGCTTTCATGCTTCCCGCGTTTTCCTTTTAAATTTGTTACTAAACATTTTTTTTTGTAACGCTGCAGGGTCCACTAAATAATTATGAGCGCCAGAACTCTTTTTATATTTATCGTCTACTAAACAGAAACGAGCGTTGCATTCTTTTCCGTTAACGCATTTCCAATACGATTTTCCCTCTCTATTTCTGTCAATATTGAATATTACTAATTATAAACGGCAATCCTGCCTCTACGTTCCGAATGTATAAACGTAACAACCTCAGATATGTTGAAAGAAACGAAAAAAACAAGTATAATAAAAAAAATTTTTTAAAGTCAATTCCTTCAATGCGCTGCTCAAATAAAAGGGAAAAAAGGGAAAAATTGCGAAAAGCAATTTTGGCGACATTTGGCAACATTTGGCTGTAATTGGCGACATTTGGCGGCAAGCATTAATCGCCAAATACACCAAAGGAAAGCAAAAAAAAAATCATTTAAATTTAATTAATGAATTAATATTTGAAAAAACTGTATTAACATCAAGTGTCATCCACTACAAGTTTAAAAAAATTTATTTGAACTTGATTGGATGGATAGAAAGTATTTTATTAACGATTGAAAATTTGAACAAGATATATAAATATATATATATATAGGGAGAGTGTGAGCTAATAGAAGGAATTGAAAAAAAACAAGTATAATAAAAAAATTTTTTTTTAAAGTCAATTCCTTCAATGCGCTGCTCAAATAAAGGGGAAGAAAGGGAAAAATTGCGAAAAGCAATTTTGGCGACATTTGGCTGTAATTGGCGGCAAACATTAATCGCCAAATACACCAAAGGAAAGCAAAAAAAATTCATTTAAATTTAATTAATGAATTAATATTTGAAAAAACTGTATTAACATCAAGTGTCATCCACTACAAGTTTAAAAAAATTTATTTGAACTTGATTGGATGGATAGAAAACATTTTATTAACGATTGAAAATTTGAACAAGATATATAAATATAGGAGTGTGAGCCTAATAGAGGGAATTGAAAACTAAAACCAATAAAATGAATACAAATCCTACAAGGAATGAAAATCACTCTCAAAGAACGAAGACCACGTTTTTTCTCATGTTACAGAAACTACGCAGCTCCTCCTACTACGCATTGTAGGAGGAGCACCTGCGAAGTACGTAACAAAATCCCCGCCCCAAATTCCTTGATAGGCTCCTCCCACCAAAAGTGTCGGTGAAATGTCATATAGACCTCTCCTACTTCTCCTGGAAACACAGTGCCGCTTGCTCGGCCAACATTTCCAGATTATTTATTATTTCTTGCACACAAAACAAACAACACAACAAAACTTTCGGACCGACAACACATCACTCAAGCTTTAACTTTCAATCTCTGAACGCAGTCGCTACTAGCCGTATAAATGTAAACCTTAAGGCAATAACGAATGGTCAGCTTTAAGCCGCGGCCTACTTAACGCTTAATGTGTCTAAATGACTCAAACACCCATGTCTTTTTAGTATAGGTTACAATATTTAATCTGTAAATAAATATTGTACATCGCTCCATTTCCAGTTGAGCTCCTTTCATCATCGCCAAACGTACAAATTTAACCTTATGATATATGGGGTCTATTACAATATGCTGTAAGTGGTCTTCATTCGTAAGCATTAAATCAGTCCAACCACCCGAAGACCTCTGTGCGGCACATATTCTTAAATTAACGTTACTCAAAAAGTTCATGCGTGCCACTTTGGACATTGGACATATATGTCATGGGATCGCCATTATTGGTCAGAATGATCCAACTTCGGAATAGTAGAAAAGAAAGAAAAAAAAATAGCAAGTTTTTGGTACTAATGGCATTTAATCACAAGTACTGCACGGTATATACGCGTATTACTTCTACATCACTATTAAGTATTGGAAAACGAAACGTTCACACAACTACAGTACAACTGCGCACATGGAATTGCAAAGGATCGAATGTAGTGATGCGAATTCACGAGTTGTGTTGAATCAGCACTTTTGATTTTTACATATATGTTCGGATTGCATAACAACGTCATAGTGTACTCGTAGATAGTAGGAGTAAAATGCAGCTTACCTTCGATGCTAAACATCTTTTAAGAAAGGTATAAAACAGTGCGAGGTAAGTGCAAGATAGTCCAAGGTTGTTGGTTGAAAATGCCCCATAAACTTCAAAGAACCTCAAGAAATATTACAGCAGGTCTTGTTTGTATTGGTTTTATTTTGCTGTTATTCGGATTTATGGCACCTGTTTGGTTTGTCAACGAACGTAGTGAGTTTATGACGATGGGACTTTGGGAAATATGTCGCAATTGGCCTTATGACATATATATTTCCTCAAGCGGTAACCACTCTAATTGTCAGTGGATTTTTGATGTTGAATATGCGACAGTAGAACACTTCATCAGTCAACGTAAGTATAAAGCCACTGTTGTACCTTTATTAACGTGTTTCATTCCAGTTGCAGAACGTATTGGATATACAACAGTTCCATAAATTAGGAGTTAAATCTTTTTCTTTAACTTTCACCCATTCATTCATGAATGGAGGTCCTTCCAAGGGTTGCATTTATGAAAATATAGTGAAGCTATTGGTTACATGATCGTCATATAGGCTTCTAGGATTCGTCATATGTATTCTAGGATTGCATGCTGAATTTAGTCTTTCGCTTTGTGTCCTATTTGTCATGACTGATATATTGTTTCAGTTGTTTTTATAATCAAATGCATTGGGCGGCCTTCTGTTTTTGCAAAAAGGAAAACGTTTTATACCACAGTAAGCAAAATCTGAAGACTATTAGTGGATAGAAGACTGACTAAACTTTTTAGCCACAATGGTAAGTAATCGGCAATACAGGTTTTACTGTACCAGTAAAAAAATACGAAATGCATGTCTTCTCTAACTGTACAACAAGCGGTTAATAATTATTTATAATGGTTATATAATACTCATACAAATGCCACAAAATAAATAACAATAGTATAATTTAACACTGATACATTCATATACAGCGGTACCTCGGTATACGTCCGCAATTCGTTCCAGATCTTTTGATTTATACGAAACTAATTTTCTCATGAGAAAGAAAGGGAAAATGATTAATATATTCTCATGGAAAAAAATACCATTATTATTAGCATATTATACATTTATGGGGCTGCATAAAATAATTCAAACTCTGTTTAATACCAAAATACATAAATACAAAAGCAATCGGATGAAATAGATGATAATTTAACTTCACTTTACCTTGCTGAAAAGTGTCTGGTGCCTACCATGATGGTGCTGAGAAGGATGGAGAAGGAGATGTTAATTGCTTAGAAGGAGAGTTCCCTTCAAATAAAATTTCGGGAACCTGAAATTCTGATGTTTTTTGTCTCGAGAGAGATAAACAAGGTTAACGCGCGGTATCTTGACTTATTTTGACTCATATGCCAAACAAAAGATGTATAGCAAGCAAAATTTTTGGCGTCTAAACAGGATGTATACCAAGTTGGACTTATACTAAAGCGGACGCATACCGAGGTACTACTGTATACTGAAAATTGCTACTGATGATGAACTGATAGTTGTTGATGATGAAATTATGTCCTTGTTTTTTTTTCTTTTCCTAGCATTGCTTATTGCTGCGCAAATAATATACAGTTTCGGATTCTTTGCACTGTCGATTGACTGTGTTCTATCATGGGTTTTCCTTTATTTAAATGACAAGGAAGAATATGACTTCTCGATATTCATTGCCGTCTTGATGCTATTTTCGTGTATGTATAACAGTTTTAAAATTTGCAAAGAGTTAACTCTTTTAGAAAATATACCTCATGTACCTTTTTACTGTCTCCATCTCTCTCTAATAATCATGATGGACTCTTTCCGCGAAATTTGACTTGTTTAGTAGTTTTAATGGTGTTTTAGAATTCTGAATGAAGATGGTGAGAAGAGGCTCAGGCCTTTCACATAGTGGTAATAGCGGAGGATTGCTGTGTGCGAGAGAGAATCAGATACAAACTAGTGATGAGCGATTAAAAAATGTTTTTCAATCGAAAAAATCGTAATCGACTCAAATTTTCAATCGGCCTTGAACATAAGAGCTTGATTTATAATTGCAATCGCCAATCAGCTGCCTAATTATACTACGCATGCGCGTAAACATAGCCGAATTACTGATGGCTTCGACCATATGAAGGATAGACCCAGCAAGTAGGCGAGTCATTGCTGTCTGGATCTGCAAGCTAAGCCCCGCCATAGTCACGTGTTCCAAGGACATGCATGCATTCACACACACACACGCACACAATCTTGATGAATATGAAGACTTACCACAAGACCGATTAACGATGTGTTAATCGGTCTTGGTCAAGGATTAATTGTCTAAAACAATAAATTGTTATAGACAATTAATCCTTGAGAATTCTTATAGACGGATTTCATTGTGAAATATATTTTCTGATTATTATGTTTCAAATATTTCTAAATTTTTTAAACGTTCTACGTTTTTATTTTATATCGTTTTATTTTATTATGTTTGATTCTACGTTTTATCAGATGATCCAATGCTCGCAAAGAAAAGACTGATTTTTCGGTGCCTGGTAGAAGTCAAACCCACGTCTCTTCAATTTCAGGTTAAGAGCTCTACTCATTAAGCTACAGACGACGATCATATTCCCCTCCACCAGCGTATATAAGGCATTTCACATTTTTATTTGGGGGTATTAAGTCATCTGATACAAACACATCATCGGCTAGTTATGAGAGATTTACTCTAATTTAATAAAATATTCTATTTTCGTTGTTTTCAGCAATTTGTTCTTTAGTGGCTGTGATTCTTTTGGGTATTAGAAGAAAATGCCAAGATTGGACGTTAAATCCAGACTACAGCTATTTTTCCTGGTCGTATTATTTGGCCCTTGTGGGTACCTTGTGCGTCTTTGCCAACTCCATTTTGTTTTTCGCCCACGCCCAAAGGATCAAGGCACGTATTGCAGTGTAACTAAGAAGTGTGAATCACCAGTCAAAGCTTATGTGTACAAGACTTTAATTAGAGAATTAGCAATCATAATCAGATTAATAACTTTTGATATAAAGATACTTCACGTACTGATTAACAGCTAAATATTAGTTTTATCTCATCGTGAAGACTATAACGAAAAATTTTCAAATCAAGGGGAAAAACGGAAGATAAAAATTGACTATAAATTTATAGTACAAATTCTAGAAAGAAGTAAACCCAGAGAATATGAAATCAAGGTTTCACAGTGTGTGTATATATATATATGTCAATAATTGTTATATGCACATACACTTTCATGTAAACCTATGAATATATAGTTTATAGTTTTATAACTGACTTTATTTTAGCTACTATATACTTATTAGAAAAAAAAATATATATATAAATAGTAAACGGTTGATAGTGTCTGTATGGTAATTGAGAGCCTTCCAACAAATTTGACCTGTCCACAAGACGTAGGAGCTCCCATCGTACTAATTCCAATGAAGGTCATCATATTAAGTTATTTAATTATATATTTATTATTAAATAATTATACCAGAGTTTGGATTTGGAAAAAGAAGCACGATACATGGCTAAACGGAATAAGAAATATAAAACAAGTATTGATAGTATACGCAGCGGTTGGGGGTCAAGCGTCCCCCAGTGCTTTCCCCCATCCCCGGGATTCGGGTCAGGTGATCGGCACCCTTTTCCCTGTCGTGGTGGTTAGATCCCTGGCCTTGTTCGGTCAGTAAAAAACCTAAAATATAAGGAATTGGTGTATTCTAGGATTACTCTTTAAAGCTTATTATTATTATTATTTGTTAATTAAAATTATCTTTCATGATAGTTGGTTGATTTTCGCAAGATCCTTTATAAAAGTTTAGTATTTAAGATGATTAAATTCTTTAACTGTTTTTTTTTTTTCGGATTTGGTATATTATATGATTTAATTAAGGTTTTTATTATCTTCGATGATTGCTATTTGTTCATTTTGTTCTTTTATAAAAATTTTATTAGTAAGTAAAGTCCCCCGGGATTCGGGTCTGGCTCCCTTCCATGTCGTGGTTGTTAGAACCCTGGCCGAGTGGGGTCAGTATTTTAATAGTTTTTTTTGTTCCTGTTGTATTCTAGGATTTCCCTTTAAGGTTCATTATTAACTTATTTGTTAATTACTATTATCTTTTATTATCGCTGGTTGATTTCGAAAGAATATAAAAGTTTTGTTAATAAATAATGGTCCTCTAGCCGAGTTCGGTCAACATTTAGTTTGTTTTTGTTTTTTAATTTAGGAATTGGTGTATTCTATGATTTAATTAAGGTTTTTATTATTTTTGATGATCGCTTGTTCCTCAGTTTCCTCTTTTTATAAAAGTTTTGTTAGTAATTTATTAAAGTCCTTTTCTTGACATATTCTAGGATTTTCCTTTAAGACTTATTATTATTAATTTATTTGTTAATTAGCATGATCTTCTAGTCTCTATCTTTATCTAGTCGGCTGATTTTTCGCAAGATTTT
>QLNU02014176.1:151984940-152022032 GCA_006491805.2 Dysdera silvatica
AAAATGAACAAACACCAATCATCGAAGATAAAAACCTTAATTGAATCATATAATATACCAAATCCGAAAAAAATTAAAGAGTTTAATTATCTTAAATACTAAACTTTTATAAAGAATCTTGGGAAAATCAACGAACTACCATGAAAGATAATAAAAAAATAAATTAATAATAATAAGCCTTAAAGGGGCTTAAATACTAAAGTTTTATTAAGGATCTTGTGAAAATCAACTATCATGAAAAATAATGTCAATTGACAAATAAATTATTAATAATAATAATAAACCTTAAAGGGAAATCCTAGAATACACCAATTCCTAAAAAACCTTAAATACCGACCGAACACGGCCAGGGATCTAACCACCACGACAGGGAAGTGGGGTGCTGATCATCAGACCAGAATCCCGTTGGTGGGGGAAAGCACTGGAGGACGCTTGACTCCCAACCGCTGCCTATACTACTGCTAAATCATTAAAAAAAATTTTGTTGTTTGGTTCAGAAACGCGGCCGAAACGTTTTTATAAACTAGAATTTTTTATTTAAATATTGGTAGTTATTTAAATTTTCTTTTTAATACTGAATGAGAGAGGCATATAATTCTAGGCCTATGCTGAACAGTAAACTGTTTTGCGGTCATAGGCGGGCGTAGAAAAATCATAAGGGCGGCTACAGACTTACAATGGGGGTTATAAAGCTGAATCATATATTCATATGTATAATGTACATATATAAAATGTGATAAAATCCTACAGTCGTCCACTGCTAAAAATACCAGCACCAGTCAGAGTGTCACTTCGAAGCAGTCCTGGTAGCGGTCACCCCGCTAGGAGGGTGGCACAATGATTTCCGCCTTAGTGCATGACTTGGGCTTTTGTGACCGAAGTTCGGAATCTTCGTTAAACTGTATGTCCAGCTTGCGAACCTGTCTGGCCAACGTAGTAAGCTTAACCAAGGTTGTAGCCATGATTCAATTTTTGGGGTTCAAAAATTTCTACTGCATGTATCGATATTATCACAGCATGTTAGGCCGTAGCCATGAGAGGTTGGGTAAGGGAGGTGAATAAATATTTACGGTATGCAACGATACAAACATGGCATGTACTTACTGCTCGATTAAAAGAATATATCCATATAACATGTATCCATAAAATTGTAACATGTATCGATATGAGTTTTTTAATTTCAATGTGAACATTAAACAATTTATACAAATAAGCAAATACGAAAACATTTTCAGTAGAGTATCTGACATTTCTAATATAATGGAAGCTCAACCTGGAGGAAAAAAAACCCGCATAAAACTAAGATCTCTCCCTACCCTCTTATACAGAAAATGAGTAACTCAGATCTCTCCCCTCTTATACAGAAAAGAAGTAACTAAGGCCACTCTCCTTTTATACAGAAAGGTGGAACTCGGATTTGCACATCAAAAATTAGGCAACTTTCAAAATTTAATAAACCCATTGAAAATTTTGTCCGGTTTTACATAAATAGTGCGATGGGTTGATAAAAGTGCTAATCCATTTAGCCTATTATCTTCCTGTTAGTTTCTTAAATAAGTTTTCAATCGCCGTAATCATGAAAATGCTTTCATTTTTTTGAATATTCCGAAACATATGTCGCAAAATCTAGGCGCAAATCAAGCTCTATTTTTTAAAGTATCGTGAGGAAATTTTTCTGAAATTTTAATAAAATGTTGCGAGTAAAAAGTTATTCAAAATATGGTAAAACTGCGAGTTCACATAAAAATTTAAAAACTTTCGATGCTTTGTAAAACAGCCATTCCTTACTAAAAAAATCACGATACACTTGCCGATAACGTACTGTCTGAGAATTTTTTTCTCAGATGTTTCACAATCACGGCTGCGTTTCATTTCGTTGTTTTAATCCAAATTTAAAGCAATTTTTACACATAAAGCTAGACGTGAAAAATAGCAGAGAAACAAGGGGACAAATCGGAAGCGTTGCGTACAAACATGGAAGGCGCGGGCCATCTGCAATGTGCAAGTTTTTTTTTACCAAAAAATCATAAAAAAATATGAATTTTTGATGGGTCAGTAGAAAATTGTACGTGTGGATCTTGAATGAGGTTTTCTGTAGTGTTCTTGGTATCGACCGTAAAATCGTAAGGCGGAGTTAAAATCCGTATAAGTTAGCATTTCTACACGTAGCAAAGCGCGGAGTAAGACAGGCCACAAACAGCGGCTGACTCCATTTCGAACCAAGAGCAGACGGATACACCTTCGTCCCTTCTTAACTTTTTTCTAATTAGAAACAGGATTGAAAAAATTCCACTCAAATTCCACTCCAGCACAAATGAGCCTTATAATTCTCCTTTCACAATGTGTGAGCTCATGAGTGCTTTGCAAACTTCAAGAAATAGTGCTCCTGGTCATGATAACATTCATTACTCCATGCTTAGACACTTGTCTCAAAGGTCAAAGGAAAATCTACTTAACTTGTACAATAGAATCTGGACTGAACATACCTTCCAGACTCTTGGCAAAGAACAATTATTATTCCTTTCCCCAAGACAGGTAAAGATTAAAAAAATATAACTAACCATCGGCCAATAGCATTAACAAGATGTCTATGCAAATTAATGGAGAGGATGGTTAATAAGCGACTGATGTATTTCTTGGAATCAAATAACTGCATAACGACTTCCCAAAGTGGCTTTCGCTGGATGATCTCTACCACAGATAATCATCTTCTCCTAGAAACAAGGATCCGAGAAGCATTTATCAAACGAATTTGTCTTGATCTCCATTATCGTCTTCATTGTCTGAATTAACGTTACCGTCTTTGCTGTCTGGTTCACCTTTTTCGCCTTTACTGTCTGATTAATCTTTTTCGTTTTCATTACCAACATAATCAGCAATGAGTTGCACTATTTCATCTATCTGAGGCTTGGGAACATGACGACCAATATTTAATTCCCCTTCGTTCCGAGTAATGTTCACGATCAGCGCATGCGAAGTATTTACTTCTTCAAGAGAATCTTTATGGAATGTGATTCCGTCCTTGGTTATAGTCGTTTTTCCTTGACTAAGAATGTCTATCCCTACAATTGCTTCTGTAGTCATCGTTGTAGTTTCAACAACAGTAATGCGCGTGGTGCATGGGAACCAATCGATGTTTACACTACCCTTAAAGGATCCTAACGGTTTTATAGCATATTAACGAAAATTCTTTAGCGAATTTACAGGTATATCAGAAATTTTAATTATTTTATGCAACCCTTGCGAGAATTTTGTACTTACTGATGTCACTCTGCTGTTTTCATAAATTTTAACTTTTTTTCTGTTTGGCTAGCGTTAGGACAGTCCAGAGATTTATGTCCAAAATCATTGCATTTAAAACACTTTGCCAACTTGCTTCTACAATCCACTGATTTATGTCCAATCCTACAACAAGAGAAGCATTTCAGCTTTTGACTGGAGTTGCTGTGATGGGTGTCGGTATAGGATCGCGTTTCTTTATAGGCTGCATCTATATTTAGTTGTATTTTGTATTTATTTTGTACACTTTTTGATTGGGGATGAATAGTGTGCCTTGCTGTATCGTAATCATCCATCTTGCTTACCAGTTTGTTGACCTTATTTATTTTTGGTAACTCAACCAAAATATGTTGTCGCATTTCCGGAGGCATTCTGCATTTCAATTGGTCTGCAACCATTAGTTGTTTAATGTCTTCAAATTACTGAATACCCAGTCCGGTTATCCAATCTTCAAAAAAATTTTTAGTTTTAGTTCAAATGCGCAAACACGCCAAGAAGACAACGGTCCTTTTTTATGCGAAATAAAGTTTTGTCGAAATTGTTCCGGAGACGGTCTGGAAACGGTTGAGTACTAGTTTTGACATAGTCGTAGTCACTGGCTCAGGATCAGGTTCTCTTGCGATCCAGTTCATTATATCTGACAGTAACAGTCCAAGAGAGTTAGGGATCACCCTTCGCTGGCACTCCAGTACGCGATGCCTGTCTTTCAAACAGTATTAAATGAGCACTTATGTCACTTTCGCCATCGTACGTGTTCATTAACTGTAATAAATTGTTCGTTTTAAAGACGCTACTGATTTAACATACTCATTTGCCTGTTTTGTGACTACTTTGGCTTTTTAACTCCAACTCATGACGTGCCCTTTCTCCTGTTCCACTTTCTTCCCTTTCCTGTATATAGTTAACCATGCTTTTTGATATCTTCCTCGGTAGTCGCTAAGAGTCAACAATCCAGTTTACGCAATTGGACAACTTTCGGATAAGGAGGAACTTTACTAAGTCTAATTCCCGAACTAATGCTTGATTTCAGATCATATTTTCTGGCTTTTACTTAAATATGCCATTGCAGCAGCTAATAAATAAAGGTAAAACAGCTCGCGTGTAATCCACCTTTCTTTATCTCGTTTTTATCGAATCTTGTTACGTCTTACGTAATTTTTCCCGGCCTTTTGTAGCCAAGCATCCAAATTTTCGAATTTTGCTTTTTCTTTATTTACTTTCATCCAATCTTGTTACGTCTTTTCGTCCTTGTCGTCTTCGTCTTTGCCTTTAACCGTCTTCGTCTTTGCCTTTGGCAAATGTCTTCGTCTTTCACGGCCTTCGTCTTTAAATTCTCTTTGAATTCAGTCAGAGAAGTTCCCAACCAGGTAATCCAGCGTAATCCCGGCCGAGCTTCCCTCAAAATGTGGGGTCGGTATTTGTCTAAGGAATCATTTAACGATTAAGTCCCTAAAGCCTTTCATGGAATAAAGAATGCGAATACCAAGCAAATCAGAAAGCCATTTTATATATTTTTAAATATATTTAAACGAATACAGGCGCACATAAAAAAACTTCTTCAGGCTTTCAGCGAGAAAGAAATTATTTCTTTATTATGTGACAAACAATATTTACAAAATTTGTAGTTCTCTTATTGCCATCTATTATGAAAATTTGCTAAAAATGAAGATATTTATAATGTTATATTTTCTTCTGTTGTAACGCGTTGTTATATACGTGCAATGTATGTAATTTAGTAATCAAAAATGTCAAATTCCAGTTTCTTCGAACTTAAAAAATTAAATAAGTGTTTGGTAAATGCTTTTTATCGTTCTATGTTTAAATTATCACACTTTTATAGTTAAAAAAGACGTGAGTAGAATCGGTGTGATATCCAAACGTAACCCTCCGAAGTCGGCTTCCCCACTCTGTCAAATCTGATTTTGAAAGACAGGCGAACAGAAATTGCAACCAAAGAAATTTTTCCACATTTTCGAGACAAATCACATTATTTAACCATTCATTTGAGAAACTGTGTTCTCACATTTTCCAAGTTGCGCAATTTTGGCTCATCGTCTATTGCACATTACTTTTCACGTAATTTTAATTTCATTATCGCATATTGCGTTGGTGTAGAGTATAATGCGCACTCTAGGAACACACTGCCATTGTTTTTCTGTTTAAATCTTACAACGTATTACGCTGCGTTTTAATGTTCTAGAAGCACAAAATGTGCGCAGTAAGGAAAGCCTGCCCTTGGGACTTTAGTTCACATTGTTTTTTAATATTCAGCGGGTCAAAACTAAAAAAACGGTTACAAAACTATTTAACTTTTTGACGAATTCCACGGGTAAATGTACTGCCAGTCACATATACACGTACAGAAAGTGTTGTAAAAGTACCCCACATTTCAAGATTGAATATCGTCGAAGAGGCCCACTCGTCCGAGCGCGAGCGTTAAGGTCATTATTCACGAAGCTACAATCAAAAACGATATCCAAGTCGACTACATCAACATTTTACACATACATAATCATAATTCTGGAAAAAGCAACAACAACAAAAAAAACTGCAAAATAAATCTCATATGGCAACACCCTGTTTCCAAGCAACGAAAATGAAAATAACAACGCACCTGCTGCCTCCCCATTTAATAATAATAAACAACGTTACGTTCTAAATCTTTTTTATTATTACTGAAATCAGTGGCGTTGTTAACTTATAGTAAAAGAAGACAGGGAACAGGGGCCTCTAGTGAATTGGAGCCTTCATTTCATTCTCCTGTTTCTCATTTTACTAAAATCAGGAGCCCTAAAATAATTTTTGTCCAGAGGCCAAGCTAATGTCGCCAAGAAGTTGCCAAGGTTACTGTATTCTGTAGTTAAATCAGAATTAGCTGCGCCAGTTATTTAAAGTATGCTAAAATGGCAGAACATGACGACAGTTTATCATCACCAAAATCCTGGTATTTTTTCTTGTCCACTGTTTTCACTTTAATGTCCACATTGATCATATTCATTGCGTTTTTCTCGCCATATTGGCTAGAATCTTATGAAAAAAGCTGTTCTGACTTCGTGAAATTAGGATTGTGGAATGTTTGTTTTAGGAATTATAGGCATCCTACATATCACATTGATCAGACCTTCGATGGATGTAATTGGATCCATAGCTATAAATATCAAGGCATACGTGGATGGCTTCAGCCTGGTAATGTATACTTCCATATCTTGGTAAAGGCGACACTGCATGGTTCATAACACGGCTTCTATTTTCTCCTAAAATTTTTTGAAAATTGCAGTAAATTGTCTTCTGACGTTGTTCTTACATATCTCTCCTGTACCATCATCCATGCCGGATTTATAAATGGGCAAGTTGGGCACTTGCCCAGGGCGTAAGAGGCTGCGGATTTTTTTTTTAATTGCAAATTATTTACCGTAGAAATCTGTCGATCAGCTCACCCCGAGAAGGCGTCCTCCACCTTTTTTTTCTAAATCTAAAATTTTGAAAACTGCGAGAAACAACCCCCAAGGCCGGATTCAGGCAGAGGGTGTGCGCCCCCCTGAGAATAATAAGCTTACACTAAAAATGATTGTTTTCAAGTACAAAATACTTCAAACAAAACTTACAAGTGAAATTTTCAAGCTTTGCGCCCTCCCTGAAATTTTGTTCTGCATCCCTCATGCCCCATTCCTCCAATATCTCCCAAAAAATTCAAAAAATCATCACCAAATAAACTAAATTTGTTTATAAAAATATCATTATTATATCTTATAATAATGCACATAAGGTAGGCTAATCATAAATGTGACCTCTCTCCTATTCTCCGTGATTTTTTATCGTATTTGAGGGGGCGGAACGACAAAATTTTATTTATTTCTGCTAGTGCGGGCTGGGGGACACATGGACATAACTAGCCGAGTCTAAGGGGTATGACTTCCTTCTAGGGGGGCTAAATCCTATACCTCAATGCTTAGAAGAAATTTTCTAGGGGGTTAGCCTCCTAGTTAGGCAATGGATGGGGGCACCAAAATTCTTGTGCCCAGGGTGACTTATCCCCTAAATCCAGCCCTGACCATTGTCATACATTCTCTCTAACGTCATACTTGCGCTTCCCGTTTGAGTTTTTAACGCCATTTTCACGTTTCTCAAAACTTTCGTTTTTTCATTGCAGCGAAATTATGTCGAAAATAATTTTGTAATTCATTTCTAGTCTTATTTTTAATTAAGAAGTTGCAGGTTTTTAGTGATTCAATTACATCATGATTTGTCATTTCGCTTTATTTCTGCTCATCATGATTGTTTACAAACGAACTTACCTGTTTGTATTACACCTTTCGATTACTTAAACATAATATAATATATTATTATTATAATTATATATAATATATTAATGAGTTATTTTATTCTTTTTGATTAAAAACAATAACCACAGAGCTGGCAAGGCCCCTCCCCCTTTGATACATCATGTAGCAGTATCCTATACTCTTTCGGTTATTGCACATGATACGGATATTCAGACATTCATGAGGTTTTTATTGTTTTTAATTAAAAACAATAACCACAGAGCTGTCAAGGCCTCTTCCCCCTCCCCTCCTTCCATTTGTTTTCAAGTATGAATTTTGTAAGAAGTAAATACTAACCCAAAAAACGCCAACAACATTTCCAACATGGCAGAAGCTGACTTAGCCTGTTGCCTATCGGTTTTGGCAACATTGCAAAAAAACTAGGAGAAAGAAACTGTGTGATAAACCATGCAGTGTCACCCTTGGTAAATGATTTTGTATTACTATTATGAGGTTGTGAATTATTACTATTGTTATAGAGTTTAGAGAGAAAAAGTATAGAGTTTTAGCAGAGATTATAGAGTTTAGAGTCATTATAAAGTTTTCAATATTTTATCACAGTGGCTCTTAATGTGAACAGCTCGAAGGAGAGCGGGGAGAGAGACAAATTTAATTAAAATTAAATATGAAATTGTCACGAGATATATGGATGTAATTAGATGTGAAATTGCCATGGTATATAACATGTTATATACATGGGAAATGAATATAAACATACGTTTTATTTGTTTCATGTGATCATTTACAGTATTACATCACCACACCGTATGTATGTCACCACACAGAATGTACACAAGTATGATCTGTGTTATAACAAGTACAGTTTGTGTACATACTTTAGTGCTTCTTCTATAACGAGGGGCCATACATATATACAAGTGGGAGAAACACTGAATTAAAGGACTTATGAGAGCAGCTCTTGAATAGGTTGGAAGTACATTCGTAAGTTCTACTTCACGATCGTGGAGAGGAGGGGATAGGTTCTACTATTAGCCTTTAGTATGGCACGTTTTTTGATGATATGTATGCTTTTGTGACGTACATCATATTTAAACCCAGAATAAAGAAATTCCATACTTATATTCAATCTAAACATCATCTTTTAACGCTAACATTAAAGTCACAATCAAGGAAATACCAATATCATGTCTTGTGAACAAGTCTTCTAGCTGTTCAGTGGATGGATTAACGTTTGGGGTCTTTTACACTATGGTACAGGCTTCCGTTTTGGTGAGTGTTTCCTTCCATACATTTTTTCTTACTTGGATTCTGGTTTTCTGCTACTTTTTTTTTTCTAATTTAAATTCAAATTCTTTTTATATTCTAATTTAAATCTAAGTTAAAAAATAATTATTTGAACGAGTTTTTTTATTGTTTTTGATTAAAAGAATAATCATAGAGCTGCCGAGCACTAACAAGGCCATGTCCCTCTTAATTCAAATACAACTTCGTTTTTTTTCCTAATTTAAATTCGATTTTATTTTTTTATAACTTACATTGAACTTCATTTTTTTCAGTAATTTAAATTTAATATCGGGGTTTTTTTTTCTCTACTTTAAATTCGATTTTGTATGACTTTTTGAACTCACCATCATATCGAACACATACGCCCATCGCAATTCCGCGATTTTGAAAGAAATGATTTTCGTTAATCCCCAAATATTTTGAAACTGTAATAACAGGAGAAAATTAGCCACCAGTTTAAAATACTTATTAAAACATAACATTTGTTTTTGAGTTAGCCCACCTTTAATTTTGTTTATACAATGTTTGAGAAGGGAAAATCAGGATTAGGATAGGAGAAAAATGTAGGTAAGGAAACACTTGCCGAAATGGAAGCCGGTACCATATTGTAAAAGAGCACCGATGTTGGTGCTGAGCGTTTTTGGCACTATACAAAGCTATGAATGCTTTACTATTATAATTTTATTAAAGCATATTTTATGATATATTTTTTATATTTTATTGTAACTTTTGCCTGCATTGCAGTTGTAGGGTCATTTCTTCCAAAGTCAACTACTTCTAAACAAAGTTAAATGTTGCCAATTAAGCCAAGTTTTTACAACCGAAGGTTAATTTTTCTGTCATACAAATAAATTATAGAGAATTGCTCATCTTAATGTTGTATACACATTACGGTGGTAACTCTGCAGAGACACCAATAATCATAGCAATCGTCTGCTATAAAGGAATGTTTTTCAGACTTTTTGTGACCCAGTACTTTCCCCGAATCAGTACATGCCTAGTGGGAAGTAAGTTGTAGATAATGATGGCCCTACAATCTGTTGAATTTGTAAACCTTGAAATAGTGAAAATAAAAACTTTCATAACAACGAAGTTCCAAAACATTCCTCCATTAATAAAAAAGTTTTTTTTTCCTTTCTGATATGGCAAAATCGTGGTACACATACACGTCCATGATGGCAAGTCTTAAAAAAGTTGTCAAGTGTTACTGTAATTTCTACTAGTGCCCATATTTATAAATTAGGCTTACCATACATTCTGTTTCAATTGGAATTATCGGACTTTCAAGGATCTGTTCTGAAGGCTCAGTTACCTTGTAATTGTATATTAGCAGAAAATATTAGGAGTATAAATATATAGAAGGAAACAGAAATGCAATGAAATCTGTTACAAAATATTGCCAATAATAATACTGTCAATAATATTTGTCTATAATGATACTGCTCGTAATATCTGTCTATAATGATAGGCTACTGTCAATAATGATATCCGTTTGTAACAAAATATTGTCAATAATAATACTGTAAATAATGGTATTTATAACAATACTGTCGATAATGATATTGTCAATAATGATATGTATATAGCAATACTGCCAATAATGATACCTGTCTATAACAATACTGTCGATAATGATGTCTATAACAATACTGTCAATAATGATATCTGTCCATAACAATATTGTCAATAATGATAATCTGTCGATAACAATATTGTCAATAATGATAATCTGCTCATAACAATATTGTCAATAATGATAATCTGTTCATAATGATATTTTTCTGATATATTTCCCATGAGTTTCATTATCGACAGATTTCAGTATAGCCGCGAAACTTGGGTTGCCAGTGCCTGGGGCAAGTCAAGTATTTAGCTCTCTAAAATCTGGGAAGTACCCCCTTCTATCAGTCTAATATTGAAATTTTATACATGAGGCTTTCGGCCCTGTGGCACTCCTCACACTACGCCACTGTTTCAGTATATATATATAAAATAGAAGTAATTTCAAAGTAATCTGGTAATACTGTACATTAGGGTGGGCCGAAAAAACAAAATTGTGGGGTACCAAAACGTAATAGTGCGGAAAACTTGCCTACTCATATCGGAAACATGTGTGAAAATTTTCAGTCCAATCATGGAAAATCTTCTGTTTCAAATCTGAGCCTAAAGTTTTAACATTGTAGCCCAAGGCCTGAAAATGTTGGTTTGTGAGACAAATTAGTCTTTACTTCCAGGGTCATTACTTCTAAAGCCTTAATTGCTTATATGATCAAGGTTAAATATCCCCTAACTTCTCCAAACCGATTATTTCGCAGAATGGTGTAGTACATGGACTACTATTTAAACCAAATTGCAAAGAGACTGGTATTAAATTAACCGAAAAGCCCGTTGCAGCAGATATATTTATACAAGTCGAACACTACGCAGATTAAATTAAGAAACAATTTTTATCAACATTTTTTAGGCGTTGTAATAGTAACGCCGATGTTATGGCACAGTTAGATGGTGAAACGTTCGTAAAGAAATGTTTTTTGTGTCTGGTGGGGCACGATCCCACGACCTTCTACGATTCGGGCAGATGCTCTTACCAACTGAGCTACAGGTGACAAACACTCAATCCATTACGGATGTATTTAAAGCGTAGAAACATTTCTTTACGAACGTTTCACCATCTAACCATGCCATAACATCGGTGTTACTATTATGACGCCTAAAAAACGTTGATAAAAATTATTTCTTAATTAATCTGCAACTTAATCAATCAACTTGTATAAATATATCTGCTGCAACAGGCATTTCAATGAATTTAATACCGATCTCTTCGCAGTTTGGTTTAAAAAGCAGTCCATGTACTGCCCCATTTTGCAAAATAACCGGTTTCGGAAAATACGCTCTAAACACATTGAGCGTTTGTCGTCTGTAGTTCAGTTACTAAGAGTATTATATATATTAACAGTGCAATTTCCAGCAAAGACAAGAAATATTTCTATGGCATATCCCGAGCAGTAGATTCTGGTCATTATATTCCCGATCTTAGTATTACAGATTCTGGTCCTATCCACAAAGCTCGCTGGCTAACCACTATAAACTGAATACTCTGACTGTACATTTCTGCAATTAGGAAGTGTCAGGACTATGGTGATCTACACGCTTATAGTTTATGCCTTAAAGTGGTTTTCAATTTGCATGAAAAACTCCATCTATGATGGGTCTAGACATCTCTTTGAAGCCATCTGTCTCTCAAAATTTTAAACACTGTACCATTGTTGATGCTTCAATAGCTCCCAATGCTATTTTTTGGCCTTAGTTGAAAACATTCTTCACAGTATAATGACTGTTCCTTGACCAGACCTGCATAAAGATGCACTTGAGAACATTTTACAAGCCCGATCATAGTTAGCAGGTAACTCACCTGGTGCTGTTGAGTTACAATTTTATCCCAGCTTTGAACTTCAAAGCAAATTGCTACTGGGAAATGATTGACTGGTCTCATCCAAGTGTATTAATTACTTCACCACCAGTGCTGAGAAGAATATCTATTGATGAACTTTCAGAGAAGCTCTTGGTCACAGACACGACACACGAATAATACTTCAAGTTTCTGTGCCATACAGTGACTAAGTAAACACACACAGTGACTGAGTAAACTAAGAGCTGCACAAACTCTATTGTAGTCCAAATGGAGCTTCGAACCACCTCATTACATAGTAATGTTTCGTCGCACCGAAATTTCCAGATCAGTTACATCACACACGAAAAAATAGCGCACCTTTTCTCACAGACTAACATTTTCATGTTTTGGGCTACAACAGCAAAATTTTAGCTTCAGGTTTGAAATAGAAGATTTAGCCTGATCAGACAGAAGTTTTTCACGCGTGATTCTGATGTGATTAGGCAAGTTTTCTGCACTATTATGTTTCAATGCATGAAAATGTTGTTTTTCGGCCCACCCTACTGTACATATAATGCGGCACATTTCTTGCTCCCTACTCATAAAGCAGTACATTCTGCATTAAGGAACTGTTTCGTCCTTCGATTCTGTTCGGGCTCCTTCTGACCAACTTTGAGTTGCAACAAGTTTTACAAAAAATTAAAAAATAAGCCATTTTCATGTAAGGTGCATGTTAGTGAAAAATACAACTGGTTCCCATAAAAAGTAATTCTGAACCCTTCTAATTTCGAACATCAGTAACTGGCATAAATAGTAGAATATATATCTTGTATACACGTTTAATTTTTTTTTGTTTTTAAGTAAAACTAAAAAAAAAATGCTCTGATTGGAGGCAAAGAAATTACAGTCAGCAAATTTATGCATAATGATGGTGTCGAATGAAAACATCTCTCTCTCTTTAGGCCATCAGTGACAATGATATATGAAAATGGAGGGAATACGATGTAATTGGGTTTTCTTATATTTGTTAATACTATGTGTATGTAAATTTTGAACGATTTAAATTTACTTGCACCTATCTCATGCATATTCAACATGTCTAAAATATGAAAAATTTAATTGAGGTAGGGGAAATGATATGTTCTGTTGAAACACTACGTTCAACCCCTCCCACCCCTCCACTGCAATCAATTTTTCATTTCAAATTCAAGGGTAAGAAATAAAAAAAAAAGAAAAAAGTACAAAAAACTAGAAAGTTTTAAATATATACAGTGAAGTTGAGTTTGATGGATGCTAGGAAAAAGTCAACAGACTTGGCTTGACAGGTTCCAAGCACCTAACGAAAAAAGAAAGGAAAAAGGAAAAATGACAGGAGAAAGTGAAAAAAAAAAGAAAAATAGATAAAATAAGTTCAATGAATAGATAATAGATGGTATGACACTCTTTTCTTGAAAATCCTGAGGTTGTTTAGTCGAGTGATATCAATAGGTAAACTGTTCCAGATTTGAGGTGCTGTAGAGTCAATGTGATGAAAAAAGAAGTTGGTGTTGGTCTTAGAAGAAACAAACAGACCACCTATGTGCATAGGCTTTGCCAAGGAGGCTTTGGGGGTTGTAACCCCCCATTGCAATGAAATTTTGTATATTTAACATAGGAATATATGAGTTGTAGCTCTGTAACCCCCTCCTTGTTGAGCCTATAACCCCACTTACGAACTTTCTGTCTATGCCTGTGCGCAATGGATATCTCTCTCCGAATGGTATTTTAAGGAGATGGAGTCCAAATAGTGAGATGAGTCCAATGAACTGAAAACTGCAATAGCCATTCTCAAATTTTAATTGATGATAAGGGAAGAATAGAAAAAAAATTGCCATAAAGGGTGAACAGCATTTGATAATACCGCATTATAGAATTTTCAACATTCAAAGTGGTCATATAAGCAGATCTTGTGTTCGATGCCTGCAAACAATAAAGTGCAGCATAGAATTTTCTTATTAAATCAGCCGGGACTTATAAAAAGATATTGTGTGTGCATTAGTGTGACCTTATACCATTTGTCCCATTCAAGTACAGACACAGGGGGGTGGTCACAGAGGTCATGACCCCCTCCCCCCAAAATATGTTTTTATCAATGTAAAAATTCCAACTTGCATGATAAATGAAGGGTGTTATTCCAAGACCATGGCAAATTCTGTCCTTGACCCCTCCCCACCAAATAAAAGTCGGTGTCCACTCCATTTTATTTAATGCCATTATTTAATACAAGTAATGCCATTATTTAATACAGGTAATGCCACTATTTAATACACTGCCATTTATTTAATACAAGTTGTGTATCTAATGAATCACAAAAGCTCAGCTATTGGTTCAATGTTGCAAAGTGGAGATTTAAACTCGATCTGTTAGCCCTGTTTAGTTTTTGTATGTGATATGTATATATACATACATACACACAGTGAGAATTAACTTTTTGAATGCAAGAACCTCCTTCTTTTGTTTTAGTACTAACGTTTATTTATATTTTAGGCTGGTTCATTTTAACACAGTCATTAATGTCTTCTGGTTTGGTCTTTTCTGCCATGGCATTGGTGTTCATAGGACTACTTTTAATGCGTTATTTGACAGCATTCAAAGTGTTTGTATTGGCTGTTGCATTCGTCTTAGCTGCCTTATCATGTACGTATTGCTTTAATTTTGTTTTCAGTACTGAGAATTCATGGCAATGTTTATTTTGATAGTAAATATTAACTGGAACAATATAAGTAGTTTATTAAACTATATATCAGTACATTCACGAAGGCTTTCACGGCGTCTGTTAATATACATTATAGAGTTTTTCTGGATATTCCGCCGCGTCTGTTTATTAAAAACACTTAAGGTTTCACTCCGTGTTATGCTGAGCATCCCCAGAAGCAACAGCCGACCAAGTTTCCCTCTGTAAAAATGCAAGACTTCTGTACAAATTGAACATTTAATTTGTACTTGACTTAAGGAACATGAATGCCATGTTCGCTTGCAACAACCTAACAAGTCAGCGGTCGCTCAACACGCCATTGATTATAAACATCAAATTCTTTTTCATGACACCTCGGTTATTGCAAAAACTGATACATTATGGCCACGCTTATGCATGGAGGCCTTGGCCATTAAATCTGTCTTAATAATTTCAATAGACTCCGTTAATGTTCCATCAATTTGGAATTCCTGCCTAAAAATTCGAGCCTCTTTCAGCCAATCTAAACTCGCCATCCTCTGGGTCAATGAGAGACAACCTTCATCCAACAACCAATGAAAGTACATAATCCGAAAATCACCCAATCAGGGATTAACCATGGAGAGGGTACTATAAATATGCCTCATATTTTTACTCACTCATTTTCTGCCAAGCAACCAAGCGAAAGTCTTGCATTTTTGCAGAAGGTAACTTGGTCTACTGTTGCTTCTGAGGATGTTCCGCATAGCACTGAGTGAAACGTTAAGTGTTTTTAATAAACAGACGAGGCAGAACATCCCACAAAACTATAATGTATATTGTGTTATTTGTATTAAAGGTATTTTCAAAAATATCAACTTGTTACTGTTATTATTTTGCTAATGTTAATAGTAACATAATGACTCACTTTTGACAGCATTTTATTAAGCTTTATACAAGCATTCCAATCAGCTTTATAAAAAATATATACATCTACTTCCTAAGGACGAATCCAGAAAATGTTTTCAGGAGTTGGGGGACAAAGCTTGAAACCAATGCTGACTTATTCCTGAAAATCTATAATAAGTGTACATTTGTTACTTGGTTATAGGAGAGAGTTGGACAACTTTCTGATGCTCCACACCTTTGCAGGACCCCTCAAGCATACAGAACTTCCACAACATGATGTGGCATGGATTCCACTAATGTGTATAGGTATCCTGGAGGCAAACCACACCATCAATTTTGCAAGGCAGTTCACAATTGCATAGGGTGTGAGGTGATGGAAATCTCACTTGTACAGTATGTTGTAAGGCATGCTGAATAATATGATGATGAGATATGCTGATTAATGTTCATGTCTGGTGATTTTTATGGCCAATGGAGGACGCTGAACTCAGAAGAATGTTCCTGAAGCCATTTAGTAGCAACTTTCGACATGTATGGTGTCGCATTGTCCTGCTGGAATTGTCCAAGCCCATCAGAATGCACGCAGGACATGAATGGGTGTAAGTGATCGGAAAGGATGTTTACATATCAGTCACCTGTCACAGTCATCTCTAGACATACGAGAAGTCCTAAATCGTGTCAACGACACATGCCCCATACTACCACAGATGCTCCACCAGCTTAAACAATTCCTGTTGACATGCGGAGTCTACGGCTTCATGGAGTTTTCTACATACCCATACACGTCCATCAGCTCAATACAAATGGAAATGTGACTCGTCAGATCAGGCAACGTTTATCCAGTCTTCAACAGTCTAATGGCAGTGCTGGCGAACCCAGGCGAGGCACTTAGCTTTATGCTTTGCTGCCATTAAAGGTACTCAAGTGGGTTCGTGGCTTTGAATACCCATATCATGGAGGGACTGTTGTACAGTTCACACGCTGACACTTGTTGATGCCCCAGCATTGAAATCTGTAGTAATTTGAGGCAGTGTTGAATGTCTATCTCGTGAAACAATTCTGCTCAGCTGTCAATGGTCCTGTTCCTTCAGGGTCTTTTTTTGGCCAGCATAGCTGTCAGAGATTTGATGTTTTTCTGGATTTCTTATATTCACGGTACACTCTTGCAAAGATCGTGCACAAAAGTCAAAATTTCATCTCTACCTCGGAAATGCTGTAACCCAACTCACAAATGCCGACTACCAAGCCATGTTCACAGTCACTTAAATCATGATAACCTGCCATTGTATCAGCAGAAACTGATCTAACAGCTTCCCTAGCTACGTGTTGTCTTGTATAAGCACTGCTGACTGCATCAAGTTGCATTGATTGGCTGCATTTCTCTGTTATTTGTATATGCGCACCTGTGCCAAATTTTCGGGTACTTTAGTGTGTTATGTTCACAATACTGTAGTGTTTGGCAATTAAAACTTAATGGGGTTTCATTATTGTATCACCCCTCCTTTGACACCACTGGGTTGAAGAATTTATTTTTTATTTACTTGAGCAAAATTGTACAATTTTGAAAAATAAAGATCAGCAAATGCAGTACTTAACGAATATGAAGATTAATGTTTATTTTTCATTCCTCAATAATGCATAATCTTTAAGAATGATAATAATGTATTTTCATCTCATGTATTTTTTCAGCTCTGCTCATCTTCCTTGCAGTGTGTGTTTTTGGAAGTATGTGTTTTGATCGAGCATGGATTCAGTACCCAAATTATAATCATCTCTCATGGAGTTTTGGTATGGCCATCACCGGCTTCCTTCTTGAAGGGTGTGCATCAGGACTGCTGTTGACAGAGGCATTTCGACTGAGCCGGCATGTATATCGGGGTACAGTTTCATACACAGTACCAAGTGATGGGATTTAATATATATGTGTTGCAGTACAAAGACTGCACATCATATTGTTCTCTTAGAACTTACAAAGGAAACGTGATCTGTTTTATATATTTTTATCCACAAGGAATTTGAAATTTATTTTCGTTTTTTTATATATGTATATATTTCCATTTTGAAAACGAAAGAAAAGTATAGAATAGAAATGATAGGAAGTTAAGAGAAATAGCAGAAATAATAAAAATCAACAGAATAACAGTAAACGAGCATAAAATCCACATACTAATAAGCTTAGCAATTTTACAGTATACACAAAAATACAGTATATAATTAATAACTAAAAAGTTGAGATATGGGCTGGAGTGAATTTGAAAGAAAATAGAATGTGGAATAATTAATAAATGAAAATAGGATACTACGTTTAGGAACATTTTCAACGGAGGCTCCAGCCATGTGAGCCCCTAAGCAACGGAATGTTCTGTATGGAAATCAGCCTTAGCTAAAAGAAATCCATCCAGATGAAAAAGTGGTTGCTCAGAGGGTAGTTAGTCTCTTAATGGTGATCAATGATGAAGGGGCATGAATGCAATTAAATGGGAAAATAATTTAAATTATATGCATAAATATCAAAATGCGGATCCACATTAGTATGCAAAATATAAAATTACAAAATACGATTTGGTAATTTGTAAGTTTAATTGCAAGCTATGATATTTACAACCTTTTTAAAAGGAATAAATAACAGTTTGCTTTAATGTTATAATTTTTTCTAAACAATTTTGAAATTCAGAAAATAACTAAAGCATTTTATTGTGTTCAACAGACACATACTGAAGTTTCCATTAATTTTACTTACTGTTAGTGCTTAACTCAAATTGACAGTGCTAATATATTGACTTTGCATGCTATTTCAAAAGTCTAATAATATAACTATATGTATTTTTAAAGGAGGAGGAGGAGGAGATGATTGCAATGCAAAAGAGACATGAGATTTATCAATTCCAATATCCTTAAAAAAGGCGTGGTCCTAACCAACTATTCTATTGGGAATAATTTTATTATAATTATAGTTTTTCGAGTTAAACATGCTATCTTAATGAAGCTAGAAACATCATTACCCCATTTGCTGTTTCAAGGTCTCCAAGATTAGTTTGCAGAAAGTGGCGTTCTGGTCGCCCTTGGTTTTGGCAACAAGGGACACAATTAACCGCCCAGGGAACGACCTATGTGTTTAGTTGGGTGTGTCAGTTTCATCTAGTTGGGTTTGTCATGCATCTTAGATTCTGATCATTGTACTTTTCAACTTTTCGTATTTGGAAATCCCTTATGTGAAACACTGATGTTACAGAGGAAAAATATTTAGTTTTTAAAATTGAACTTCACATACAGCCACCACCTAGAGTTCACTGACCCACATCAATTGGCATAACTAGACTTAAGGTCTAGCCTTTAACTCAATGTTCTGTGCATAAAATTTCATTTGTAATTTTTGTTTCACTGGAGTGTGTGTGTTTGTGGGGGGGGGGAGTTAAGCCCCCATACTTAGGCCTATGCTCATGTATTAAATATAGCAAAGAGGCATATATATATATGCGTGTAGTTAGGTATGATTTATACACATGTAACTGGTATTCAAAATTGAAGGATGTTATAGTCTGAATAAAAACTTCGCAATGGGCAACATATTTTGTATACACACTTCCAGTTTTTTAGAAAGTATGCAATTATCTTATTATATGGACCACTTCTCCAAGCAATCGCTTTTTCACTGAATCGACGGTGGTCGCCTTAGGGAGATTTTACTGTATTTAGATATATGCATATACTCTGAATAATATTGGGAGATTCATTTCTTGGAAATTGTTTGTGTTTTGTGGACAGTTAAGATTATGCTGTGTCAGGATCTTTGTCTCCCAGGGAATTAAACACTACAAAGCAGTAGGAAAACGGCAACATTTGCTACCTCTTGGATTCAAACTGGGATTTTTTACATGCAGTGGTGAATTTCTAAGTAGGCCCACGAGGCACAGGCCTAGGGGCAGCACTTATCGGAGGGCGGCATCAATGTGCTTAAACATAAAATTGTCCAATGTTGAAAAAATAATGTTTCTTTTAATTATTGCCCTGTTTCCCCAATAGCGATGACATATAAGCGATTACTTTAACTTGCCTGCAAATACAAACTACAGAATCGAAAGACAAAGGGCCCTAAAAATTTTGGGCCCTGGTCATTTGCCCAGCGTGCCCATTTATAAATCGAGGCTTAACACGCTTTTTATATATACTAATAGTAAATGAATGAATAAAGAAAAACTTGAACTGATAACGAAAAAATTCATGCAAGGATGTGATACGTGCATTTTTCCAAAATACGCGAAATACACGCAAAAATATCAGAGGTTCCAGGAATCCATACTAAAATTATTGTGGATTCAAAAAATGTCTCGAATTCACGAAGTCGGAGACAATGGTAGCAATAATTTTGAGTTGTATCTTATTAGTTTGAATAATTATATGAAAAATCTCCTTTACATATCAAATGTTAAGAGTATGATATGCGTTTTTTTTAAACAAATATTCCTTTCTTAGTAAAGGAGGGAGGGGGCGGCAGTACAGGCTGTGCCTAAGGGCGGCAATTTTATAAATCCGCCACTGTCTACATGGCAGACAAATGTGTGTGTTTATTATACCACTCTACATGGAATCTACAAGAAGGGTTCCTTGGAAATCAAGTGTGATACTCTACATGGAATCTACAAGTAGGGCTCCTTGGAAATCAAGTGCAATGTGGGTTCATCAGGATATTATATTGTAACATTATCAAAGCTTATGTGGAATACTCTCATTGATGTGTGAATGTTCCCGATACCTCTGAGGAGGTTTAAATTTTGTTCAGAATGAATGTTTATTCATTTCAATGGAATATGAGTGATTGAATATGTATAATTAAATACATGTAATTTAAAAACTGATCTGAGTATGCATATATTCTAAAGATTCAAGAAGGTTCTTGGGCAGTATTTTAGAATTATTATGTTATGGCATGTGCCACCTGAAGTATTGTAGTCTAGGTGGAGCTGGTCTTGTGCACATGTATCAACTACAAGATTTGCAGTTGCAAGAATTGTAGTATTATATCCGTCCTTTATTTTTCTTCGTCATGTCCAACAGATTTCCACTTCAAAGAATCTATTCTAATATGTATTCTGTAAACATTGTACAGTTGGAATATTCTTGTACTGTATACATTGCATATAGCTGTAAACTGCATGTAATCAGGACATATAATGCATTTCATAAGCACTATGTAGTCAGAATGCACAATGGGTTCTGTAAACATTGTGTGGTCAAAACATGTGTTCTGTAAACATTGTGTGGTCAAAACATGTGTTCTGTAAACATGAGAATGACTATCTAAAGTCCATTTTTAGAAAAGCAATATATTCATTGGCATATACTTTTGTTTTAAGTAGATTTGAGTATACTAATTTTAAGTAGATTTTTGTAGATTAATTTTAAATAGATTTTAGTAGACTAATTTTAAGTAGATTATGATCTTAACAATGAAATATATATGTTTTCTAGAACAATTCTTCTAGATTAAGTTAAAAATTGAGTTTAAATTCGTCTAGATTGCATCTAAACTTTCAAAATCTACACTGAATGCCATAAATAGTGGTCAAACTGGAAAATAAAAGCACATCTCTGTCTTTTCACACAATTTTGAAATATGAATGTGTGATGATTTGCTCTGGAAAATAAAAGCACATCTCTGTCTTTTCACACAATTTTGAAATATGAATGTGTGATGATTTGCTCATTGAGGTCAATTTAATCGGAGGGTAGGTTTTTTCTGTTTTTTAAACTTAAGAAATTATGAAATAAAACATTCTAGAAGAAAACGTATTATTTTAAATATTATTCAAGTATTGAGCGCATTTTATATTTGAATATTTGTTTTAAAAGCTCAGTTATGCAAACAAAACGAGTATGTTTTAGAATGGTTTTTCGTGTATTATAAACAGGACAGTAATTTTATCACAGTGAGAATTTCTGTGAATTTTAGGAATTTTTTCCAACAATTTTGCGAATATCAGATTTTTTCCCCGTTACTATTTAATTTATATTACCTTTTTTTGATTAATTTTTATGTTTAAATAAATTTAATACTTTCAGAAAAATTTTTTGAGTGAAAATTTAGCAGAAAAATCTATTTAAACTATGCATGTTCAAGGTATTTTGCATTTCCCCACCATAGTCTTGAGGGTTTAGCTAAAGCTTTAGAATCCCGTTCATTCTAGAGAAAAAGCATCAGTATAATGATAGCAAAGACACAATAAATTATGTATATGGAAATGTTTTTCTGTCAGAAAACTCTTTCAAATTTATGTATAATTTTACTTCCTTTTGGTGACGATAGATGGCGACATAATTTCACATTGCTTCCTTTCCGCGCCGACAAATGGAAACAATATTACATTACGTTTTAACAATAAAATAATTATTTGTATTATTGAATGTTAGTGATGCCTTATTGTGCGTAGTTCATCAATTAAACTTTATCGTACGCGTACATGTAAACGAAGAGCTACTATGGGGTTTGATACTATCCGCCGACGGTCTTGGAACGCGTGGACCATTGGTCTACGCAGGGGACGTTGATGGAGGTTGTAGCCCCCCATTGCATGGAAATTTTGTGTATTTAACATAGGCAGAGGCGGCTCTATGGACAGGGAATCCGGGCAACCTCCCAGCGCACCGGCCCTTTTATTGTCGAAGCACTTGTAAAATATTTGTCATTAAATTGTAGACTCCCATTCATTATAAAACGTAAACGTAATTTATTCGAATTTTAATAACGCTAAAATGATATTTATTGTTCTTACAATTCATTTGTTATACTTTTATCAAATTAAGATTATTGTTATTAACAACGGATCAGAAGAAGACAAAACTATTCTTTTGCCTTCTCCCGCCAAACGGCTTAAAAAAATTTTAGAGAGTATTTTTCAAATTTTTTCAGGGGAGGGCACCGGAACCTCTTTTCTCTGGGGTCTATTCCATACCTTCAGGCTCCCCGGTAAGACCCCTTTCCAAAATATTAGGGCCCCGCGAAGTCTAAGGCCGCTACTGAACATAGGAATATGTGAGTTGTAGCTCTGTAACCCCCCACTCCCATTCAGCCTATAACCCCGCCTCACGAACTTTCTGCTTACGTGGATGGGGCAATTCTGCTACACAATGCTTATTTAGTAACGTAATAGTTATTTATATCACTATTTCGAAACTGAGATCTTTTGTTTTAAATGTTACTGTTACACTTTTTCCGCTATAAATATATTTTTTTAAATTTCCGTGAAATTCAAGATTTTCCACGAGACCGTCCCGCTAATTTTAAAAATTTTCCCCGTGAAAAAATTATTGCCCTAATTATAAATAGAAGCAGAAAAATAGAGAAAACAAGAATGTAAGTTATGTAAACTATTTTCGAACATGTATTATGTATAATATATATTTTTATAAAATTTATATCTAACGTTGATAAATTAGAATAGACTAGTTTTGCTATATTTTTGATAGGCTCTAAAAGTACTTTATATATGAAATACCCAAATCAATCACTTCGGTATATATATATATACACACATATACATACATATCAACATAAAATCATACTACAATTTTGCTATATATAAGTATACATACTATATTATATATGTACACTTTTCTACATTCGGGAAATGTGACTGTTGGTGCAATAAAAAATATACAGAAGAAAATCAAATACTATAGAAGTGATAAAACTATTGCAGTTTCATGTAACTATTACATTTCCTTTGTTTTGCTAATGTTTGTAAGAAAAAATAAAAATATTTTTATATTTTCTGCGTATTTTATATGTAATTTACGTTTATATAACCTCACACACACACATATATATACAATGTGTCCCAGAAAGAAAGGTCTTCCTTTGATATCTCGGCTTCTAGAAAACTTAAAATGTTCACTATTGTCTCATTTTTAAGCCTTCTGAAGGCGTAATCACAAGCATCAGGATTCAATATCAGAAAGGAGACAAAATATAATTTTCAATTTTTTCTGTTATTTCAGAAATGGCACTTTTGTAATTTTTTTTACACTGTTTGAAGTCTAATTTCCTTTTCGATGGTACCAAAACTGCCACCTTTTCCGAGGCTTCTCTTTTAATCTAGTAGATAGAGAACTTGCTATCAGAAAGGAAACTCTAAGAAGAACTAAGAGACTACACTTTGGACCAGTATATATTGAGATATAACTAACGAAGCATGAATTTATCTGGATAAACCTACGGTCATAAGAACCACTCGCGAGGATGTATTGCCTTCAGTAGCTGGCATCGGGAATTGTAAAAAAAATATTTAAGCCATTTTTTGGTAAAAATTTGGGGAAGGCAGAAAAAAAGCATTTCGAATTTTTACTTCTTATCGTATTATCCCTTGGGATGTGTTGCTGGCTAGAGTGCATCAGTAGTTTAATGGAACATAAATTCGGATTGAGGAATACCCAGCGGAACTTAAGTCTGCCATGAACTGCTAACTGAAGACTTAGTTCAGCAGATAAACAGGAGAACATTGAAAAAATACTTCAGTTATCCCTTCATGAGCATCATGGATTGTGGCCTCAAATAGGGCCGTAGCTAGGGGATGGTGTGTAAGGCCCACACGAGGGGCACAAGCAAGGAGGGACGTAAAATCCGTTGAAGAAACTTACAGGGGAAAACATGTCTGTGATTAGGGCCGCAATCTGGAAGGTTCTGCACAGTGGGCGATTTTCCTAAAAACCTATTTCTTATCTGATTTCGTAGGTTCTTGTTTATCAAGTAGCTGATTCCAAATTTGCTGACAATTTTTCGAAATTGAAAATGGCGAATGTACATGACGAACTTTAGGCATCTTTTTTTTCCCGATTTCGATAAAAATTTCGGATGTATGGGTTTTGTCGGTTGCTCATTTCAAATTTCGTAACATTTCTTGAAATTAAAAATAATGACCTAATAATGATTATTGCAATAAAAGGACCGCCAAAACTTAGGCAAACATGAAAAATTTAATAATGGAAATAAAAAAGTAACAAAAATATCTCAA
This sequence comes from Dysdera silvatica, assembly GCA_006491805.2. Lineage (NCBI taxonomy): Eukaryota > Metazoa > Arthropoda > Arachnida > Araneae > Dysderidae > Dysdera > Dysdera silvatica. The sequence goes on from QLNU02014176.1 coordinate 152,009,787, forward strand.
TTATGATGAAAATGAGTTTTTTCCAAATCTTTTTGGTGTGAAATCATGTACAAAATTTTTTCAGTTGAAGCAAAAGTTCTGAAATTTTTTATATGGATGTCGTTTAATGGGTTTCAGTCTTCCTCGCTATTGCTGTCGTAGGTAATCGGAGTTGTGTCAACGAATTCTTCGTCTGCACTTTCGTTAGAATTTGCTTCAACACTCACCAGTAATTTTACAGCTTCTTTATCCATTTGTTTCTTCCAAATTGTTTTTAGCTGAGATGACTTGACCAGAAGGTACTAGAAGATTATTGAATAAATTAAATAAGTCATTCCTGATTTTCGGGAGCATTTTCTGATATTATGTTCTCTGTGTCTTTTAACGTCTTTATTCCCTTGTCTCTTGGACGTCTTCGGATAACTGTCCGATCAGTAATGTAGTTGTTTCTATAATTCTTATCCCGTGAATCAAAATTTTATGAACGGAACATGGCATATAATACCATCCATAGTTTTCAACAAATAATTCCGCAGTTTTTATGGCATATTTATCAAATTTTTCGACATCGACAGCTCTCCCGCTAGAAGAAATTTTTAATATAACGTGAAATCTCTTGATAAGAACGATGTCAATACTAGTTATTTCTGCACAGATTTCGGCTTCTAGGAAAAATCTTGGAGCAGTATTTCCATCGTCTGAGTTACCGCTACCTTCTTGCTTCGGAACATCTACTATGAGGCCTCATCTTTCCCTGAATTTCTTTTGAATTCTTTTTTTCCTTCTTCAATTTGATCCGCACATGCTTTGTTTTTCCGACTTCTAGTTTATATGATATGGCAACAAACACTCAAAACAGCGAATCCAAGCGTATAATATGGAGAGTCCAAATTTTAACACATTTATATTTATTTCTTTATTTTTGCATTTGTTGATATCGTACATTTCTCTGGGTGTAATCTTACATACATATCAAGGCGTAAATACATACATATCAAGGCATAGAGGATTTGTTTTCATACAATGAATTGCACACTTTTCCATCGATCATGGTTAGGTTCAATTTATGATGCACAAATATGGCTTCTTCACGAAATATAATTGGTGAAGGCTGTAAATCCTTGATCTGTTTTTATAATTTATTTTCAACAGAGTTGATTAATTTATCAGTTTCCTTTGTAAGATTCAGTAATATAGGACGACAATATTTGGTGGAAGATGGCGCGGGATTTTGTCAAATGTTCATACTGGAACTTTCACGAATATTAATAAGAAGCCACGAAGATGCTATTGTCTTTGAAATCGTTCGCTTCCCATTTTTGTTTATATCCATGTAGGCCTGTTATACCGTTACATCCATATTTACATATTAAAGTAACATTTCTAAAAGCTTCATCTGCATCTGGTAAATCATTATCCAAAGTGTCAAAAATTCTCTGAGAAGTGTAATGCAATAAAGATTGAAGATCAATTTCTGCGAATGTTTCTGCCACAAATATATTTTGTGGATAGAATTTTTTTTTGTTTCCCTAATATAATCGTAGGCGAGGAAAACTTTTCCTCCGTGTTTATCTGTAATAGCTTTCGTAATTAAATACTGATCTTTAAACAATTTTGCGTAGATCACATAAGCCAAAGCTTCGTCTGCCGAAACTTTAGTTAAAATTTTAGCACTTTCGGAGAGTGCATATAAACGACAATATTTTACAGCTCTGCTAGGCGTTGCCGTCGAAGGAACTGCTTCTGATAAAAGTTTAGTAGCATCATTTTTTCCTGAGGCTGTTAATTTCATCTGCATTGCATACACTACTTCATTTTCGGCATTTCCCATCCTCGATTGTTCAGTTTTCCTCCGTTTAGACCGATCGCTAGCTTCTTCAAAAGGAACAATTTGTTTTTCCCTAATGTTTGATGTCCGTTTTTCACTCAAAGCAATCATTAAAGATTCGCTTAACCAGGTCTTACATTTGTCATAGAACCTGTCTTCCTTTCTAGAACAAGAATTCCACTTGTCTGGAAAGTTCACGAAGAACATTTTAATCATTTTGAAACCATTATTTTTTCATGCTAAAATCGATTATAATTACAGAGTAAGCATTATTATTTATTTGAATTCATTACGTAAAAATGGCTTCCTTAGGGTCATTCACTTATCGGTGTCGTCCCCCATTTTTCCATTAAGCCAAACTTTGCGCAAACGTGCGCATAAAAAGCTTGTAGGGACCTTCTTCCACAACAGTTGGCTAATTAAAATTGGCTAGTCCTGCTCCTAACAGTTGCACAAGAATATTGCAGCTGCGAACATCCTTGTGCAACTCAAGTTTAAAATAAACAATTTTTTTTTTTCGAAAAAGTTAACTACTTTAATTTTTAACAGTAAAAACTAAAAAAAATTTGGATTAAAACTTAGAAATTAACAAGTAGCTTAATTCACTTACCTTTCAATACAGCCTCCATTTTCAAAAATTTATAAATTTGCAAAAATAAACAAATTCTGCACGTTCGAAATACATGTTCACTTCACTACGTTTTACAACGAAATGGTAGTTTTAGCTAAAGACCGGTTTGGAATATATATATATATAGTACACAAGTTGTTTTCTTCTTAATTTCGACCGGATTTGTAGTATTCGCATGACGTCACAGATCTGTAAAATATTACATTTTGTTTTTTCAATTTTGGCCAAGTTTTTCGATATATATATAGCCCACTGTGCATAGGTGCCAGGTCATCCAGCTACAGTTCTGGCCTCGTAGGCTATACGAAAACATCCCGAGACGAAAGCAGAGCTGAAGATTTTGAATAGCAATAATCATTTCGTTTATAGGCAACGCATTATTTTTAATTATTTTAATATTTTATAATTATAAAAATACTTTTTTTTTAGCTTTTGATTAATTTTTTTCATGTGAAATTCCAGGACTAACGTTGTTTGATGTTGAGAGTAAATTTTGCATCAACAACAATTAATTTTGACATGCTGCATTCACTGAACTGATTGGTTTTGACTCACTAAGTTGTGTGTGCGCATAGGGGCTATCCACTTACAGAAGCTTAACCCACAGATTAAACATTAATGCAAAAGGGACAATTTTTCCTTATTTAAAATTTGCAAAGTCAGAAATTCTCCTTTGTGTCAGCCAGTATTAAAGGAACTCTGCATCATCATCATTTCCTTATGCCAACAGTACTTAGAAGGTGGGAAATAACCGCTTGATAAAATATACTGCTTTGCCCGCATTTAAACTCTTACATTCTAAAATAGCTTTTTTTTTAAAGAACTTTACGAACTTGACACCATGTCATTAATATCGTTAGCCTGTCCGTTTCAAAAGAAAACAATGAGAAGTGGAATTTCGTGTTAAAACAGTCTCTATCTCAAGTTCTAATAATCCATCAAAACAGACAAGCATTGCTATCACAAATTATACGTCTTTTTCATTTTCGTGTTAAATATTTTTAATCCAAAGTATAGAACATACGAATAATAATATGCAGAACATATAATCAGGACCGGGAACAGGATTCGCGAGCCCCAAGTTAAATTTAAGAGATTGGGGAAACTCCCCAGACAGTCCCTTCTCGCCCCAAACATTTTTCAAAAGTTAAAATCTAACGGATTGTCAAGATCGTATTTTTTTTTTAACATTCTCCTTTTACATATAGCGCTCCAAGATTTTGAATTTTTAAAATATTTTGTTTGTGGTTTTACGGCTCAAAGACTACAGTGGTCATGCTGCGCCGGGACCTACTGTTTTCCGAGGAATCCGAACCTCTTAAGGCCTAGGGAACCAAACCCCGGACTACAGTGAGCAGTGCGATCTTTATGAGATCTCTGAGTAAGCGTTCTTTTTGCACTGCTGGGAGTCGAACCCGGATTAACGGCGCACTAGGCGAACGCGTTACCACACTGCGCCACCGCAGGGCCCTTTTTAAAATATTTTATGAAATATTTAGTATGTCCCAATAGAAGAACCTTAGAAGGGTATATATATATATTTTGTGATGAGTTCACTGATAATTAAAAAAAAAAAGAAAGGAAATTTTCGTGCTGGACCCCCCTTAGGATCCTGGTTCCCTAGGTAGTTATCCATGCCCCTGGTCCCACATGATACAATGAAAAGGACATATACAATGAAAAAGACATATACAATGAAAAAGACATATACAATGAAAAGGACATAATACAATGAAAAGGACATAATACAATGAAAAGGACGTAGTAATAATCAATTGAACTTAAAAGACTTACAAAAGTATATAACGGTAATCGCAATAGACTGCTGCGCACTTTAAGGTTTTCTCAAAAAACTTGGAAAAATATTTGAACAAACTGAAAATAAATCGAATTATAATAGCGGACGTTTGAAAAATATTAGAAATGGAAGGACATAAGGATGTGGCTGGTCTTGGATCGACACCCAGGGATGTCCTAGATAGGAAATAATGGAAGCGTCCACGTTATCTTGCCTACTCTCGAACTGACAAATAGTGAGGAGAGGGAGAAGAGCCGACGACCCAGGACCTCATGCAATGCATTATTTATTGCATAAGTTTTTCTAAACTTTGAAAAACTATTTAAAAATTGAAACAACGTTCATCATATGAAACAAAAAACGATTTTTCTAGTAATAATCAAATAATTAAAATTGCTTCGTTGAACAGAAGATGATGAAGTAGGGAATTACTTCAAAACGTCATTCGCCTGCAAGGGGAACCGAAATTTTGTTCATCATCAGTAAATAGCAAGGAGAAATTCTGATAGTTAATGTGAAAAGGGGAAAAATTATTGTAAATAGGGTAAACAGAGATAGGTTCGGGTTCATATTTCGAGGCTCGAACCCGAAGACTTGGAATTCGAACCCGTCTTGAAGCTTCAAATATAACTTTTGACGTACGATGTAAATAAAAAAAAATCCGTTCGTATTAATAGTAACTTGTTTACTGTATTTTGCTTATTTACATATGTTGCTTATATATATATATATATAGTAGTATACAAAATAAAAAACGAAATTTTAAAAAACATTAGAACAAAGTTTTAAAAAATATTAAGCGAATTTTAGCAATTTACATTTTTAAATATTGACGTGTGAACCAAGTACCCTATAATATTAAGATCAGAAATATTATATTTATTATTTTATTCCACGATTTAGCAAAAACAACATAGGTGTATACATGCTATATAGGCGTAGAGTTAGATGGGGTCATCTAACGTGTTGGAGCCAGAGCCCTTCCAATAATTTGAAATAAATTGTAATTTTACATATATTGTAATCATTACATTAAAACATTACAATACAATGTATAAGTGTGATGGATGCATGTAATATAATGGGACACCTTCCCCCTCAATAATTTTGAAAACTTTACGTTGATGGTAGCTATGTTATTAACTATTTTGAGTACCATGACAGACCAAGCACGCTTGTTTATATTTTATACGTCTCAAGACTCAATAACTGGTAATCTGGGATGTAGCTGTGGCGATATAAAATCAAACAAGTCACTTACAGCATAACTACTACTATCTTGAGTACAAATAATACGCTTGCACGCACACGGAATTATTATTTTATTATTCTCTCTCACACACACGTAATTTTGTTACCCCTTCTTAAAGAAAGAATTCGTACAAATAAATTTGCTTAATGAAGAAAAATCAAATTAAATTTAAATTATGTGCGTAGTGAATAAGGAAGCCATTTAAGAGAGGTTTGACCTTCTATAATAAATCCATATTTTCATTAATTTATGATCACTGAGCCGGTCGTCTAATTATACATCACTCAGAAAACTTCCACTCGAGTTCCTGTCGCGATTTGCCTCGAGTCCGAGGAAAGCCGTCCTCCAGACGATATTAATTGTAGCTCGGTTTCGCGGACCTTATTAACTAGAAATTACAAAACTTCATCGTTTTGCCAGTTATCGAAACCTCTCAATGGAATCAATATTTTCCTCCAAACAGCCAATAACGAACTTAGCCAATAACTTCTTCGGTTATTACTTACAGGGCAATTAATTTCCAGGTCATGAAGGTCCTTAAGGCGAGTTAAAAATTTAATATCTCGTAGCGAAATGTATTTTCGGTAAGTAAATAACAATAACAGGGCTGGGAATGGGATTTACCAGTCCCTAGGGATTTAGCAGATAGGTCTGGAACATTTATATTTAATAACAAATCATGCTTATTCAGTTACTAAAGTTCAGTGCCGGACCCCCCGCCCCCCCTCCGTAAGAACCCGGGTCCATGGGTCTTTACTCACTTTGCCTCTTCCGCTTCCGGCCCTGTATATATGATAAGGAAAAAGAAACGTGGGATGCTCTAGGGAAAGATAGATGGCGTGAAGGAAGACTGAAGAAGAATTGGAGTGGAAGATTGGAAAAGAAAAGCTTATAAAGATAGAGTGGGAGTACAAGATGATGATAGTTAAGGAGGTCCAGGTCCTCTAGTGACTCTAGCGATAAAACAAAAACAAGATGAGAATGACGTACATCCCGCCATATATTTCTTTCTGCACATCCTAACCCGGTTAGCATATTAACATTCCTTACATTGTTATGCAGCATTGAATAAAATGAAAGCCCGTGATTGGCCAAGCTTCTAGATGGACGGTGCGGCGTAGTGCTCAAAACGCATTGCCAAGTTAGTGACTTTTTCTAAGATTTGTCACCAGTATTACGTTGACCTAATTTTCGGAGTTACGACGTCTGCGACTACAAATGTTCCAATTACTTTTTAAAATTTTTATTTTTTATTCTAGTTTTCGAAATAAAATGGTAAAAAATTCCAAAAATTCAATATTTGTATGGTCTAACCTTCAATGCATGAAAGATAGAAAACTACGAGCATTAGGGCGGAAAGTACAATCGTTTTTTTGAAATTCTTTTCCCGATAGCGGGGAAAAGTTGTGGAATGCTTTCAGAAACAAATGTACAAAATTTCAAATTAATCAATAAATATTTTCCGGTTTCGTTTTGGGGTCCAAATACGTAAAATTAGCCTAAAATGACGTAAATTTTCATATTTCAGGATTTTTTTAATTTCCGATTTTCTATTCCCGCCAGCGAGGAAAAATTGGAAGAACATGTAAGAAACATAAGTGCAAAACTTAGAGTAATCAATAAATATCTTCCAGTTCCATTTTGGGGTCTAAATGTGACAAAATAGCCGAAAATTATGTAAATTTTCGTATTTCAATGCTTCTTTTAATTTTCGATTTTCTCTTTCCGCTAGCGCGGAAAAGTTGGAAGAACGTATAAAAAACGCAAGTACAAAAATTTACAGTACTTTTATTGGTGAGAAATGAATTGAAAAATTATACAAAATCGAACCCAGATATAGGTGCTATAGCGATTTATGTGGATGCAAAAGTTGAAACAATCTGGCAGGCACCTCAATGTCAATAGTTTCTACGAAAAGAACAGTCAAAACGATTAGATTATTATAATGATAAATACAAGAGTATGAAGAAGCTGTCGCTAAGGAACAGACGGAAAAGATGAAGTTCAAATTACAAATTTTCCAAAACAGCGTCTGTTTGATATTTGTTCTTGCAAGTGTGCATCTCTCATTGGATGTAAATGCCCACGTGATAGGAAAGTTCCAGACTTGAAAAGACTGTTTCTTGAGGATCAGAGGACTTCAAGGAAAGACAAGGACTTCAAGGCGACAGGCACAGTTGATACGGCAACTACCAAGAAACTTGGGAAACAAACATACAGGTTTGAAAAGGAAGAGGATAATTTCAGAAAGCGAAAGAAAAGTAAAAATGTAACCACAGCTGCTTCATATGAAGATTTGAAGCTATTTCATTCTTCTAATCTTATTGATGAGCAACAACGTCAGAATCTTACTGAAAAGCCTTCAACGTCATCGCAATCGAAAAAAAGTGGTAAAAAGTGTATCAAGAACTACCCGCCTTCCATCCCGACGTGTCTGACAGAGCTGTGGCAACAGAAGCAATTGCACTTCTTGAAGACTTACGAGTTGAGACATGACAACATGCCCAATATTACAGACAAGCATAAGGTAAGAAGGAAAAGAAAGAAATATCGAATGGAACGGTAAGCCCAAGATTTCAATTTCATTGCCACCAATATCTTGAAAGGACTGCAGTTTGACGGTTGAAAAGTTCAAACTTTAACCCAGAAAAACATTGAGAGAACGTTGCATCAGCAAAGAATGCTTAAGTAACACGTCACACCAATAGTAGAATCTGGTTCAATTATGTAAGTCACATGTTAATAATAACCTCTTCTGCTAAAGGCACTACTGAAAGTATAACGAAATTTTGCGAAGAACGTCACATCGATTTCACTATACTGTTAGCATTATGAGGTGATGGGACCTCAGTAAACAAGGGGGTGTTTTCCACCGTATAGAATGATTTTGTAAGAAATCCTTACGTGATGTACTCCTAAAAAGAAAAATAACCGAGTACCCTTCTAAATCAGGGCTGGATCTGTTGGGGGGGGGGGAATCAGGGAACCCCAACCAGTCAATAGCCCATTAATCTGACAGAGGAAGAAATCACCATTATGTATGGGTTGTTGAGTTGGCATTGCAATTTTTAAGAAAAATATTTAATTTTTAAATCATTTTTTTAAATATCTAACTTTCGCGACGGGAGCACTAATTTTTCCCTAATAAGTTAAAGAAAAATACCGTATTTCACCTGTCAACGTTAAAAAAGAAAAGCATTTTTTACACGTACATATTTAAATTTTAAACACGAGGAACGCACTTTGTTAACTAAGAAAATATCTTTTCTTTAGAGTGTTTTGAACACATTTTTTACACCCTAAGAAATTTTGTTTTAAACCTCTGTCTTTTATGTCATTTGCATGAATTAAAAAACATTTTCGTATAGCCTATACATCTAAAATAATTTCGCTTAAGCCAACAGTTCATTTCTCATTCATAATTTTAAGAAATCTCTAGTATTGGAGCAACCTATAATTCAGAAAATCGCTGACTTACGCAGAAGAGGGGGGGTTGTAATCCCCCCTTGCGAGGATATGAATATATGCAAATGAAAGTCGCGGATCTGTACTCCTCCCCATTATGAATTTTCTGTGTACGTCGGTGGCTCTACACCAGCTGGATTCGTTTTGTAAGGATTCCATTTCCATCTTTGATAAGATGATATGTTGGCGTGAGGAAAAGGTATTTTGCACGGATGCAATTACGATATTAGTAACATACGACGCACAGAACGGAACCACATTTTGTCAGAGTTCTTATTCATATCGAAGAATTTCCACGGCTTCCCGCACAATTTTTTGACCAATCTTACACCGATTCATCTGAGAATCCAACTAAACTTCCGCTGAGGGTAAAATGGCTTCACGTCTGCGAGAGATTTATCTGTTTAGAACAGTAGTTAGAAAGACTTTCTCTCTGACTTTTCTAAGTTTGACGAAAAAACTCCCTTTTCTAACTTTTAGTGACAATTTTAAATTCTCTGATAATTCTAGGTCTTCAAAGTACATGGGAAGATTGTATGTGGTTCGAATATATTACGGGAAAGGCCGAATGAATGGTTTGTTTATGTATTCATCTCTTACACCTCTTCGCGACCATAAGGTCGCTCTCCTTTTGGTGTCCTCTGTACCATCTATGTCTACCGTATACGTGTATGGACTCAACTCCAGAATGTTCGTCTGCTTCGTGGTAGTGTATGACAGGGACTTATACACCCCAACACCCCTCCAGATTTTTTGATACGTCCCCTTAATGAAATCTAAACACACACAAAATCTAATCCAAACCCCCCTAAACATCTTGAACATCCCCAGTTTACGAATCCTGGATAAGCCCCTGGTGTATGACGTAGCTTATTCCAAATCTATCATTATCTGTGGCCTAGCAATTCAAAAATTATGGAGGGAGAGGCGACAAGTAGCTTCACTGGAGATCATGTGATGAGGTGCTAAAGAAAATAATGCGTTTTGATATCAAACGGGGAACTTGAACCCCTGACCCCCAACTTTCCTACATCACTGATCATGATATTTCAGCAACAAATTTCCTTATCTCTTGAAGTTACACTCTCCAAATATTTTTTCTGATGATTCAATCACAATCTTTTCCACATACAAAGACAGTGATATCATCCCACTGAAGAATTTAATTTTAGAAACTCTGGAATAAAGCTTTCATCAAAAAAGATTCTCACCCCAAGACCTTCATCGGATTCAGTAGCGTGGCAATTCAAAACAATGGGGGATGACTCAAGTACCTTTAAAGAAGATTTTGTGATGCGGCCTTAGAGAAAATAATGTGTTTTGATATCCAATGGGGGCTTGAGCCTCCCAAGCCCCTCCCTTACTAACGCCACTGATTGGATGCATATTCTCGTACAGATCGTCTCTTCCTCCTTCTTTCCACTGAATCATTCCCAGTCGTTCCTCTTGGACTAAATCAAACCCATTTTAATTTATGCTAACCAATTTGTACTAAATTAGTATGCACTAAATAATATACAACAACCAACTTAATTTCAACTAATTTTAGTATGCACTAACTGATTAATTTTCGTATTAACGTCTTTAAACAATCAATGTCTTACTGACACTTAGCATACAATCCCAGAATTAATGAATAAATAAATCAGTGCTGAAGTAGAGTCGTCGCGGTTTTCGAATAAGCAGCTACCATTCCGAAATATTTTAAAATGAATGATGGTGAATTGCTTTTGAACAAAGGTGTTTCGTTACAGATCTTTCAAAAACTGCGTTTCAATCCTCTGCAAGAAAATAATGGATCATTATCCATCAAAATACTAGAGATTCGTTAATTATTAGCTGGGACCAGCTCATTATATAAATGTGCTCAAAGCAAATGGGCAATTATCTACGAAGGTAAATTGCCATTTTTGCAAGTTCTTATTTTTATGTCTTGATAAATGTCTAATGAGCTTCCTGCTGTATTATACTTAAACTTCGCTCCAATGCATTCCAAGGAAGTGGATCGTTGTGTGAGGAGGGGCCAGTGTAATATTACATTCTTCTTATTTATTGTGTGCGCTGATGTTGGGACAGTTTACCGCATCTGGACAGTTCTGTAATCCCAGTAGGGATAGAACTCGAGTCACCAAAATGCTGACGTAGACAAACTGTACTCATGAAATAAGAATGAGAAGGCGCGAGAGCGCGAGCACACACACACACACACACACACACACGACGAACGATGGTTTCAAAAATTTCACCACTGTTCGACTTGTAAGTCTGTACCATGAAGAAAACTTCCAAGAAATAAAAGAATGATGGTAACTGTGACCACTGACGTACACAACGGGGTGATGATGGGGGTTGTAATCCCTCACCGTGATTAAAGTTTGTATGTGTATATATATATGAATATATAGAGTTGTAGCTCTGTAACCCCGATTGAGCTTATAACCCCCCTCCCCCCATCATGAACTTTCTGTATATGCCTACGACTGTGACAAAATGTACAGTGGAGGGACTGGCGTGAATACGTTCCCTATGCAACCCCGATCGTGGCAGGAAAGTTCAATAGAACTCAGAAATGGATTGATACATTTGTTACACAGAAATCGGGGTTGATCTCTCTCCGCCGACGTTCGTATTTTTGCGTGCCAGTCGTTTCATGACCCTCTCTCAGTCACTGACCCCTGGATAGCTGCCGAGGCGCTCTTTTCGACACTATGCATCTTTTATATTTCATGCTGGCATTTGTGTGAGTTTTGGCGGAGATCGTGAAATTTTTTGAATTTTATTTTCTTTGATATTTTTTCAGTCACTAAAACTGGTTCAATGTTTTGGAGTGCACATGGAACACCTAGATCTAATCGAAGTTTATCGTTTGAAACCAAAAGCAGCGCCTTAGCTTCTAGGAGTTATGAGCTGTACTGATTGGACATTGCCATGGAAGTCCAAAACGTTCATTTTGCGTCGAGCTCCGCCCCTCGCGTACTCTGCATACATGGAAGTGACTTCATGTTTTGGCGGGAACCCAACTATATACCGATTAGAATGCTAGCAAAATCATTTCAGTAGGATATATACCTAATTTCGGAGTCATTCAATGGTTTTAGATATACACGTTAACGTTTCACCAAGATCTCTAAGACGTCATTCAGTATTGGAGCGATTTTACGGAAGTATTCATGCCGGAAAATTGAATTTATTCCCATGTCAGAATTAATTAATACCAAGTCCCCACACAATTCTATTTCAACAGAAATCAGCCTTACTCGATGCAACAAAGAAAAAATCTTCAGGAAACAATA